>CM076576.1:597413958-598152615 GCA_034641835.2 Pinus albicaulis
GATTACAGTAGGCAGCCCGAGCATTTGCACATAGTTTTACAATGACTAATGACATGGAATCAGTCTTGTCATTCTGCTGATTTATTTTTCTTAGCTTTTAATTCCAGCACAGTTTTATTTATTTCAGTTTTGTAAATTTGCTTTATTAGTTAGATTAGATATTAAGTTACTCATGTCATTATCAGTTACCTCCGAAAGCCATAGCGAGACTAATGGTGAGGGATTGAAGTATGAGTGTGTAGTTTGATATTAGTTTATTTTTCTGCAAGTTAGATATTAAATTGCTCATGTCATTATCAGTTACCTCCGAAAGCCATAGCGAGAATAATGGTGAGGGATTGAAGTATGAGTGTGTAATTTGATATTAGTTTATTTTTCTGCAAATTAGATATCAGATTGCTCAAGTTGTTTATGATTACCTCTGAAAGCCATAGCGAGACTAATGGTGAGGGGTCAGAATATGAATCGATGTAATTTGATTTTAGCTTTACTTTGCTTGCAATTCTTGGATTTCTTTGAGCACGGTTTCTTTTGTATTTAGATAGCAGCAAGGGTAATGGGTTTCATGATCAATAGTTCACTGTTTGTTTGACTAGTATAGTGGCACATTTTCATTTTCTTTTAGGAATTAATTTTGTCATTGCATGTTTTAAAACCCTTTTGAAGTTTGAAGTTTGGGAAATAATTATAAAGGACATCATTTCCTTGAACATTTATATCCATACTTGTCTTTTAGAATTTCCATCTCACATTAGGAAACCAACCAAGATAAAAACCCCCAAGATAAATAAAAAACCCAAAAATGACAAAAAGTAAGAGATAGGTTATCTTGCACATATAGTGCGCCACACTTCGTCAGCTTACGAATCCCGGATTGACAAATTAATGTAGCAATTTAGGACACACTAAATTGACCAGATAGTTAGAGAAGCACACAACCCGAGAGAAGAAATAAGAACATTGGTATAGGTTCTAGGAGAAATAAAGATAAATAAAAGTCAACAAACTGATAGGATAGGCCTCAAATAATGTAGCAGAGTTAGAAGGACTATTGGTCGGGTTGGAAATGGTAATTAATCATAGGTGGATCCCTCTGTAATTGAGGGAGATTCCAGAATTATTATCGGAATAGGCCAGAAACTTCTAAATGGATCCTAAGTGAGCAAGGTAACTCAAAACTAGAAAATGGCTACCAGTTTGGATCGCTTGTGCTCCATCCTTAGGAGGCACTTGGAGTTGCATTTCAATCATGTAAATTGAAAATCAAACAATCTCGTGGAGCTTATAGCCAACCATGAGGTACAAGAAAGAGATTAAATCCAATCAAGGAAGTGGGGGGAGATGAATGAATTGGAATTAAAAGCAAGATATGAGAGGATAGCGAGAAAGGAGCAGAAACACCCCAGATGCGGGTGATTAAAGCCCATGGGAGACCAGAAAAGTGCCACACACGCTGGCCCACCTGGAGATCAAGCATGTGTGATGGGCAGGTAGAAGGTGACATGGATGTTGGCACACAGAAGGATGGAACAACAAACGAGGGGAGGACGGTGGTAGTTAGCATTACTATACAACATCGGAGAATGGAGGCGGTGGATATGGAATCGTGAGAGATTGAGGGACGAAGTCACCAACGAGGGTCCAATTGGCTCAAGTGCAAAGTTAATTATGATGGAAGGTGCAGGTACGAAGGTGCAACCAAGTGGGGAGCTTCAAACGGGCTTAAAAGCAGCAGTAGAGAACGAAGCATAACCATTCTAACTCGATGTTGTTGGGCGAAAAGGTGGAAAATTGTTGAGACTCCTGCTGGGGTGCAAGAGGTAGCGGGGGAGTTACATCGACGCTCTTTTCAGGAGGGAAGGATGGCAGGTGGTCTTACTTAAGCCCACCGATGGGTAGAACACTGAATAGGTAGAGGCATAGGAGAGAATGTCAGAAGCAGGGAATGGGGGTGACACAGGCCCCAATCGGAGCCCGTAGACAAGAGATTGGATTTGGAGGCGCTCTTACTTGCTGAGAACGACGAGGCGGGCACTTCCGCCATCACCAGAGTGGAGGCGTACTAGTCTGGACCTTGTAATTGGAGTATGGGGAGCGGGTTGAGTTGCAACTAGTTTGGGTAACTTGGATTATCTTAGGACACCATATTCGCGAGAGGAGGCGAATTTGCCAAGCCATTGGGAAAACCTCTGCAACATTAGGGAAGGACTCGACAACAACATTGGAAAGATTCAGAACACTTTGATGATTGTTGGGTACTTGGATATTTTGTGACCAGACTGTGCACCTCAGGTTTCTGATCTTGGGGAAGGCGAAGAGGAGGATGCTGCGATTATGCAAGCGTCGAACAACATGGGGGGAGAGAACTAGAACCAAGCTTTTCCAGGTGCTTTTTTTATTATGTTACACTTTCGGTGGTCCGCTAGCCCTGTACTGTTCAAAGGGTGAAGTTTTAGTAGATTTCGTTGGCTAAATGTTGAAGCTCTGACCCACCTATCTGTTTTAGGGGTCATTAGAATGGATTTCCCTCCGGTTTCCCACGTTGGGCAGAGACCTTTTGACAATCTCAAACTCAGGGTCTAGTTTCCGGCTTGCTAACAGATCAATGAATGTAAATATTTAACTAATTAATAGAAGGAGTCCCATACTTGCTGATGAAAAAAAAGAAGATTAGCCCACAATTTTGATCACATCACATTTACACATATATCAACAGATCAAAATCATGTAGCTTATTGGATAGCTAGCCATATCCTAGACTAGAATGCATCACATATTTACCATCGACCATAAACAACATAAAAACCATCATATACATAAAATAAAAACATATAAACATCATAAAATTATCCATGTACACATCATGAGGGCCATCAAAATACATCTCGCAGATATATATATATATATATATATATATCAAAAAATATGTGTATGTCCCAGTATACAAAAAATGAGTCCATTGGCTCATTTCAAGGCAACAAATATGTCATCTAAAAGACAAGGAAGCATCCTCATAATGGGTGCTTGCCCTGGTATATACATAAGTAAATTCTAGGGCTAAGCCTCTCTAGATGGTTCTCGTGGACAAATATCTGCACCAGGTGCCACAATAGGGGCAGTTGTGGCCACTGCAAAGGCCACACGATGCATCGCCGAACGATTCGCTCACTCACGAGCCATCACTGTCTCCATGGAAAGCTCTACCAAGTCATCATAGCCCCCAAGGGGCATCCTCGGGTTAGTGCCTTTACCCTCTTCCAGGTATCATGGTAGTCCTTTAGTTGGGCATCTAATGCAGTCGAGCGAGCCTCTACTGACTCCAAACACTCACACTATCCCTCTGTATCCCCAGCTGTCACGACGCTACTACCCTCCCTGTAGGGTCCACTAATCTCTAAACGTTGTTGCGACACCAGCCGTGTAGGCCTAGGAGGAGGCCTATCATATCGGGATCTTTGAGGAGGGGGTGCCGCCCCTGGTACACATACATATCTAAATGTAAAAAATACTTAAATGCAAAAAACATAGATATCATACCTATTGGTCCCCATGCATAATCAGGAGGGATACCCATGTCTAGATCACTCCGAAAGTATACACCGTGATAAGGGTACTCCAAAATAAAATGAGGGTTGGAGTTAAACAAACCCTCCATAATATTATTCTAGTACCTCCTCGTAGCGAGTCCACTTCCAACTTGGGGTATGACAGGCTCCCACCTCAATATCTTAGGGTCCCTAGGAGGCCCAGCTAGCACCACAAGAAAGGGTCGTAACATGATCACCCTCTCATACATAATGATACAAAAAATAATTGCATATTAAAAACACTAAAGCCCCCATAGCTTCACTTGCGTGAGCTAGGATATCATACCTCAGTATACCAAGCTAGCCGAATCAAAGAAATGGCCTGCTTGAAGCTACTGCAGGACTGCTATATCCGGCCCTGATACTCTCTAAGGTGAAGATGACCCCACCAAATGCACAACCATAGACAGAGTTGCAGACACTATCAAACTCACAATAGAGGCTATGTTGATGAAACCATCCTCAATAGCACTGGGCCCACCATGGCCCTCACGTGCCACCCAACATAAAATTTCCACACGCCCAAGTGGTAGTGGATAAGGTAGCACCTCCCCACGAGGTAGCAATATGGTCACAAAATAAACATCCAACTGAGTTGATATCAACAAATCATATCTCCTCACGACCATGATCTATCAGGCATCATTCCAGTAGCGAACCAAGAATCATAAAAAATGATCCTGGGATCTCAGGATGGGGTTCTGAAGGAAATTCAACAACCCCCATTGTGTCAGAGTCTGGCGTACTGTTGGATATTGGGCCACCTCATATTGCATGGTACTTTAATCCCTCTCCCTCCACATCATCCTGCCATAAAAAAACATCAGTTTTTGTCCCCTCAAGCTAAAAATGAGGAAAATAATGTTTAGTGGACCGCATGCTTTCAGCCTACACAGGCACACGTATCGCGCGTTTGTGTGATGAACAAGTACGCTATGCGCACATATTTTCAACCAAAATGTGCTTCGATCGCCATGGTCGGTCGACGCACCTGTTCTTCACATAGATGTACCGACGACGCGTTTATGCTTCACACAGATGCTAAATTTGATGCATATGGGCAAAGCATTTTCACGACATCAACATGTGAAGCTCATGGATTCCCGTGTCGACCACACGGATCTTTCTGAGTCGCTAGTGTGATCCCCCAAAAGTAACCCTAAAAATCCATACATGGGTCCCTTGTATGACCTACCTACCCTACAAACACGAAAAATGGAAAGAGTTGGGTGCTAGCTCCTACCTGACCCTCACATTGTGCATACCGGGTACTCTAGCCAACCGCAACGACATGAAATGCTCCAAAGACAACCTCTGACCTCTCAAGCTCACCAGTGCAAATGAATTGAAATTGGGCCCTTTTTGCCTATATATCACACTTTTTTCCATTTTTTGGAGCCCATAACTGGAGCTCGTGACTTGCGTTCTCAAAACTGTGAGAGACACAAGGGTCAGTACCTCATCATCTTCAACATGGAACTCTCCATTCTAGTTATTACCAAAACTCATTTTTGAGCCCGTTGCATGCCCCAAACTCTGTCTCGGATATGCATTCTCTTGTTTTTTAATTCATGTCATCATAGATTATTCATATGTTTTAAAAATATGTTTTCACTTGGGGTATTGGCTACAAATATTGTAGGTACATTAGAAACACCATGCTTCGATCAACACCCCGACAGAAAAATACAAGAGAAGGTATCATTCAAAACTCAACATGATAGGCTTCCTTTTAAGCTTTGCATATCCTCATGTCATTTCTCCAAAGTGCACCATAGGGTCCATCATCTCAACCACGTTTATCATCACCTCACCTTGCACATGATAAACACCCATGTTAGTCAATAGAGCCTCCCGACTATGGATCCCTTCATATTCATAGACCCCCATCCATTATCGGGATCCATGACCACCAAGTCAAGCCCAAAAACCACCACATTTATATGCCTTGATGATCAACCTCATTCTACTTCACTCATTGCATACTAAAACCCACTCCCGGGCCACCACTAATTTTTTAAGACGAACCAACATGACACATTACCACATTTCACATTTGGCCTATCACACCCCCATGAATATAGGCCATATATGTCACGTCATCCCCTCATCACTGTTGGGTATGTGTTATATTATTTCAGCGACTAAGCACGCGCCGGGGGGGGGGTAAGAGGGGGGGCGGTAGCCCCCCCTTTGTGTTGGGCACAACGGGGGGGTGGTAGCCCCCCCTTTGTGTTGGGCACAACGGGGGGGTCACAGGGGGGGTCTGGGGCAGCGCCTCGGCGAAAATTTTTGGTCCTTAATTTCTGGTGGGTAGTCCGCGCCCATGGTTTTGTGCATGGTTTTGCACATGGTTTTGGGGTACGATGGTTTTCGGCCCCTGGTATTTTTTTAGATCCGGTGAAGGGAACTACAATTATGTTCTAATCTAGGGTTAATGGATTGGGGTTTATGTATGCTTTGGCATGTATATATATGTGTTGTAACACTAAAAGGAATATAATGAAAAATCAAGCTGGTCGTCCCGATTTGGGATCTAGGGGAAAATATCTATGTTTATCTGTTTTATGCTTTATGCTCTCGCTATTGTTTATTTTCTGTTATAAGATTCATGTGTAGATAATTTCTGTTCAGGGTTAAAACCTACAATCACCCCCTCACCAAGACCAACCAATGGGACCCCCACCCTCAACAAACAAATACCATCCTCACATCATTATGCATGACCCACACATGTTAATGGGGCACCTGTCTCCGTGTTTGTACATTCAAACCACTTTTACATTATTTTTTCAAGTGTACAAATATTTTTTAGGAGAATGACTCCCACCCATATTTTTACATTTCATGCCTAGCAACAGTTTCTATCGACTCTTGGTCAAAGCTTGCACATTTTTTACCATCTCTATCCCGTCTATCAGAGCATAATTACACATCCTCGATGTCCTACCGACTCCAAGGATACCCCTATCAAAAATTGTTTTCACTGTTGCCACTTGCATTATAGTTCAGACCTCAGGCCAATAGTCCATAACCATTACTTATAGCCAACTCTCGTTATCATACATTGTTAACCCGCCATGTTACAATCTGCTTCACCAAAAACCTTGATTCCTTGTATCAACACTTTTTGCATGATTGATTCCTCTTTCTTGTTGAATTCACTAATCATATTCCAGGATGGAGGTAATACCTTGTGTTATCTCTAGATTGGTCCTGATGGGTTTCTCCACCAGACAACTTAGAATAACTATTTCAAACAAAATTTTGACTAATAATTAGCCTCTTCAGTCTGAGAGGGCTCTCCCAATTTATATAATGATTTTCTCACTTAAGTCTTAAAACAAATGGCTAACTCTGTGGGTGTCTTAGTGTATTTGGTTTCAGGTGAAAAATGGGAAATATTTCACTACCATTGGGCTCATGGAGTCAGTGAAAAGGAATTCAATGAAAATTTTATCTACTTATGGAAACTGAGGCTTCTTTTGTTTCGATGAAGGGACAACATTAACACACAGAGATAATCAATAGCTCAATGCTAAAAGGAAGTCAAAGCATGCATAACATGAATTCTGAGTAATTTAACATCAAGATACTGGAAGCAAGATAAAAGGAAACACATAAACTCCTTGAAACATCTCAAGAATCTCAGGTGAGGTAGAAACAATAGTCACTTTTTATTATTGATATAAAAGATTTACAATAGTAGTATTGTCAAAGCATTCTCCAACAACCCTTTCTCATTCGATTTCTTGTCTATAAATAGACCTATTTTTATTACATAGGATCTACCTAGCTGGCTAGATCATCGAGCCATGACTTTTAAACCTAATCATAACTAAAAACTACATTTCTCGAACAGGAAAAGACACCTAGTCTCTAAAGACTTACTCTTCTAATAGGAGTCTACTTTACATTTATTTCATCCACTTCTATAGTAGTGGGACAATTACATGGATAAGGATGAGATTCTCGAGTGGCATTCTCCATCACTAAGACATGAATGTACCCCAAGATTTAAGAAACAACTGTCCTATTTTTTAGGAAAAGATAAACACTATTTAGAACTTTGTCTTCTTGCTTATTTGGATGAGTGGCACATTTTCCAATTAATAGATCTCTGCTAGGATGACCCAATATCTTCTTGGATGTTTCCAGGTGTCTGGTTGTCCTTCCACATGCTATTCAATCCTTCAAAACTCTCAAAAAATATTTCGCTGCAAAAATAGAGTGACCTTAGGCAGTTTCGTAGCGAAATTTTGTAGCATGTCTACTTTTTCCATTTAACCTCCTTTTTTCTCCTCCTCTGCTAATCAAAATATGTTTGTAATATCATAATAGCTAAATACTATCAGTTTCCCTCCTTGGATCTCCATCAAACTGAATTTTTTAAATAAAAAACACCCTTCAGAAATTTCGTAGCGAATTTCGGCCCTCAAGCATGGACCTTGCTATGAAACTTCCTGATCTGGCTGAAAGTGTAGATTTGGAAATTTTCTTCAAAAAATCAGCTTCTAAACCAAAATTGGTGTTACTTGCAAGCTATAAAATTAATAAAAAATATTGTAGATCAACTCCCCAATTCTTGGGTATTTCATCTTCAGCAACAACAGGTTATACCTCAGGTTCATCTACCAATCTAATCTTCAGCCCTATTTTCTTCAATTCTTCTTGGATCATGTCCATTTGGTCTTCGAACTCTTTGAACCACCCTTTGAGATTTTTTCTCTCAGACTGTAACCACAAATTCCTTTTCCTTGTGTTTTTGACCACCTTCCTAGAGGAAGACTTATCTTCAGCATCTTCTTGGCATTTGACAAAGTTTTATCATACTTGTCCAACTGCTCCTTCATTTCTTTCTCAAAATATGCCATTAGATGTCTGTCCACCTTGGCCTCTTTTAATTCCAACTTGAATTCAACTATTTCTTCCCTGGCCTCTCTTAATTGCTCTTGTAAAATTTTCACTTCAGTTTTTTCCTCAACATGTTCTTTTCCTTTCCTTTTCACAAAGACCTCTTCTGTTATTGGAGATAGGTCTATGATGTTCTCTGGCTACTTACCTTCACTAATATTTTCTGCTCTTTTGATTTCCATGACATCCTTTGCAAGATGTGACCTGGTCATTGGATTCCTTGGCTGGAAAATGAAACCAACATCTTCTCTTGCAAAATCTAACTTTTGACAGACTTACCTTTCTGCATTTTCCTTCTATCTCCTTCAATGTCTTCTACCTGTACAATTGGGGATTCTTCAATGTCTATTGCTTGGAGTATGTCTTTAAGGTTTCCCTTGGTGAGGGTTTGGCTCCTTGTTACCCTCCTGCTGCGGTGTTTACTAATTCTCTATTTTTTTCTTGTAGGTGATGGCTGATGGATATTAGTCTCTTGCAGAGGTTCAACTTCAATGTCCATTGGTTCTACAAGAGGCTATCCTCCTTCTTCATTAATTTCTTCTATTACAACTAGAGATGATGTACTCTTTGATTTTGAAATATTTTTTGGTGTCACTGAATCCACTTCATATCCACTCAAAAAAAGAAAATATGCCCAATCTCTATTTAACCTTTTTAATTCCTCCAGTACTAACAGTTTGATTAGGCCATGGTGAAAAATTGATGTTTCACTACCCTCAGCCTTGGCTTGGACCTTATCTGACATCTTCCCCAAACTTCTAAATAAAGGTAAATCAAGTGGTTGATTACCAATGAAATGTAGAAGGAGTCTAAAATGGTAAGATTAGACCATGCAAAACCTCCCTTCGCATGTAAAGTACTTTTGGACCACCAACAATAGTTTTGCATAATTTTATTTCATATAACCCATGGGGATGCCATTTTTCATGTCAGCTCCTCTGTGCTCCTGTTTGAGAAATTCTTCACAGCTTTGAATTCTGAATTTTGTACCTTTGAACCATTCCTCACCACCTCTGGGTATTTATGTAGCTTGAGATATAACATCAGGTGACACTGCGAGGTTCAATACACCAACCTTTGAGGTTGTCCCTGTGAAATTTACTGCAAAGTCTTTGGATATCTAGGCATGAAAATCTTACAGCTTTTGACAAAACTATAGGCAACCAACCTTCCTGAAGGCTTTCATAGCACTCGGATCTTCATTCAAAAATTTCAAATCCATGGGCTCGTACCTCACACAGTACCCTCCTTTGTTTACTTTCTTCTTCGATGCCATTGCTTCTTTATACTCTCGCTGCCTCCTTGCTTGTGACACCCGCAAAAAAAAACTAGAGAAAAACCTGTTTTGCGTGGTGAACCAGCTCTACAAAAGTGACACTGAGATGTTTTACATGCAAGATTTTGGACGATGAATGACAAAGATAATCTTATGGGCAAGGTTTAAAAAGTAATTCGATAAGTTGAGGGAGAATGATGACACATATGACCACAAAAGGTAATGATTACAGAAAATATGATCTTGAATGCTTAGTGATTATGATAACTAATTTGCTGACCTCATCTCTGTCTTTAGCCATCAAAAACTTGACATCTCACACTACTTTTTCATTTTCTGCAGAAAAACTTAGTTTCATAGCGAAAACAATTAAATTGCTGACAGATCCGCTACATAACTGTCAGGCAGTTTTGTAGTGAAATCTGTTGTTTTGCCATATAATTCACTACGAAATGGTGAAAAACTAACAAGTGGATTATTTTTTTAATTTGAATGAATAGGAGCAAAAACTAAATGATATGGGATGGATTTGACTGATATGACAAGGCTCAAGGTGGGTTTAGAAGTAGTAAACCTTACCACATGTTTTTTTATTTATAAATTTCATGAATTTGACTATGAAGCAACATGGAACCTAGGTGAATGATATGTAAAACCCTATCAATGAAAATGATAAGACTAATGTTAGGTCCCTATATTACTAGTATAGTCCCTTATTGTTGTTAGTGTAGCCCCCCTTATTGTTATTATTGTGCCCCTGTAACCCCCATATTGTTATTATTGTGCCCTTACATTATTATTGTTAGGTCGGCTAGGATTACATTGTGGCCCCACCAGGATTATATTGTGGCCCCATGGACTCCTATATATAGAAGAAGGTTTTGTTCATTTGTATCATCTAAGAATTTTTCATTCATGTAATGTATTGGAGGTTTCCCCCTCGAAGGGGCTTATTTATAAGGCGTTGATATCTCTTTTCTCTATTTTTGGAGCTGGTTTTCACAACATTTGAGGTATCGAGCTTTGGATACTATTATGTGAGGTTATAACCAGGGTCTCGATGGAATTTTCATTATAACTTTTTTTCTCTGAAGTTTCAAAGCTGAAATTTTTAGGGTGCGAGAAAGCCGAAATCTGAACATCGTCAAAAAATTTCAAAGCTTGGTTCACAACATTTTCAGAGATATGATCTATGGAAGTTAGGTATTTTTGCAGGATCCTAAATTTAATATAAACAGGTCATCGTGGAATTTGCGCTATAAATTTTTTTCTACAAAGGTTCACAATTTGGAATTTTTAGGGAACGAAGCTGAAATCCTGAGGAAACTCGTCAAAAAATTTCAGAACTTGGTTCACAATATTTTTGGAGATATGATCTGTGGCAGGTAGTGCTTTTTCAGGCTCCTGAATTTCATCTCAAAGAGGTGATCGTGGGAAAATCTTCATAAATCTCTCTCTGAGCATCAGATTGGAGTGCCGTAAAAATTTGTCGCAAGTACACGGACTGTAGTTTCTTTTCTATCAATTTCAGAGCTAAAAGACGAAACAGTGACACGTGGAAAGTCATACAAGTTCTCTCTACTGAACCAGTCCATACTTACGTCATTGTGGGAGATTGGACATAAATTTGCCTTGGAAAATCCAAATCAAGTCAGACTTGTGGCATTCGAAAGATAATTCAAAAGGCTACCTCAGTGCCCAATTTCAGATATTGAAGAGCTGCAATCACAAAGATAATTCAATTTCAATATTGATCTCCTCAAAATCAAGAAAAAGGTGTGTATTTTTTTTTACGAATTGCATAAGTCTTGTTTGAAGAATCAATTTGAATTGATTCCAAGGGCATATTGTAGAATATATATCAGTATTGGGTTCAAAAAAAATTCCCCGTAAAAATAATTCAACACCCATTAAGCCTTCATAAGGCTTTACTATGACTCATGAAGATGAAGAATTGCAACATGATCAATCAAAATTACAAGAGCAAGTGCACCAAATTTCGCTCTCGCAAAGAGCAACAAAAAATGAAATGGATGTTTTGAAGAAAGGTGTGGAAGCGAAGATGGAAGGTTTGAAGAAAGGTGTGGAGTCTAAGATAGATGGCATGGAATCTAAGATGGATGAAATGGAAGCTAAGATCGATGAAAAAATGAAAGACAACATGGAAAACATGAAGAATGATCTAAAAGCAGACATGGAAGGTTTGAAAAAGTTGATACAAGAAATGTTTCCTAATGGTGAAAAGATAGTAGAGGAAACTCATGATGAGAACAAAATAAATGTTAATCGTGACTTCATAAACTCTAATGTTAGCGGGAAGAAC
The DNA here is from genome assembly GCA_034641835.2 of Pinus albicaulis. Taxonomy (NCBI): domain Eukaryota; kingdom Viridiplantae; phylum Streptophyta; class Pinopsida; order Pinales; family Pinaceae; genus Pinus; species Pinus albicaulis. The sequence continues at coordinate 597,426,059 of CM076576.1, forward strand.
CACCATATTCCAAAAATGGATATGAGGAAGTTTGATGGAAAGGATCCTGTAACATGGATACTACAGATGGAGCAATATTTTGATCTCCATAATGTGCAAAACACACAAAAGGTACGCATTGCAACTTTACATTTAGAACAAAATACATTTGAATGGTATCGATGGCTTTGCTCCCGTAAAAAAATTGTCACTTGGTCAATTTTTACGGAGGAAATGATAGCACATTATGAGGATACAAAGAGCAACACCTTCTTTACCCAATTGATAAATCTCAAACAAAAGGGTTTAGTGGGGCAGCACATTGAGGACTTCCAAAAAATTGAATATAAGGGTAACTGATCTTACAGAGGAACACAGGATTGATCTCTTCCTAGGCACTTTAAAGGATAACATCCAACATGAAGTTCGCGTTTTAGAACCTGATTCATTGGAGAAGGCATTCAGGTTGGCAAGAAAAGTTGAATGTAAAATTATGGCGACAAGGAAGCCTACCACTCAATTCTATAAAGAAGGAAGTGTTGCTACGCCTAGATTTCCACACCCTACAAGGTTGACACCACAACAATTGGAAGAAAAAAGAGCAAAAGGGCTTTGCTACAGTTGTGATAGAAAATACACTAAAGGTCATAAGTGTGCTGAGAAGAAATTATTTTACATAGATTGTGAAGAGGAAGAAGAAAATGAACAAGAAGAGGATATACACCAGGAACCAGCTCTAGAAGAGGAATAAATGAATCCGACCATATCGTGTAATGCACTGGCAGGAATTACCACTCCTCAAACTCTCAAGATAGAAGGACATATCAAGAAGAAAAGGGTAATAGTGTTGATTGATTCGGGTAGCACCCATAATTTTATTCATTATAAGGTAGCCAAGGAATTAAATTGTTTCCTATACCCAGCACCAGAATGTCAAGTGATGGTTGCAAATGGAGGAACTATAATTGCTCTGGAAAATGTCATAATATCAAGCTAACCATGGGGGAATATGTATTGACTAGTCCAATGCTTGCCATTCCTATGGGAGGTGCTGATGTTGTACTAGGAGTACAATGGTTACAATCTTTGGGGACGGTAGCTTTTAATTTTCAAGAACTTTTCTTGAAATTTTTTTCAGAAGGAAAGGAAGTAGAATTACGGGGTATTGCGGGGAAGCCAGGAAGGATAATAAGCTCTAATGTCATGACAAAGCTTCTAAAGAAAGAACAACGAGGCGTAATTGCACAATTATGCTCACTAGAAGTTCCAACATCAAAATCATCTATTTCTGCAGATCTCCAACAAGTCTTGGACAATCATTCCAAAGTGTTTGAAACTCCCAAAGGACTCCCACCTATTTGTGATAATGATCATGCTATTCATTTGATTCCAGGAAGTGTTCCTCCAAACATCAGGCCTTATAGATATCATTATGTCCAAAAGAGTGAAATTGAACGTATGATTGCAGAAATGTTGGAGGCAGGTATAATTCAACCTAGTCAAAGTTATTTCTCTGCTCCTGTAGTATTGGTACACAAGAAGGATGGATCATGGCGCATGTGTTTGAATTATAGGGAGCTCAATAAGAAATTTCCCATTCCTGTGATTGATGAATTATTGGATGAATTACATGGAGCAATTTATTTTACCAAGTTGGATCTTCGTTCAGGATATCATCAAATTAGAATGAAGACTGAAGATATTCCAAAAACAGCATTTCGAACTCATGAGGGTCATTATGAATTTTTGGTCATGCGTTTTGGCCTTACCAATGCACCTTCTACATTTCAAGGGTTGATGAATTCCATTTTCAAACCCTTCCTTAGAAAATTTGTGCTAGTATTTTTGATGATATACTAATCTACAGCAGGTCTTGGAAGGATCATGTTGAACATGTTGACAGGGTGCTCAAACTATTGCAGGAGAAACAATTATATGCAAAAAAGTCCAAATGTTTCTTTGGAGTACAAGAGGTGGAATATCTGGGTCATATTGTATCTCACGAGGGTGTTAAAGTGGACCCTAACAAAATTAAAGTCATTAAGGAATGGAAAGTTCCCACAACCATAAAGCAGTTGCGAGGATTTCTCGGGTTAACGGGGTATTATCGCAAGTTTGTTAAGAATTATGGGAGAATAGCAGCACCTCTAACAACATTATTGAAGAAAGATGCATTTTCATGGACTCCTGAAGCAACTAAGGCCTTTGAACATCTTAAAGAGGCAATGTGCCTAGCACCAGTCTTAGCTATGCCGGACTTCACAAAAACCTTTATTGTGGAATGTGATGCCTCAGGAAATGGAATTGGTGTTGTTTTAATGCAAGAAGGAAGACCCATTGCTTTTGAAAGTCGTCCAATCAAAGGAAAGTATTTACAGAAACCTATTTATGAGAAGGAAATGTTAGCAATACTGTATGCACTAAAGAAATGGCGAACTTACCTAATGGGAAGACACTTCAAGGTAAAAACTGATCATGATAGTCTTAAACACTTTTTGGAACAAAGACTATCATCAGAAGAGCAGCAAAAATGGGTCACAAAGATGTTGGGTTATGACTTTGAAATAATCTACAAAAGAGGAAAGCTTAATGTTGTTGCAGATGCACTCTCAAGAAAGAATGAAGAGGTGGAAGCATTGCTTTGTGCCATTTCTATTATCCAACCAGATTGGATAACCGAAGCAAGAGATGAATGGAAGAAGGACAAAGAAGTATGGGCACTCATTCAAAAGTTGCAGCAAGATCCTAGTACATCTGATACATTTAGTTGGAAAAATGATTCTTTATGGTACAAAGATCGCTTATATCTTTGTAAGAATTCCCAACTAAAACAAAATATTCTTTTGGAATTGCACACTTCTCCTTTAGGAGGACACTCAGGATTTTTAAAAACTTACCACAGGGTGAAGAAAGATTTTTTTTGGGATGGCGTTAGATCTGATATTCAAAATTTTTTGGCGGAATGTTTAGTTTTCCAGCAGAATAAAGTTGAGACAATTAAGACCCCGGGACTTCTACAAACTTTATCCATTCCAAGTCAACGTTGGGAGGAGATTTCAATGGATTTTATCACAGGTTTACCTAAGTCCGAAGGAAAGAGTGTCATCATGGTGGTAGTTGATAGACTTACCAAGTATGCACACTTTTGTGCATTATCTCATCCATGTAAAGCAAGTATAATTGCTACTACATTTATGTACACAATTCAAAAGCTACATGGAAACCCAAGGGTTATTGTGAGCGACAGAGATCCCATTTTTACTGGAAATTTTTGGACAGATTTATTTTCTTGTTTGGGTACTCAATTAGCTCATAGCTCATCTTATCATCCTCAATACGATGGTCAAACTGAGATAGTAAATAAATGTTTGGAAGGATATCTTCGTTGTTTTGTATCTGATAAACAAACACAATGGGTCAAGTGGTTACCTCTCGCTGAATGGTGGTATAGCACTTCCTTCCATACTGCAGCAAAAATGACCCCATTTATGGCACTTTATGGATATCATCCACCATCCATCACATCATCTTTAAGAGAAAATTCTAAGGTTCAAGCAGTGGAAAATCACATCGAGCATCAACAAGAAGTTCTCCAACTCTTAAAGGATAACCTGAATTTGGCACAAAATCGAATGAAACAACAGGCAGATCAACATCGCAGCGAGAGAAGTTTTGATGTAGGAGATTGGGTATTTTTACGGATACAACCATACAAACAAATGTCCCTCAAGCAAGCTAAGAAGGATAATAAATTATCGCCAAAGTACTATGGTCCTTACAAGGTGTTGCAAAAGATTGGTACTATGGCATACACATTGGAGCTTCCTGCTTCTTCACGAGTGCATCCAATTTTCCATGTTTCATGCTTAAAGAAGGTTGTAGGTGAAAATATTCTAGTTCAAAAAATATTGCCAGAACTTGATGAGGAAGGAAAAATCATATTGGAACCTGAAGCGGTCATGGAAACAAGAACTCGACAGCTACGGAATCGATCAATTTCAGAGTATCTCATCAAGTGGAAGAACTTACCCACTGAAGATTCTACATGGGAGGGTGAGAATTTTATACAGAAGCACCCAGAGCTACTCAAGCGTTGAGGACAACACTTTTTTGAAGGAGAGGGGCATGTTAGGTCCCTATATTACTAGTATAGTTCCTTATTGTTGTTAGTGTAACCCCCTTATTGTTATTATTGTACCCCTGTAACCCCCATATTGTTATTATTGTGCCCTTAAATTATTATTGTTAGGTCGGCTAGGATTACATTGTGGCTCCAATAGGATTACATTATGGCCCCATGGACTCCTATATATAGAAAGGAGGTTTTGTAATTTGTATCATCCAAGAATTGTTCATTCATGTAATGTATTAGAGGTTTCCCCCTCGAAGTGGCTTATTTATAAGGCGTTGATATCTCTTTTCTTCTATTTTTGGAGCTGGTTTCACAACAACTAATGAGTGATAACACCTTGGATGGGTTACCCCTTTTAAGGAACATCCTCGAGTGGCACAATGGGAATCAACATTGCTCATTGATGTCATCGACCCCCATGACATTCAACATCAACACCAGTTTTCATGTCACGGTGGTATCGTAATTCATAACTATTGCAACTCTTCCATTTAGTCGAAGACCCATGCATTTATAAGCATCTCTTTCAGCATGCACGGGAGGTTCCCAAAATTCAAAGAGTCATGCATACATTATAACCTCACTCAAAAAGTGCTTCACCTAGATAATGCATGGAGGTACTAAATTCAGTCTATTTGTTCAAAGTAAAAATTCCCTTAAGGGTGTCAGCAGTTATCATCACCAATAAAAAACGTGTCACTTACCACAATGTGAGACTTAACAAAACCAATATCTGTTAGATTTTATTAACTAGTCATCATAACGAGCATGGGACATGCCCGCCTCATAGAAACATTTATTATTTTATCACTTAGATTTTCGATAGAGCATGGTCACCCCTTCTCTTCAGTAAAGGGTTCCCTCTACTGATCTCCGCAACAAGTTACTCTCTCTCTCTCAAATATGTTACACAAACTCTTAGTCATAACAAAAAACATGATGTATTTTGGCTATACGCTTGATCGTAGACCTCATACATCAGGGGGAAAATGCTAACACCAGAAAATCGTACACTGCAAGAGACATTGGAAATTTTCTAGAAAAAGGTACAAATCAATATTTTCCAGCATATGATATCATGTAAAGATAAAAATTTAACTTTTCCCAAGGTTATTTGAGAAAATATTGGATCGAACACCAGAAACAAAGAAGGTTTGTGCAGACCACATGAATATTTCTTCGAAAGTCGCTCGGTCAAAGTGAAGGGCGAACTCAGAATTCTGGGACCGCTTCCTACACTTGGGGAGGAGATTCCTTGACATGGAAAGTCAAGGAAAAATGACTTGAGGTCGCCCTGAAGATATGTAGCCCTCAATGGAATCATTGTGTCCTATTCTTGGGTCACTATCACTCTTGAACCAAGGGAGGGAAGATGGGTTTAAAATTTTCTATATAAACAAACCATGGGAAGAGAAAACATGAGACATTATTATGCTGGCCAAATTTCTATGAGAGAAACACCACATCTCATTGTTGAAGTAAAGGAATTGAGAGCACTAGAATGTTGGTCATATTTCTTCTAAATAATCCAAAATCTTAGTGAGAGCAAAAGAGTCCACCATTAGAGAGTCTTCACACTTGTTTTGAGAGAGAGGAGAAGCTTGCAAAGAGACTGAGGAAAGGGACCTCCGTGCTAAGGATATTTGGGCACCATAGCTCAAAGGATTCTCTTCAAGTGTTTTAGCATTATATTATATTCTTCTACCACAAGAATTCAATAAAGGGAGTCTTTTTCCATTGTTTTATTGACATGTTTTCTCCATTGAGTATCATGTTTTATATGTCTCTTTTGTTTAGGCTTATGTTTCTTCATGCATTATTTCCAATACTAGTCATGATTTGTTTTGTTTAAGTCTGTTCACCAATAGCACCAATTATCTCAATGGTCCTTTGCAGGGAACAACCAATTGTTAAGGAGGTGTTATTTGGTACTCCATTGCCACAAAAACACTAACACAGAGACCAAGTATATTTCCTGACCTAGTTTTTTGTAGAAATTGGATTTTTCCTGTAGAATTAGGGTTTTTTATTTACATGCTTTATTTTAGTTGCAAGTTTATTTTCATTGCAAAATAGAATAAACATGCTTTTATTTCATCATATTTTAATTGGTTTGCCTCCTTTTCTTGTAGTTAACAATTATGATTTTTGTCTATAGTATAGAGAAGTTAATATGGTATATGAGTAACTAGATTTCGTCTCAGTGTCTTCACCCATATAAAATTCAACATAGGAAAAGGATAAGTACATATTTCACACATAGTGTTGGCCCCTCTTAAGTTTGTACAAAACCTGGGTTGATAATTAAAGTTGAGACCCTTCAGAGTTGCAACATTATTGTTGTGATATTGAGGGCCAGCACTAGGGACAAAAAGATATGTAAGAAAGTATCTCATCCATCAATTTCACTAGGATTCAATCATTAGGGGAGTGATGTCAATGATTTATGCTGAGAATCTCCCAATTAATCCAAATTTGGTAGCCCAACCAAATGTAATATTCCCAACTACAACTTTAGTGACTTTCCAGCTCCATCAAATTGAGTCTGGTCTTCTCCACTCTTTTGTCCATATAGATATAAATACATTTATATAAGGGTAAACAAATATTGCATATAAAAATTATTTCAGAGACCATTCCCCTTCCTATTTATCTATGAATACCATCAAGTCATTCTTGTTCTTAGTCAGGTATCTTGGGGAATTTTTGAGAAAAAAAACATGTTAATATTGGCACAATTGACCATGTTGATCATGGGAAAACTACCCTAATCACTGAGCTCACCATGGTCTTGGACTTCGTGGGCACTAGTTCCCTTGAAAAAATATGATGAAATTGATGCAGTGCTTGAAGAGAAGGCCAAAGGTATTACAATAAATACTGCTACTGTCGAATATGAGAGTGGAAACAAACATTATGCTCATGTAGATTATCATTACTAGGGATTCTCAAATGGATGGTGCAATCCTATTTGTGTTAAGAGCATATAATCCTACACTACTTGATACTTCTACCAAGGAATTTCTCACTTGATTGACCATTAAGTCATTTAATGAAATCACTGGGGTGAAGACATCCATTCTATCTATGTGAAGGTTGAATGAAAGATCAATGATAAATTTTTTCCTTTTGTTGTGTGCTCCAATGTCAAAACCCCTCGTCTCTTCCTACTTATTCTACTATTCTCATCTCATGTATGCTTATGTAATCCTCACTGTAGAAATTATACAAACAATGTGTATACCAATGGATTCAATTCGATCATGTGATATGCTAAAGCAATATATTGAAAACAAACACTATCGCCAATCACAACAAGTAAAGAAAGAAGAAAATCAAACCACAACACAGATATTTTCCCGAGGAAAGCTTACTGCTCAAAAACCATATATCTTCTATTGTAAATTCACCAAGGAATCATGAAACAATTACAATGCAGTCTTCTCACAAGAGTCTCCTACACTCTCACAACTGTCTCACATTGATCTGGACAAAATCGACCAACACTTAGCCAGTTTTCAGCCTCTGCTCAGCTTGCCTTGCTTGCGCAATTCATGTGGATTGCAATCCCTATTCTTTAGGAATTTCAACCTTCCAAAATTGCGCAATGCTCATGGGAAATCCTATGGTTTTCTTACTGCATGCAGACAACCTACTAATGATACAACTGATAGTTAACATCCTTTTAACATTTGTCTCAACTGGGTCTCCACTGGAACTGACATGCATGCAACTATTAATAGTAAATCATCAATTACATGAAAAATCACTACATGTGAATTAAATCTGATTTAATTCACTTGACCTCTCACTAGTGCAACAAACAGTTACAACTAGTTAAACTGATTTTAACTCACTTAACTGAGTTAACTGATTTCTCATGCAATAAACTAATGCACTAACTGCAAATTGGACTCAATAACTAATAGAATCACTTTGCATGCCTCACCAACCACCCTCAACTCAAAATTCATGAGCTAACTGAGTTTATCACACTTAGTTAACTATTACAATTTATTATCCAATTTAATTAAGGGAAAATTAAATTAGACACATTTCCAATTTATTAAATAAGTTGGCTTTCATACTAATGTATCTCTACGACCCATGGCCCCACACTAGTGTGTGTGCTGCAATTTCTTGTTGACTTTTAACACTCCCTCTCAACAAGAAAGGGATTATAAGCTACCCTGATCTTGCCTCTGTGGTATTCAAATTTTCTCCTAGCGAGTGCCTTCGTCAGAATATTTGCATCTTGATCCTCGATGGAAATGTATTGAAGTAACATAATGCGCCGCTAAACACAATCTCTGAGATGGTGGTACTAGATGTCTATATGCTTGGACCTATCATGGAATACCAGATTAACAAAGATTTTAATTCAACTCTGATTATCACAATGTCTCACCGTCGAATCCGTCTAATGACCAAACAAACCAACCATAATATTCCTCATCCAGATGGCCTCACATGCAACCTGAATTGCTGCCATGTACTCTGCCTCAGCTAAACTAAGTGCCATAGATCTCTGCTTCCTGCTGTACCAAGAAATTTTTTTCTATCCTATGCTGAATATCCCTCTTGATGTGCTCTTTCTGCCTGATGAACTGCTTGCCCAATCTGCATCCGTGAAGCCTTGAATATTCACTCCCTCTGTCCGTTTTTACCATAATCCATACTATGTAGTGCCCCTGAGATATCTCAAAACATGCTTCCCCACCTTCCAAAAGAGCTTGGTCAGCTTAACCATAGCTTGACTCAGTTGGTTAACTGCCTAGCAAATGTCTAGTCTAGTATTCACCAAGTACATCAGTGAACCCACAAGATGTCTGTAAATAGTAGCATCCACTACCTCACCTAAAGTAGCATCCTCCTTCCTCTAGTTTCCTGGAAAAGGATTCTCCATGGGTTTAAAGCTCTCCATGTGAAACTTACTCAGCATTTCTTTGGCATACTTGCCTTGAGAAACAAATATCTCACCATCCCACTGCCATATCTCCAAACCAAGGAAATATTGAAGGAGTCCCATGTCCTTCATCTCAAACTCTCTTGAAAGATACTCTTTGCAAGAAATCATGAGCTTCTCATCACCTGTCAAAATTATATCATCAACATAAGTACGATAATCAAGATCTTACCATCAACCACAATCTGGTACAGGTTTTCATCTACTTCACTCTTCGTGAAGCCCAACCAGGTGAAATAGCTGTCAATCCTAATGTACCAAGAACGAGGTGCTTCCTTCAGCCCATACAGTGCTCTCTTGAGTCTACACACATGCGACTCAATTTCGAAGGTCTCAAAACCTTCTAGATTCTCTATGCACACTTCTTCCTCAAAAAATCCATTGAGAAACGTAGTCTTCACATCCATCTGATGTATCTTCCACCCCATCTGTGCTGAGAGAGCAAGGATAGATCTAATCGATGAGTATCTCACAATCAGTGTGAAAGTCTCCTCATAGTCAATCCCCTCAACTTGTGAGAATCTGCGGGCTACAAATCTAGCCTTTTGCTTCTCCACACTCCCATAAGTTGCTCGCTTCACCTTATAGATCCATCTAGATCCAACCACTGATTTCTCGACTGGCCTTGGGAAAAATTCCCATGCACTGTTCTTGATGAAGGAGTCATACTCCTCAACCATGGCATCAACCCAAATTTATTGCACCATTGCTTCCTAAAAACAGGATGGTTCTGTCACAATACACTTTCTCATAAGAGCCATGTATCCAGTAAACCTTTCTAAAGACTGTCTCTGTCTGCGCTGTGAAGTAGGTGCTCCTACACGTTCTACTGCATCAAGTCTCAATCTATCAGCTTCCGTGGTGCACCTTCTACCATTTCTGGTGGATGGCTCTGCATGAGTGTTTTCTTCCACTCCATGATCCTCTGCATGTGGCTTCTCCACACCTTGAGGTTCATCCTTTGGAACTAAGAGTTCCTCATCTGCATGCAAATCAAGCTCCCTCTCAAGGGATAATTGCATGGCTTTCTCCTCATCAAATTTTATATCCCGTCTCACAAAAATCATCCTGCTGTTTGGAAAATACACCCGATATTTTTGGGGAGTATCAATGTACCCCACAAATATCCCAATCTCAGCTGTTGGTTCTAGCTTCTTCCTGGAATATTTGATCACATGGAAATAGACATATGAGACAAAAATTTTAAAATATGAAACATCAGGTTTCTTACCAGAAAAAGCCTCCTCTGGTGTACTCATGCCAAGTATCCGATGAGGACTACAGTTTTGCACAAATACCACTGTGTTGCATGCCTATGCCCACATATGCAACAATAGGCCCTGATCATGCATCATCTCTCGTGTCGCACCCACAATTGTTCTATTCTTTCTTTCTGTGACCCCATTCTGTTGTGGGTTATGAGGCACAATCAACTCTCTCTGAATTCCTTCTTTGGTACAGAAGTTCATGAATTAATTGGATATTTACTCACCACCATTGTTTCTCCTCAGAGCCTTCACATGCTTCCTCATATCTTTCTCCACTAGTGCTTTGAACTCATAAAATTTTGAGAACATTTTATCTTTCTTTTGCATGAAGTAGATCCAACACTTTCTAGAAAAATCATCAACAAATATCACATAATACTTGTGCTTTTCAGTCGAAGATGTAGAGAATGGTCCATAGACGTTTGAGTGAACTCTCTCAAGGATTTTTTCTGCTCAGTTCTCCTTCTTGTGAAAATTAGCCTTTCCATACTTCCCCATGGTACATCCCTTGCATGTGTCTATTTGTGAAAGAGTACCCTTTGGAAGCCTTGTATAAGTCTGCTGCATGACCTTCAAAGCACCATGGTGTAGATGGCCCAATATCCTATGCCATAACTCACCCTCATCCCACACCACTTTGTCTGCCTCACCCATCAATGTTGCACAACCATCTACATCAAGTTTGTAGAGATTATTCAATCAATTCCCAATCTTCTTGGTTTGTCCTATGGCTTTCTGATGGAGCAAAGCTTTCCCTTCACTGAAAACCACATCATAACCTCTATCCTCCAACATTGCAACTGAAACCAAATTATTTTTCAATCTTGGTACATGCATGACATGTTTTAATAAGAAGGGTTTACCTAACTGTCTTTAGAAAGTAAATGTAACAATCCCAGTAGTGCTATACCTTCCGTCATCACCCATTTCGATATGCATCTGGAGATCCTTCTCCTCCAAGCTACTGAAAAGTTATTTTTCTCCCTTCATGTGGAAATATGCACCACTATCCAAGTACCACACTGATCCCATCTCACTTGACACCATGCATGCGATGAGAGAGAAGTCCAACTCAAATTGCGAGGCCAAAGCCTCACCATCTGAAGATCTTGAAGCCTTCTTGTACTTCTTCTTCTATGGACAATTAGTGGCATAATGTCCATGCTCGTGACAGTGAAAAAACTTCACTCTGGACATGTCACGCTTCTTGCCTTCTTTTTCAGTCTCAGATCTCGAATAACATTTCTTTCCCTTCACCTTCTTTTCCTTACCATCCAAGGCACAATTTTCCTCATCATCTATTCTAGATGAGGATACATCCCTAGTATTCTGCCTGAATTCTTCTTGCACCAAATCCAACCAAAGTCGCTCCCAATTTGGCAGCTTCTCCCTCCCATTGACAGAGTCCTGATAACAATTCCAACTCTTTGAAAGCCCTAGAATATCTAGGTTCACTAAGTCATCATCCGCGACAGTAATTCCGACGCTCCCAATCTCATCTCGACATTGGACAAACTTGATTAAATATTTTAGAATAGTGTCGCCTTTCTCCATTTTTATTTTCCTAAGCTTGTCCTTCAGTGTCAATTTTATGTGGTCACTACTACTCTGAAACAGATATGTCAAAGCCTTACACATTGCATATGGAGTCACTTTTCCATGGATACTTGAAACAATGTGGTCTCGTACTCCCTCCAATAAGATCCTCCTCGTCTTTGCAACCTTCTTTTTCCAAGCATCAAGAAGAGCGACATCTACTGCTGCGGTTTGGGAATGTCATTATCAATGAATTTTTTCAACCCGTTGTCCTCTAGAACTGCCTCCATCCTGTATTTCAACACAAAATAATTAGAACTGCCTTTGAGTGCATATTCCAATCTCAAGCCATTGAAAGCCATTTTTATCTTGATCCGCCTGTCGCACCAAAGAATACTTTTTCAAATTCGAATGCTACTCAACACAAACTCAATTTATTCTCCACTATAGTGATTTCATGTGCTCTGATACCATGTATAAATTAAACAAACAATGTGTATACCAATGGATTCAATCTGATCATGCGATATGATAAAGCAAGATACTGAATCTTTCTACAATTAATTTGCGGAAAATAAACATGATTGACAATCACAACAAGTAAATAAAGAAGCAAATCAAACCAAAACACATATATTTTTATGGGGAAAGCTTACTGCCCAAACCCCCCTATCTTCTACCATATATTTACCAAGGAACCATGAAACAATTACAATGCACTCTTCTCACAAGAGTCTCCTTCACTCTCACAATTGTCTCACACTGATCCGGACAAAATAGACCAACACTTAGCCAATTTTTAGCCTCTGCTCAACCTACCTTGCTTGTGCAATTCATGTGGAATGCAATCCCTATTCTTTAGGAATTTCAGCCTTCCAAAACTGCACAATGCTCATGGGAAATCCCATGGTTGTCTTATTGCATGCGGGCAACCTACTAATGATATAACTGATAGTTAACATCCCTTTAACCTTTGTCTCAATTGGGTCTCCACTGGAACTGACATGCATGAAAATATTAATAGTAAATCATCAATTACATGACATATCAATGCATGTGAATTAAATCTGATTTAATTCACTTGACCTCTCACTGGTGCAACAAACATTTACTAGTTAAACTGATTTTAACTCACTTAACTGAGTTAACTGATTTCTCATGCATTAAACTAATGCACTAACTGAAAATTGGACTCAATAACTAATAGAATCACTCTGCATTCCTCACCAACCAACCTCAACTCGAAATTCATGAGCTAACTGAGTTGATCACACTCATTTATCTATTACAAGTGATCAGGAGATGAGATTACAATTTATTGTCCAATTTAATTAAGGGAAAATTAAATTAGACACATTTCCAATTTATTAAATAAATTGGCTTTCACACTAATGTATCGCTAGGACCTGTGGTCCCACACTAGTGTGTGTGCTACAATTTATTGTTGACTTTCAATACTCACTCATTAGAATTTTCCTTCTAGTTAGGTCGAATGTGTCACTCCTACAAATTTTATTTCAAACTCAACATAATCACCAACTAATAAAGAAGTGGTTGATGCCAATGAAACTAGTTGGGTACAAGTTATATTATAGAAGATATCTTGGGATAAGAATAAATATAGATATATATTCCTAATATTTGTATTCCATTAAGACATTAGTTCATTATAATAGGAGAATCAGATATTCCAACTTCGTATTGTTCCTAATTTATTATTCTTTCTTTTGGAGTTCCAGTTATTCATATATTGGAAGGTTGATGTATTGTGTTTCATTATTCTCATTCCTTACACTATAATTTGAGACTTTCAAGATGTCCAAAAAATATTGCAATGTTCTTCCTAAGCAAAAGCGTGCATAAGGAATTTAAATCTACTATACTCATTTTTTTGGGTTATCTTTAAGTTTGAGAGATTCAACTGTGTGAAAGTTGGTTAAGTTTTGATATAATTTCGATTTTTTTTTATAGAGATGATGGTTTTCTATGTGACACTCGAGATTGAAATAAGGGTTTTGGTGTGTAGGTGGGTTTTAAGGTCTAGATTTTGAATATGGGCTCTAATACCATGTGTAACAAACCATCCCGGGGTCCTCAAACCATAAATAAATTTCCACATAATTTCACAACATACTTTAAAAAATACCATACCCAACTACATATTAAAAAAATAACATAATAGAAATTCAATTAAAAATACCTAATCCAAACAATAAAAAGAATACCTAGTTACAGTGGCACGGTTGTTGTTCTCATTCTGGGACCACTAGACTAGATATGCCATCCTACCAACTAGGAAATTCTACTTGAATTCCTAGCTTGATGAACCTCCACATGTTCTGTATCCCTCTGAACCCAAGTCCAAACCAAAACTAGAGTGTGTCTACAATCCTCTTGCCAACACCTCTCTAGTGTCCAACACAAATATCAATCCCTTAGTCTCTATCCCACTCCCAGAACCTTTCCTCCAAGTTATCGATTAAATATAATAATAAAAAACTCTTGTAAAAATCCCCAATATGAAATTTTCATCCTCTCTTTGAGTTCTCCATGAAAATTGGTTGTCCTGTCCTCCAAACACTCTGCCACACTTATGCCTCCCCTCAAGCCAATGCCACCCACCCCCAGTATGCCACCAACTCCCCCCATCCCTCTCCTCGAGCTCCTTCGACATTTTATCTTATCCTAAAATTAATTCAAGGGAACCACCATGTCAAGGCCTAAAAGGGATAAATAGTAATTTTTTTAATAATAAAATTTTTATATTTATTTATGTTAGTTAACCATATGGATTCAAAAGAATCCTATCAATTTGAATATTAAATAATCATGTTAAAATAAAATTTATTAATTATAAGTTAGTATTATTTTTTAAGTAAGCACTAATCCAACTTAATCATTAATTAATTGTCTAGCATAATAGGCTACAAGATACTAGTGTATTCGTGCGAGGTGTGGGTATGCAGCTATAATATGGATATGTCGTACATATACTAATAATACTTATAAGAGTAATTTATAGAAGTCCATCATTTAGTAGGTACACTAATAATTTAAGATAAATTAATAATATCAGGATGTGGGCACTACAATCTTGATGCTTTAAGAGTGGAAAAATTGGAGAAATAAACTTATAGGAATAGCTTTAATGGTGGGATCCACTTTGGAGAATTGATATTAGAAACCTTTTGGGGCTGGTTTGATGCTTTAAATGAAAAATTTTGGGGGTAAAACTTTGTCACCTAAGAATTGGAGTTTATTCTACATAGGCAAAGCTTTCTATTGGTCCAAGAAAAATGCCAATAAGTGTTTGGATGAAAAATTTATGCTTCTTGGAAGTCGATATATCATGATTGACTGCCATAATTCAAGGATGCCTCGTCAGCCCCCATTACTCATGGAAAATTGGCTAACCATCTGAGTATGATGAAGACTTTAGAAGGGTAAAATTGTAACTCATGTTGAGGGTTGAATGGGTCAAATTTAACTCCTAGTTGGTTATCAAGCTATGTTATAACCAGGCCACTAGGAGGAAAAGGGATCTCATTCTATTTTTTTGATTTTTTTTGTTCCACAATAGAGAAAAGTAGTTAAATGTGGATAACGAGGATATAGAGAGAGAATAACAGAGGGGCTTTGTGTTTAGTAATAGTCCACATTCCATAGGTCTTAGGGAAATTCCATAGAGAGTGTATTCTTCTTTGTATCTGCATCATTTCCATTTGAGACAAAAGAAAGCGGGGCATCCTCACCTTCCAATTGGGTTTTCTCCCAAAAGGGTTTCCAAAATCATATCTTGGTGTTCATGGTGTTTGGTGTGTGTTTTCATTTCACTGTTCTCTATTTTCCACATTTTTATCTATTGCATACATAAGAAAAAATCTAGTAATTAATAAATCTAGATATGTAAGGAAATTTAAATCTCATAGTATAGATTTCAAATTTCAATCTATTTGTATAATGTCTATTGTGATGAAATGTCTAGTCAAAAATATCCACTATGGTTTATAGATCATGGATCTAGTAGAAAATCCATCCAATAAAGAGACCAAAAAGAAGGGGAAATCTGTATCCGTGTCAAAAGGCATCAACTATGGCATCAGTTGAGAAGCATGCTTGGGGGTCTGATATACCCTCTCTTCTATGGAAATACCCTAGAGGCTTATGAAAATGATGCACAACACCTTTCTCTAAGAAATAACTTTACTGAATACATCAAAAGTTAATGCCCAAATCCTAGAAGAAAATCAAAAGTGACACAGTGTGTTAGTCCAGTCTTCAAGAACCCACAAGCAATAGTGAAGTAAATTTAGTATTCCATCAAACTAGAAAATAAAAAAAGACATAAATTAATCCATATTAAATAATATTGTACCTTATATGTATTACAAATATTCAATAAATTTATTCCCTAAAGAAATTGCAAGGAAAAAATGCGTCTCTAATTCAAATTTTATGGCTCCTTGCATGAGAGGAAGAAAGTTTAAAAACGAACTCAAAGAACAAAAAACAATAGAGAACAAGGCATTGAGTGCTTGATTCTTTACCAAGGCATGATTTGGGGGAAATATTTGAGTTATATTCACATATTACTTTGTTCTTAAATTTTTTAGTTATTTTATTGCAACTTTCACAACAACGATCTTTTAAAATTAAAAAAAAAAATGTTGTGAAAAAAATCTAGTATGGAGATTACTCTCATATCTATGTGGGTGTACTTCCCACTTTTCACATATAGAGAATTTTCAACAATACATTGTAATTTTGTTAAATTTTTTCTCAAAATCATTTAGTAATCTTACAATACCTCGAAAGAGTTCCAAACTTGAGATCCTACTATATTAAATTTAAAACATTAGGTATATACATGCTTACATTTGAGGTCACAAGATCTTCCATGTAATAATGTAACAATGCCACGCTCTATTTATTTTTTAACACTTTGTAATGTCATGCAAAAGGTTCGTCAAACTAACAAGCTAGCATCCATTTCTAATGGCAAGACCTAGAGACCATTTCACTTTCAAAATGTTCGCTTTATAATGCTATTTCTTAGTAAAACATTGGAGATCCAATGCTAATAAATATATGTGTGAGTGTGTGTGTGCGCGCGCGTGTGTTACGAGTACAATACGAACTCTTAAATGCCTTAATTTATTATGCAAACCTTGTTTTGTTAGAAGTATACCATCCTTCAATGCATCTATGTGAAACATGAGAGGGTTACGATGTTAATGGGTTATAGTTGAGATGTCACCCTCACATAAACTATGTTCTCTTTCTTCATCGATGGAAAGGTTATAATTGAGGTTTTTTCATCATTGACAACAAAAACCAAGTTCCTTAGTGGAAGGGCCTGTGAATTATTTACACACTATTCATTAAGAAAAATCTCGACCTTAACAACCTTCATCAAATATTTGTAAGTTAATCAAATAAAGGAAGCTTCAACTGATAAGGAAATCCTAGTTGCACATTATTATGATGCTTTGATGCGAGCAATAAGATTCGCAAAATGGGCACTATGTTCAGTGTCTACAAGAAAGGAACCTATTTCTTCTCAGGTTTTAGGCAGCAATGCTTTAAAACAATATTATATTAAATTAACCTTGACTTATGATGGTGTTATTTAGAAAAACACAGTTGGTTCAAATGTACCACAAAGTTCTCAACATCACCAATTTAATGATTTTACCATTGCATGTGCTCTCGTGTTAACATCCGATACACCCCTCGAGATCTTTTCTCCACATAGTCCCATTCCAAGGTTTTATCGACAAGTACATCAAACTTTGATACTTATTCTTAGTTGAAAATTCATGGAAAATGTTCACTACCCAAGATTACATAAATTTTTTGTAGTTGCTCAACATACAATACCACTTCAAGGATGTTTTTAGCTTGATCTATATGTCAAAAGAAGATGAAACAATGGTTTCAATAATTGGACCAAGATTTGGGGAAGCAATTATCTCAATGAATCCTTGGTATCAAATTTTGATCCAATAATAGGAGAAGTTTATATCATTCCAATTTGGGTTTATTAGGGTCCCACCCTAATTCCCTTACTTGGATAATTAATGTATGAAGCCACCTTCCTTGAATAAGGCCCATTAAATAATTAGTTAATCGTCATTCATTGTAAAAAGGTTTTTTTATTATTAATAAGGCCCAAATTAGCTGGTTGGCTCTCATTATAAGGGGTCCATAGGTAGTTAAGATTCTCTATGGATAGCTATATATAGATAGATATGCAATGTTTTTTCAATAATTCTTATTGTGTTTGGAGCATTGCTCTTGGAGGTTGACCCATGGAAGAGGCAAGTGAACATAACTCTCTATTTTCTATTATAAAAAACAAATTTCTTAGGGCTTATATCTTCTTCTTTTTTGTGTTATTGGGCTTTGCACTACATTTCTTGTGAAATACACTCTAAAGAGGTATTAGATATCTTTCTTGGGCATGAAGTTGGTGTTAGAAACCAGGACAATAATGAGAGGGGGTTGAATCAATATTGTAGGAATTTTAAAAGCTTTCTTTCACTTGTAATGATATTAGGACACCAAGAAATACTTCAACAATTTAATTTGATGTGCATGACAAGAAATAACATAAGTAACATAAACAAACACACAAATTCTTCAAACTTTTCTTCAATTCGTTCACAAGGCAAGCTACAACTTGTTGTTACAAAATTCTCTAGCTACAACCAAAAGGAAGTAACTACTCCTTGATTTACTAGCGATAAATGAAAGGAGCTAAAACCCCTGAATTTATCAACTTCTATTGAAAGGAGCCCCAAACCCTAAAAAATCACCAACAAATAGTGGAAGGAGCTACAACACATGATTTTCAAGCTACAACTTGCTTTACCTTAATGATTTATCTTTCATACAATTTTCATACACAAACCATGAATCCATCCCTTTTACAAGATAAAACAATTTTTCCACCATCACCAACACCTTCAAAAATATTTCATTACTAAACACATCAACAAAATCAATCCATCGCAACTTGCATACTGCTCACATTCACACAAACTTGCTTAATTGATTATGATTATAAATAACTTTTTATTGATAAAATTAACTTCTTTTGATTTTTAGTTAACTTCAGGTCTTCCTTCATGCATACACTTTATTTTTCTCTTTATTATACTCTTCTTTATGTCATCTGTAGGTCTTCAAACACTTCTCTGTTGTTCTAGTACAAATTTCTGAGCTTAACTGTAAATTTTACTTATTATATCATTTTATAAGAGCTTAGGTTTAGTTTTAACTGCAATTCTAACTTTGGTGAGTGTTATATTTGGCTAAATTTTCCAAATATATTGCCAATAATGTCCATTTCGTCACATTTGTCCCTTAATCCCCTAGTGCTTACACATTGGCCCTTTTTTTCCCATAAGACCAAGGGTTGTGACCTAGTCCATAACCTTTTAGGGCTTACCCAACTAGTGACTTTGGTCATCATGCCACATATAAAACGATGTCTTAGCGCTAAATCTTGGCCCCCAGCTCCTTTTCCCTGGCGCTATTTCATAAACACCTCTTGGGTCTACATATCAGGATGAGATGTCAGGAGGGTCTTCCCGTCGCGTTCAATAACCAATCAAATGCTCTATGGCCTGAGTCATCTTTGATAACTTCCATGTACTCCCGATGCCCAGTCAACCTGTCATTCCTCCTCTATGCACTTTAAATATCTTCTGGGACCTTGCCACCGAGACAAAGTGTCATGATGAGTTCACCTGCTACTTTCAATCTCCAATCAATAACAAATTAAGTTGATGTTGTCTCTAATGTTTTCCACATACATGTGATGCTTAGTCAACCTAAAAGTCTTCACATGCACGCCTTATGATTCCTCTGGGGTCAACCATCCAGGATGATGTCATTAATGCCACGTGGTTCCATCTGAGTGGTGACACATGTCACAAAATATAACCCATTAGGGTACTTGAAAACATCAAATCTTCCTGCCACATGTCCCTTTGTACGTCATGTTGACATCATCACCGATCAACCAAATGATGCCATGTGCCCTGTCACCTATCGGTTAGCCATCCATTTCCTTGTGGTTCCTCTTTCATGATCAAATGTCGCGGTTACATGGTTATGGTCACAGTCATACAAAATCGCAGGTGGTTTGCGGACCCTCCCCATGAATCGTTTTTGGTATGGGGGTGGGGTCAGGAAATTCTACTCCACCGTTGATCTAAAGACCGATGGTATATCACTTACCACCTTTGTGCCACCCCCTTTGCACATTAACAATTGAGCTCGTTGACCCCTCGCAATTTCACCAATGTGTCGGTGGGGACACGTGGAGACAATCCACCCAATTTCATGCTCGATGTTTAACATTGATCCTCCACCTATCCTTCTGCTAGCTGATTCGCTAGGTTTGGTCGAACACAAAAAAATAACGTTTGCTAAGACCACCACAACATATTTAACTACATCCTTTGAATTTTAGGGCTTCATATTTGGCTGCCCATAATTTTCAATCTAAGCGGCCATTTCTGATCTTCCACATACCACTAGAAATCTCTTTCAGAGATCTTTCCATCTAAGTGGTCCCATTTTCTCTTTAAGTGATCTTCTGCTCTAGAAATGGCTTAGAAGTCACTGCACATTTTCCATACATGCTCTTCATATCTTGCAATCATCTTGTCTTTTTCCATCATCTACAAACACATTTTCCATCAATGAAGTCATATTTCTAAAATTGGGAGATTTTTTTGGCACAATTTAGGAGAACTTATTTTGTTGAATTCTTTCAAAAAAAGAGGACAACAACATTCATGTCAATTCTAAAACTTTTCCTACAAAATTTGTAGAATTTAATATGAAAATTTAATTTCTCTAAAAAAATATCCAATTGATAAAAAATTGTCCAAAACAAAGTCCGATAAGTGAATTTATCCATAATTTAAAACTGACAATATTTCTATGGTTTTTCTTGGGAAGGTTGTGAATTTAATAGATTGAATATATTTTGATAATGAGCACATATTACAATAAAAGTAATGCCAAAAAATCCAAAAAATCGATGGCATTTCATAATTGGGGTCATAATAGCCATTCAAGAAGCATGACAAAAGTGATTATTTCAAAATTTTTTACCTCAAACCCTAGATTGTAAAAGTTATTTTCTAGTCATTTCAAGAGCATTTTGTTGGGCTAGAAAGCTCATTTTTTAAGTTTTCATTTAGAGACATGTTTCAACGTATTTAAATAAATTTTTTTGCCATTCAACAAGTAAAATTGCAATTTGGGAATAATACACGTGGGAATTACACATGGAATCATGTAGTTGGAAACCCTTGTAATCCCTATATGTACCCTTTTCAGTAGTACCACATCAAACAATACATGCATATGGAATCTCACTTCCATGCATGTTTAGGTATATAGGAAGTCCTCTAGTTATATTTTAAACTAGATTTAGGTAAATTAATAGATAATATTGTTTCTATACCACACCGAGAACAATGCTTGAGGAGACCACTCTCTAGTGCCTCACTAGTTGAGTAGTACAACTAAGGAAAAAATTGAGCCTCCTTGTCTAGTTCCCTAATATATTGGTCTAAGTACTATTGTCAAACCTTACATGTATATCAAAGGCTATAACACTTGACACTTTTTTGTCCTTGGAACACAATAACTTTATCTAACGAGCTATTTCACGAAAGAGAGTTCCTATAAACATCCTCATGCTTCACCAAGTAACATGAAAACCCACTCTACTTCAAAAAGAAATGAAAAACTTGGAAAAACCAATTTAGGAATTTAGAATAGAATATTGAGAAGAACATATAACATATAACATGGATAGTAACATATAACATCATTCTCCCAAGTTAAACTTGAATAAGTTTAATATTTTTGACCTATTAGGATAGGTCACCTAGATGGAACACTACTTTTCCCTCCAAGGGGTTATTCAAAACATGATGAAACTCAGGTTCAGGGTCCTATATTTATATCCATAATGATGCCAATGGTGGGAATGTCATAAAAATTCTATTCATGCCACATTTCCTAGAGTCAGTTTGTTAAAGCTATCAATGCATATTTTGAGAGAGATACTCATTATTTGGGGTGACTTAACATGCTATGACAAATAGGATCATTCATCGACATTAAGGAATCATTTGAATAATTATGCACCAATAGAGAGAATTTTACAATTTCCTTCCATAAAGAATGTTCAAGTAATGGCTTTAAGGAGGAATTTTGAGCACAAGTCAGACTTCAAAATACTACTATATGGTTAGAAGCAAGAATGCATCATCTTGCTACATGATTAGAAGCAACCAATATGGCTATAAAAATATGAGATGGTGTCCTCCACAAGGTAATTCATCAAACACAACTCCTACTTGTCCCTTAAAAGTATTGAGGTTATCTCCAAAAGAAATGGAAAACCACCAAAAACTTGGAATTTGCTATAATTATAATGAAAAATATGCTCCAAAAGATAGGTGTAAAGTGTTAGAAAATCAGAAAGGCAGAAATATTTTATCCAGTTGATAACTACTTGTGATATCTTTGAGTTATTATTATCTTTATTATGTTCTTATTTTATGTTAGTTCATCAAGAAATTGCAAAAAACAAAAAACTAAGATCAAGGACATCAGATGTAGGTACTCAACTAGGGCTAAAACCCTTATATATGGGAAGACTTATTCAAGAAATCTTCCTTTAGTAATTCAAAATGAGATAGATCAAGACCTTATACCAAAAGACCTTCCTCCTCCACCAAGTCAACTCTTCCTTCAGATAGCTGATATTTTCCAAAGTTACCAAGTATTAGCTTCTCAAATGCAACTTCAACCCATAATTTCGACCCTAAATTCAGAAATTTGACCCAGATTCAAGACTACAATTTAGATCTAGCAACTTCAATAGCTATAGCCTGGTAGCTTCAACACCTTGAACTTGATGTAGCTTCACAACTTCGACCTCGATGCAACTTCACAAATTTGACCTTGATGCAGCTTCACAACTTCGACCTTGATGCAGCTTCACAACTTCAACCTTGATGCAACTTCATAGCTTCGACCTTGATGCATCTTCATAGCTTCAACCTTGGTGCAACCCCATTTCAAAATTTCATTTCACATGAGAGAGAGAGAGAGACCCAAAAAATTTGATTGCAACTTCCTTCTTGAACTTCACACTTTTTCTTCTTCCCAACTACTGCAATTCGAACTTGTGAGAGATATACTTCCAAATGAGTAGATTTGCTCCAATATGTAGTAATTTTGTGAAATCGAATTCCATTTTTGAGGCCGACGTGTCCTTTCTTAACGCTGACTTGGTGGAGGAGGCCTAACTGACCTATTTTACAATAATAATAATAAAATTTCTTTACAAATAAAGCCCAATAAGGGTCTTTTACATTATGACATGGACAAGGACACTTGAAATAAACCCCAGAAGTATTCAATGTAGATTTTTACCTAAAAAAATTTGACCCAAGCATGAAACCCATGCTTTAATAAGTCAATTTCTTTAATAATAAATTTTCTTTTTCTTTCTTTTGACAAATATACATCATGACTTAAATACAATTATGAAGACTGAAAATATTTACATTTGTCGACACTCCCTCTTAATTAGGGAGGTATTCATAATTACATATATATAGAGGTACATGGAAGATATCCAAAATGAACTAGGAAGAGTTCTAGCACACTCGATGTTGCAGACTAGAAACCTGATCAGGGTATTCTATCTATGTGGGACTAAGATGGACTCAAGATTTTAGCTAATCTAGGTATGATAATGTTACTTACTAACCATCAACCAAGGAATATAGCTATGTATCCAAGGTTGGAGCTCCATGACCAATGCCACGTTCCCTCTTCGATATCTAGACATCAACACATAGGTCAGCCCTATGTCCTCCCAAGCATCCACAATTAGATGTTTCATCTCTCCCTAATAAACTAAATCAGATATATCCATTTTTCCATGCATGCTTCCAAAGTGTTCAAAATTATTATGGAGAGATTTACCTATACAAACAAAAACCACAATCAACATTAAATTTCAATTATATATACAAGTAAACACAAACCTTCAAGGTCCTCAATAATCTTGATGTTGCTTTCATCATCAAGTTATTCATATATAATTTATCAGAAGATTTCTTCTTTTATTTTTCTAGGAGCACAAAATACAACCTTAGTACTTTTTTTTTCAACTTCATGAACATCTATATGTAGTTATTTCATTCATTCTTCAAGGTATTCATCATGTCTGTCATGATATTCCCTCCCTCTCAACTAGGGAGATATCCCTTTATTCTATCTAGGATCCATCTTAACTTAGGGAGATCAACCACTTCCTTATTCTATAACATCGAAGAAATTTTCATAGCTTCATTCCTTCTTACGGAATCAAGGTCATCTTGATCATCATAACTTCCTTCATCATGCTTATATGAAAATCTTCATCACCTTCAATATTATGTACCTGCAAAAATTTAATATCAAGTACAACCAAATAGAAGCATGAATGTAAGTATACCAAAATTATATCAACATAATGAAGCATCAAAACATTCAAATTCTTAGGCATCAAATACCTAAACCTAGTTAAGTTCATAATCAATAAGAGATACACACTCAACTTCTTGCTAGGGTTTTGTCACAAACCATAGACTACATCAGCAACTCAGTCAAGATATTAGTATCATTATATCTAGGGCCTCAATATTATTGGAGATATATGACAAACACTACTGCGATTCATTTAAAACCCTATATTCCATTTTCGAGACACAGAGCCTTATATATCAACAAGTTAATCAAATAACAATCCAAACATAATACTAAGGTTTCAATAATATGCTTTTACATGACAAAATTATACTAGGGTTTGTAGCAAACCCTATATTTTTTATCATCAAAGTTAAATTATAAAAACAATATCATCATATACTAGAATATCAGTCTTCTAATAGGGATTTGTTACAAACCCTAGAATTCACAAACTCACATATACATATCTAGGATACATTTCACGTCAATATCTACTAGGTAAACCCAAGATGCGAACATCAATACATCAAAGTTAGAAATACAACAATTTTTCTTCCAGGCTAGGTTATTTTAGCTAATACAAGGGTCTTACTTTTAAACCCTAATTTACTAATCCTGAATATATAGGGTTTCAATACATAACAAAGACTTTAATGGCATACCCTTAAGGACTATGGTTTCTATCATAACAATATCAAATCCCTAAACATCAAAATAATAGTATTTCTAGACTTTTATCAACAACCCTAAGTAGACTAGGGTTTCATAAATATACCCTTAGGTTAGGGTTTGACAATGAAACTTTTTAGGGTTCCACAAGAATGATAATATGATGAGGGTAGATTTAATCTAATGATTAATTACCCTAACAAGAATCTTTGTGATCCAAAACCCTAGACATGATGATTTTAGTAATGTAAATACAATTTAAAAAGAAGAATGACTATACCTTTTACATGAAGAGAACGTTATAATAAAACGTTTGTCTAAGGCATACCTTGAGTTGTTCCTTAAAAAAAATTGTATGACATAAATTCTTGAAGTGCTTCCTTTGAAACAAAGAGTATATCCTTTGAAGTTTCCTCCATAACCTTTGAGCATCCAGAAAGCTTTCCTAACCAAGGAAAATAAAAATAAAAATTATATTAGCATACAAAACAAATATGTCTCGATGTGAGGAGGAAATCAAACATGAAAAGATGAAAACAAATAACAAGATACTTGTCTTTTGGTAAAATGGTGGAGGCTCTCTCTTAATCCAATCTTTCGTAGGGATACCTACAACTTATCAAAATAATTCAAAAATGTTCTAACAAGACATGTTAGGCCTACAAACTCTAGAAATCAAAACATAAAGGGAAATATTGCAAAACTTAAAGTAGAAGGATATATAAGGGGTATTATCCCTAAGAGTCTCTAGAAAATAAGTCTTTGACTTCATATTCATTTGTCTTGTTCTTCTTTGGTGGAGATTCATCACCAACATTCACATGTTATTTTTCTCACTTCCCATTCCTTAGATTCTCAGAACATTGATTTTTATAATGACCCATCTTATTACCGTTGTAGCATTCAATCTTGGATAGGTCAATTTTCTTCTTTGATACTTTGAACTTCTTGAAGATTCCCTTCTTCTTATGATGAGTAGAATATGCATTAGAGGTGTTTTATTCTTCATCCTCCTTGTTTTTTTACTAATAATACTCTAGCTTCTTCTTGACTGCATGCATTCCACATTTGTTCAAATGCTTGAGTATCCTTCCAATTGTTGATTCCTGATGCAAAAGCACTCCAAAATTTTGGTAGTCCTAGAAGATAAGTAATCATGAGCTCTATTTTTGGTTCAAGTTCATCTATTTCTTGGAGTTAATCTTTGAATCATTATATCCTTACAAATTAGGATACCACAATATCATCTTTGGGCACCTTAATTGTTCTTAATAATTCTTGAGGCTTATTATTTTACCAATTTTCTTGATGGTGAATATTTTGGAGAGAGCTTCATACCATTTTATTGAGCAGAATATATGTTGGATATGTATGGAATGAGCTTGTACTTTACTCCATCCATTATTAAGTTCATGGACACAATTTTAGTTTCTCTGAATTTTTCTTTCTCTGCTTCATCTATAGGCTTATTGACTTTTCCTCGAACTAGATCCAAAAATTTGTTCTTATCAAGGATGAGATCTATTCTCTTTTTCCATGCCCTGTAGATGGACGCTCCTTCTAGTTTTTTTTCTCCCTTCATCGAGTTATACATGGCTCTTGTATATAGTAGGCTTATCTCCTTATATAATCCCTTTTAATAACCTTCCTTCAATCTCCTTTTCTTCAGTAGATCTTTAGGCTTCCTTTTTCTCCATTCTTCACCTTAGCTCTGATACCATGTTAGAAAATCATAAATACAGAAATATTTTAGGTAGTTTATAATTAATTTTGATATATTTGAGTTCTTATTATCTTTCTTATGGTATTCTGCAATTACCAAAACCAAAACATGAAGATCAGGGACACCATATGTAGGCACATAGCTATGGCTAAAACCCCTATATTGGGGAAAAACCAGTCAAGAAATCTTCCTTTAGTAATTCAAAATGAGATAGAGCAAGACCCTAGACCAAAAGACCTTACTCCTCCACCAATTCAACTCTTCCTTCTAATATCTGGTATTTTCCAAAGTTACAAATTGCTAGCTTCTGAATTCAAGCTTCAACCCACAATTTCGACCCCCATCTTCAAAAATTCGACTGAACTTCAGGGCTACAGTTTTGATCTAGAAACTTCAATACCTTCAGCCCAAAACATCACAAATTATACCTTTATTTAGCTTCAAAACTTCGAGGTTTATGCAACTTCACAAATTTGAACTTGATGCAACTTCACAGCTTCGACCTTGATGTATATTCACAACTTCGACCTTGATGTATATTCACAACTTCGACCTTGTTACAGCTTCATAACTTTGACCTTCATGCAGCTTCACAACTTCGATACTGATGCAGCTTCACAACTTATGTGTGTGTGTGTGTGAGAGAGAGAGAGAGAGAGAGAGAGATGGAGAGAACTTCATACTTTTTCTGCTTCCAAACTACTGCAATTCGAACTTGTGAGAGATATGCTTCCAAATGAGTCGAGTTGCTCCAATATATAATGAGTTTTTGAGGTTAAATTTCCTTGTTGAGGATGACTTATCCTTTCTTGAAGCCAACTTCGTGGAGGAGGCCTAGTTGACCTATTTTACAATATAATAAATTTATTTATTAACAAATAAAGCCCAATAAGGGTATTTTACATTATGACATGGAAAAGGACACTTGAAATAAACCCTAGAAGTCTTCAATGGGGAATTTGACCTAAAACAATTAACCTAAGCATGAAACCCATGATTTAATAAGTCAATTTATTTAATATATATATAATTTTTTTTTCTTTTTTTACTTTTGACAAATATATTACATCATGACGTAAATACAATTATGAAGACTAACACTAGCTACATTCTTCAACATAAAGAACTTAAATTGTTCCAAATGAATATGACCACTCAGACCTTGATCAAACACATAATTAACAAAAAGAGATATAGGTATTGCAAGTTGAAAAACCAACACTCTGAATCGATAAAATATCAAACCATTATTTCTTTCTAAAGAACCCCTAATCTCTCCACATACATTATCAAACACTTAAAATGCAAAAAAAATTAAAACTCTTGGGCTACATCAAACATGACAAATTTATAGTCCTAGTTGACAATGTCAATACTCACAATTTCATGAAAAAGCGAGTAACAAAATAAACACATTGTTTTGTACGCCTAATGTACATATTTCAAATCCTGAGCACCAATGGAGGTAATATGAAATGTGGGGGTATATTTGAAAATGTCAACTACCATATGTATGTCATCATCACCACCCTTCTGCATAAAAGAATACAATAGAAAAAATGATCCATGAATTGCTTGACGCAGGGGTCGTACATCCCCATAGAAAATTTTACTCATTACGAATAGTCATGGTGTTAAATAAGGAAGGAACTTGGTGCACATGTCTTGATTTCAAGGCTCAAAATAAGTTTATAATCAAGGACAAATTTCCCATTGCTATTATTGACGATTTCCTATATAAACTTCATGGAGTAAAGTTCTTCACCGAGATTTATGTACATTGAGGATACCACTAAATCATAATAAAAGAGTTGGAAACCCTCGATTAGCCTTCAAAACACATGAAGGCCATTATGAGTTTCTAGTGATACATTTCCAGTCTATGTAATGCTCCATCCACTTTCCATAGCCTCATGAACAAGATTTTCAAACCCTTCCTATGCAAGTTTGTGCTAGTCTTCTTCAACGATATATTATAATATAGTAAGCATGGGAATCAGACATAGAGAATGTGGATAAATGCTTGCAACTCTCAAGAGACAACCAAATTTCACAAAGCACCCCAAATGTGCTTTTGGAGCTCTTGAGGTTGAATATTTGGGTTACATTGTAAGTCAGGAAGGAATACAAGTTGATCCCAAGAAAGTGGAGGCTATGCAAGATTGGCCCTGTCCCAAGACACTAAAGAGATTGAGGGGATCCTTGGGACTTACATGCCACTATAAGTAACTTGTGAAAAAACAAGGTAAAATTTCACCTCTTATAATTTTTTTTTTTTAAATTGATGTTGGCTGTGTTATTTTGATTCCAAAAAAATGAGGCATGAGCCTTGATACATGGAAATTTTTCCAGAGATATGATCTGATCTCTACGAGTGTTGTGTTCCTTATTTTACATACAACAAATGGTTGTTGATTTTCCTACCTCATTTATCTTATAGACCCTAAAAAATTGATTAAGGAAAAACAAAAATTTACATTTCATAGTTGATAACTAAAGTTCAGAAGTTGATAATAGAACTTGCTGGAAGGAAATGTCTTGAGATTGAATTTTTTTGCTTACTGAATAATTGTCTGGTTTTCCTTCTGTTGAGAAATGCTATTTTTTTCATTTGAAATTTCTTCCTGATTGAGCTTTTCCCCTCTGACAATTCTTGCTGATATTTGGACTGATCTATTTAAATAGAGAATGTATCTATAGATAGAAGAGAAATAATCCTTCCAACGCCCGAGCAAAGACATCGCCAAAGCCTACGTTTATGTGACAACATGAAAAAGGGAACAAGAGAGGAAGTACTCAGGAGATAGGAGGCAGAAAATAGGAGAAGAGAAATTTTCTTTAGAAAGGGAAGACAGAGGGGGCATAGGGAAAAGCGCGAAGGGACGTGTAGGGGATCGAGAGGAGGGTTAGAACAAGTTAAAGAGAAAGGTGTTTCCAAAGAAGAAATGTCAGAGGAGAGCCACAAGAATCTAGTATAACCAGATGCTAACGATATTTAAGGAAATATATAGAATAAAAAAGGAATTCGAGGGGAGAGGCATAAAACTTTGAAAGAATAGGATTTAGACAAAAGAAATGGTAGGAAGGAAGGGGGGAGAAAGCATAGATTCAAGGGATGTGTTTGACTGAGAAATTTCTATTGATTCTTGATTCTCCTTGTTGTTTGAGACAAGAATTATTTTCCATCTCATCAACTCATCCATTTTTCACCCTTAAAACTTGAAAATAAGAGATCTCACCCAGATTATTTATATGATTTTGAATTATGAAGGTTACATGTCTGAGGCCTGCATTGGAGGGGATCGTATTTTTAATCATTTACTAAATAAGGATTGTGGAATCACCAATTATTATTAGATTTGTGATTTTGAGCTCCCTTAGAATTTGAACTCCTAGAAGAAGGCCATATTCCTCAGCTCTTTTGTTTGATGCTTGACCCAAACCCCACCCGACGGAAGATATTTCGATTCCACTACAGTTAATAATGATACCCCTGCAACCTACACAACCATGATTATATTTTTAGGCCCCATCAAAAGGCAAGCATGGCCTCATCTTGGTGTCAATATAGTTTTTTCCTTCTGACATAGTTGATATTTGTTTTTTGTATAGGGGGACATAGAGGAATTTTGTCTATTGAGAAGACCAACCATTGTTTCTCTTCAATTTTCAGATATTTTAGATCAATCTTGTTGTTACCTTTTGAAAGAATAGATTCAGTCATCAAACTCTAGGTTTTAGCCATGATCTTCCTGTTGTGAGGCTTTTTATTTTGAAAGATGAGTTTGTTCCTTGCAAGCCATAATTTCCAGCACAAAAATGTTGGAAGGTTTGTCTAGAAGCGCTTCAACAAGCGTTTGTTTTTAAGTATGAGGATAATGGGATTTCTAGTTGATGATAAATTCTGAAATGTTGGGGTTGGGATTTATGTGAGTGAGAAGAGGACTGATCATCTCACACCAAAAATTTCTTGAGAAAGAGAAAAATAGGAAGATATGATTGATTCTTTATTCATCCAGAGAACAAAAGGGCAAATAGAGGGTCCATGAATGCCTCTTCTTTTGAGGTTGTCCGCAGTGAGGATCTTACCTTTCAATATTTTCCACATTAAGATTTTTATTTTTGGAAGAGATTTATACTTCTAGACTAATCTTCAAAGGGGCTAGGAGGGAGATTGTTGATTATCTTCTTGCATATTTGCGTATCCAATTTTGACTGTATCTTCTCTTCCTAATGGATTCCAATTGAAGCCATCTTTCTGTTCAAAACTGATGGGAGCCGATCCTTTAAGTAAACTCATCAGAAGATTTTTTTTATGAAGGACATTGAGGGGGACAACAGGGATCTTCCAACCTTCCCAAGAATTGTCTTGTTGATTCCATTAAGATATTTGATCCAGAGTTGTGATGCTTGTGTTTTGAAGCCACCAAATAATGTTTTTTTTTTTTAAATTTCTGGAAAGGAAGAAAGTGAGGGATTTCCAATAATACTATCATTCCAAATATTAATATTTTTACCTCCTCTAGGGACTGGATGAGTTTTCTCTGATTAAGGAAAGAGTTTTTTTGCAGAGTTTCTAGATATGAGAGAAAGTTTTGTTGGGGATTTGAACAGAGAGGAGATGGTTATGAGAAGCATTAATGTATTCGTATTCCAGAACCTACTTCCACCAAGAGGCTTCGCCAGAGAGAAGCCTCCAAATTATTTTGGCTCCTAAAGAAATATTTATAAGTTCAAGATGCCATATTTCTATTCATCCTTTTTCGTAGGTTAATGTGACATGTTTCTAGTTTATGAGACTAAATTTTTTTATCTCATTTTTCCCTCCTCGCCAAAGGAAATTTCTAGTTATTATCTCAATTTGTTTTTGAACCCTAGTTGGAGCTTGGAGAATAGAAAATCGATATAATGGGAGAGAAAAAATAAAAAACTTGATAAATATGGATCTCTCAGCTAAGTTAAGCCATTGCATGCCCCATTTCTTTATTTTTCTCTTCAATTTTTCTAATGCATCTTCCCAAATATCAGCTTTCAATGAACCATTTGAGATTGGCATTCACAAATATTTAAAGTTTTTCCAATTCAACTTGAGAGGAATGCCAAAAATTTGTGAGATGCTTTGAAGGGCCCCAATGGGGGAATTCCAACCGTAGATACAAATCTTGAGCTTGTTGATGGAGCCTCCTGATAGATCCATAAATTGATCCAAACAAAATTTAAATATTCTAGCTACAATGCATGATGATCCTCCCATGAGAGCTGTATTGTCAAAAAATTGTGAATGGTTCATATTTTGTGTTCCTCTGTTGAACTGAATCCATATTTTAAGACCCTTTTGTTAGAATTTTTCCAAATTTTGTTTAAATACTCTGCCATCAGAATGAATAAAAAATGTGAGATTGGGCAGCCTTGCCTTACCCTTCTGGTGCTTTGAAAAAAGTTACCAGGTCTCCCATTGATAAGAGGCGCGATCCAAGGTTTGTGGATGCAAGATTTTATAAGATTGATGAATTTCATTTAAAAATCTGAATTTGTGGAGGATAACCAGAAGGAAAGAGTGCTTGACCATGTCAAAGGCGTTAGCCATGTCTAATTTCAGAATAAATCCTCTCCCTTTCCGGTTTGGCCTGAGTGGATGGCTTCTTGGACAAGGAGCATGTTGTCAAAATTTTGTCTGTTGGGGAAAAAGACACCCTTATTTTCAGAAATCAGTTGGGGAAGAATGAATTTGAGGTGGTTGGCCATTTATTTGGTGATTATTTTGTAAGATGAGTTGCATAGTGATATGGGCCTAAAACGGTCAAAGGAGGTAGGTCTTGAATCTTTAGGAATAAGGGAAAGATAATTTGAATTGGTATCTCCTCCCACTTTTTTTTTTATTTGAACCCAATGAATTGTTTTTAAAAGGTATTTCTTAATGAGATCCCAAAAAGACCGAAATAAGGAGATGGAGAAGTCATCTGACCCAAGTGCTTTGTCTGGATGGAGGCTCCAGATTGCTCGGATTAGTTCCTCTTCCTCAACTAATTTTGTAAGGGTCATGCTTGCACTTTCAATCACTAGTTTTGGAGTGTGCCTTAGAAACCTCTTCGTAAATATTAGGTTCTTCCTCCACTGATAGAAGTATTTTGAAGTGTGAAAGGCCTCTTCCTTAATTTCTTCTTGATCTTTAACTTCTATATTTCCATCCACTTTTATTGTGCCAATGTGGTTCCTTGCTATTCTTTATTTTGTTTGATTATGGAAGAAGACCTTGTTCTTATCACCTGCTTGATACCACATGCTTCTTGACTTTATCCTCCAAGTTTCCTCTTCTATCTGATTGGATTGTTAAATTTCCCAATAGAACTCCTTTTACTTGGTTTGAATTTCTCTTGTTCCTTCTCCGTTGCTCACGATTTTTTGAATTTTCTCTAGCTTAGATTGCAGATCCTTTTTATTTTGTGTGGGATTTGTATAGTGAGTTATAGCCCAAATTTTGATAGTAGATCTCATTAATTTAAACTTGGATTCCAAAACATACAAGGGAGATCCACTAGTGCATTTTTTCTAGGCAGATTCCGTCGATTTCCTGTCATATTCAAAAGTGAACCAAAGGGCATTATATCGGAAAGGGAGACACCCTATGATCAAGGGAGAGCCAAAATTGAGGGAGATGGGATTGTGAAATGATGCAATGGAGGGGAGAATATTTTAGGAGATAGGGACATATTATGGAATGAGACTCTGATTGACAAGAAATATGTCCAAACATTCCTTGATATTTCCTGGCCAAATTCTGCGATTGCTCCAAGTGAAGATTTTGTGTTTAGGTACTAAATCCATCAAATTTTGGTTTTCAATTTTATTTTCAAGTCTTTCTCTGCTTGGGTTGGCCAAAAAGGAGCCCCCTAATTTTTACTTTGCATTTAGAATCACATTGAGGTCCCCTGCAACTATTATGTTTCGCTTCTATTATGCTTCGAGGTGTTCTTCCAGGGACTTCCAACATGCCTCCTAATCTCTATAGTGAGTGGGGGCATAGATATTGAATATTACTATAATTTTCTTAGAGATTTTGTTTCTCATTTCTATTTTGATCTAGTGTTGTTCCTTTTTTGAGTTGCAAAGTTCCCAATGTATTTGATTCCACATAATGCTTATTCCACTTGACAAACCTCTGTAGCTTATTATTATTCCTTCAAAGTTTTTAATTTTTTGAATGATTAAATTCATTTCTTGTTCATGTAGTTTGGTCTCCTAAAATAGTAAAAAGTCAGGGTATTCAGTATTCATTATGTCCTTCAATGCATTGATTTTGGAAAAGTGACTGAGCCCTCTACTATTCCAAGAGATCAACTTCATTATTTATTCTGTGATGGGTAGGATGGTCACTTACCTTTAATTTCTTATTCTTGATTGTATTTCATTCTTTTTCATTTGTCTATAGATGTTTCCATAAGATATTTCATTCCCAATTCCGTGTCCTTTTGAGCAGCTTCATCCTGAATCTCCTTGTCTGATTTCCTTCCTGGTTTTTCGGGAATCTTGAGGAGTGTTGGAGTTTCTTTTTCTTTGTTTCTGGTGAGGATTTTTCCAATGGATGGAGCATGGGGACTCAGAGGGGGGAAACGTTATGAAGGGGAGGGGAGATGGGTGGAATGGAGAGGGGGTTCAAGGGGAGGAAGAAGGGGAGGGGAGGGGTTATGAAGGAGAGGGTAACTCCCCATCATCAAGAGGCACTAAAGCAGAGAAAGGGTTGGAGGAGGAGGGGAGGGGTTATGAAGGAGAGGGTAACTCCCCATCATCAAGAGGCACTAAAGCAGAGAAAGGGTTGGAGGAGGAGGGGAAAGGATGATTAGAGGAAAGAAAGGGGGGGGGGGGGGGGGGGAGAAAAGGAGAGGGAGATTCGGGAGGAGAGGGGCCAGGGATAGAAGATGATAAATTATTTGATGATTTGTTTCATGTTTTTGTTTTTGTGTTTGGTGGTTTCCCATTGTGGTTCCTGAGATTTTGTAGATTCTTCAACCATTTTTTTCAGGCATATATTTGCAAAATGACCGTATTCAAGACATACCTTGCATTTAAATGGGATTTTTTCATAGTCTAGATGTTGAATGTAATTCCATTTTTTGACTTTTAACTTAACTGATTTCAGTAATCCCTTGTCCAAGTCGAATTTGACGCAAATTATTGCATAAGCGTGGAAGTTTTCCCTTGGCTCGCTTTTGTCTATTTATTTCCCAAAGGTGTTGCATATAGCCTTAAATAATTCATCTCCCTAATAAGGAAGTGGAATATGGGGAAGGCATACCCAAACTTGAACAACATTAGTTACATCGAGCTCATGATCATAGTTAGGGGTCCGTATATTTAGGTATAGAACCCTTGTATCCATGAAGTATGGCTCATTTCTGAAAATCATATCTCGATCTTCTTTAGATTCGAAGTAAAACATGAAGAACCCCTACCACAAAAATAAATGGAGTTTTGGGATGGAAAAAGTCCAGTGAACTAACCAACTAGTCCACGCTTAGCCAAGGAGATAACACCTTTGAGATGAAGGGTTGGAGGAAAATTTATTTCAAGGATTTCATCGAGTTTCTTCACAAACTTTGGAATATAAGAGACGAAAATTTATTTCAAGGATTTCATCAAGTTTCTTAACAAACTTTGAAATAGAAGGGAGGAAATGAGGAGGCCCCAACGAAGATATGAGAGAGGAGAATGTTGTTGCCAAGGGATCAATTCCAGGAGGGTTCGAGAGAGGGAGGCAGACCCCCTCCAGAGCAGATTCCAAAGGGATCATCAGGAAGAGCAATAGAAGGAGAAATGCTCAACGAAGGTGCGGGAGAAAAAATATTTCAAAAATGAAGGCGCGCCATTCATATCAAATGAATATATGAAAATCTTATAAGTTCACTACTTAAAATAATACCTTTCTCTGGAGTGAGGAAGAAATAGACGAATTCATTACTTTAAATTATGTTGTGTGCACTACCCTAGTATTAGTAGTGCCTGACTTTAATAATAATTTTTTCCTGGAATGTGATTCCTCGAGAAGAGGTCTAAGAGTAGTATTGATAAAAAGGACTGGACTTAGCATTCGCTAGTAAACAATTCTGTGACCACAATTTGGGGAAATCTAGATATGAGAAGGAAATGATGGTTATCCTTCATGCATTGGAGACTTGAAAACCATATCTCATAGGGTGGAATTTTTAGATCAAGACTGACCAAAATAGTCTAAAATAGTTCTTGAGCAATTATTCTCTTCACCAAAACAACATTAATTAATCACTGAGGTGTTGTTGTGTGATTATGAGATCATATATAAGAATGGTAAAGAGAATTTTTTATTTGAAGCCCTATTCGGGAAATTTTACGATGATCTATCATTTCTCACCTTATCATTACAAAGTAAGAGATGGATTGGAGAAGCCTACATGGAATGGCTAGCAAACAATTCTTAAAGGAAACTCATCTATTGACTTCAAACAAATCCTAACTCACCTAAAAATGATACATGGTAACAAGATACACTGCAATATAGAGGGTGTGGTGTTTTGGAAAAATATTCAATCTAAGAAAATGAGTCTTAAAGGAGCTACACTCATCACCAATCATAGTTCACTCCAACTTTCATAAAACCTATGAAAGAACCAAGTGTTTATTCTTCTTGGAAAGCATGAAAACATGTATCCAATATTTTGTAGCATCATGTGATGCTCACTAATGAAAACAAGGGAGATGATAAAGATATTATGGCCATTTCAACGTCTAAAATCCCAACATAGATCTAGATGGATATTTTAATGGATTTTATCGTAGGAATCCCAAAAGCAGGCAACAAATCAATCATTATTGTGGTGGTAGATTTTCTTTAAAAATTTACCTCTTTTTGTGTGATATGTATGAGATCTTAAATAAAGTGTGCTTGAGGGTTTGTAAATTACAAGTGTTAAAAACTGAGTTTTTGTGAGCTTTTATGTTAATTTTTAAACACATAAAGCATGAATTTAAAACTATGAAATAACAGAAACAACAGACAAATACACCATAAAAATAACTACAACACAACAAATGATGAAGGAGTTCACCCCTCTTGGGCTATGTCTCCTTGGTCAAGCTTCCAATGGTTTGGCCCTCTTTCATTGTGCTCAAAATGGTGATTACATACATTTACAGTGCTCAAATGGCTTCAAAACCTGTTCCATCAACTCTAGAAGACCCAAAAATTCCTGTCTAGCTTCTTTCTGCTCCAAAATTTGTAAAACACAGAAGAAGTTATGAACCTACCTAGTTTTGCTGCTAACTGCACCACAAATTCCCCAAAATATGGACCCGTCCTACAAATTCGCCCCATAATCCTCTAATTGAGCACCACTTTGGAAAAAATCTGGGCAAAATTGGTGCACGATTAATTTGCATAATGACACCTTAAACCCGAATTAACACCAACTTTATCCAGCGGTTTAAATTAAATTTTTAATTAAAAAACTTGGTGGTTACGGTAACCGTCGGTGGTTATAGGTCGGTGTCACATGGCAGTTAGCTGGAAGTGTGGGTGACGGTCTATACCTCTGTGCCCCTGGTTCCAATGCAGTGGTCGTATGGTGTAATATGGGGGGTTCAGGGCTACCCCAAACCTCTGCCCAACTAAACTTCATATAGTGTTTTGAATGTAAGGTTTAACAATGAACAACAGTGGTTCAACGGTTAGAGAGTTACGCTGCATGCTATGTAGTCTCAGTGTCAAATCCAGCGGAGTGTAGTTTAGCCTTCAAACAAATTTTGGTGGTCCATGTGCTGCTACGTGGCAGCCTCCGGTTGGGCCACGTGACAGCATGTGGTTGGCCATCATCCCAGCTAATAAAAATATGCCACCCAGCACCAACACAAATCAGACAAATGCCGCGACCTGATTGGCCAACCATGCCCATTCAACCTTGACCAATCGACCATGGCCAGTCAATTGTACAAACTGCTGACTAGGCAACCTTCACAATTTTTCCAAACTTTTGCCTGTTTAGGAAAGTGAATAAACCACGTTTCTAAGAGCATACAATGTTGGTTTTCAGCAAAACGAGTTGCGCTAGATTCAGAATGATGAGATCTACATGGTAGTTTGGGTTCCTCACCATTCTAAGAACTTTCAATTTTGAGCACCTGGTCACTCCTGTCCATTGGAAGCTTTTGGACCCCAAAAGATCACTTTTAGTTGTTCAGTTGATGAGGGTACAGTTCCCTCACCTTTCCAATCTCGATCCATTTGGTTTTGCTTAGATTTCCTCCTTTGAGCCCCACACAAAGGTATTCCACATTCCCTTGTTTTGAAAACCTTGTTCTTATGTCAAGAATGGTGTCTTGATGTAGTTCATCAAGGTATTTAGGGGAAAATTCCTTAATGGATGGAATCTGAACATTTTCTCCTTGACCTTCGATCAAATGCAGCTCATACAACCTTATGTTCTCAACATTAACAATAGCATAAATTTGCATATATGAAGGAAAATCCAACCTGAAGGCATTATCACCAATCTTTTCTAAAATTCTGAATGGACCATATTGAATTGGTTTCAATTTTTTACCTTCTCCTTGAAGCCTTTCTTTGCTAATGTGAAGCCAAACTTCATCACCAACTTGGAATTTGTGATTTACACGATGCTTATCGTACCTTGTTTTGTACTTGAATTGGCTCTTTTCCAGTTGTTCTTGAACTGCTCGATGTACCAATTGGATTTGTTCAATGAACATTTTAGCTTTGTCTATGTCACTATGACCGTCAACAGAAACATCCTTTCCAACAATGAAATCCAAAGGGGATTTAGGCAAGTATCCCAAACATGCCTCAAATGGCGATGTTTGAGTTGAAGAGTGCTTGACCTGTTTGAAAGAATGTTGAATATAGTGCAATTTTTCATCCCACAACTTAGGATTCTTGTTGCAATAATTGCGAAGAAGATGTATCACCGTCCTATTCACCACCTCTGTTTGACCATATGTTTGGGATGAAATTTTGTACTCTTTTTCAATTTATTGTCCCTGAATCCCCACAATATTGACCAAAATTTCCCAACAAAGCGAGAATATATATCACTAACAATGGATGTGGGAAATCCAAAATGCACCCATACATTCTGAAAGAATAACTGAGCAGTTTTTTCAGCTGTAATTTTCATTTTACATGGTGTCAAAATACACATTTTGTTGAACCTATCCCCAACCACCAAAAGATAATCATGATTCCTTTTTGACATAGGAAGACCTCCAATAAATTCCATAGAAACACTCTTTCATGGATGATAAAGTATTGGAAGTGGTGTGTACAATCCTAATTTTATATTGCTAGGCTTACTGACATCACATAATGAACAACCTCTATAAAACATGCCACACTTTCACGCATACGAGGCGAATAACAATACCTATGTAGATGTGCCACTGTCTTACTTACACCGAAATGACCAACAATAAGAGAAGTATGTGCCTCTCTTATGATGTTTACTTTTTCTCCCTATGGAATACAAATCTTTCCAATATAGTACAGAAAGTTATCATGCATGTGATAATCCAATTCCTCTACTTCGTTCCCTTGACTTAAAGTTGCATATACATCTTGAAAATCACTATCTAAAGCATATTGTTCAACATAGCTATCATGAAAAATATAATTATGCTTAATAATAGTAGCATCACTAACAATAGGCCTAGAAAGCATGTTAACAAATTTATTGTAGATAACTTTCTTATACCTTACAACCAAGTGGAATTATTGATTGCTATAACTTTCTTGATTGCTACAAATTTGTTTGTGATTGCAAATATTGCAATGGTTGATGATCAGTGTGAATGATTGTTTCCTTACCCATCAAGCAGTGTTTCCACCTTTTTCACACTTTTCACCAATGCATACAGTTCCTTTTCAAATGTAGGATAATTAATCACTGCACCATTAAAAGTTTCTGAATCAAAATGGATGGGCTTACCATGTTGCATGAGGACCACACCCATGGCATAGTCACTAGCATCAGTCTGAATCTCAAATGACTATCTCAAGTCTCGAAGTGCAAGTACTGGGCCTGAACTAATATTTCATTCAATGCACCAAATGCCTTTTTTTTTTACATCCCCACTGGAAGACCTGCTTCACACTTGTTAATGCATGCAATGTAGCTACGATAGAAGAGAAGTTAGCAATAAAATTCCTCTAATATTGGGCTTCTCCCAAAAATATTGTTACCTCTATAGCTATTTTGGTCTTTTTCCAATTCAAAATGACATCAACCTTGGAGGGATCTATTTTCAATTCACCTCCTCCAACAATATGACCCAAATACACTAAAGTAGTTTTTCCAAACTCACACTTTGACATATTTAAAAACAATTATTCTTTATTCAAGACATTAAGTACCTTTTTGACATGCATGACATGTTATTCATTAGATTTACTAAAAATCAAGATGTTACCTAAGTAGACTATCACAAATTCATCTAGAAATGGGCTCAATACATCATTCATCACACACATAAAGGTAGTTAGAGCATTGCAAAGACCAAAAGTCATAACTAGCCATTCAAACAAACCTTGTTTTGTTTTGAATGTTTTCTTCCATATGTCACCTTCAGCAATTCTAATTTGATGATAGCCACTCCTTAAGTACAACTTAGTAAAATACTTTGCATATTTCAATTTATCATGTAAATCATCAATTCTAGGAAGCAGGTAACAGTTCTTATCGTAATTTTGTTCAATGCACGGAAGCCTACACACATGTGCCATGTTCCATCCTTCTTTGGCATCAAAACAATAGGTGACCCGCATGGTGAAGTAATTGGTTTGATGATCCCTTTGTTCAACATATCTTGAATTTTCTTTTTAATTTATGCACTTTCCATCACTGACATCCTGTACATGCCAATGTTAGGAAGAGGACAATCTTGCTGCAATTGTATTTCATGTTGGATTCCCCTCTTCGGAGGAAATCCTTTTGGCTCCTAAAACATCTCATCATATTGGTTAAAAACCTCAACCAAATCAGATTTCAATATTTATTCCCAAGCTTGAAAAGCTTCATTTTCAACTTTGTTCTTTTGTTTAACCATTAAAAGCCAAAATTATTGCTAGAGATAATGAGTCTCTTCATTTGTCCAACATTACAAGTGAAAGATTTAGTTTATGTCGATGTACTCTAACAATGTACTCAATACCATCTTTGAACAAGTGATATGTGTTTTCATGGCGATGAAAAATAGATTTCCTATCATACAAATATGTGTTTGCCAAAACAATTCCGGAAATATCAAGTGGAACTACATCAAGTTCAACTTCATCAAGAAAGTTTGTTGTAATTGAAAATCTAAGTATGCATTTCCTCGTAACTTGTAATTTTTCATTCTAGCATATCGAACCTAAAGGATAAGGTCTTGGATGAGGAATGGTATCTAAATTTACCTTCTTGACTAAGTCTTCGGAAACCAAATTTTCTTGTGAACCACTATCAAAGAGTGTATCAATTTTTG
Organism: Pinus albicaulis; assembly: GCA_034641835.2. NCBI lineage: Eukaryota > Viridiplantae > Streptophyta > Pinopsida > Pinales > Pinaceae > Pinus > Pinus albicaulis. Next base: position 597,467,395 of record CM076576.1, read on the forward strand.
TGTGCTTTGAAATAACTTGAATATGGACAAGTTAAATTCTAGTTTTCTCATCTTGAATATCATTAGGACAACTTGAAGAGCTACTACTTGCTATGCCCTTACATTTCATTCACATTGTTGTGATATTTGTTTCATCTCCCGAATCAGAGCCTAAGTCATGTTGTGTGTTTGCAGTTTTCTTTTGCTTCCCTTTGTTGTTAAACTTATTTGGTTTCATCTCAAGATGAAGCTTCCAACAATGAGCTTCATCACGACCCTCTTTGGAACAATTATTGCATGTTAATTTTTCTCCTTCCTTCTTGACGGATGCATTCTTCTTTTCTTTCCCTTTTAACTTACTCTTACCCTTGTCTCCACTTGTGAATGGCTTCTTGTTACCCTCTAGTGAAATGTTTTCCCCTCTTGCTTCAAGATGTTCTTCCTGAAAACAAACCTCATCTAAACTTGTAGGATTAAACATAAGGATAATATGTCTTAAATAGTTGTGTAAACCCCCAATATATTTCAACGAAATGTCTTTTGAATTCAAGTCTACACCTAATATCAAACACCTTCTTCTAAATTCTTGAGTGTAACTTTGCACACTTTGACCCTTTAGTTGTCTAAAATTCCGAAAATCCATAATAGCCTTTTGCATATAAGCTAATGGATAAAATTGTCTTCTAAGTGCAACAATAAAATCTATCCAAGAGGTTGAGACCTTACCATGTTTTTTCATATCCTATTGTGTTTTGGCTTCCCACCAAATCAAAGCAGCACTTTCCAACCTTAATGAAGCCAACTGAATCTTTGTTTCATCACCTTTGATGTTATGAATCCTGCAATAAACTTCAAGTTGATGAACCCAATTATCAAATATTTCAACATTCACTTCACCATTATACATAGGCAGTTAAAATTTGTTATCAAGTTTTAATAAGGGAGTTTTACCATGCACCCTTGGGGTATGTGGATGTGTTTGAGTAACAATTGTTATTGAAGAGGAAGATGATGAAGGTGAGGATGGAGGTCAAGATGATGGTGGAGAAGAGGGTGGTTTGTCACCATTTCCTTTTGAAGGCTCATCATCGTCTCCTCCTTTCCCTCCAGAATAACCCTCTCCTTTTGAAGGCTTGGAACTTTCACCCTGCAATCTTGAAGTTATCTCCTCATAGAGAACCTTCACCATTCCAGTCATGTCAAAGAAATATTTTCTGAAATTCCTTTCTTCATCTGACATATTATCAAATCCTCCTTCATGTGACATGCTTGTTGAAACTAAAATTACAATTTGAGGAAGAATTTGTGGTGGATATTGTGGTAAAATTTCTCTCCTTGGCCTTGACCTAACTTGAGGACTTGCAAACACAAAATTTCCTTCTCCTCTCTTGAGATTTAACCTTGTAAACATCAGAAACACTTGCAAACAAATTAAATCCTCACAACAACAAGAAAACCAAAGCTCGGATACCAAAATTTATTTGTATGAGATCTTAAAGAAAGTGTGCTTGAGGGTTTGTAAATTACAAGTGTTAAAAACTAAGTTTTTGTGAGCTGATATGTTAATTTTAAACAGAAACATCAGACAAATACACCATAAAAATAACCACAACACAACAAACGATGAAGGGGTTCACCCATCCTAGGCTATGTCTCCTTGGTCTAGCTTCCAATTCCTTGGCCCTCTTCCATCGGCTCCAAAAGACCCAAAAATGCTTTTCTAGCCTCTTTCTGCTCCAAAATTGGTCAAAAACTGAAGAAGTTATGAGCCTCCCTAGTTTTTCTGCTAAATGCACAAAAAATTCCCCAAAATCCAGAATCATCCTACAAATTCACCCCATAATCTACTAACCGAGTGCCATTTTGGTGGAAATCCGGGCAGCATTGTCAGATGATTAATTTGCATAATGATGGCTTAAACCCGAATTATCACCAACTTAATATGGGGGTTTAAATTAATTTTTTTATTAAAAAACTCGGCAGTTATGATAACCGTCAGTAGTTAGAGGTCGATGTCACATGGTGGTGTGGGTGGCGGTCTATACCTCTGCGCTCCCCGTTCCAATTTGGTGGTCATATGGTGTAATATGGGGGGGTGGGGCTAAGCCCTGGCCCCTACCCCAAACCTCCACCCAACTAAACTTCATATAGTGTTTTGAATGTAAGGTTTAACAACAAACAATGATCGCTCAACGATTAGAGTGTTGTGCTGCATGCTATGTGGTCTCAGTGTTAAATCTAGCAGACTGCAATTTTTCCTTCAAACAAATTTTGGTGGCAGCCTCCGGTTGGGCCATGTGGCAGCATGTGGTTGGCCACCATCCCAACCAATTAAAATATACCACCCAACACCAACAAAAATCAGACAAATTGTGCGACCTGATTGGTAAATCGTGCCTAGTCAGCTATATGAATTGCTGAATGGGCAACCTGCACAATTTTTCCAAATTTTTGCCTATTTGGGAAAATGAACAGAATGCTTTTCCAGGAGCATATGGTGTCGGTTTTCTATGAAAAGAGTTGCGTCGAATTCAAAATGAAGAGATCTACACGGTCATTCAGGTTCCACACCATTCCGACAACTTTCATTTTTAGCACAATTTTGAGCACTTGATCATTGTGCCCTAGCTCATCCTTTCATTCTTTTCTTAGTTTTATAGGCCTTCATGGATTATATATTCAAGGTACACGATATGCCCACTTTCATTGTTTTCTATCGAGACCCCACATTTACTAAAAAATTTGGGCAAGAGCCATTTAAACTTCAAGGTACATAACTAAATATGAGTGCTACATTTCACCCTCAAATTAATGGTCAAATAAAAGTGGTGAATGAGTGCTTGGAAACCTAATTGAGATGCTTTTATTATGAAAAAAGCACACTAGTTGATCCAAGAGGATCCTAAAAGGCCAAATTTTTAAAGTCCTCAGAATTTAGCGAGTCCCATCTCAAATCGAATAGCTCATCATTCAAAATCCAACAACACAAACGAAACCTCAATCTGACATCGTATGTGAAAGTTATGGCCCGCTCAATTTTTTTGGAAACAACAAATTTTTTTGCAAGCATCACCCACAGGGATGACACTGCCACTGAATTCAGTAGTATATATGATGACATAATCCGTACGAAAGATGACGTGATTCGTACGAATGATGATGTCATTAGGGTGACATGGAGGTACAAACCTAGGTGATGACATATGACAGGTGACGTCCGCAACCTAGTCAGCAATGCAATCAGACGTACATGCCAATTAGATTGTGACACGTGGTGCTCAGTCAATAGCCTACTAGTTTTCTTAACTAGGTGACATTTTTCACCTTCACGACAGTTGACAATGACCGTTTGGGTTATATTATATAAAAAAATAAAATAACCATTAGCCGAAAGGTTGTTGAAACCTGTCGAACAACCGTCAATGGTCAATATATATTCAATATAAATGTTAACGGGACATGGTCATGGTGACCCGAATCCATCCCGACCGTTGCACAACGACACCCAACTATGTAATGGGGTCGAAAAGGATCAAACTAGCTCTACTGCATAGGGGCGACCCCTCACCCATTACCAACTTCCAACTATTTAAAATAAAAAAAATTAAACCACTGTTGCAACTGACGCCTAATGGGGAAGGCACGCGGGCTTGTCCCAGGGACCTCCACCCACAAAATACATCCAATCAACAACAACCCACGAGGCTCTGTGTTGGGTAATCTGCCCACAATTTAATATATGAACCCATTTTCTCTCATGCACTTAATAGAGCCTAGGAGAAACACGGAGGCAACGCAAGGAACGCTGATGCCCATGACCAGGGAAAAACCTTGACAACACAAATTTTGAGACAAAGGGAATCTTTGCAAGAATATTCCTTTTGCAAAATGTTGAGGAATCTTTAGATTCCCTTGGAGGCTGATTTTTTATGGAGATGGAATGATACTAACTTTATACTCAATTTTCTTAGTTTTTCACAAGGAGTGCAATTATGAGGTCAGATTTTTCATATGGGCAGCCAAATTTTAGTCAACCCATGGGAAGGAATCTTTGGGGATTCTTTGAGATTCCTGGGGGTCCATATTTGACCGAGACAGAATGGAGTCGAATTATAGTCATGTTTCACGATTTTTCGCCAAGAACTCAATGTTGCAGTATATTTCTCCAGTCGAGGTGTGCATTTTTAGGCCCTCCCCATAAGTGGAGGTATAAGGTGTCTTTTGTAAATGTAATGCAATTTTATTTTGCTGAAGAATAATGAAAGAGGCCTCCCCACATTGAACAAGGCTTGGAGACGTAACCTAGACTAGGTGAACTTCATTATCAAAATTTTTTGTGCCTTTGTTTCTCATGGTTGCATTTTATTTCCGCTTCTTTTATGTGACATGATTTCATGTTTACATTCCCTTTATATGCAATTCTTTATGCATATTTGAAGTGAAAAGATCATGATCAATTTTGGTATCAAAGTGAGTCTTATATTGATGTGAATTGCAAGTGTATTATAACTAAGGAAAAGCTCCAAAGAGGTGAAGGAAAACTTAAGTCCTTTAATCCAAGATCAGGGCATGCATCACGAAGAAGGAAAATAACAAATGAAGATGCTTGATTGGAGGAAGAGCAAAATTTTCACAAGGTCTTCTACACCATGGCATAAAAATATTACAAAATGTTTGCAAAGTATAAGAAGACAATGATGAAGCAGGAGAAGAAAGAACCAGATGATCATGCCTCAGTAAATCAAGTTGGAGGAGGAGAAGAGCCTCCTGAACCCCCATCACCATCTGTTGGTGAATGCTCCACTTCTTCATCGTCTTCTCATCATTCTAAAAGTATAAAATCTCATAAAAAGTACTTTTTCAAGTTGGATGTCAAGTTTTGTTTTCCTATGTTTAATGGAGAACCTAATGCAGGAAAAATAGATAACTAGATGAGACAGGTTGAAGTATATTTCCACATACAATGAATCAAAGGATATGAGCATCCCTTCTATTGAGTGGCATTGCTCTCGTATGGTGGGAAGGCAAGCTGCAAAAAGGTAGTAAGAGTAATCGTAAACTTCTTTCATTTTGGTCTGAGTTTGTTTTTGCTATAAGAGGACAATTTTACCCATTGGGCTATAGACAAAAGGCCATGATGGAAAGGAAACATTGTAAACAAAGTAAAGATCAAAATGTTCAGAATTTTACTAGGGAGTTTAGGAAACAAACATTAGCATTGAATTTTCCATTAGTCTCTCGTGAGACGTTGATGAAATAAATTGGCTCTTTGCATAGTTATTTGTGTCATTCATTATTGTTATTTGAACCTAAAACTTTTGATGAAACTAGTGTGAAGGTTGTACATCTTGAAAGCAAGGGGAATCATGAGCAAGATGACTGCCCAAAGAGAACATCAACAACTAAGAGAAAGGAAGCAAAGCCCTCTTGTACTCATTGTGAGAAATAAGGGCACAATGAGAAGCATTGCTGGAAATTGCATCCGAAATTGAGGCCAAAGAGGAATGGAAAAAAAGAGAAGCAAAAGACGATCGCTAATGTGCAACAAAACCAAGAATCTAAATCAGAGGATGAGGAGAAGATCACCACTACAGGATTTGCAGGTGTTGGATCAATTAACAAGGGATATGACTTAGGTGATGAGAAGAATTAGGGAAATTTTTAGGTCTAAAATGGGCCTCCTACGGAAATTATAAAATAATAGTGGAAATAATAAAATAAGATTAAATTACAACATCAAATTTTAGAGGGAAAAAAGAAATAACTACTTTTTCAACTCGTATTTTCAACTTATCTCCCAATGGGTTTACTCAAATTCGATCGAGAACAATCATTTGATGCAGAATTTGATTCCTCATCCAAGGAGTACCCATGTTTCATAATTTTAATGGACCGTGCTACACGAAAAATGAGAAATACATGAAAAACATGATTGCAATCACATTTTTTTTTTTATGTATGAAGGTCCATCGAAAGTATACAACATGGGTACTCCTTGGATGAGGAATGAAATTTTGCATCCAATGAGTACTCCCGCTTGAAATTTCAATAAAACCTTAGGAAGATAAGTTGAAAATACAAGTTGAAAAAGTAGTTTTATTATTTTATTATTTTTAATCTTTTTACTTTTTTACCCCAAAAATGGTGAATCCTCCCCCATGGTTGACATCATGATCTTGAATACTATTGGTTCTTATAAAGTTTATTTTGGTTGTACATTTTTCTTAGGAGGCCCATTTTAGACCTCATAATTTCTCTAATGAAGATTGCAACTCTCGAAATTGAGGGAGATGGGCCCATTGACTTGGGTTTCGATTCAGGCGATGAGATAAAGATTTCAGTAGATGTTGTGCTAAAGATGAAAATGGCACCAAATACTACATGGCTTCGAGAACTCGAAGATATAAACCAAATAATTCAAGCGGATAATGTTGAACTAAGGAGACTCTTACAAGAAGCAGAGGCGGAGAAATAAAGGTTATAACATCAGTTCCAAGCCAAGGAGGAGGCCTTGGAAAAGTTGTAGCATAACAAGTTTGAGGTAAAAAGTTATTCTTCAATTTCATGTTCCTTTTATGATGATGATTTCACTACTTTTGAGAAACATAATACATGAATTGGCTCAAAATTGGTAAAGAAATAGGGGTAAAGAAAGGGCCTTAGTGTTAATGGCCAAGGCATTTTGAATCCCATCAAAGTGGAGGAATTGCATCATTATGCGGGACTTGGTTATGTCAACAAGGAGGCTAGAGAATGCTTCAAGACAACCAGTGACCAACCAACAAAGGATGATGGGAGCACATCACCACCTTCCAGTGATAGTGAGGATTCCATAGGAAGTTCTCCTCATTAGGAACACCAGGAACAAGCATTCTAAGACAGTCCAGAAAGTTTGGAGGAAGAATCATATTAGTCATTGAAACAAGGATGGACATCAAAGAGCCACACCTCAGGTACTCCATGACCAAAAATCACCTATGAAGGAACCAGTTGGTGAAGTTTTTAAACAAGCATATTAGCCACAGGGTGTTGACCCATTCACTTTGTTGGGCAAGAGATGGTTTTAATGTATATAGTAGTTTGTCATGGCCAAATTTCATAAAATGCATGTTGTGAGATTATTGTAAAAGTGATGAAGTGTTTACCATCACTTATGAATGCAATTTAATGATGTTTTGGGCCTTTTTGTTGATACTTGGGGTATTGGTTTATGTTTTTACTATAATGTAAAAATTGACCAATGGGTGAGGTATAAATTATCAACAAGTATGTGGTTGTTTGGGTCATGATTGGACTTGTACTAAGAACATGTATTTTGCAAAGAATTTACTACAAGTTTGCATAGAATGCAGGTATTTTTTCATCACTTACAACTCCAAAGTAAAAAGGTGAAGGAGAAGTAAGTGTGGTTGGACAGGGAACTTATTGTGCAGATGAGGGAGTACAATGGATTGTAGATTGTGTTCATTCTTTTGGAGGACCAACAACTCCTTAGTGGGGAGGAATGATCCTAGAGAATCCTAAAAGGTCGAATTTTTGAAGTCCTTAGAATTCAACTAAACCTATCTCAAATCAAACAAATTGTTGTTTTGAATCCAACAATGCGAACGACACCTCGATCTGACATCCTATGTGAAAGTTATGGCTTGTTGAAGTTTTTTGGAAACAACAAAAATTTATGCAAGCAGGACCCACATGGATGACACATAGCGCTGACATCAGTAGTACAAATGTTGATGTTAGTCGTATGGACAATTACATTAGCAAGGTGATGTGGCGGTATGAACTAATTAGGTGATGGCCCCTGGCAGGTGACAGAATCATGATATCAACAACCCAGTCAAATGTATGGACCAATCAAATTGTGACACGTGGCACCCAGTCAACAACATGTAGGTTTTCTTAACTAGGCGAAATTTTTCACCTTCATGGCAGTCGATGGTAACTAAATTGTTGCATGTCCAAATTGTCCAATGACCTCCATAAAAGTTGGCAAGAAAAATGACTTTTTGGGCTATATTATATAAAAATAAAAACTAAAAATTAATAATCGTTGATCAGCAGGTGGTCAAATCCCATCAAAAATCCATCGACGATTAAATTATATTCAATATAAATGTTAACGAGATAGGGTAGTGGGTGACCTGGACCCCGCCTGACTGTTACACAACAACACCCAACTATATAATGGGGTTGGTGGGGATTGAACCCACCTGGACGCGTAGGTCATCCCACCCCACGAGAATCCCCTCACCCATTACCAACTGCCAACTATTTAAAATAAAAGACAGAGCCATAGTTTCAACCAATGCCCAATGGGGGAGGCCCGCGGGCTTAACCCTGGGACCTCCGCCCACCAAATATAGGCAATTGCCAACGACCCACGAGGCCCTGTGTTAGGTAATCTACCCACAATTTAATATATGAACCGATTTTCTCTCATGCGCTCGATAGAGTGAAGGAGGAACACAAAGGCAGTGAAACATGTAGTGCGGAACCCTCGCACCCATGACCAGGGTGGAACCCTGATGGCATGAATTTCGAGATGGAGGGAATCTTTCCAGGAATATTCATTTTTACAGAATGTTGAGGAATATTTAGATTCCCTTGGAGGCTTATTTTTTATAGAGGTAGAATGATATCGAATTTATACTCTTTTCTCTCATTTTTTTACAAGGAGCGCAGTGGTGACGTCACATTTTTCATTTGGGTAGCTAAATTTTTGTCAACCTATGGGAAAGAATATTTGGGGAATCTTTGATATTCCCGGGTGTCAAAATTTGACCGAGGTGGAATGGGGTCGACATTATAGTCATTTTTCATGATTTTTTGCCAGGAACTCAACAATGCAGTTTGTTTCTTCAACAGATGTGCATTTTCATGCCATCCACGGAAGTGGAGGTATAATTTGTCTTTTGTAAATGTAATGCAATTTGATTTCACTGAAGAATAATGAAAGAGGCATCCCCACATTTAGCAGGGCCCAGAGATGTAACCCAAATTGGGTGAAATCCGTTATCAAGTTTTTTTTTTCCTTTGCTTCTCATGGTTTCATTTTATTTCCGCTTCTTTTATGTGATATGCTTTCATGGTTACATGCCCTTTTATATGCAATTTTGTATGCATCTTTGAAGTGAAAATATTTGGGTAACTAGTGGGCATAATGTCTTCCCGTTAACAAATGGTGGTAAAATATCACTTCTCATGTAGCTACCATAACAACATCATAGGGACAAGTTTATGGCCTAAAACCCCTGCCCATGGAATCCTATATATTGAGAACATCCAATGTTCACGTAGTGTATATAATGCTTCACTGTAGAGAAGTTATTATTTGTATCCCCAAAGAGAATTTGGTTATGGCACAAAATTGAATGTTATAACAAGTTTATCATCATAAATATGAGTATTCTTTTATCAAAGGGTATGAAGTGTTCCTTCACTTACACCGTTATATATAGACATCAAAAAAAGAAAAGTTTTCTATGTGCTACATCCTAAGTTCTAAGGGCCCTATCAAATCATGCAATGCACTGGTCAAGCTGCCTACAAGCTCACTCTTTTAACTCACTCCAAGATTCATACAATCTTTCATTTGTCTTGTTTGAAATAGGTCATGGGATTCATTGTCGATGGTCAGTATATATTCAATATAAATGTTAATGGGATAGGGCCGTGGGTGACCTGGACCATCCCTGACTATTACACAATGGCAACCAACTATGTAATGGGGTCAGCAGAGATCAAACCCACCTGGCCGCGTAGGTCGGCCCACCCCACGGGTAGCCCGTCACCTATTACCAACTACCAACTATTAAAAAAAAAAAAAAAATCCATAGTTGCAACCAACACCCAATGGGGGAGGCTCGTGGGCTTGACCCTGAGGCATCTTCCAACCAAATACATCTAATCACCAACAACCCACAAGGCTTTACATTAGGTAATATTCCTACAATTTAATACATGAACCCATTTTCTATCATGCACCCGACAGAGTGGAGGACGAACACAGAGGCAACAAAACCTGTAGTGCGAAACCTTGACGCCCATGACTAGGGTGGAACCCTGATGGCATGAATTTCGAGATAGAGGAAATATTTACAAGAATATTCCTTTTCTTTTTAGAATGTTGAGGAATGATACCAACTTTATACTCATTTTTCTCAGTTTTTTGCATGGAGCATAGTGTTGAGGTCAGATTTGTCAGTTGGGCAGCCGAATTTTAGTCAACCCACAGGAAGGAATCTTTGGGGAATGTTTGATATTATCAGGTGTCCAAATTTGATCGAGGCGGAATGGGGTCGACTTTATAGTCATTTTTAACGATTTTTCGCCAGGAACTCAAAGATGCAATTTGTTTCTTGAGCAAACGTGTGCATTTTAAAGCCATCCCCGGAATTGGAGGTATAAGGTGTCTTTTGTAAATGTAATGCAATTTGATTTCGTTGAAGAATAATGAAAGAGGATTCCCCACATTGATCAGGACCCGAAGATGTAACCCACACTAGGTGAACTTCGTTATCAAGTTGTTTTGTGCCTTTGTTTCTCATGGTTGCATTTTATTTTGGTTTCTTTTATATGAAATTTTGTATGCATCTTTGAAGTGAAAAGATCTAGATCACTAGTGGGCATAATGTATTCCCCTTAACAAATGCTGGTACTATATCACATCTCATGGAGCTACCATAACAACATCATAGGGGCAATTTTATGGCCTAAAACCCCTTCCCATGGCATCCTATATATTGAGAACATACAATGTTCATGTAGTGGATATAATGCTTCATTGTAGAGAAATTATTATTTGTATCCCCAAAGAGAATATGGTTATGGCACAAAATTGAATGTTATAACAAGTTTATCATCATAAATATGAATATTATTTTATCGAAGGGTATGAAGTGTTCCTTCACTTACAACCTTATATATAGACATGGCAAAAATAATTTTTTCCCTATGAGCTACATCCTAATTTCTAAGGGCCCTATCAAATCATACAATGCAGTGGTCAAGTTGCCTACAAGTTGGATCTTGTAATTCACTCCAAGATTGATCCAATATTTCATTTTTCTTGTTTGAATTAGGTCATGGGATCAAACTACAAAGGGAAGACCAAATTTTTAAAGGTTAATGAAGAATTTTCTATTTGGTTCCATCTAGAAGAAATATTGGATACCAGTGAGCACTAATTGTGCCAACATATTATTAAGGAAGTATTGATCTAGTAGAAAGATACATAACTAAAATATGCCACACATAAACCAATAACAATTCTCCAACAATTTCCACACATTTGACTTTGAGGACAACTTTGCTTTGAAACGGGGAGGGTTTGTTAGGGTCCTTCCCTAACCCCCTTTCTTAGATACTCTATTAATGTATGACACCACCTTGCGTGAATAAGTTCCATTAACTAATTAGTTAATTATGATTAATTGTAAAAGGAATTTTTTTATTAATAGGGCCCAAGTTAGTTGGTTGACCCTCATATAAGGGGTCAACAAGTAGTTAAGATTCTTTACGAGCAACTATATATAGAGTAGAAATTTATTTTATGTTTTGCCAAGAATTGTTATTGAATTTGGAACCTTGCTAGTTGAGGTTGCCCCCTTGAAGACACAATTTAACATAGCTCTCTATTTTATATTAGCAAGTAGATAATTTCATAGAATTTGTCTTTTTTTTATATTATGTTCCCAAGTTGTGCACTATATTTCATGTGTTTACACTACAGAGTTGAACTTCCAAATGTACCACCCCAATTCTAGCATGATGTAATGTGGAAGAGTATAAAAAAAATTATAATAAAGCATCTAACAATGTCATCTACCATGGGAGGATGCATTTACTAAGTTATGATATATACATGGCTTAGTAATGTTTAAGAGTATATGAAATTATCTGGCAATATTTAAGAGCATACAAAATAATATTTGAAAATATCTAACAGTGAGCTTTCCTATTGGAGTTCACATTCGCTAACATATGATCTATAAAAATAAAAATTATTAAAGAATCCTCGAAGCTATAACTCTATAGCTGAGAAAACACACAGGGCAACATGTCTTATATTATGAATATGCCAGCTTTTATCACTAAATTTGTCATGCATATGGGCATTTTCAGTGCTTTGTAAAAAATGTAGTTGTCTTTAGATTGTTTTCGTTGAATCTCGAGCAGTTTGACATTTGGCTTTTAAATTATCCTTGTAATGTTTCGCTATTCAAAGTGGAACTATTACTAGAATCATAGAATAATCAAAATGTAAACTAAAAGTAACATAAAAATAAAGCGTTAAGGCAGGGAAGATGGGGGCATTTACAAACCCATAGGTGGATTGTACCTCAACCTTGATAGTAGAGGAATATTTTTCTAAATGTGTTACTTGTATTGATAAAGTGGAAGGATAATACACATGAGAGTGGGGAACCCTATTTACGTCATAAATGAATAAAAATGTAAAAGTAAAGCTTGATTTATCAATAAATGTGACGAGACTCTTATTATTATACAAAAGTGCTAGTTTAGAAACAATAAAATATGTCAACATATAATTCGAGGATTATAACATTGTCACCAAATCATAAATATCCACAATAAATAGTTCATGTCTATAGAGTATGATGCCCACTTAAGATGTTGTGGTAATGTACACAAATTTTTGAAAGGATGAATTTCTACCCTAATATAATTCTAAATCTAAATTGTGTCATTTTATAGTTCAAAATATGTGAAAACATGTCTTTGGATTTCACGGAGGCATCAAGTTGCCAAAATTTGGTAGAAGAACTTATGTTTAGGCCTTTCGAGTGTTTTTCAATTTGTGGTGGCAAAATTAAAATATTATGTGCTTAATGATTAAATTGTTGGGACAATATAGATGACGATTTGAATCTCAAACCACTTTATTCTAAAATTGGCATATCAAATAATTATAAGAAAAACTTTGTTACATATAAAGCATGAAAATTGAATGAGGCTTTTTTTAAGGATGCTCTTGGGGTGGCCTATAACACGTGCAAAATTTAGTTACTTTCCATAATAACATTGGTGCCCTCCCTTGCGTATTTTTTATTCTTTTCTTTTATTTTATTTATTCCCTTTCTTGTTTTCTTTTATTTTCACTTAGTGGCTACAAGATTGCCCTACAACACTTGCAAATTTGGGCATTGTTGCAAAAATGCTTCTAACTCACAAGTAACTTCTTCTTTTGGGAAACCCCTCCATTTGATCTTGTATTCTATCAAGTGGTTCGTGCAAAAGTTCTTTGCATCATCGACCTTAAGGATGCTCTCTCATTCTAATTCTGACATTCGCTCTTCAAATATAAGAGGAATCCATGTTTCAATAATTAATTCATCACCCAACTTCTTTTTTAAACAAGAGACATGGAAGACAAATATGGGTATTCCTTTTTTGGGAATGTCCAGTGTAAACCACCTTACCCACTTCTGTTTGCACTCTATATGGGCCATGGAACATGGATTAAAGCTTATTTTTATAATGTATAGTGTTTGTACTTTATATTTTCCATGCACATATCTTGTAAAATATCGACATGTGGAGTTATTGTTGTGAATTAGCCATCCTTGACGTTAAGATGACAATAAGGCCCTCCAACTTATCTAAGGAATGACTCACGTGATCCCCCGTTAAGCTTCCCTAATATGGTTTAGGTTTTCTATTACAGTCTCCAATTGGATATTAAACACCATGGTATTTCCCCTTCACTTAGACATAGGCTTTTTCTCCTTTTGTTTGCATGTTTAGCTTTAGTGGAATCTATGGCTAACTCATTCAAAGCACTACATTGCTAATTGGATCGAAATTGAGCCTTGTCCATTACTATGGCCTTTGATTAGTTGAGGATCCTCTATTAGCTCTTGCTACTAATCTATATGTGTGGATAACCTTAAGACAACATTTTTCTCCTATAATTCAAGTTACCAATGAGAAACTCCTACCATGATTCACATGTAGCCAACCTCATATGCCTCTCACTCATTTTCTAGTTAGTACATTTGTTTTTCTAGTCATATCCTGTCCAATTGGTTTACTATTCAACATTGTGAGGTAAATTAACTATTTTTGCATGCAAGTGCTCTCATTTAATGCTTCAGGAATTCTAGCATGGATCACAAGTTGAAATTGGGTTATAGATGGCTTTGGTCATATACTTGTTCACTTATTTCATCTTGGTGGTTATCATTTTCCCCTAGTCTAGTATGACCTTCCTTAGGGTCTTTATGTCACTATCTATCAGGGACACAAATATGAGGCTTTGATTATGGATTTGTTTCATGTTATTCATACTTAACACTTGTCATTATTCCCCTTATTTTCTCTCCCATCTTTTTATTGTTATTTTCAGTCACTCATATTGGTTCCCTATATACCTCGTCGTATGAGAAAAACAAGTTGGAAATACCCAAGGTTGACACAAATGTAAAAAAAAACATTAGACAAATGTTAAAATGTAAAATAATAAAAATAATTGTAAAGTAATCAAAAGCTAACTATAGCTTAAGCTCTGTCCCAAAATATATAGTCACTCATCCCTAAGAATATCCATGCATATCACACTTATCAAAGTAAAAGGAATTGTTAAAGAACATCTCGAGCCCATTTAATTGATAAATTTCCCATTATTAAAGGGGGTTATTTTATCTTTGTTGTATAATTTCCAATGTATCTTGTTAAAAGAGCCAAATCGAATGAGGAAAAAGGCAAATAAGGGAGCTTTGAAAAATTGAGGCGAGGGAAAGTAACTCAGTAGCTAATCCCTCTATAACAACACTCACTAGATAATGGTTTTATGTAATCTAATACAAGACTATGACACCTTTCATGAAGTTAACCCCAATATGTATCACTTATCACTTGCACCTATCATTTGAAAGAGTTGGTATAAGCACTCTTTCTCCCCCTAGAGTTGGAAGCAAATAAAAGATTCATGTGATAACCCTCCCATATTTAAGTATGGAAATATTTGTATGATCATAATATACTAAGACATTTGAATATGATACTTTTGTGAAGTGCTTTGATGGATTTTACATTAAATATGATCCACTTTGATGCTCTTGTGGATATTGTACCCAAGATGTTGATCTCACTTGATAACTTGAGTATGAGCTAGATGATTCTTCTCGGTGTAGTCGGGTTCCCTTTTGGGACGATATGATGTTTCTTTTGCACTTTAGATATGATGTATAACCACTTTGATGATTATGCAAATCACTTTGACATAGGACAATAGGAACTTTTTAAGGAGAATTCATTCTTCATAGCTTACTCATTATATTCACAATTAAATTTTTTGCTATCATAAACTATTGTTTTGATGAAACTAATTTAAAACCCCAATTTATAGCAGCTTTGAGTATTTTTTTTATTTGATGTGTTTGGGAAACCTATTCACACTCTTGAGGCAAACCCTAGCCTTTATATTGACTTATAGCCCCCTTGAACCCATACATGGAATTTACTCTTTAATCCACATCAAACCCTAAATTGTCATATCTCCATCTCGTAGATTTTTATTGTAGGATACTTAAAGGGCAGTTACCTTAAGGCCTTGGGTTATTTGATGCCTAACCTTACAAGGGAAGTCTCCCTTTTGTTGGATTGTTTCATTCACAAAAGAGAGGGGAGTCATTTCTAAGACAACAATGGAGACACTCCTATGTGTGATTGTTCACAAAAATTACCATCCATCTGAATGATAGAAGCGTGATTATTTGCCTGCATGTTGTCCACAACTGCATAAACCAGAGGAATGATATGCCCAACATATCCCACTGTTTGTGCCTCATGCGCACTATATATCTGTGGCCTACCACCCTGATATTGTGAACAATCCTCCTACAATTATCTCCTCCACAAGTCCATCACCTCACTGGATCCCTATTCTCATTCTTATTCTTCTCCTCTGACTGAAATCCTTGTCCTCTTCTAGATCTACTGAACTTCTTAGGTGGGGAAACATTATCCTTGTTACTTGTATCTTGAGGCCTTGTTCGCTTCTTGTCCCATTTTCCTTTATTTTTATCATTACTTCTCCAATCTGGCTTAGTTTATGATTTGTGCTTTGATTGTTCATAACAATGTTTTAATTTCCGAATGGCCTCCTCCAATGATCTAGGCTCATCGAAGTCAATCCTATCTCTGAATGCAATTGATAGTCCACTAATAAATCTCTAAATCTTGGCCTTCTCCTCCTTGAGTTAAGGCACATATCTCAGTAACTCCAAGAGCCTGCTAATATACTCATCTATCATAGAACATATCTCCAGCTCGTAAAAATCCTTTTCCCTGTCATCATAGTATCTCTCTAATAGATAATTCTTCCAGAATAACATTTCGAACTCACTCCATTTCAACTCCTCATCATAAATATCTTTGACATTCTTCACATATTGCCACCAAATGTCTACTCTACCTCTGAGGTTGAATGTAGCTATCCTAGATTTCATATTTTTTGAATAATCATGTAATCTGAAAAACTTCTTCATGTCAAGCAACCATGCCTCTACATCTTGTGGTTTGTTCATCTCTCCATTGAAAGTAGGTGTTTTTTTATTTTTTAAACTCATCTAGAAAATAGCCCATATCACTGCTTCGGTAAGGATGATAGTGATGAAGGTCACGATGCTTGTCAGAACCAGAACAAGAATGGTACCTTTGTCTATCACCTCTCCTATCTAAAATTTCCAACAATATGCCATCTTTAACTGTGTCATCCATATCCAACCCGTCACTACCGAGATACCTACTGCCATATGGTCCATTGGTCCTATCCTCCTGCCCATAATTGATCTTAAGTGGCCCCTTGTTCTCAAACTATGACAAACTTTGAAGGATGGTTTCATTAGCCTTTGTTTGCTTTTCCTGTGCCTACATAAGTTTATCATTGTTTGCCTTACAACTCCTTATTTCTTCCTTTAGGCTTCTCAATGTATCTGCTAAATTAGATGAATGACCAACACCATGCTTCTCATATGACTCATACAGATAATCTCTAAAGTCTACCATGCTTCTATTCATCTTTGATTTCTTCCTGCAATGTGCAATATGTCAGCTAAACCAACTCATAAATAAACCAACATACCTTAGTGTAATTTGGGGAGGATACATCCTACAAGATTAGCCAATCAGTGAAATACATGTATATAAATAATCATAACATCATATAAACTCATAACATATGGTATACTAGCGCCTAAACATCATTCTAGTTGGAGTCCAGTCATATATGCATAACCATACCAAATACAAAACATGAACTTATGCATAACCATACCAATGCAACTTAACCACACACCATCACAAGCACGTACCATACACAAGCATAAGTGACATGTAACCAAGCATGAATTACTGATGCATGTTCAACATATAACATCACACAAGCAACCATACACGGCAATTACAAAAACATGGTGAATATGTGATCTAGCATACATAAGAAATGCATATACAATGTGTAACAATATATAAGAAAGTGTGCACGGACAATACATAAGCATAAATAACACACAATCAGTCATACACTCATGACAACATGTTGACAACAACATCATTAGCGCATCCATGGCGACACCACCACCACCATGGCCAACACAACAGGGATGCACCAACACATACACTGTAGGTATGAGAAGCACATAAGCAATCAACAAAAGCATGACCAACACACCGCCCATCCAGTCCAAGGGTTGAACCATGCTTTTATATCACTCTGTAGCACCCTCTTCCCACATCTACCCAAGTAACTGGCCAATCGGGGTAAACATGCGACAAGAGAATACTAATATGAGATTCAACCTCCTAGATGACCTCAACGAAGTGGAACCGATGGAAACCTGACCAACATACCTTACACAACATCAACATCACCTATAGGAGGTAACCCAACCTCCCAAACCCCTAAACCCTGAGGGGGAACTCATTTTTGACCCTTTTGAGCCTTAGTTGTGAGCATTTAAGGGCCAGGGAGTGGCTAGAATCCTATATCCGTAGGCATGCCAATGCAAGGTTGCGGCCAGGGCCCCAAAATGTCATTTTTGTGCCTGCAACTCTTAGATTTGTGTCACCTTTTCAACGTCAGAGCCCAGATCACTGCCCAAAAATTCATGAAACTTTAGGATAGGATAGGATAAATAAAATTAAAAAAAAGGTATGGAAGTAATCACATCATTAGGAACTCATCTGGACCCTTCTCGGCCATGACATGCATTTCGTCAAACATATCACAAACATTGCATCTACAAGTATAAACAAGAGATTTAAACATAAGGGTCTCTTAATTATTTGAGAATAGTAAGAAAAATTGCTCCCCTACATCATAAGCTATAATACAATCTATTTTACCATAGATACATTTTGCATTCATTTATGGGTAAAAACATAGACATAGCCATACATCGTCACTCATCAAATACATGCTTATAACCAACATATTAATGACATAAATACAATGGACACAAGAGTAATAAAATCAATACATAAACTGATACATTTGAATACCAAATACCAGAGGAATAATCTCTTAAATTACTGAATGTTAAAACCAACCGGAGATGGGACTTCCATGTTCCACCTTACCATATATTAGCTGAGTCAAGTCTCACCTTAGCCAATCACCCCCATGCCATATTCCAAGCATGAATGTGGGACTTTATCAAACACATCAATCAACACCAAACCATGGTTTCAAAGACCAAACTGTCTCAATCTTAAACCAGTGATTCCACCTCACAGTCAGACATCACTAACCATCACGAATTGATATCTATCTAATTTTTCCTAGGGCTCTAGAGTGTTTGTTCCAAACAGGGCTTCCAAGACTAGTAAATCAACCCCAAATGTTATAGGGTTTCCAGAGCGTTTTTCCAACCAAGGCTTACAAGACTAGTAACTCAACCCACCTAGGGCTTCTAAAGCGTTTGTCCAACCAAGGCTTCCAGGACTAGTAACTCAACCCACAGTTATATGTCGGGGTTCTAGAACATTTGTCCAACCAAGGCTTCCAAGAACTAATAACTCAACCCACAACTAAAGGAATCATGAGAACCAACTAGAAAACAATCAATGGAAATAAACCCACAATATCATGGTTGTACAGGAAATGGCAAGGCTAGGAAAATCCATATGCATACCCATGCATGCCAAAAATATTGAGGAAAACATACATGCAACTCGGTACCTGTAATCAAATCCTGATGTAGTTGTTGATTCCAATGTCCACATGCATTTTCCTGCTTTTCCTTTTCCTTCTTACTCCAAATCACCAAGTATCCACACTCTCCAAGAGTGCTCCAAGAAAAATCTAAGTATCCAAGAGTATGAGAGAAAGAGAGAATGATTAGAGAGCTCCAAAAATTGGCACTGACAAAAGGTACCAACTGATCCTCAGAAACCTTTTTATAGAAGAGGCCTCCATTTTCTTCATTTTCCATTATTTTCCTTCATTTTCCTCCTCGCATGCAACATGTGACCTTTTACCTCCCTTTTCTCCCAATTTCCATTGTTTTCATAAATAAATGTGACAAAAATACTTTTTTCGTCTTTAATGCCTTAGCCATAGCCTTTTCCAATTTCCTTAGCCACAATAAACCATGTGAACACCCGCACTAAGATGTTTTGCCCAACATTCAACTTGGAATACATGTCCCATCAACCGTGGTTGTTATTTTAACTTTATTACATGGAATTTTCACGAGGGTTGTTACATTTATCATGTTGCTTTTATCTTATTTGGTTGTGACAAGGCTTAGTTGACATG
The DNA here is from genome assembly GCA_034641835.2 of Pinus albicaulis. NCBI lineage: Eukaryota > Viridiplantae > Streptophyta > Pinopsida > Pinales > Pinaceae > Pinus > Pinus albicaulis. The sequence continues at coordinate 597,487,160 of CM076576.1, forward strand.
AAATTTCAAATACTAAATTTGCTTCAACATTTAGATGGCTTGTGAAGCAATGGTTTACCATGTCTGGAATAAAGCCATAGGTCCTCCTTCCACTTTTGGATTATTAATTTCAAAACTGGCCCAACACACTTGTATCCCTCATTCAAATTTGGTTTATATAAAATAATTAAAGGAAGCACACAATAATTTACTTTGGCTTTCCTTCTAAAGACTTGTCCTAAACAAATCCAAAATTCCTTAATGATACACCAATGAACTTGTTTTTAGGTTTGAGATTTTTTCCCAAGATTACTCAAATGAATTATCGAGGCACTCCTTAACTCAAGTCGTCAATCTTATCATCGCAAACAACTTTCAACTAGTCATTAGACTTATTTTCATATTCGAATGTTGTGTCTTTTGAAAGGACTTGTTGTATTATATAATGCATGTATATCTTTGAATACATCGAAAACGAAACTAACCTAATGAAATCATCAACCCTAGTTTGAATTTGAGTGCATTGATTGTTCAAAGAGTCCCAATAATTCAAAAGGCATTGATGTTCACTCTATAATGTACTATCTTCAAAAAGAGACCAATGAACCATCAGGTCCCTTGAAATTTCAATGAACCATATTTTAAGGGATCCCAGTCATGAGTTACAAGACTACCTTCATAAAATTCTATATTTAAAATGTTCAAAAAGACTTGATAGTTTATTAATTCACTTAAATATTGCAATTATAGAATGTTTGATATGGTCCTCATGTATTTTCAACTTCCTCTTCACATGCATCTTTTGAAAAATCTTAATTTTGCGTCATGCTCAATTATACATTTGAATGAACATATTTGCAAGAATATTGATAGTTCATTGGGAATGATTTAAGAATTTCTCACAATTACCCTCTTTCGAAGTCTCTCAATGGTCCATAGGACTCCATTTTGAAATGTATGTTTCAAAATTTCAAAGTAGCTTGATGATTTTTTAAGTACTATTGATTTTGTATACAAAAATTTTAAATGAGCCCATTAACTCAATGGGCCAATATGAATAATATTTGAGTTCTACACATAAAAAAATGAAACCTTGAAAATCATTTGGAATTAATGTAATTTGTATTAATTTTTTTCTAATCAAATCATATCATTCCGTGATTTTGAAATCAATGCGAGAGGTAGTGTCTATGCTTATTTAAACACCCAAAGTTAAAATGTAACACCATTGTTTATAAAATCTTAATCAATGAATTACTAGTAAAGTAGAAACTTTAAGCTTCCAAAACAATCATAGGAAATCCATGTAGTGATAGTGCTCAAAGTCATATGATACCTAGAATTTTTTAGAGTCATAGGATACCTATCATTTTTTAGATTCATGCCTACTTGAGAAAAACCTTCGAATTTCACCAAGTAGGCATGTTATTCCCTTCTGCCATGTTAAAAATCACATATTTTATTTGAATAAGTTGTTTATAGGAATTCATGACTTGAAATACTGCCTCATTCTCTTTTTAAAATGACTTTGAATAGTACGAAACCTTGCCACAACTATCCTACGTTTGAATTAAAGACTATCTTATATTGAACATTTAATTTCCATTCCCCTTATATGAGTTTGTTCCTATCAATTCATCACCTTCATTATGAACCAAATAGAATTTCCTTTTGATTTGAAAGCTTGATGATTCAGGAAAGGGCTTGCACTAAAGTTTTCCTAGCTCAAATGTGATATATGTTTTATAGGGAGAATTTACGGGAAAAATTTGGTTCGATGTACATTGTGATACAATTATCATATCTTTCAAAATAAAATGTTAACTCAAGTTAGGGCAAGAACATGTTTCAAGTGTTCAAAATGTTTACCATAATTCCAATCCTTTCATACTAAAACCTCTTATGGTTAACTTATTTAAACCAAATGGAATCAGGTTTTTCTGATTTCATTTTGAAATAATATTAACTGATGTCAATAACATGTTCAGTTGTTGAAATGGATAAGTGTCAAGACTATTTGCATGGGTCCAAATTAAATTAAGGTAAGGAAACAAAATAAATCCAAGACAAAGAGTACCTCCATGGAACCTCAACCAAAGTAAACCATGAGCCCAACATACTTAGCTACTTATAGAAATACATGCTTGTATCATGTCCCAAAATGGGGCAAACATTCTTATATGTTTATCAAATAAATCTGACCTACCCACCTGTTGAGAGAAAAAAAAGAGGAATAGGAAGATGATTCTACACACTTGAAATTTAGAGACCCAAGTTACATAATGTAATAACTTGTTGATCGCCAAAATTGATCATGATAAACATTAGGGATATCACTCGGTCAGGGCCCCAATTAGGCCCTTATCAGTTTGGAATGGTGATTCTAACTAGTTAAAATGGGTCTAGTTACCTTTTTTCTAAAACTAATATAAACTAAATGTTTTTTTTTTGTCGGTCAAAATCTGGCATTATATTATCATCTTAAAAACATAATTTACAAGATGAGCCACCATGGCTAGATTAAATTCAGTCACCCTCAAAGGCATACTATTCCCATGGAGCTTGGGTGTTGGCCAAGGCATTCGAAGCACTTGGTTATTTGCCGCAAAATTACAAAAACAAAAATCAAAAGCTATCATCAAGGAGGTGGATGCAAGGGACCTCGCGGAGGAGCCACAAAGAAACGATCTTAGTGGTGCAGGTGGTAGCTGATGTGAACCAGTTGAGTCTTCAGGGCTCGAAGGTGGTCTTGAGAGCGCCTCAAAATACGGCGTAGACTCTGCAGGGCCTCAATAGTATCTGTCTGCAGGCTTTGAACAATGTTAATGTAAGCCATTATTTCATTATGTTCCTCGTATCTCTACTCTCGCATGGTGTCCAAGTTGAGCTGAATCTATTGAAGCTGGGTGGAGATGGTGTCAAGGGTGACCGAAGCCTCAATGCTACCAGGGGATTGGGTTGGGGAGACAACCATGGCCACTGCTGAGTGCGGGCTCTCCATAGACTCCAAATGTGAACTGGGGTCTTCTAGAACTGCTCGATGATCCATTCATCGACCAAAACCACCATGAAGGGCTTGTCTGCGCTCTCTCGACATGCGAACTTCCCTTTCTGCCTCACACTTGGCTACGTGAATGCTCCAAATCACCTCTTTACCGCCCGTCCGAGACTCCCACGCACCACCACCGAACCCTTGGCTGAGATTAGCTCGGACCTCGACTTGCGTCTCTCGGGTGTCGGAGACGAGGGACACGCAATCACCCCTGGTCTTTCCACTGCCACCCAGGGAGGTGTAGAGGTTCCACCACCCACAAATAAAAACTGCAGGGAGGCTAAATTTCTCCGCTAGTCTGAGGCAAAACCACCCAGGAGCTGCGGCACTGAGGGTTTTCTGATATGCATTCCACGGAATTGGAGCTAGCACCCAAGTAGTGAACCCATTTCTCCCAGTCAAGAACATGTCTACTGTCTGAATTTCCCTATCCCCTCTGTCGTCCTCCTCCTGGTGCACCTCTCTCGGTCCGGAGCAGTTGCTAAGATACCTCCCCGCTTCCCACCGTTCGCCTCTACTGCTCGATGGGTCTGCTCCTCTACTCTATCCAAGCTGGAAGAGCTCAAGCCAAGGCTTGAGAGCTAGCAGGTGATTTTCAGCACAGACCGTTGCTCCAACCTTCACCATCGCCCGCAAAACCGAAATGTGCAGAATAATGTCCTCCATTCGCCTTAATAAGACCACCCTGTCGTGATATGTCCAGAACCGAGGCTCTTTACCACTCGCTCGTGTAAGCATGGTGAGTCAGCAAGCACGTGGCTTGGGGTCGGGCGAGCCTTAACTGCCCCCCACCCACCTGTCCAAGTGATTGGACACCCCCAGCTGGGAATCTAAACTAAATGTTAATCTAATCTAACTAATATAAAATCTAAAATAACTCTAAAATTACCCTTTCCCTCTAAAATATGATATTGCTAGTTATTACAAGTAGATAGAAAAGAACGAATTACCTACTCGTAGCTGCTTGAAGAAGGTAATCCATTGAGTTAGTTGAAAGAAGGGCTTAACCAAGCCACATGGATGTTTGCTCCTATGAAAGGATACTTTTGAATATGTGTTTAATAGAACTAAGTGCAAAATTCAAGCTACTTTAATATGCATACAACAATTCTCGAATATGAATATTTCCTCATCCATGGTACTTTGTCAAGTTGGGGAGGATAACATTCACTTCAGAAATGATTGACACCACCAAACGATGTCCATGCATCATGGCCTCTCTCTAAGTGTTTGGTTCTGGAGTTAATATTGTCTATCGTATTCATTCCCTTTGCATTTTATTCGTGATCTTCCTCATGATCGCTTCAATGCCTCAATTAATTATCATGTCCTTGTTATAGTATCAGGCATGTGGTATTCCCTTACATTTCTCTATGCAGATATTCAAAGTGGATGGACCCAAAAATTTCATTGCTCCCCTTTCCATTGCTTCCAGAGATCACTACACAAGGTTCTTAGACTCTCATATTTCCATCATGGTTAGAGAGAGAGGTTAAGCTCGCCAGGGAGGAAAAGGACGTGGGTGTCCTCCCAGCATTCCTTGGACTGGTGACTACATGGAGTTATTTTACCCATACATTCTTGAATATATTCGGTGCAAAGTGATCTTCTTGGAGGTGGAGGAACGCAAAATATTAGGTGATGGACACTAGGATGTCTAAAATTCGCTAGCAAGGCATCTCTGGACAACAGAGTTAAGCAAGAGTTGGAGCTGAAAGAAGGATGTTCGAAACAAATCCATTCAACAAAACTTGACTCTCACTTTGCATTCTCTCCAGATCCATTAGCATTAAATTTTCATCTGCACCTTCATCCTAGTTGTCCTCCATCTCCTTAGAAAGTTTAGAAGACCAAAATTCCACCCATCTGCCCCATCCCTCTGCTCCCCCTATCATCTTGGTTGGTAAAGTGTAATCTAGGGACCCGGTAGCCCAAGGGTCTCCAAGTCAACACTCTATAGCAAAGGCGAGCAACTCAAAGCAACCCCTTGAGAATGTGTTGATGTTTTGAAATGGGTTGCTCCTGAAACCAACACCTTGAACTTCTCTGCAACTTGTGAGAAGCGACAGGAGCACTTGCCCTGTTGTTTTAAGTCAAACAAATAGGATTGATTCCACTCCAAGACTGACACAACTCAAACCTATGGCCTTTGTTAAGAGAAACATAGCCCACAAGGAAGAGTCCTATAGCATACCTCGTCTTCATCAAAGGTTGCATCCATCAAGGAACAATCCTGGAGCTTACAACTTGACAAGAAAGAAAAGTAAATTAAACAAATGACTACCTACCTTAACCCTAACAGTACAAGGTTGGATTGCAATATTTCTTAAATACAAGAAAGTAAAGTAAAATGAATAGCACCCACTCTTCCTAAAACTAAATATTTTAAATTATTGAATTGATTGGACTATTAAGTAAAAACATGTACTTCAATGATAATTATTTCCTTGGATAATTTAATTGTTGCTTAATATTTTAATATTTTTAGGGATTAAAATCTGAAACAAATACATTAATAAAACTACATTGTAATAAATTTCCTTATAAGAAACAACAATTAATTAGAGAAAATATTGTGGTCAATAAAAGTTCTCAGATTATATCATAAATAAATTATATACAAAACATAAAATTAAATTTAAAGAAATCAATTAAAAATTATAATTAAAACTAGATAAAAGAAAATTTATAATTAAAATGTTATATATATATGATATGTGTCTTTGATAGACTTCATGTTGACGGTTCAGCCTTTCTTCCAGATGTAATCAAAAGTTGCAAAATCTCATAGTTGCGGTTAGCATCCGTGTGATTTTATTCCATTCAGACAACAATGCCATTGTCGCTACTCCATTTCCATTCGACAACGATAAGGTACATAAGGTACAACGATAGTCGAGCTTTTCATTAGAAAACACTGAGGAAATTTGTCGTTAACACAATGTTGCTCAGACTGTCATCGAAGTGCCCTCTCCATAAGACAATAGTTCTTATGGATGCCTCATAATAGAATAAGCAACATATGAAGAACTTCTTGGCAATGTGAGAGCCAAAGAAGCAGGCTCAGTAAAGTGCTACAAGCTCCATCAGCCTCCAAGACCAAGAACAAGAAAGCGACATAACACGATCTCTATCTTGTTTTGTTTGTTGCAGTTATTCCTCAGTTCTCTAAATGGAATTTTTCTTGATGGCCATACTTGTAGAAATTACAACAGAAGGCATTTTTGCAATCTCTCTTTTGTTTTTTGCATTGCCTTCGTTACTTTATGAGACTTCTATTCTCTTTAAAAGACCATTTGGTTTCTCCTTCTTGGGCCTCGACGTAGGCCTCACAATGTCCCTCTCACTGTAATTTATGTAACATATTTTTGCTACTATAAAGTTGAGTTGCTTACTATTCTAGAAAAGAAAATATGCATACAACAAAAATAAATATAATCTATCTTGATTAGGAAAAGGTATAGACCTCGTTCCAATCAAGAACAAATATAAAAAAGAAATGGACCAGTGTTGAACCTAAGATTAGGATGAGCTAACATATCAAAGAAATAGTTCATTTGATTTGTAGCTAACAAGACAGATGTGCAAATATGAATATATCCATAAATAGTTATGAAGATTCAAATGAGCACATACTTAAATTCAATTAAGAATGAATTCAAAATCAATAGTACAATTGCATTAAGGTAATAGTTCTAAAATTCAATCATAATTAAAACAAAGATAAAAGGGTTATCAAACCGCTAAATAGTTGTCAGCGATAACATGCATAGATGTTTGAATTCATTACTCTAACTTTGATATCAATCAGACCCATATTGAAAAAATAGTTTTTCAATTATTTAAATAAGCACTTAATTAAATAGAATTTATAATAGTGCAAAACTCAATATCAAATACTTATCTGGATTTTTTTAAAATGAATTAAAATGAAGGATATTACTCAACCTTAAACCCAGATAATAGTGCACAAGAGTTGCAGGTCTACTAAAATCTTATGAGTACATTAAATTCTCAAAAAAATTCATGATAGCATGAAACTTTTAGAGTTGTAATACATCTCTTGAATTTGGTCCAAAATATTCAATTTCCTCCAAGGATATGACCCCTACAACAATGTAAAGATATTCTTATTTTTACAAAATTGGAACCCCTACAGATGCATATCCCTGCGTCTTTTATAATTTACAAATCAAATTCCAAAAAAGGAGTTTGTTGTAAGGCAATTTTAATCTATGATTATTAGAGCTATAAATATATTTTGTTGATTTGTTGTTCCAACTATTGATTTAAAGCTAAAGATCCCGATCCCTTGGAACAAACTCTCCAAAAAAGTAATAAAATAAAAATTAAAAACCAATTAAAAATAAAAATAAAACTCAAATTCCCAAATCTAGCAAAAATAAATTAATGAATTAAATTTCAACTCAATAAATTAATGAAACATAATCCCATGCTCTCCATTGCTTCTTGTTGATATTTCTCTAGTAAGATGAGTAATCTGAAACAAATTGGTAATAAAAAAAACCCGAGGTAAATGTGATTTCTCCAAAACAAATTTAGAAAACCCATTTTGGTTGCAAATTCACAACCTTGACTTCTAGAGAATTTTTGGGGCAGTAAATGACCAGATTGTCAAATAACCATTGTTAGATCCTTCTCCACTGAAATAAATTTCCAACGAGCCCTCATTTGTCTGATTTAGTGCAATAAAATTCAATATTTTGTCTCTCAAAATTGGGTGACCAAAACTAATTAAAGTTTGTTCGTAAAAACTTGGGTATGCTTTACTTGTTTTAATAAATTAAAAGTATTAAAACTAAAAGTTTGTTCGTAAAAACTTGGGTATGCTTTATGGGAATATGAGTTCCTTGTTTTCCGTATTTTGCATTTTAGTATTTTTCTTATTCAAATTGATGATGAACAGCTCACCCAACCTTCCAACAATCCCATCGCTCCAAAGACAATGCCAAGAAACCGATGGTAACATATTCCCATAACTTTCTCTGATATCTTTGAACGCATCACATTCCAAAATGAATGTTTTTTTGGTTCCACTGCCCCAGACGTGCAAAATGTACACACTTGTTCTTTCCAAGCTTCTTTAGGCATTTTCCACCGTCTTGTTTCACACCTAAGTTGATGCAAGTTGGTTATTAATTGAGCAATAAGAACCTTTTCCCGCCACAAAATGTTAGCTCCAATGTACTCTTTTTGTTGAAGATCATACGTAGGGCTGAAGTCTTCAATGTAGTACTTCTTCTTTCTACCCAACTCTTTTCCCCATACCTATTTACGAAACTTCTCCATAACAAAATTCTTTAGCTCCTTGCTATTTTTGGGACAATCATTGAGGTATATATTCCATTTTTGCATCCATGTATAGTTTTGTCTCATCCAAGTTTTCTTTCTTTCACTCATTCCTTCCTTGAAGATAACATTAGGTCATCTACTTACTCTCATTTGCTCAATTATTTTTAGATATCTTATGAGTCGCACCATAGCAATTGCTTTGATGGGAGTTGCTCCTGTTTCACTCAACATTATCTCATAAGGTACTGAACTTTTTATTTTGAACTTTCTCATGATCAAGCATTTTTTTATTTTCTTAGTTTGCTTCCATTTTGAGACAGGGGTGCTACTATCCCACAATTCACACCCATATAGCATCACTGGACAAACTAGGAGTCCAAAAAGCACTTTAATCATTTTCCAATCCCATAACTCTGCCTCTCTACATATGTTTTGAAGAGCATATAATGCTTTCCACCCTCCTAAGATTCTCTTCTTTCTGCAGTCCTCCTAATTAAATTTGTTGTTGAAATCGATCCCAAGGTATTTGTACTCATTTACTTCTTCAAGAATGTTGCCTTCAAAGAAGAACGTATGTTGACTCTGCTTCCTTTTATTAGATAAAATCATTATTTTGGACTTTTTAATATTGACTTGCATCCCCACTTCTCTACAAAAATTCTCAAGGGCATATAGGTGCATCTGCAATCCATGGGATGATTTAGAAATCAATACAAGATCATCAACATATAAAAGAAGCTTTATCACAAACTCCCCCAACCGAACACCATCCCCACCTTACAAATTTATCCACTCTTCCATATTATCAATATATAAACCAAAAAGAGTAGGGGATAGAGGACAACCTTACTTGACTCCAATGACACTTATAAAGCTTTCTAAAATACCCGTTGAGGTTCTAATTTTGACTTTCACCTCTTCATAAAGTCTATGGACAACAGCTCTATAATGCAAATGAATTTCAAGTTCTTCCATTCTACGCCACAACTTATCTCTAGGGACTATGTCAAATGCCTTTTTGAAGTAAACAAAATAGTAGGATACTTCTTCTTTATCCCCCCAAACCATTTCAATAATGTGTCTCAACATGATGCCATGATCCACTATAGAATGCTTCGGCCTAAAAGCCATTTTTCCTTTTTCCCTCTTCTTTTACTTCTTCCCACTTATTTATTCTATTTTCTACCATGTTGCCAAAAAGCTTTGCAAACAAAGGATTGATCATAATGGTTCTATAATTGGAAGGATTATTAATGTCTCCACTTTTAAAAGGGGTATTGCTAGGCTAGTTGTCCAGTCTCCTGGGAATCCTTGTTGAATGATGTTGTTGAATATTTCCATGATATGCGGTGCAAGAGTGTTCATTCCCCATTTTAGATATTGTGGTTGAAGTTCAACCAAGTCTTTTGTGTTTCCTATTTTCGGCTTCTTAATTCCAATATCTACCTCATGTAACGTGAATATCTTTGTAGTTGTGTTGAGCACCAGGGGAGGCTCAGCCTCTAATTCTTTCTCATAGAGTTGTCTTGCATATTCAAACCATTGATTAGCCATAATATTATTTTTGATTTGCTTCTTCCTTGGTTGAAGTTCCTGCCAGAAAAGCTTTGGGTTATTCTTGCCTAGATATATTCACTCTTCTCGCCCTGTTTGCATGAACTCATCTTTTTTCCTTTTTAGTATCTTCTTATATAACTTTACATTCATTTTCTCCTTGCCTATCTTTTTCAAGGTTCTCCTTGCCATTTTTTATTCCTCATCAAACGAAGCATTTACAGGAAAACAATTTGATTCTAATTTCCTATTTTTTGTTCTTTTGCACTTCTCAAGTGCCCTTTGAATTATATTTGTTAACTCGTGAATTTTGAAGCTTTGGAAACTAGTTTTCTCCTTCTGAATTAATCTCTCTAGCATTGTCTTGAAGATAGTACAATTTTCTTGTGTTAGAATAATTTTTCCCCTCGGTAGTGATTGTCAAAAGCATTGGGTTTTTCTCCTATGTTGTCTTTATTCTACCCATGATAACTTTATATAAATTTGGTTATGGTCTAATTTTAAGTCCCAATTATTCTCTCCAATCTTAACTTCTTCTATCTTTTCTATCAAGCTTTGTGAAAAAATCACATAATCAATGAAACTTGCCCCATTGTATGTGTTGCAAGTGGAGTTCCCCGACCTTTTCCATCTGTTTAGACCATTGCAAATAATCAAGTTGAAAGCACCACATAATGTAAGCAACTCCTCTCCAAAACAATTGCCAACTTTGTCATCTTTTGAACATCTCACCCATTAGGGATTCTCCTCTTCAGTGAGCCAAATAGGATTATGATCCTCTTTGCAACAAAGAATACTAGCTTGTTGATTTTTTGTTCTAGCATTAAAATCGCCTACTAAAAGCACTTCTCCCTGTTGAGAGTATGTGGCAATGTCTTTCTTTAAAGATGCATACGTATCCTTGCTGTCTAGCCCCTTATTTTTGTATGTTTTTGATACTTGAGGGGAAAAATAGCATGTTGCAATTCTTATGTGATTCTCATTCTCTGATATTTTGAACCATAAATATTGGTTATTTGCATCTTCTTTCATCGACTAAATGTGACGGCCTTCTTTTTCTTTCACTAAAACTAGTATTCCCCCATACCCTTTGCCATTTTATGCTACCTTGTTCCAAACTGCTAACTTCAAATAACCTTCAAACACTGGAGTTTTTCAACCATCATGTTCATGAGTTTCCATGAGACAAACTATGTCTCTACCTTCCGCAATAGGCCCTAACCCAGGTCTTCTCCTCCAAGGCTAGCCTCTACAGTTCCAACAAACTAAACTTAGGTAGACCTGGGTAGGATTTGACTGCTACGTAGTTTGACACATAAGACTCAAATTTTAGTCTTCACCCCTTTTCATCCATGTTTCTCTTGTTGTTTTCCTCCCTATTATCGAATTCTATGATTTTTCTTCACTGCCAGCTTTCTTCCCTATTTTGTCCTGAGTCTGAAACACTGCAATAACTGCTTTACCATTGTACAACCATGCCCTTTTCCCTTCATTTCTTGCTGCCCTAATTTTCTTCACTTCTTACGTTCTGCCCTCTTGTTGTTTTCTGCTTAAATCTTCATCTGGAAAGAAGTGTGAGGCTTTCAAGAGTTTCTTTTTTATCAAAATACGATGTTTGTAGTTTCTTCAAAGTCTTCCAACGAGATTATCTTCCGTTGATTGGCTTGAAAACAACTGCCAACAAGATCTCCTCGCATAAAGTCCCAATTATGCTCAAACCATTTTAATAGGAACCCGTCGTCTAATCTACCATCACTGGCTCTTTTCTCTCTCACAAACGGAGCTATTGTACCTATGAACACAAAATTATTCAAACAATACAAGATAAATGGTTGATGAGTCCTAATGACATAAAACACTACAAATAGAAAAGCGAGTTAAAGCATGTAGCCAAAGGAAATGCTTTTAGAAGCATATCATTAGGGTCATGCTTGTAAAAATCTGTTGAAACCACGAAAGAAGTGGTTCTTTATGGTCAAAACACCCTTCAATTCCTTAAGCGTTTTTCAGAGATAAGATAATGTTTATAATGAAGTTGCTAGCAATTTCTCAATCAAATAAACCCATACCATTAACACATTAAGTGAGTTGAAATGTACAGATGATATAAGTAGAAAACGCAGATCAGTTAAACATACAATGGTATCTGACACATGAGATAAGAATATTCATAATGTTGATACATGAGTCCTCATCAGATCCAATATTGGAATTAAAAGATTTGTTTGTATTCATTCTCAGAAATATGCATTCAATGATATACAATTCTCTTTGCTCCTTTGGAGTCCCAAAAAAATATCATTTACAATTCCCCGGAGGGAGTATTTATCGAACAAGATTGACCCTTAGGTGTCCCTGACTTTTCGCATTCCCAGCTGTTGACATACTCTATGACCCGAGAGACATTTACAACTTGTGACTTAGCTCCTGGTGCGACCTGCGACCTCCTGCCTATTGCGACCTGCGACCTGCTGCTTGTTGCGACCTACGACTTGTGCCTTTTCCTTGGTCAAGGAAGAAACTGTGTGATTGCAAGGTCTGACACATCTACTTGTTGCTGATCTTTAAGATACTTTTGTCATGCTCGATAATCTGGAGCAACCGGGGTGACCTGGGGAGTATCTTCCTTCAATCTATGGAAGCACTCAAGAGTGTTCGAGATCAAGGTGCCTTTTCACTGCGATCTGATTTGACAATGAAGCCAGCTTAGTGTAGATTCAGACTGGAGTGACGACGAATTGAATGAGATTTTCATGTGAGGCCGAGAGATCCTGAGAGGCAGCTGCTTGTTTCATGGGTTGCAGAAATGTTTGAATGTCCTGGGCAACCTCTTCCCTCATTTTTTCAGTGTCCAATGTACTCAGAGAAGGAATGTGGTGAGTTTCAGCCATTGAATTGATTCCACTGATCAGATGTTCATATGTAGACATTACTTTCTCTAGATCCTTGACTAGCTTGTCTTTGGACTGTATTTTCATTCGAATCTAAACCTTGTCATTCTGGGTGCAGACCCAGTCCTTCCTAGGTAGAGTGTCAGGAGCCTGTAGGTATATGCTTGACCATTCCAATATATTATCCAAAGCAGTGGAGGCCCCCTTTAGCTGTGCAGTCCTCCTTTTTGTTTCCGCTTGTGCTTTCAATAATGGAGCGATTTTCTGCTTTATCGTGAACATATCTTTGTACATATGTTTCATAGTGGCCTCCAGAGTGCCTAACTCCCTTTGAATGGTGAGTGGAAATTCGTTGGCTTGGGCAGTTGTGAACTATAGCCTTTGAATTTCTTCCTCCATCCCCTTCTTATCCTGTTCAGCCTAAGCTGCTTTTTGCTCAGAAATTTGCAACCTGTTTTGTAAAGAGAGAATCTCTCTACTCATTCTGCTAACGTTTTATTCTGTGGCCACTGCAAAGGCAGTACCAGCTGATGCAATCATAATTGGATTGGTCCTGGTATCCAAAACTATGTCCTTTTCCATTGTGGCTGCGAAAGGTGTGGCAGGGTTATGCGCTAGACATCTTCTCTTCTCTTACTAAATCTTGTGCACGAACTGGTCATAGGTTAGCCTTGTCAGATCCAAGACTTTATCTTCTTATTCCTTGGAGGTTCCAAGTTCTGGGAGATGAAAACACACACTTTTCATAGGGGTGGTCTGTGGCACATCAATGTGTGGAAATTCTGTCTGTTCACTTGTCTCTGGGAGTGGATTTTTACTTCCCCCTACTTCTTTGGAGGGATCTTCCAGTAACTTCTGACTTTCTTCTTTCTTCCTTCTCTCTTCGGCCTCCGCTTTATCCTATTTTTATTTTAGCTAGCGCTCAGTCTCTCCCTTTTCCAGTTCTTCCTTTAGCTAGCACTCAGCCTTTTCTTTGTCCTACTCTTCCTTTAGCTTGCGCTCAACTTCTATTTGCTCTTCCTCTTCCTTCCTCTTTTATTCTTCTTCCTCCTTTTTCCTGCGGGCTTCTTCTGCTGCTCTTCCCTTAACTGTTTCTTTTGCCTGTCCTCCCCTTTCTAATGTGCTAGGGCATCTTAAGTCCTTTTTAGTTCTTCTACTTTTTCTTTCTCCTCAGCTTCTTGTTGTGCCTTAGCCTCTTTGATTCTTCATTCATGTTGCTATTTAGAGAGACTACTACCTGTATCAATTCTTGGTTTCTTGGCTTTAGAAGATGAGGCTCCACCTAGCGTGTTGGTTCTCTCGTTTGTATTTTGATCATCCTGTTCATCTTAATCAGTTGACTCTTCCGGCACAACCTCCCTATCCTTGCTGTACCAGTTCTTGATTCGATCCGCGGCAGGGCATTCCGTGTACTAGTAACTCCATTTGAACTTGGCCCGCTTGCAATGTGAGGGAACGATTCTTTCAGGATCATATCACCTATGTGATATGGGTGGTAAATGAAAACCCTTGGTTTCCTCAACCTCTACTTCTACTTCTATGAAATCCTTGACCATGTAGGTGCTGATAGTAAGAGGGAGAGTAGGCCATGGTTTCTTCTTGCCCTTGGTGAGAACCTTTGAAAACTTGCCCATCATCTGGTAGCATACTTCTTGCAAGAGTAATTTATCCATGATGAACTAGGGTAGTGCGTGGGGCGCCTTGAACGACTCGAAGACCCTGATGAAAGTAATATCTGTGACAGGAAACTATTTGGCCACTTGGGTTATTGTCTCCATGGCTTGCCTGGACATGCATGGGGCATCCTTGCCAAACAACGTTCCGTAGAGCGCAATAATTAAATTGTTGAGATCGACTCTATATCTTGCTTGTAATTGGAGGCCCAAAATACCTGCAACTCTTTATGGATTGGCTCACCATGCTCTGCGTCCCAGTTATGAGACCATCCGGTAAATTTACATCTCGCACATACTGCGTCTAACAGATAGGAGGCCATATAAATTCGGATGCACACCCTTCATCAGGTGCTTGTGCTGATGATATGTTTGACCTGAGGGTTGCTACTATTAGGTTAGCCCAGTTGAAGTATATGTCGTATGTAGTAACAACGTACATGAGTGAGACCCAAGTACCATTGAAAGTGGTGGCATCTTGTCAGCCATACATCCTGCATAACATTTCTGCCGCCAACTTGTACACTCTCTTGAGGCCCGTTGTTTTATATTTCTGATCCTTCCTAAACTTTAACTTTTCTGGGTCCTACCACCATCCCTTTAAGGTCTTGGGTATGGGAGCTGCATGAGTGGTAGCCCATTCATCATTGAAGGTTTGTTCTCGGGTAGGGAGTGCATAGGAGACTTCCACATCCTGACCCTTCAGATTTGCGAATGATTTCCCTGAATGATCCTGAATGACCCAGACGCTGGAGTCGACCTTTTGCAAGATCCATTCAATCATCTCCGCACATGGAAATATAGGTGGATGGGCCCCTGCGTAGTGGATTTTGGACCTCTTGACCTGAATATACACCTATCGGTCTGGGAGGTCTTCTGGAAATTCAGGCTTCGTGAACTCCTGGTACACCTGATACCAACTCATGTTATCCCCTTTTTCGAACATGCAAGTGGTGTCTCCATAGATAGGGGGAGGAGAAGGAGGCATATCTTCTTCTGAAATTTCTATTTCAGGACTCTTGTTTCTTTTCTGAACAGTTGGGGGCCCCATGTCGCTTGAGGCCGAAGATATGAACATGCACTCGAGCTTGGCTTCGATGTTCCCTGGCATATTCATGAAATAGTACCATGATAAGATAGAGGACATAGTTATAAATACTTGGGTAGCCACTATCTCTGCTTAACTATTATTCAAGGAAATGGATAGACATGCGACTTGGTGACCTTGCGACTAGGTCGTTGGGTCACTAGGTCGCGTCGATTTACACTTTCAAAGAAACGTGACCTAGCGACTTGGCGATTTGCGACAAGGTCGCGAGGTTTCTGATTCGCGAGGTCATGCTGGTTCACGCCTTCAAAGAAATGCGACCTGGCGACTTGTGACTAGGTCGCGAGATCATTGAGTCGCTAGGTCGTGCGGGTAGCCAAAGGTTGATAATGAGCGACTTAGTGACCTTGCGACTTAGAGACCGAGTCACTAGGTCATGAGGTCGCGGAGTCGCGGGTTCGCGCTAGGGCTCGGTCGATGGGTTAAGCGGTGACTAAGGCTCTCTGGGGGGGAAAAGGAAAAATAATGCACATATGAATGATAAAGAACACATCTGAGCCTTGATATTTTCCCTAGGTGAGCTAGGAAAGGAATTTTAGACAGTCATTGGAGAAGAGCGGCTTCAGAGAAACAAGAACAAAAGGTATATGTTATGAAGGAGAAAGGTAGATCTTGCAGAGGGCTGTCATGGAGCTTGAATGGGGCCAAGTCAGGGATAAATAGGCTAGAGGCAAGGGGAGGATTGGCAAAAATTAATCAAAAAGAAAAAAACAGGAGGATTAGGCAACTTACTCAAGAAAAACGCACTCCATCTAGCTTGTCAGAGGCGTTACTTGCTTCGTCACACAAGTCGAATGCGACCTACGCGACCCTTTTATTTATAAAGGGGTCGCACGTGTGGCCAATTAATGAGGGTCGCAAGTCGCAAATTTAAATTTGATTGAGGGTCATGCGACCTGGCGACCTTGAGACTTCACGACCTGGAGGTCACAAGGTCGCAAGGTCGCACAGTCACAACTCTTGGGTTTTAGATCAATATGTGACCTCGCGAATTGGGGGCTCACAAGGTTGCAGGGTCACAAATTTTGGATTCAATGAGATTTGTGACTCTGCGACTGTCAGTTAGAAAACTAAAATCAGGATCAGACTCCATTTTTACTGAAGATCATGGGCTAAGAAATTTTAAATGGGGCAAAATTTTGGAGGGTGTTGTAGCGGCTACAACACTCCCATAATCTCTTATTCCCCTTATAATCAAGTTTTTTTCCCTGTCTTTTCTTTCTTTGTGTTCTCTTTCTTGTGCTCTACGAGCGCTTGCATCTTCTTCTTTCTCTGTCCTTATGAAACCATTAGCGTCTTCAACTCTATCTTTGATTTATTTTGGATTTTATTCCCTATTGTTCTTTTTGTCTTCTCTTTCAAAAGATCTGTTTGTTGAGATACTTGTGTATCTACCTAAGTTCCTTTAGAAATTATCACATCCTTGTTTTTTTCCCTTGATTTTGTCATCCCTGGGGATGAAACTCCTAGGGTGATGTCATATGCATTTGAACTTAGTGATTTTATTTATTAATTTTTATTATTATTTTATTTATATTATAATATCTACATATTATATTTTAATATAATATTAAAATTTATTTTATTTTAATTTTAATTAATTTAATTAAGTTATTTAATTAAAAATAATTAAATGAAAATTATATACAAGTTAATTAACTTAACTAAATTAAGTAATTAATTAATAAAAATGTATTTACATATTTACATTAATTTAATTTATATAATTTATAAAACATTATAAAATGTGTATTTACATGTTTCAGTGCCCAGTGATAAAAAATGGCCAAACATGTTTTTTTAACCATGCAGCAGAATCAGGGGAAATTACTGTCATTGGAAAACCGACATGAAAGTGAAAACAAGGATGTCTAAAAAATGAAAACAAAGAAAAGTTAAAATCACCCAAAATAAAGCTCATTAAAGCATTCTAGAAATGATATTAACGAAATTTACATGGAAAAAAAAGTGGGAGAATTGAGGCCTCAGCATAACCCAACCTACCATATTGCCTTGTGCCGAGATGATAAAATGGATAATTGATCACAATAATATGAAACTATAATAGCAGTAGATGATGAAGGCGTTTAACCTCTTCTTAGGCCATCATGGAAATATTTACATGTTTCATACAAGGGAAACCTACATGATTAAGGCATGGTTTGAGGAGTTTACTTAAAATAAAAACTATCACAAGATCATGTGTAAGTAGTGCAATAAAGGTAAGCAATTCAAAACTAAAGACACCATAATATACACCACTATTAATATGAGGGAACCATATAGAAATAGTGTTCCCTTGATGCGGATCTTCTATGGAGAGAAGAATGTCTCACATTTGAATGAGGTTCTGGTTCCACTCTTGCATACCATACTAAAGGAGGGAATCATTTCTGACTATGTCACCGGCTTATATCATACAATGACGATGCACTGGTAAGATTCAAGTAAGCCATGCCCATTTCAACTTCTAAGTTCTTTTTATCATCTTTTTTGATAGATATAATATGTCTAATAAATCCTTTCCTTCAGATATGTAATCAATTTTTTTCCCTATGGTATAAGATAATTTTATGTAAACTTTGTCCAAGGTTTTCCAAGGGGCTTGTCCAATTTCTAAACCAAATTGTATATTGGTACATAGATGAGCAAACCAAACATATTAGAATGTATGGAGTGACCAAATTTCCCCACATTCTTTCAAAGCATGTGTCAAATTGTTTGGTATTTAATACATATCTTATTAGACCTTCTTGAATGGTATTGAGTCCTTGTTATCTACTTAACAAAATAATATATATCCCTTGTATCCTCTTTACGCAAGATTCCACATGCTAACAAAATATACTTTTGCAACAATGGAGGCATAAAATAAAGTGGTAGGTATCAAACCACAAGCTCGTGAGCTTGTCACATGGCCATATACTTATGAAAACTAGGAGGAAGAGGATAAGAAAAGAAGAAGTGAACGCATGGATTAAATAAGAGGGAAAAGCCAATTATAGGAGGGAAAACAAAGTAGAATCTAAGAAAAGGATAACATGGGAAGAGAATGATAAAAATAGGTTAGATGGAAAATTCAAAAAAAAAAAAAGTGATTCTAGGTCTAAAACCTAAAGGAAGAAATTTGAATACGAAGGAGACAATGAGCTAGTTGAGGCAAGAAAATTAGAACCTTGAGCTAGAGCTAATGCAGAGGCATAAGTTGAAGCAAAAGAAAAGCCAAAGATTGAGGGGAAGGAAATAATGGACGAAGAAGCTTGTAAGTAGAATAAGAGGAAGTAGAGAGAAAGAGGCTCGAGGAAGATGTTGAGGCTGGTACTAGAGTGACAATAGAAGCTTAAGAAAAAAAGATAAGAGAGATAGCTACAATACCATTGAAGCAATTGAAGAATTGATTACAAAGAAGAAGCCTGAGGAGGAAGCAACTAAATGTAGGACTATGGGAATAGGGGGAGGATTACATAATTAACAAATTCAAACTTCACGATGCACAAAAATAATGTCCTTAATTTGATTGAACATGGGCCTAGGTCTACAACCTATTATGTAAGGAAATCACCCCACAAATGTAGTTCGATTAGAATTTTATTTTTTAAATAATAAACAAAGGTAGATTGTTCGACTTACATGTGAGAAAAGGAAATTGACTTTTGATGAACATTTGGTTGAAATTATGGAAACTATTATGATGTTGTATATGATGCATATCTAACAATGGTAGCTTTAACAAGAGTAACCATTGCCTAAGCCATTATGTCCAATATTTTTGAATTGTCTATAGAAGTGGAAAAATAAAAAAATCAAGCTCTTAAGGAATCGGGTTGAATACTACAACATTGGTGAGAGTATCATTATTGAATTTATATAGTGTGCTTTAAAAATATAAGATAAGTCAAATATAGTGCAAAATTCCATAAGACTTCCAAAACCAATGCTATAAAGTACTTGCCCTCTCTATTAGGATACAACAATGGAAAGGGAGATAGGAGTTGAAGCAAAGGCATTTTGATATTTTTAAGAAATTGCTAAAATATTGTGAAAATGCACCTCTAGAAGCTTCCATAATTAAGGTAAAATGCACATCCTCAATGTCAATGTATGACTTGATAGTTGTAAGGTATCTTATTAAAAGGTGAAGGGTAATGTTGAGGAGTTACAGGACTATGAAAAACTTTTGTAGAATGTAGAAAAGATAACACATAAATGTCACCTTGCCTTCTTTTGGAACTAGGGATGATTTTTTTCCAAATTGAAGTGATTTTTACGTCTAAAGAGTACAAAATACAAGAGAGATATAATATACAAAAAATTCACGACATTAACAAGGTAGGGATTATAGAGTATATGGTTACTACAAATAGGGAGATTAGATTAATAAATGACTTCTTGGTAAAGTTAAAGAAAAATGTGGACAAAGCTAATCATAAATCAACCCCATATATGGCCCGAGTGGAATAATACAAGTATCCACATTGTCTTGAAATACAAAATATTTGCAAGGCAAGAATACTGTGTAGAGATAATGTAAATGCAAAGGGGCGGAATTCCAAGGATCAAGTTAAGAATGTGAAGAGCTAAGAAGTTGAAATCTTTTAGCTTCCAAACCCTCTTTCTGGTTAAGCAAGATGTGAACTAAGAAAGAGAGGATTTTTGCTTTCTATTGTAATGGAAATTCATTGTCAATTAAGAAGGCATAGTGGCCATATTTATGAATAATTTTAGTGTATGTGCCCCTTGGACTACTCTTTGTTTCTCTTTTTTCCCCCAGTTTCTCCAAGGATAGATATCACAATTGTATATTTTTCTTATGTTTTCTCATATATGTTCTTACTTTTGATATCAAATAGGGTTGAAATTATGGATTAAGAGGGTTAGCCTTTAGTCTTAATTGTAGCTCCACCTTAGTTTTTTGTTTGTTGTTTGGATGTTTCTACAATTAATGGTCAAATGAAATATTAGCCATTCATTGATCACATTTATTTATGTTGGTTTTATATCTTTTCAATTTTTGATCCCCATAAGATTAGCATAGTTGAAGGATTGTAATTTGCATTCACATATTGCATTTCACATTTAAAATTGAAATCATCAAACAAATAATCGTAGACATGCCATAAACCGAAGGTTAACCATTCCAAATTATGAAAGGGGGCCTTTCCTCAGATGAACTCGTGTGGTTGGTGAACAGAATCCACCCATGTCAACAACTTACTTATTGTTGACAATTCCTTTTGGCCTCTAATCTATCTTTTTTGCATTCTAAAACTCTCCTTTATTTCTATCTCACTAGTGATATAATGATCTCCTTCCACCTTCCATGCTTTTATTTGTGGATTTTATCAACCCTCCACCCACTAGAGGCTAATATGATTGGTGTTTTCATTTTTATTGGTTTGAATTTTCCCTTTGTTGGATCTTTTGTTTGAATCTTCTAATGTTTATCGCATTATCCGTTCTTGCACTTTGGTAAACCTTCATCCCCATCTTAAGGAAATATTTAACACGATCTTATGGGGGAAGACATAAAATATTTACTAAGGGCACTTAAATCATACATACATGAATTTATTTGTTTTATGTTTAGTTGTGAGTGTGGTTTGTGTGTTTCTCTTTCATTTCATTTGGAGATAGTATATTCTTGCTTATTTCCAAGGAAAGAGTGACATCACATGTATATCGATTTGGTATCAAAACCTTATTTGTTTCATGTTTTTTCTTTCATTTCTCCAAGTGCAAGTGGACTGTTGTAGTTTAGCTTTGTTTTTATTAGGTATCGTTTAGCCTAGATAAGGGTTTTCACCTTATTGAGAGGGAAACTAAACCCTAGGATTGCCTCTGGTTTGTTCGTACAACAAAGTAAAGTGGGTAATGAAATCAATAGTTGTAGATTGTTGCTCTGATTGAGTTCAAAAAGGCGTTGTTAGATTGCACACTATTTCATTTCATTTCATTTTTATTTTTTGTATTTTTTAATATTGGGCCACAAAATTAGTTTAAGGGGTCATCTCAACCAATTGTTGCAAATGTTTTTGGATATTTAGCTAGTTTTCTACTTGTAGGTTCCTAGTTTGAATCCCCCCATATTAGGTTCACCAATCTATGTCGATGGATTTATTAGGGATGATAGTTACCAATGTGGGGAAGCATCCCTTGGGTTTTTGTATGGGGTTTTCCTCAAAAAAATATAACTAGCCTAGACAAGAGGTAAGAGGTTATATATTTTCCCAGTGCCAAGTAATGGAGTTACCCAAAATGTCAAAAAATATAGATCTAACACAATCCTAGTCCAAATAACTATGAAAAATTGTATATCCTCTTGTATTAATGGACAATGGAATGAAAGATCATAAATTCTAAAACCTAAAGTAGTAAGTGTCCATGAAATTATGAACAACAAAAAGATAAATAAACATTAAACATATATGAAAATAAAATTAACATATAAACATCAAATAACCAATTGTAAGAGATTATAATCACTAACTATTTTATTAACTTAGTGACGTACATTTACCCTTCCTCTCTTGTTTTTTCCTCGTATATTTTTCCCATATTCTTCTCAAGAATTAGGCAGTGACTCCAAGCCCTTTCAAGCATCCTCAATTTGGTGTTTCATACTTGTGGTAGTGTGGTACCTTATTCTAACTATCATTTTACTTTACGAGGTCCCCACTCATATCCTCTTGTTGAATCCTCCCTTTTTTATCTTTTTATAATGTGCTTTTACTTTGTCGTCTTGCTTCATTATGAAAATTTTTCCTTTCATTGTCCCCACCTTCCTTTATTATAAATGGAGGCCCAGAAGCCTATCAATATTGTCCCTATATCCTTATACCTTTAAGTTAACCAAGTATATATTAAAAATGTCAAACTTGAAAGAAAGGTAATGCCATTTGCAACCAAACAAATCCAAAACTATACATCATCTCACAAACGACGCAAATGGTTTAACCAACCCAAATGTAACAAAAATATGCATTTTGGTTTTCCACCAAATAACTATCCAAGAGTAAATATAGAAAACACCTAAATGATACCCCTAACCAACTGGTGATCCATTGATCTATGTCAAATTCACATGTTTAAATAGTACATCAAGCATAATTACAAAACAAGAACCCTAGTAAGGGAAACATGCACTTAAACTAAAAAATAAACTTATTTAATCTCAAAGGACTTCCAATGACTCTTACCAACAATATCTAAAATTTTATTCTTAACCAAGTTTATTAGACAACTTTATCGCAACTTTCCAGATGTTAACAAACAACCTTTGAACCCTTGTTATGCATTTGATGCCAACAAAACATGTAGGTAATGTAGGGAATGAAAGCTTGGGGTGGGATAATTGGTTGATTTCACAACAAATTTGAAGTTGGAATTATGGGGTATTATCCCCTCTTAAACATTTAGAACTTTTCCCCTAACCAAACTAAAATTTAAATTGAGATTAAAACCTCAACCAAGGTCATTGAAAATACACCCATTGAGCAGCAAAATGCACCTAATAATTATAGATATAATGGCTCCTTCTCCCACATGGTAATGTATTGTCATGGTTCCAAAGACACTCATTTGAATAGTTCACATTTGATTGAATCATATAAAATAAAAATTTATTCACCTTCCTCTTAAACTAGCACATTTCATCGATACCAATGGTGTAATACTCAAATATTTTATGTTCTTAAAAGAAAATATGCTAAAAAGACTTATCAAATATTTTGAGATGAACATTGAATATTCTTGACCCTGTAAATTGTTAGCATCTCAATATGACAACTTTTACCTTGAAACCAAAATTAATTTTTTTAAGCAGTTTTACCAAAGAAAACTTTAGATGATGTAACTCTCCACATTAAAACATGCATTGCAACTTACATCATGTTACCCCCTTGTCACTTTATACTTTCACTTAGAGTATCCCTTATCTAACTTTAACCATGAAAAATGGTTAGAAACCAAGATAGCACTCATTTATGGTGCTCCTCCTATTTTCCCTTACATTTTCGAGTCCCTCCTATCTTGGAACCTTGGAACTATATTGTAGCTACAACAACAAACCCTCCTCAATTCCTCTCAGTGCCTTGTGCTTCAAGGGGATTGGGAGGCCCACTTGTTCAAACCAATAAAAATATATCCTTGTAAAGCTTGTCCAAATCTTGTGAGATGTGATCATCCCCCGTAACTTAAGATAATGGAGGAAGACTTATGAGTTTAACTCAACTTTGTTGGCTAGTTCAAGAGCTCAAAGTGACCTTTTGTACTTTGACCTATTGATTTAAATCTTAGAGAGGGTTATAACTTGATTTTTCTTATAATTTTGACTCCTTTGGGATTTGTGTAACCCCCTCTTATCCATTTATAAAGTGATATGGTGCTCCCTTAGGCTTCTCTATAGTGTTATATCCTTGCTCTTAGCTTTTCAACTTGAATTTTATTCCTTCCATGGCCCATGTAACAATCCATTTAGCTCATTTTTAGCACTATAACACACTATTACCCATTTTTCTAGTGCCACACTTCAAGGATCAACCCTCAAACTTGATTTTCAAGTCATATTTCTTCCCACCTGAGCCTTTGTAGCACTTCCTTGACCCTCTCCTCAACACTCTAGTAGCTATATAACCCTTTGTGGAGAATTACGTTGACCTTCTCTTCCTCCTAAGTCCATATCTTGACCTCCCTACCTCCTATATAACACAATCTTAAGCCCCTTCTTAGTTTTATATCACATCACTGGTTGATTTTTAAGCGTTGTGATGCTTCCTTGAGCCTCACGGAAGAGTCACAACTCAATCTTCCAAGCCTCTTTCTCTCTCAAGATGGTTTCTCTCAAGTCTTCCATGGGTAACACATTAATTTATTTGGACTAAAATAAAATATAAAGAAATTTAATTGGAATGATTAATGCTAAAAAACAATTTTACCATGGTTTAGTAACCCTCAGTTTTTGTTCCCTCGGCCTCCTAGGCTTTTTTTGATCAGGACTTGTTTTTATCCTCGCTATTAAAGTCCAATACATGAACACATGAAAAAATATCCTTGAACCAAACCCTTGAGTTCCTTGCATACAACATTCTAAACTTATATACACAATAAGTGGTTGTTGTTTCTATATTTGTATAGAAAAATGACATATGCATCCATGCTCAACTTCAATCGCTAATTCCCTAGACAAAGTAGAATTAAATAACTCAACCAATCAAGATTTTTGGAATACACATAGTGATAAACATATCAAATATTTTAGAAAGATGGTCCACCCTAGATGAACGAGCTCATAGATATTTAAGGCCAGTAACATATATAAATCCAAAGAGGAATATTTAGTTGGGTGAGCCTCTTATACTTTTTTTATGGACAACCTTGAACAAACCCAAATACCTAAGGAAAATTTTGGCTAAGAAAGATTAAGCAAATAATTGGAAGAGTTAATTCAGATGAAGTAGTCGTCTTTTAATTTCTCCATCGTTGCGCTCATTAAGGATAATTTGAAGCAACATCTTGCGAACCTCGCCAAGCAACAAACAAGGTTGAACCAATATCTAGTCTTTCCACAGAGGAATGTCCTAGTCACCTCCCAGATCATATAAAAATTCCATATCATCATCAAGAGCTTATTATTCAGGAGAGTCCTAGTGATTACATCATATTATTAAGACCAAGTGGCACATGTTCAAGACATTGAGAAACTCACATTAAAAGCCCAATCAAAGGGAAACAACTATCAGAATAATTTTTAGAATTCTAAATATTCCCCTTTATTACATTTGTAAATTATGGGCAATTGAAGATTTGTAACTACACTTGAGAATCTCAACAATCATAAGAGGAAGTTATCAACTGAATCCTATAAATAATGTAAAGCTCTACATAAGAAGGATTTTTTGAGTCTCAAACTTTTGATATTTTTTGAAATCACTTTATACCATAGATTAGAAGATGGTTACTCTATATTTTTTTTCCAATAATATAGAAAAGCCTTTGAAGTCTATTGTTGAAGCTTCATTCCACATCCATGGTGTCTTTGATTTTGAAAACTCTTAAGCAATTCATTCATGGATGTGTCTGTGAGATGTATTATTGTGAGTTCTCAAAATAATTTTGAATTAGTCTTTAACTTGTCACTTGTAATTTTAGTTATGTTTATTTATATACTTACTACTTATTGTTTCAGAACCTAACTATTATGTGTTTTTCTCTAGTAAGTTAAGCATACAGTGTTGTTTACGATATCAACTAAATGTTTCTTGGGTTGTGCATCTGTGTTGTTTTTTCGCTCATAGATTCCATTTTCTTATCTATCTTTCCCTTCAGATATGTTAGAACACTTTCCTTCTCAAATTTATAATAGTCATTGGCTCACATGTGCACCTCATTACTGTGAAGATTTCCCATATCTCGTAGAATTATTAATGAACCAAGAATGATTACCAAGCTAAAATCTAGATTGGTATCTTATCCCAAATGGTGTGAGGTCTGATTGGGACCTCATACTGAAGAGAACCCCTTGACTGTTGTTGGGTCATTTACCCCTATCAACATTTGATTTGGTCCTAGAAGGAGGGCTTTGAATTTCATGGCTGGTAGGATCCCTCAATTATACCAATAATATATTCTCAAAGATGAACTTCCCACCCAAAAGCTTCATACCCCTCTAGTATTTTTAAACAATGTCAAATGAAAAAAAAACTATGAAGGAATTCCCTCTAAATTGGAAGTTTAGTTCTCCACCTGAAGAACAATTGTGTTATGTAACCTGCTCTAAATTGATAGCCTTTAGACACATCACCCATGCATATAATAAGTAGATTGGACAACTACATGTAGCTCCTCTACTCCCAAGGAGAAAACCCACTAAAATTTCTCTCACCAAATAAGGTGTTTTGGTTAAGTTAGTTTAATACCTTATTAAACTATCCTTTAATGACAACTTTGAACCTATAGATTGAATCACCCTTACTCCATCTAGTTCTCCTCCTCGCACTAACCATAACGATCACTCTAATATCTATTATGAATTTGAAGAAGAATTTGGTCGTGCTTGTAGAATGGTAGGTCAATCTAAACCTAGATGGTTATCATGAGGGGCACTTAATTTACAACACCCATTACATCCTCTTCCCAAGCACCCTGAAGGGATTTTTCCAAAATTTGATCTTCAAAAAAGTGTTACTCCTGAATATCATATAACGAATTTATATATGACTTTGAGCCTGATGGATGTGGAACATAAAGATGTAGATTGCAAATTATTTCGACATACATTTGAGAATAAAACTAGTATGTG
Organism: Pinus albicaulis; assembly: GCA_034641835.2. Taxonomy (NCBI): domain Eukaryota; kingdom Viridiplantae; phylum Streptophyta; class Pinopsida; order Pinales; family Pinaceae; genus Pinus; species Pinus albicaulis. Next base: position 597,514,026 of record CM076576.1, read on the forward strand.
ATACTACAATCTTCTATTTGTTTCAATAACATGATGGGGTGTGTTTGAAAGAGAATTTTTGAGTAAATTCGAAGGAGAGAAGTCTCGAAGCACTCTCCTTAAAGATCATATTTAATAAAAAAGAAGGAGACGGACAAAGACTTCAATCAACATTTCACTACCACGTTGAACAATATTCCAATTGATTTTCAACCTATTGATGTTGTAGCAATTGAATATTATAATTCAACCATCAATCCTTCTATGGATATGTTTTTGCAAAGGGAAGGAAATAATATGATAACAACTTTAAAGAAACCTTAACAGTGTAAAAGGAAATGTTATCCGTAGTTGGAAACTCAACCAAAGAAGAAATGAATGCCAGTGGGAAGAAACCTTTGTTATGAATGAAACTAGTAGAGAAATAGGATATATATTTGCATAGTGTGCTTAACTTGTTAAAAATTTGTCAAATGACATGGTGGATCCTAAAGAATAATTCAAGAGAAAGCTCATCAGACGCAAGCCTTTAAGACCTTTCCAAAAGAAGAAAAATAACTAGCCAAATCCTATTGAAAGCTCAACAGTGAGACTGAATTTAGATTACTTTAGCATGAAGAACTTCTGCACATATCATCAAGCCAACCATTTTAAAATGACATGCGCATAATGAGTTAATTCTATTAATTTTGTCATCAATCAATTGTTGCAACAACTATTGTTATCTGATGAACCAACCTAGGAAGCTCAAGTTTAATGCCATACAGTAGAAGAAGAAAGAATTGAAGGTTCAACCATGTTCCTATGGGATTGGGTAGTGCATACATATATGCAAATGAATGGGGAAGTGTTATTGGGAGAAACTCAGGTCACACCAATAACACCAAAGGACTGTAATCTTTGGACCAAGGGTCCAACACCTAATATTTCATTTCCTACCAACAACAAGTCCTTAATTAAGAAAGTGTTTCCCCCCAAGACTATTATCAAGGTTACTAAGTCTATATCCAAGGTAGATCATATAGCTAATGCAAAAAACACCACGTCATCCACCTCATCATAAAGCAATTAGCTTCCAACATAAACCAATGACAATTCCCTGTAATAAAACATAGTTGAGGACATGAAGAAGACCAGGGCTAACATATATTTCTATGATCTTTATAATCTACCACAGTATAGATAACTTATTATGAAAACTTTTAGGCCCTCTTTAGCCCAATCAAAGGCAGCATCAAATTATAAACATTTTGGGAAAACCAACATTCCAACTCAACGCAGTACAAATGTCATAAAATATATTATTAATACTACTGGTATTGGAACTCATTAAAGTCACTGACTCCACCTTTCCTTTTAAAATTTCAAATTTTTAATCATAATGTTCACAGTTGTGTGGTGGATTCTAAAGCCTTGTTTAACATTATGCCATACTTTGTATGTAAAATAATTAATGGTGTATGAGAAAAGATAAATATCAATATATTCAATTGGAAGAGACTAAAGTTAAAGTGATTGGTGAACTAAAGGAAATACTGATTAAATTAACTTATGATCCCATGGTACACCAAGTAATCGAAATAATAATGGTTGATACACCTGATGCATATGCTTTGTTACTAAGTAGAGATCGGTCGCATAAACTACATGGATATTTTTTTACAGACTAGTCCCACCTATAGCTACCTTACAAGGAAATATAAATAAAAGAAAAGTAGATAGAGAGACACACATGAAATACATGATGAACTAGAGGAGCCAAATGAGCTTATAAATTCCGTACACTCTACTTTGGAAGATTATTATGGAAACTAATATCGGTTGTTATCAAACCTAATCATCCCATTTTCCATCAGAAACCTAGTATGATCTCCTTGAATGTTCACAAATTGGTAATAATGATTCTTATATATTAGCCGCAAATATCGTTAGTTGTACTAATAATAGTTCCAATAAAGTAAGGTTAGATACTAACATATGGATTTTAATTTTTTATTGTTCTAGGATGCAGGATGGAGCTAATGCAAGGTGTAATTTAATTAATCCACATAAACAGAAGACCCTAATATCCTATTGACTAGAATTCAATTGCACCAATAACACCGTAGGATATGAAGCACTCATATTCGAGCTAAAAAATTCCATTAATATGAAGGTAGAGTGCTTGAAAGTTCTAGTTGACTTAAAGATATTTATATGTCAAGTACTTAACACCATTCATTGTTTGTCTCTACACTTAAAATGTTACTAGCAAGAGGTATGGAGAATAATCTCATCTTTTAAATATTTTAATATTATATCCATTCCTAGATTAATGAATGTTTCCATTGATACTCCGGTGAACACAATCACTAAATTTACACCATTGTGTCGTAGTTTTTTAGTTGAATTGGTTTTTAAACCTATTGTCCGTGACAATGTAACTAACTGGAAAGTGTTTAAGGATGATGAACATGTGATGTAGTTCCTTATGAATGAAATTATGTTTTAAGGATGCAAATATTAATGAAGATAAAAATGAGAAACAAGCGAAACAAGTAGACCATGATGATCCCATCCTTAAAGGGGTGGTTTCACTTGAGAAATATTTTGACCTACAATCAATATTTCAGGGGCCAACCAATCCTAAGACCCATATTTCCACTCTGAGGCACAAGTTCGTTAATTTAGGTGTTGAAAGGATCCCAATTTTTTAAACTTGGGCTCTTATTTCTCGCCAACAGAAAAATAGACATATATCTAGCTATTTACTAGGTACGAAGATGTTTTCACCTTGACATATGAAGATCTAAAAACATATGACACTTTTATTATTCAACATGTCCTTCCAATAATAGAGTGTGTCAAGTCCCTTTCAATAGAAACTACATCAACCTTGAAATGTATAAGTTGCATTAGTAAGGCCAAAAGGCATGACCAAAAATTCATAATGACCCTCATGAGTTCGAAACGATGTTTTCAGAATGTCTTCAGTCTTCTTTCTAATTTGATGATATCCTAAATAGAGATCCAACTTGGTGAAATAAATTGCTCCATGTAATTCATCAATCACAGGAATGGGAAATTTGTCTTAATAGTGAGCTTATTGAGCTCCCTATAATCCGGACACATGACCCATGATCCATCCTTCTTGTGCACCAATACTATTGGAGTAGAGAAAGAACTTTGAATTGGTTGAATTATACCAGCCTCTATCATTTCTGCAATCATACGTTCAATTTCACTCTTTTGGACATAAGGATATATGTAAAGCCTGATGTTTGGAGGTACACTTCGTGGTATCAAATGAATAGCATGATAATGATCATGAATAGCTTGGAATCCTTTGGGAGTTTCAAACACCATGGAATGATTGTCTCAAACTTTTTGGAAATCTAGAGAAACAGATGATTTTGATGTTGGAACTTCTAGTGAGCATAATTGTGCAATGATGCCTCGTTTTTCTTTCCTAATAAGCTTTGTCATGACCATTAGAGCTTATTATCTTTCTAGAATTTCCTACGATACCCCGTAATTCAACTTCCTTTCCTTCCGAACAAAATTTCAAGAAAAGTTCTTGAAAAATAAAAGCTATCGTCCTTAAAGATTGTAACCATTGTACTCCTAGTACAACATCATCACCACCCATTGGAATGGAAATCATTGGACTATTAAATACACATTCCCCCATGGTTAGCTTGATATTATGGAACTTTCCAGAGCAATTTATAGTTCCTCAATTTTCCACCATCACTTGACACTCTGGAGCTGGGTATAGGAAGAAATTCAATTCCTTGGCTACCTTAAAATGAATAAAATTATGGGTACTACCCGAATCAATTAACACTATTACATTTTTCTTCTTGATATGTCCTTCTATCTTGAGAGTTTGAGGAGTGGTAATTCTTCCCAATGCATTACATTATATGGTCGAATTCATTTTTTCTTCCTCTAGGGTTGGTTCCTGGTGTATATCCTCTTCTTTTGAATTTTCTTGTTCCTTTTCTTCCTCCTCTTCACAATCTATGTAAAATATTTTCTTCTTAGTAAACTTATGACCTTTAGTGTATTTGATATCACAACTATAAGAAAGCCATTTTTCTTTTTTTTCTTCCAATTGTTGTGGTGTCAACCTTGTAGGTTGTGGAAGTCTAGGAGTAGCAACACTTCCATCTTTATAGTTGTGAGTGGTAGGCTTCCTTGTCGCCATAATTTTTCTTTCCAACTTGAATGCCTTCTCCAATGTATCAGGTTCCCAAAGGCAAAACTCATGTTGGATGTTATCATTTAGAGTCCCTATGAAGACATCAATCCTATGTTCCTCTGAAATATTATTTACCCTTATATTCAATTTTTGGAACTCCTCAATGTGCTCCATCATTGAACCCTTTTGTTTGAGATTTATCAATTGGCTAAAGAAGGTGTTGCTCTTTGTATCCTCATAATGTGCTATCATTTGCTCCGTAAAAATTGACCAAGTAACCAGTAGTTTACAATAACAAATCCATCGATACCATACAAATTGATTTTGTTCTAAATATAAAGTTTCAATGTGTACATTTTGTGTGTTTTGTGTATTATGGAGCTCAAAGTATTGCTCCATTTGTAGTATCCAAGTTATCAGATCCTTGCCATCAAACTTCCTCATATCTATCTTTGGAATATGGTGGGACTTAAATCCAACATTAGAGTCTATGAAATCATGATTAACATTTCTTTTGTTCTCATCATGAGTTTCCTCTACTACCTTTTCGCCATTAGGAAGCTTTTCTTATAGCAACTTTTCCAAATATTCCTTCAAACCTTCCATGTATTTCTTCAAATATTCCATGTTGCCTTCTATACCATCCATCTTAGCTTCCACCCGATCCATATTAGCTTCCACGCCATCCATCTTAGCTTCGATTCCATTCTTCAAACCATCCATCTTAGCTTCCACACCTTTCTTCAAACCATCCATCTTAGCTTCCACGCATTTCTTCAAACCATCCATGTTTCCTTCTATACCATCCATATTAGCTTCCACGTCATCCATCTTAGCTTCCATGCAATTCTTCAAACCATCAATCTTAGCTTCCACGCCTTTCTTCAAACCATCCATCTTAGCTTCCACTCATTTCTTCAAAACTTCCATTTCATTTTTTGTTACTCTTTGCGAGAGCGAAATTTGTTGCAATTGTTCTTGTAATTTTGATATATCATATTGCACTTCTTCCTCTTCATGAGTCATAGTAAAGCCTTCTGAGAGCTTAATGGGTGTTGAATTCATTTTAGGGAGCATTTTAGAATCCAATATTGATATCTATGCTTCAATATGCGGAATCACTTCAAACTGATTTTTCAAACAAGACTTATGCAATATTTTAAAAAAAGTACACACCTTTTTCTTGCTTTTGAGGAGCTCAACATTGAAACATATGTATCTCTGTAATTTTTGATCCCCAAGGTTTTATATTCATTCCTTTAGTCGCCCTCTAAATTATCTTTCCAATGCCACAGGTTAGACCTGATTTGGATTCTTCAAGGTCAAGTTATACCCAATCTCCCACAATGACCTAATTATGGACTCGTTCAGTAGAGCGAACTTGTATGGCATGTCATGTCTCACTGTTTCCTCCTTCGGCTCTAAAATTGATATAAACGATACTACAGTTCGTTTAATTTCGGCCATTTATTACATAATTCCAATCTGATTCTCAGAGAGAGAGTTATGACAATTTTCCCAGTGTCACCTCTTTGAATTGAAATTTGGGAACCTACAAAAACCCTAACTTCCACAGATTTTATCTCCGAAAATATTGAGAACCAAGATCTAAAAATTTTATACAACGTTCCTCAGGATTTCTTCACAAATGGTTTTTTTTTTAGCTTCTTAAACTTCATAGAAAAAAAAGTTATAGCGAAAATTCCACGATGACCTGTTTGAAGCAATGAAACCCTATAATCCAAAACTCTGATTCCAAATGTTATAAAACTAGCTCACAAAATAGAAGAAAAGATAGATCAACGCCTTAGAAATCAGCCTCTTTGAGGGGGCAACCTCCTTTACATTACATAAATGAACAATTCTTGGATGACACAAATGAAAAAACCTCCTTTCTATATATAGCAGTCCATGGGGTCACAATATAATCCTAGTCGACCTAACTAATAATGTAATGACACAATAATAACAATATGGGGACTACAGGGGTACAAAAATAACGATAAGGCGACTACAGTAGTAATATATGGCCCTAACAGATTACAAGGTCCTAAATTGAGTTATCCAAATATCGAAAAATAGGCCTATGTAGTGTACAAGGCAGTCAAATAGTTTGGACCTTATATCATAAAGAGATATGTTAAGGTAATTATCCCTCACCCCGTAGTAAGATCGTTATTCATATAGAAAGAGTTGGGGGAGAGGATTGGAAATTGGATGACATCCTATGGGAATATGATATTGAATTCAAGTCTGTTCATGGAATAAAAGGCCACGGCTTGTGTAAACTCTCTGAAAAGGATCTTGACATTGAGAATAAAGAAAAAGGGTGGGAGAATGAATTGTCTGTGTATTTATCTAAATATCCTTGTGTTCTCTATCATGAATATTCAAGCATTGATTTGAAACAGTACATGCAACAAGGTACCATATCGAAAAGCTTAATCGCCAAGTGACAAGAGAAATTAGACTCAAAGCTTCATGATATCAACTTGTAAATGGAGTGCCCTTCATAAAATATTAGCGTGGACTTATACTCTGTTGCTTAGAGAAAAATGATGTTGATACAATTCTTTCTTAGATGCATGATCCATAATTGGTGGTGGTCATGATGATTCTTAAATGTGATATTATCTTGGTATGAGAATCATGGAGATGTCTAATAATAAGTATAGGAGAGGAAAATCTTGGAAAAGAATCCAACAACATGTATCTTATTTGTAAAATCGTCAACAATCATCAATATAATGCACGGGAAACTTATTTTTTGCAGTGTTTCAATTATGTTATTTGAAATAAATATAGTAGTAAGAGCCATCTCTTTTCCTTTCCAAGATGAAGGGAGAAACATAGGGGCTCTTAGTCATGGTGATGATCTTGACTCTCATTAATTCCTCCACGAGACTTTCAATCTTGGACTTCTTAAATTGAATATGTCAATGAGGGAAAATATTGTTGGACATTTTGCTATTATCACAATAACAACTTTTGTATCCCTATCATTCAAGGTAGAGAGGATGGAATATGGGTTTGTCAAGGGGGAGCTACCTCCATACAAATAATATATACCTGAAGTCGAATTGGCCTTTCTTCATAAACCTAGAAGTTTGTTTCAATTCTATGGTAGGTACACTCTTAGGTGGAATTCATTTTATAGTTTATTCACAATCACAATGTTTAGAGGAGAATAACTTCTCTTATTCGTTAATGGAGTATGTTATCACAAAATCAGACCTGATAGGCTGCCAATCAAGTTAATCTCATGTAACTATTTCAGACCAATCTTTTGGTTGAGGCTTAGCATCCTCAACCTGAGAGGGCTCTCTCAAGGGTTTATGATTTTTGATAGAAATGTAGATGGCTAACTCTATATGGGGTAAAAGAAAATAAATGATATAAACTGGTTGTAAATCACATTAGCAAGTGTACATTAGGCTTATGGAGTCATAATAGCTTCAGCAAAACCAAACAATCTACCTAGCATGGAAGTCAAGGCATATCAAAGTTCAAGTCAAGGAATACACATGTGAAACAATAAAACACACAGTCAGTTTGTCTATGAAGAAAGTTAGAGAATCAATGATGAATTCTGAGTAACATAAGAAAACACCACTGCAATAGGATATTGAAAAGATGCCATCAAAACAAGAACATACAAGAACTCTTCATGAATCTTGAGTTGGCTAAGTAGAAAACTCTGTATTAAGCTGAAAACAGTCTCTTATAATAAACACAGTATTTTTGCTAAAAATGTCCAACCCTTAGCATTTTGACTTCTTCATATTTTATAGATCATTTAAAACATAGGATAACCTTATCCTCATCTAGGTACATCAAATTCCTACTTTGTGACACCTTGCCTAACCATGTGACATGGTATTTATTACAAAATGACAGCTGCAAACCTAGTGAACAGTCCTATTAAAAATAGGACTCAAACTCATTAACTCTACTCATAACAACCTTATCTAAGCTAGATTACATTATTTTCCAAATTTATTCCCATAAGTTCGAATCCAACTGATAAGCTCAAGCACTTTATGACCTCAATGCTAATGCCCTGCAAACTAGGAAACTGTCCCCTGTTTTCTAGGCTTAGGATTCTTTGTGTTCTTGGGACACTTTAACCACCTGAACCCATGACTTCGAAGCCATTTGCTGTCAGGAATTGAAATAACATATGTTCAAAATCATCCATAAGTACCAGCTATACAAAATCATCATCGAACTGCCCAAAATAGCAAAAACAAACCTGCGCTACGAAAATAGCATAGTAATTAACAAATTAACAATAGGGAGGATTACATAATTAACAAATTCAAACTTCACGATGCACAAAAATAATGTCCTTAATTTGATCAACATGGGCCTAGGTCTACAACCTATTATGTAAGGAAATCACCCCACAAATGTAGTTCGATTAGAATTTTATTTTTTAAATAATAAACAAAGGTAGATTGTTCGACTTACATGTGAGAAAAGGAAATTGACTTTTGATGAACATTTGGTTGAAATTATGGAAACTATTATGATGTTGTATATGATGCATATCTAACAATGGTAGCTTTAACAAGAGTAACCATTGCCTAAGCCATTATGTCCAATATTTTTGAATTGTCTATAGAAGTGGAAAAATAAAAAAATCAAGCTCTTAAGGAATCGGGTTGAATACTACAACATTGGTGAGAGTATCATTATTGAATTTATATAGTGTGCTTTAAAAATATAAGATAAGTCAAATATAGTGCAAAATTCCATAAGACTTCCAAAACCAATGCTATAAAGTACTTGCCCTCTCTATTAGGATACAACAATGGAAAGGGAGATAGGAGTTGAAGCAAAGGCATTTTGATATTTTTAAGAAATTGCTAAAATATTGTGAAAATGCACCTCTAGAAGCTTCCATAATTAAGGTAAAATGCACATCCTCAATGTCAATGTATGACTTGATAGTTGTAAGGTATCTTATTAAAAGGTGAAGGGTAATGTTGAGGAGTTACAGGACTATGAAAAACTTTTGTAGAATGTAGAAAAGATAACACATAAATGTCACCTTGCCTTCTTTTGGAACTAGGGATGATTTTTTTCCAAATTGAAGTGATTTTTACGTCTAAAGAGTACAAAATACAAGAGAGATATAATATACAAAAAATTCACGACATTAACAAGGTAGGGATTATAGAGTATATGGTTACTACAAATAGGGAGATTAGATTAATAAATGACTTCTTGGTAAAGTTAAAGAAAAATGTGGACAAAGCTAATCATAAATCAACCCCATATATGGCCCGAGTGGAATAATACAAGTATCCACATTGTCTTGAAATACAAAATATTTGCAAGGCAAGAATACTGTGTAGAGATAATGTAAATGCAAAGGGGCGGAATTCCAAGGATCAAGTTAAGAATGTGAAGAGCTAAGAAGTTGAAATCTTTTAGCTTCCAAACCCTCTTTCTGGTTAAGCAAGATGTGAACTAAGAAAGAGAGGATTTTTGCTTTCTATTGTAATGGAAATTCATTGTCAATTAAGAAGGCATAGTGGCCATATTTATGAATAATTTTAGTGTATGTGCCCCTTGGACTACTCTTTGTTTCTCTTTTTTCCCCCAGTTTCTCCAAGGATAGATATCACAATTGTATATTTTTCTTATGTTTTCTCATATATGTTCTTACTTTTGATATCAAATAGGGTTGAAATTATGGATTAAGAGGGTTAGCCTTTAGTCTTAATTGTAGCTCCACCTTAGTTTTTTGTTTGTTGTTTGGATGTTTCTACAATTAATGGTCAAATGAAATATTAGCCATTCATTGATCACATTTATTTATGTTGGTTTTATATCTTTTCAATTTTTGATCCCCATAAGATTAGCATAGTTGAAGGATTGTAATTTGCATTCACATATTGCATTTCACATTTAAAATTGAAATCATCAAACAAATAATCGTAGACATGCCATAAACCGAAGGTTAACCATTCCAAATTATGAAAGGGGGCCTTTCCTCAGATGAACTCGTGTGGTTGGTGAACAGAATCCACCCATGTCAACAACTTACTTATTGTTGACAATTCCTTTTGGCCTCTAATCTATCTTTTTTGCATTCTAAAACTCTCCTTTATTTCTATCTCACTAGTGATATAATGATCTCCTTCCACCTTCCATGCTTTTATTTGTGGATTTTATCAACCCTCCACCCACTAGAGGCTAATATGATTGGTGTTTTCATTTTTATTGGTTTGAATTTTCCCTTTGTTGGATCTTTTGTTTGAATCTTCTAATGTTTATCGCATTATCCGTTCTTGCACTTTGGTAAACCTTCATCCCCATCTTAAGGAAATATTTAACACGATCTTATGGGGGAAGACATAAAATATTTACTAAGGGCACTTAAATCATACATACATGAATTTATTTGTTTTATGTTTAGTTGTGAGTGTGGTTTGTGTGTTTCTCTTTCATTTCATTTGGAGATAGTATATTCTTGCTTATTTCCAAGGAAAGAGTGACATCACATGTATATCGATTTGGTATCAAAACCTTATTTGTTTCATGTTTTTTCTTTCATTTCTCCAAGTGCAAGTGGACTGTTGTAGTTTAGCTTTGTTTTTATTAGGTATCGTTTAGCCTAGATAAGGGTTTTCACCTTATTGAGAGGGAAACTAAACCCTAGGATTGCCTCTGGTTTGTTCGTACAACAAAGTAAAGTGGGTAATGAAATCAATAGTTGTAGATTGTTGCTCTGATTGAGTTCAAAAAGGCGTTGTTAGATTGCACACTATTTCATTTCATTTCATTTTTATTTTTTGTATTTTTTAATATTGGGCCACAAAATTAGTTTAAGGGGTCATCTCAACCAATTGTTGCAAATGTTTTTGGATATTTAGCTAGTTTTCTACTTGTAGGTTCCTAGTTTGAATCCCCCCATATTAGGTTCACCAATCTATGTCGATGGATTTATTAGGGATGATAGTTACCAATGTGGGGAAGCATCCCTTGGGTTTTTGTATGGGGTTTTCCTCAAAAAAATATAACTAGCCTAGACAAGAGGTAAGAGGTTATATATTTTCCCAGTGCCAAGTAATGGAGTTACCCAAAATGTCAAAAAATATAGATCTAACACAATCCTAGTCCAAATAACTATGAAAAATTGTATATCCTCTTGTATTAATGGACAATGGAATGAAAGATCATAAATTCTAAAACCTAAAGTAGTAAGTGTCCATGAAATTATGAACAACAAAAAGATAAATAAACATTAAACATATATGAAAATAAAATTAACATATAAACATCAAATAACCAATTGTAAGAGATTATAATCACTAACTATTTTATTAACTTAGTGACGTACATTTACCCTTCCTCTCTTGTTTTTTCCTCGTATATTTTTCCCATATTCTTCTCAAGAATTAGGCAGTGACTCCAAGCCCTTTCAAGCATCCTCAATTTGGTGTTTCATACTTGTGGTAGTGTGGTACCTTATTCTAACTATCATTTTACTTTACGAGGTCCCCACTCATATCCTCTTGTTGAATCCTCCCTTTTTTATCTTTTTATAATGTGCTTTTACTTTGTCGTCTTGCTTCATTATGAAAATTTTTCCTTTCATTGTCCCCACCTTCCTTTATTATAAATGGAGGCCCAGAAGCCTATCAATATTGTCCCTATATCCTTATACCTTTAAGTTAACCAAGTATATATTAAAAATGTCAAACTTGAAAGAAAGGTAATGCCATTTGCAACCAAACAAATCCAAAACTATACATCATCTCACAAACGACGCAAATGGTTTAACCAACCCAAATGTAACAAAAATATGCATTTTGGTTTTCCACCAAATAACTATCCAAGAGTAAATATAGAAAACACCTAAATGATACCCCTAACCAACTGGTGATCCATTGATCTATGTCAAATTCACATGTTTAAATAGTACATCAAGCATAATTACAAAACAAGAACCCTAGTAAGGGAAACATGCACTTAAACTAAAAAATAAACTTATTTAATCTCAAAGGACTTCCAATGACTCTTACCAACAATATCTAAAATTTTATTCTTAACCAAGTTTATTAGACAACTTTATCGCAACTTTCCAGATGTTAACAAACAACCTTTGAACCCTTGTTATGCATTTGATGCCAACAAAACATGTAGGTAATGTAGGGAATGAAAGCTTGGGGTGGGATAATTGGTTGATTTCACAACAAATTTGAAGTTGGAATTATGGGGTATTATCCCCTCTTAAACATTTAGAACTTTTCCCCTAACCAAACTAAAATTTAAATTGAGATTAAAACCTCAACCAAGGTCATTGAAAATACACCCATTGAGCAGCAAAATGCACCTAATAATTATAGATATAATGGCTCCTTCTCCCACATGGTAATGTATTGTCATGGTTCCAAAGACACTCATTTGAATAGTTCACATTTGATTGAATCATATAAAATAAAAATTTATTCACCTTCCTCTTAAACTAGCACATTTCATCGATACCAATGGTGTAATACTCAAATATTTTATGTTCTTAAAAGAAAATATGCTAAAAAGACTTATCAAATATTTTGAGATGAACATTGAATATTCTTGACCCTGTAAATTGTTAGCATCTCAATATGACAACTTTTACCTTGAAACCAAAATTAATTTTTTTAAGCAGTTTTACCAAAGAAAACTTTAGATGATGTAACTCTCCACATTAAAACATGCATTGCAACTTACATCATGTTACCCCCTTGTCACTTTATACTTTCACTTAGAGTATCCCTTATCTAACTTTAACCATGAAAAATGGTTAGAAACCAAGATAGCACTCATTTATGGTGCTCCTCCTATTTTCCCTTACATTTTCGAGTCCCTCCTATCTTGGAACCTTGGAACTATATTGTAGCTACAACAACAAACCCTCCTCAATTCCTCTCAGTGCCTTGTGCTTCAAGGGGATTGGGAGGCCCACTTGTTCAAACCAATAAAAATATATCCTTGTAAAGCTTGTCCAAATCTTGTGAGATGTGATCATCCCCCGTAACTTAAGATAATGGAGGAAGACTTATGAGTTTAACTCAACTTTGTTGGCTAGTTCAAGAGCTCAAAGTGACCTTTTGTACTTTGACCTATTGATTTAAATCTTAGAGAGGGTTATAACTTGATTTTTCTTATAATTTTGACTCCTTTGGGATTTGTGTAACCCCCTCTTATCCATTTATAAAGTGATATGGTGCTCCCTTAGGCTTCTCTATAGTGTTATATCCTTGCTCTTAGCTTTTCAACTTGAATTTTATTCCTTCCATGACCCATGTAACAATCCATTTAGCTCATTTTTAGCACTATAACACACTATTACCCATTTTTCTAGTGCCACACTTCAAGGATCAACCCTCAAACTTGATTTTCAAGTCATATTTCTTCCCACCTGAGCCTTTGTAGCACTTCCTTGACCCTCTCCTCAACACTCTAGTAGCTATATAACCCTTTGTGGAGAATTACGTTGACCTTCTCTTCCTCCTAAGTCCATATCTTGACCTCCCTACCTCCTATATAACACAATCTTAAGCCCCTTCTTAGTTTTATATCACATCACTGGTTGATTTTTAAGCGTTGTGATGCTTCCTTGAGCCTCACGGAAGAGTCACAACTCAATCTTCCAAGCCTCTTTCTCTCTCAAGATGGTTTCTCTCAAGTCTTCCATGGGTAACACATTAATTTATTTGGACTAAAATAAAATATAAATAAATTTAATTGGAATGATTAATGCTAAAAAACAATTTTACCATGGTTTAGTAACCCTCAGTTTTTGTTCCCTCGGCCTCCTAGGCTTTTTTTGATCAGGACTTGTTTTTATCCTCGCTATTAAAGTCCAATACATGAACACATGAAAAAATATCCTTGAACCAAACCCTTGAGTTCCTTGCATACAACATTCTAAACTTATATACACAATAAGTGGTTGTTGTTTCTATATTTGTATAGAAAAATGACATATGCATCCATGCTCAACTTCAATCGCTAATTCCCTAGACAAAGTAGAATTAAATAACTCAACCAATCAAGATTTTTGGAATACACATAGTGATAAACATATCAAATATTTTAGAAAGATGGTCCACCCTAGATGAACGAGCTCATAGATATTTAAGGCCAGTAACATATATAAATCCAAAGAGGAATATTTAGTTGGGTGAGCCTCTTATACTTTTTTTATGGACAACCTTGAACAAACCCAAATACCTAAGGAAAATTTTGGCTAAGAAAGATTAAGCAAATAATTGGAAGAGTTAATTCAGATGAAGTAGTCGTCTTTTAATTTCTCCATCGTTGCGCTCATTAAGGATAATTTGAAGCAACATCTTGCGAACCTCGCCAAGCAACAAACAAGGTTGAACCAATATCTAGTCTTTCCACAGAGGAATGTCCTAGTCACCTCCCAGATCATATAAAAATTCCATATCATCATCAAGAGCTTATTATTCAGGAGAGTCCTAGTGATTACATCATATTATTAAGACCAAGTGGCACATGTTCAAGACATTGAGAAACTCACATTAAAAGCCCAATCAAAGGGAAACAACTATCAGAATAATTTTTAGAATTCTAAATATTCCCCTTTATTACATTTGTAAATTATGGGCAATTGAAGATTTGTAACTACACTTGAGAATCTCAACAATCATAAGAGGAAGTTATCAACTGAATCCTATAAATAATGTAAAGCTCTACATAAGAAGGATTTTTTGAGTCTCAAACTTTTGATATTTTTTGAAATCACTTTATACCATAGATTAGAAGATGGTTACTCTATATTTTTTTTCCAATAATATAGAAAAGCCTTTGAAGTCTATTGTTGAAGCTTCATTCCACATCCATGGTGTCTTTGATTTTGAAAACTCTTAAGCAATTCATTCATGGATGTGTCTGTGAGATGTATTATTGTGAGTTCTCAAAATAATTTTGAATTAGTCTTTAACTTGTCACTTGTAATTTTAGTTATGTTTATTTATATACTTACTACTTATTGTTTCAGAACCTAACTATTATGTGTTTTTCTCTAGTAAGTTAAGCATACAGTGTTGTTTACGATATCAACTAAATGTTTCTTGGGTTGTGCATCTGTGTTGTTTTTTCGCTCATAGATTCCATTTTCTTATCTATCTTTCCCTTCAGATATGTTAGAACACTTTCCTTCTCAAATTTATAATAGTCATTGGCTCACATGTGCACCTCATTACTGTGAAGATTTCCCATATCTCGTAGAATTATTAATGAACCAAGAATGATTACCAAGCTAAAATCTAGATTGGTATCTTATCCCAAATGGTGTGAGGTCTGATTGGGACCTCATACTGAAGAGAACCCCTTGACTGTTGTTGGGTCATTTACCCCTATCAACATTTGATTTGGTCCTAGAAGGAGGGCTTTGAATTTCATGGCTGGTAGGATCCCTCAATTATACCAATAATATATTCTCAAAGATGAACTTCCCACCCAAAAGCTTCATACCCCTCTAGTATTTTTAAACAATGTCAAATGAAAAAAAAACTATGAAGGAATTCCCTCTAAATTGGAAGTTTAGTTCTCCACCTGAAGAACAATTGTGTTATGTAACCTGCTCTAAATTGATAGCCTTTAGACACATCACCCATGCATATAATAAGTAGATTGGACAACTACATGTAGCTCCTCTACTCCCAAGGAGAAAACCCACTAAAATTTCTCTCACCAAATAAGGTGTTTTGGTTAAGTTAGTTTAATACCTTATTAAACTATCCTTTAATGACAACTTTGAACCTATAGATTGAATCACCCTTACTCCATCTAGTTCTCCTCCTCGCACTAACCATAACGATCACTCTAATATCTATTATGAATTTGAAGAAGAATTTGGTCGTGCTTGTAGAATGGTAGGTCAATCTAAACCTAGATGGTTATCATGAGGGGCACTTAATTTACAACACCCATTACATCCTCTTCCCAAGCACCCTGAAGGGATTTTTCCAAAATTTGATCTTCAAAAAAGTGTTACTCCTGAATATCATATAACGAATTTATATATGACTTTGAGCCTGATGGATGTGGAACATAAAGATGTAGATTGCAAATTATTTCGACATACATTTGAGAATAAAACTAGTATGTGATACTACAATCTTCTATTTGTTTCAATAACATGATGGGGTGTGTTTGAAAGAGAATTTTTGAGTAAATTCGAAGGAGAGAAGTCTCGAAGCACTCTCCTTAAAGATCATATTTAATAAAAAAGAAGGAGACGGACAAAGACTTCAATCAACATTTCACTACCACGTTGAACAATATTCCAATTGATTTTCAACCTATTGATGTTGTAGCAATTGAATATTATAATTCAACCATCAATCCTTCTATGGATATGTTTTTGCAAAGGGAAGGAAATAATATGATAACAACTTTAAAGAAACCTTAACAGTGTAAAAGGAAATGTTATCCGTAGTTGGAAACTCAACCAAAGAAGAAATGAATGCCAGTGGGAAGAAACCTTTGTTATGAATGAAACTAGTAGAGAAATAGGATATATATTTGCATAGTGTGCTTAACTTGTTAAAAATTTGTCAAATGACATGGTGGATCCTAAAGAATAATTCAAGAGAAAGCTCATCAGACGCAAGCCTTTAAGACCTTTCCAAAAGAAGAAAAATAACTAGCCAAATCCTATTGAAAGCTCAACAGTGAGACTGAATTTAGATTACTTTAGCATGAAGAACTTCTGCACATATCATCAAGCCAACCATTTTAAAATGACATGCGCATAATGAGTTAATTCTATTAATTTTGTCATCAATCAATTGTTGCAACAACTATTGTTATCTGATGAACCAACCTAGGAAGCTCAAGTTTAATGCCATACAGTAGAAGAAGAAAGAATTGAAGGTTCAACCATGTTCCTATGGGATTGGGTAGTGCATACATATATGCAAATGAATGGGGAAGTGTTATTGGGAGAAACTCAGGTCACACCAATAACACCAAAGGACTGTAATCTTTGGACCAAGGGTCCAACACCTAATATTTCATTTCCTACCAACAACAAGTCCTTAATTAAGAAAGTGTTTCCCCCCAAGACTATTATCAAGGTTACTAAGTCTATATCCAAGGTAGATCATATAGCTAATGCAAAAAACACCACGTCATCCACCTCATCATAAAGCAATTAGCTTCCAACATAAACCAATGACAATTCCCTGTAATAAAACATAGTTGAGGACATGAAGAAGACCAGGGCTAACATATATTTCTATGATCTTTATAATCTACCACAGTATAGATAACTTATTATGAAAACTTTTAGGCCCTCTTTAGCCCAATCAAAGGCAGCATCAAATTATAAACATTTTGGGAAAACCAACATTCCAACTCAACGCAGTACAAATGTCATAAAATATATTATTAATACTACTGGTATTGGAACTCATTAAAGTCACTGACTCCACCTTTCCTTTTAAAATTTCAAATTTTTAATCATAATGTTCACAGTTGTGTGGTGGATTCTAAAGCCTTGTTTAACATTATGCCATACTTTGTATGTAAAATAATTAATGGTGTATGAGAAAAGATAAATATCAATATATTCAATTGGAAGAGACTAAAGTTAAAGTGATTGGTGAACTAAAGGAAATACTGATTAAATTAACTTATGATCCCATGGTACACCAAGTAATCGAAATAATAATGGTTGATACACCTGATGCATATGCTTTGTTACTAAGTAGAGATCGGTCGCATAAACTACATGGATATTTTTTTACAGACTAGTCCCACCTATAGCTACCTTACAAGGAAATATAAATAAAAGAAAAGTAGATAGAGAGACACACATGAAATACATGATGAACTAGAGGAGCCAAATGAGCTTATAAATTCCGTACACTCTACTTTGGAAGATTATTATGGAAACTAATATCGGTTGTTATCAAACCTAATCATCCCATTTTCCATCAGAAACCTAGTATGATCTCCTTGAATGTTCACAAATTGGTAATAATGATTCTTATATATTAGCCGCAAATATCGTTAGTTGTACTAATAATAGTTCCAATAAAGTAAGGTTAGATACTAACATATGGATTTTAATTTTTTATTGTTCTAGGATGCAGGATGGAGCTAATGCAAGGTGTAATTTAATTAATCCACATAAACAGAAGACCCTAATATCCTATTGACTAGAATTCAATTGCACCAATAACACCGTAGGATATGAAGCACTCATATTCGAGCTAAAAAATTCCATTAATATGAAGGTAGAGTGCTTGAAAGTTCTAGTTGACTTAAAGATATTTATATGTCAAGTACTTAACACCATTCATTGTTTGTCTCTACACTTAAAATGTTACTAGCAAGAGGTATGGAGAATAATCTCATCTTTTAAATATTTTAATATTATATCCATTCCTAGATTAATGAATGTTTCCATTGATACTCCGGTGAACACAATCACTAAATTTACACCATTGTGTCGTAGTTTTTTAGTTGAATTGGTTTTTAAACCTATTGTCCGTGACAATGTAACTAACTGGAAAGTGTTTAAGGATGATGAACATGTGATGTAGTTCCTTATGAATGAAATTATGTTTTAAGGATGCAAATATTAATGAAGATAAAAATGAGAAACAAGCGAAACAAGTAGACCATGATGATCCCATCCTTAAAGGGGTGGTTTCACTTGAGAAATATTTTGACCTACAATCAATATTTCAGGGGCCAACCAATCCTAAGACCCATATTTCCACTCTGAGGCACAAGTTCGTTAATTTAGGTGTTGAAAGGATCCCAATTTTTTAAACTTGGGCTCTTATTTCTCGCCAACAGAAAAATAGACATATATCTAGCTATTTACTAGGTACGAAGATGTTTTCACCTTGACATATGAAGATCTAAAAACATATGACACTTTTATTATTCAACATGTCCTTCCAATAATAGAGTGTGTCAAGTCCCTTTCAATAGAAACTACGCAAATTTCATCCCACATTGGAGCCCATAACACAAAAGGATCCTAAGAAGCTAATGGATGCAAGGGTAATCTTCAAATTTAGGCACTCAACTTGGGTCTCCAATCTAGTGTCGGTAAGCGAATTTTTTTGGAGAAATGAGACTTTGCAAGGATTTCCAAAACATCAACCAAGCATTAGACAAGGATAATTATTTGTTACCTACCATGGAACCTATCCTTTAATAGGTACGAGGATCATAGATTGTTTCAAATCTAAATGGATTTTTAGGCTATAATCAAGTATTTGTCACTTAAGAGGATAAGCTTGAGACCACAATTCATACAAAATGGGATAATTTTTCATATAGGTGGATGCCTTTTGGATTAATTAATGTTCGTGGCACCCTCTAAAGAGTAATGGACATTTCCTTTAGATCCCTTATCGGACATGGTGTGGTGGTTTATCTAGGATATGTGACAATCTATTCAAAACAAAGAACATATCATGCCACCACTTAAAACAGATCTTTGAAAGGTTTCACGAATATGGGATATCCCTCAATCCTAGGAAGATAATTTTGTTATTGATGAAGGTTAGCTTTGGGGCATGTAATATCCAAGCAAGATATATCTATTTATCTGGAGAAAGTTAAAGCGATTATACAAATTCCTTACCCCAATAGTAAAAACTCTATGTAGTCCTTATTGGGCAAGATAAATTTTGTTAAGATATTTGTTTTAGACTTTGCTCATACTATTAATTCCTTACAACATATGATAAAGAAAGACATAATATTCAAGTGGACTATTGTAGAAAAGGATGCCTTTGTCAAAATTAAAGAGGTCATTTCTCATGCTCCTACTCTATATAGTCCAAATTTCAATATGGAATT
The DNA here is from genome assembly GCA_034641835.2 of Pinus albicaulis. Lineage (NCBI taxonomy): Eukaryota > Viridiplantae > Streptophyta > Pinopsida > Pinales > Pinaceae > Pinus > Pinus albicaulis. Next base: position 597,534,043 of record CM076576.1, read on the forward strand.
TCCACTATATACATTTTCCTTTAATCTATGTCTTACAATCACACTCATAAGAAAGATGACCAGGGAGAAGAAAGGCTAGTTTCATTCATGAGTACATGATTATGTTATGAAACCAGCTCACAAAATAGAAGAAAATATAGATCAACACCTTAGAAATCAGCCTCTTCGAGGGGGAAACCTCCTTTACATTACGTAAATGAAAAATTCTTGGATGAAACAAATGAAAAAACCTCCTTTCTATATATAGGATTCCATGGTGTCACAATATAATCCTAGTCGACCTAACAATAATAATGTAAGGGCACAATAATACAATATGGGGACTACAGGGGTTCAACAATAACAATAAGGGGGCTACACTAACAATAATAAGGGACTACACTAGTAATATAGGGCCCTAACATGCCCCTCTCCTTAAAAAAAGTGGTTTCCTCAATGCTTGAGTAGTTCTGGATGCTTTCATATAAGATTCTCATCCTCCCATGTGGAATCTTCAGTAGGTAAGTTTATGAGATACTCTGAAATTGATCGATTTCGTAGTTGTCAAGTTCTTGTTTCCAAGACTGCTTCATGTTCCAATATGATTTTTCCTTCCTCATCAAGTTCTGGAAATATTGTTTGAACCAGAATTTTTTCACCTATAACCTTCTTTAAGAATGAAACATGGAAAATTGGGTGCACTCAAGAAGATGCAAGAAGCTCCAATTTGTATGCCATGGTACCAATCTTGTGCAACACCTTGTAAGGACCATAGTACTTTGGTGATAATTTATTATCCTTATTGGCTTGCTTGAGGGACATTTGTTTGTATGGTTGTAGCCATAAAAATACCCTATCATCTACATCAAAAATGATCTCGCTGTTATATTGATCTGCCTATTGTTTCATTCGATTCTGTGCCAAATTTAGGTTATCTTTTAAGAGTTGGAGAACTTGTTGTTGATGCTCGATGTGATCTTCCACTGCTTGAACCTTAGAATTTTCTCTTAAATATGATGTGATGGACGATGGATGATATCCATAAAGTGCCATAAATGGGGTCATTTTTTCTGCAGTGTGGAAGGAAGTGTTATACCACCATTCAGCCATAGGTAACCAATTGACCCATTGTGTTTGTTTATCATATACAAAGCAACGAAGATATCCTTCTAAACATTTGTTCACTATCTCAATTTTCCCATCGAATTGAGGATGATAAGATGAGCTATGAGCTAGTTGAGTACCCAAACAAGAAAATAATTCCATCCAAAAATTTCTAGTGAAAATGGGATCTCTATCGCTTACAATAATCTTTGGGTTTCCATGTAGCTTTTGAATTGTTTCCATAAATGCAATAGCAATTGTACTTGCTTTAAATGGATGAGATAATGCACAAAAGTGTGGATACTTGGTAAGCCCATCAACTACCACCATGATGACACTCTTTCCTTCAGACTTAGGTAAACCTATGATAAAATCCATTGAAACCTCCTCCCAACGTTGATTTAGAATGAATAAAGGTTGTAGAAGACTCGGGGTCTTAATTGTATCAACTTTATTTTGTTGGAAAACCAAACATTCTGCCACAAAATTTTGAATATCAGATTTAAGGCCATCCCAAAAAAATTATTTCTTTGCCCTGTTATAGCCTAAATCTACCCCAGGCTGAAGGAAGGCAGAGTTCAGGGTAACATCAAACCACGCTTAATCTGGTAGCTAGCCCTACCAGATCAGGAGAGGGCTCTCTCCGAGTCAATCTTAGCAAAGATAATCAATAAGGATTGAGATGACTTAAAATAAAGGCTGATTTTAGGCTAGGTATATAGGTGAAAGGGTTTGATTTGATTTTTGGGGGTTTTTGTTGGAATCAAAGGGAAAGGCAGTTTTGGGTCCGGGGATGAGACCTAGTTTTTGCAGAGTTCTGAATGGGGCAAGGAAGGAAATTTTTTTGATGCTTTGGATTGAATGAATGGATAGTTCAAACCGGTGAGGAGCTGAAGAGGGAAAGATGTTTTCAAGAATCCTCTTCAAACAGATGAAAACATGGAAAATTAAACAAAACTCAAGGCAGAGCAAAGCAATCTAATGAATTCCACCTTTATCACTCATTTGTTTAATTTAAGAAGAAAGGAGAAGGGAAATGATACACATAAAACATCAGTTAACTTAAAATCACAGAGAGAAATACACCATCAAAACATAGAGCCACATGGATCCCAAAGAGTGCTGCAAACCTTGGTCTATTCCTTTGCCAAAATGCAGAGATGAAATGTACAATGAAGTCTCAAGCAATCCCAAATGTCCAACCCTGAAAATGACTGAAGAACTACAAGATATAGACCAGCCTAACTCATCCCCATGCCTCTAGGGGTCGAGCTCACCATTCTAGGAGCTGTTTCAACAAGATCTAAACTAAGAACTGGAAAATAGGCAATGAAACAGCTTGCCTCTATAAGATAGGAAACTGATTCATTTAGTTACATTTCACTTTTTGGTAAATGAATCTACTTGAATGAGTAAACATGTGCCAAAATTACATCAAAGTCATGAAATTACATCAAGTTACATCAAGAGCTGTACATATGAGGATAAAAAAGTCAAACTGGCCAAAACTAGGCGAAAATCTGAACTGCTGAGAGAAAATTAGGCCAAATTTCCCAATGCGCCGCGCCTGAAATCTCTATGCGTAGCGCCACTTTGAGGCTGATTTTTAGGGCCTTCCCGAAGTCAAAATTGAGCGCAGGATAGCTCGTTGGAAATATGTACCTGTCTACTTTCCAACCCAAGTGGAATTTCTGAATTTGGTTGCCATTTTCCCTCCAAAAATCAAATCTCCCAACACTGCTTCCTGTGTGTCCAAAAAGTGGCAGAAAGGTCATTTTTAGGGTGTTTTTGACCCTTCAGGCAACCCAAAAATTGTCAAAATCCTTAGGTAATGGATAGGCATGCATTAATTTTGATGAAAAATCTAGAAATGCAAATTTTTCTTCAAGAGGAGCTGCCAGTTATAAGTGCGCGCCAAGTGGCGCTACGCGTCGGGCAGGAAAATCTGTTTTAAGGCCAAAAATTTCAAAATTGACAAAAAGTTTCCCAAATTTCTTGAAATTTGGGCTGAATTTCCACCATCAAGTGCTATTTTGGTCCAAAGAAGCTTCGGCCAAAATTTGGAGTCTATCATGCCTTTTGCGACGCTTTAGTGCCCTCTTTAGTCTTGCTTTCAGGATCTTGATCCTCGCTTTGCAAACATGATTTCGCGCCCAATAATGGTTCTTCATGTGCCTGAGAATGTTCTTTTCCTTTTTTTCCTTCTCCAACAGCTTTTCAAGATGAATATTGACCCTCTCAAGCCAAGTCTCTCTATCAGCCTCAATCTCCCGCTCAATGGATGTCATCTCGGTTTGGCTTCTTTAGGCAGCTTGCCGGTTCTCACGGATGTTTTGCAACTCCATGATTGTTTGCTGATCTTCTAACTGTTTGTTTCGCTGCTCCTGGTAGTTTATGATCCATTGGGCTCTCTGAAACTTGACGATCAATGTGTCTATCTCCGCCTTCTGCTCCTGAATGGTCTCTCTCAACTTTGAGCTTGGAGAGCTCAAATCCTCATCAATCAGTATGAAACCTATGTCTTGGCCTCCTGAAGGCCCCTCATCCTGCATGGGCCTCTTACCTATGTCCTGTACATGTACCTGTGCTACTGATGACGGCAACGAGACCCCTTCCACCCCAGGTGGAGATAGTACTCCCCGGGCTACTGCAAATAATCCTCTAGTGCCTCTCTGATAAGTGACATATGTCAGCACACTAGTAGTCTCTGCCTCCTGACCTCCATACTGATGTGAAGGTTAACCTGCATCATGGACAACCTTCGGAGGAACCTGAGGAGCTGTGAAGAAATCATGGGAAATGAAATCCTCCCATGAAATACCCTGCAATCCAAGCTGATGTACAACCACAATATTGATGAGTGCATAGTGATAAATACTGTTGTACTGCTGCTCGGGAGTTTTCCTCTACACAAGAGTGGTCATTCTCTCGATGTTCTGGCACATGAAATAAGGGATGTTCATCATCCTCACTCTGGTGAAATGCATCAATAACCTGATGTGGTAGGCATAGAGGCGTGAAAACCGGCCCTCACAACTGAAATATCTGATAATGAGTTTCATCAGAGGCGCATAGGATTCCTTTAGGAACCGGAATGGGAACACCCTGCTGAGTTTCCTCACAAAGCTAGGCCTGATGTATGGTTCATAATGCACTCTATCCACCTGCTGTCTTTTGTTCCACTGTTCACCCACATTCGGTATTCTGGTTGCTTGAGAGATAGTTTCCAGTGTCAAAGTGAAAGTTACACCAGCAAGAGTTACCTGAACATCATTTAAATGCAATACAAACAAACGAGACAACTCCTGATGATAATGGATCCTAGCAATCATTTCACAAAACTGATAGCATGATTGTTCTCAAAAACATGCCATGGCAAGTGGACAAGCCTGCAATTCAGTCAATGAGGTGGGATCCTCTCTCACATGTCTGCCACCTTTACGAGGCCTTCTAGGTGCATGTAGCTCAGTGGTGAAATCACTATCTCGGTCATATGATGTATCAGTGTCTGTCTCCATGATGTTCAAGGTCTATGCAAGGTGTATGTTGGCTTGTATGAGATGAAAATGAGAATTTGGGTGTTTTTGTTTTAATTTCCAAATGTATGGTAGTGTGGGAGGGACTGTGGGGAAATAGGGCATTGGGGACAATGAAGTTTTTTCAAGTGGAATTTTCCTTTTGAAAACTTCTGATTTGACAAATTTAGGGACAAGGTACAGCCACTTGATTTTTGGGATAAACTTGGGATTTAGGGAAATTTTACAAATGGGATAGGGATAATGGGAATGAGATGAATATGAGTGGTTTTATGGATGTATGGAGAGAGGGGAATGGACTGTAGTGATGAGATAACAGTGATGGGAAATGGGGAAAAATAAGGTGGGGAGGTGAAAATGTTTGGCACCAAAACCAATTTTAAAACACTAACTTCAAAACCCTAAGGAGGCACTTCTAGGGTTTGGATTTTTTGTATTCAAATTCTCATAACCAATCACATAATCAACACCAAGCACGAGTTTATGGACAGTAGAAGATCACATGAACTTACTTGGAGCAAGATTGACTTAGTCAATTTGGATTTTTGTGAGCGATGGCAAAAGTTTGTGTTTCAGTTCAATGCCCCTTCAATGCGCCACGTTGGTTCAAATTTGCACAGAGAAGAGCGGCCCTATGCGCCGCGACCACCCTATGCACCGTGACCACCGCCCAATGCGCCGCGCTCTGGAATTTCTAAACAATCTGCCCCCAAATCACAGTTTCGCCCTCCACGATTTCTTTGCTCCTCAATGTTATCTCTTGACATGCAAATGGAGTTTTGAAATTTGGAAATATCTTATGTATACCAAGGATTTCGATTTTTGATTTGAAAACCCACTTTATTATGTTTGAAAACTTTGGCACTTTTTCAAAAGAGCTCTGTCTTACTTGGTTTTGATTTTTGAACTGAATGATGAGTTTCTTGTCTGTTTTGCAGGGATGGATGGCATGAATTTTTGGCAAAGGCGACCAGGGCTGCAAATGAAGCATTATTACAACTGAAGAACTTAAAAATTACATTGCATTTGTTACAAAAGGACAAAATAGACAATTTTTTTTTCAAAACAGAGTTTTGAAGAAAAATCATTATCAAGCATTATGATGATGAAATTTTTGCAGTGAAACCTTATTTGAAGCTTCCTCATATGCCTGTTGGCCATTATTAGACATTTTGAGACCTGATTAATAAAACCCTAGACCTAATGAGACTAAAAACCCTAAAATGACTCTTTTCCAACCAGGAAACCAAACATGACTGTAAATGATTTTGATGAACAGAACTAGATCAGCAGGTACATGACATGAGGGATATAAGTGACAAGACCCTACCGTCAGATGATCCATGCTCCTAATGGAATGCAGCTGACTGAACTGAATGAGACACCTAAAATGAAATGCAATAACAGAAATTTGATCTCTGACGGAGGGATGAAGATACCGACTCTAACATGCCCTGTGGAAAGTTTTTAAAAATCTCAAGTGTCCTCCTAAGGGAGAGGTGTGCAATTCCAAAAGAATCTTTTGTTTTATTTGGGAATTCTTACAAGATATAAGCAATCTTTGTACCATAAGGAATCATTTTTACAACTAAATGTATCATATGCACTGGGATCTTGCTGCAACTTTTAAATGAGTCTCCATACTTCTCCGTCATTCTTCCATTCTCCCTTGCTTCAATTATCCAATCTGGTTAGATAATAGAAATGGCACAAAGAAATGCTTCCACATCCTCATCCTTTCTTGAGAGTGCATCTGCAACAACATTTAGCTTCCCTTTTTTGTAGGTGATTTCAAAGTCATAACCCAACATCTTTGTGACCCATTTTTTATGTTCTTTTCAAGATAATATTTGTTCCAAAAATTATTTAAGACTATCATGATCAGTATTTACCTTGAAGTGTCTTCCAATTAGGTAAGGTCGCCATTTCTTTAGTGCATGTAGTATTGCCAACATTTCCTTCTCATAAATAGCTTTATGTAAATACTTTCCTTTGATTAGATGGATTTTAAAAGCAATGGGTCTTCCTTCTTGCATTAAAACAACACCAATTCCATTTCTTGAGGCATCACATTCCATAATAAAGGTTTTTGTGAGGTCTAGCGTAGCTAAGACCAGTGCTTGGCACATTGCCTCTTTAATATGTTCAAAGGTTTTAGTTGCTTCTGGATTCCATGAAAATGCATCTTTCTTCAATAATTTTGTTAGAGGTGCTGCTATTTTCCCCTAATTCTTTAAAAACTTGCGATAATACCCTGTTAACCCAAGAAATCCTCGTAACTGCTTTATGGTTGCAGGGACTTTCCATTCCTTAATGGCTTTAATTTTGTTAGGGTCTATATTAACACCCTCAAGAGATACAATATGACCTAGATATTCCACCTCGTGTACTCCAAAGAAACATTTGGAGGATTTTGCAAATAATTGTTTCTCCTTCAATAGCTTGATCACCCTGTCAACATGATCCTTCCAAGACCTGTTTTAGATTAGTATATCCTTAAAAAATACTAACACAAATTTTCTGAGGAAGGGTTTGAAATTGGAATTCATCAACCTTGAAATGTATAAGTTGCATTAGTAAGGCCAAAAGGCATGACCAAAAATTCATAATGACCCTCATGAGTTCGAAACGATGTTTTCAGAATGTCTTCAGTCTTCTTTCTAATTTGATGATATCCTAAATAGAGATCCAACTTGGTGAAATAAATTGCTCCATGTAATTCATCAATCACAGGAATGGGAAATTTGTCTTAATAGTGAGCTTATTGAGCTCCCTATAATCCGGACACATGACCCATGATCCATCCTTCTTGTGCACCAATACTATTGGAGTAGAGAAAGAACTTTGAATTGGTTGAATTATACCAGCCTCTATCATTTCTGCAATCATACGTTCAATTTCACTCTTTTGGACATAAGGATATATGTAAAGCCTGATGTTTGGAGGTACACTTCGTGGTATCAAATGAATAGCATGATAATGATCATGAATAGCTTGGAATCCTTTGGGAGTTTCAAACACCATGGAATGATTGTCTCAAACTTTTTGGAAATCTAGAGAAACAGATGATTTTGATGTTGGAACTTCTAGTGAGCATAATTGTGCAATGATGCCTCGTTTTTCTTTCCTAATAAGCTTTGTCATGACCATTAGAGCTTATTATCTTTCTAGAATTTCCTACGATACCCCGTAATTCAACTTCCTTTCCTTCCGAACAAAATTTCAAGAAAAGTTCTTGAAAAATAAAAGCTATCGTCCTTAAAGATTGTAACCATTGTACTCCTAGTACAACATCATCACCACCCATTGGAATGGAAATCATTGGACTATTAAATACACATTCCCCCATGGTTAGCTTGATATTATGGAACTTTCCAGAGCAATTTATAGTTCCTCAATTTTCCACCATCACTTGACACTCTGGAGCTGGGTATAGGAAGAAATTCAATTCCTTGGCTACCTTAAAATGAATAAAATTATGGGTACTACCCGAATCAATTAACACTATTACATTTTTCTTCTTGATATGTCCTTCTATCTTGAGAGTTTGAGGAGTGGTAATTCTTCCCAATGCATTACATTATATGGTCGAATTCATTTTTTCTTCCTCTAGGGTTGGTTCCTGGTGTATATCCTCTTCTTTTGAATTTTCTTGTTCCTTTTCTTCCTCCTCTTCACAATCTATGTAAAATATTTTCTTCTTAGTAAACTTATGACCTTTAGTGTATTTGATATCACAACTATAAGAAAGCCATTTTTCTTTTTTTTCTTCCAATTGTTGTGGTGTCAACCTTGTAGGTTGTGGAAGTCTAGGAGTAGCAACACTTCCATCTTTATAGTTGTGAGTGGTAGGCTTCCTTGTCGCCATAATTTTTCTTTCCAACTTGAATGCCTTCTCCAATGTATCAGGTTCCCAAAGGCAAAACTCATGTTGGATGTTATCATTTAGAGTCCCTATGAAGACATCAATCCTATGTTCCTCTGAAATATTATTTACCCTTATATTCAATTTTTGGAACTCCTCAATGTGCTCCATCATTGAACCCTTTTGTTTGAGATTTATCAATTGGCTAAAGAAGGTGTTGCTCTTTGTATCCTCATAATGTGCTATCATTTGCTCCGTAAAAATTGACCAAGTAACCAGTAGTTTACAATAACAAATCCATCGATACCATACAAATTGATTTTGTTCTAAATATAAAGTTTCAATGTGTACATTTTGTGTGTTTTGTGTATTATGGAGCTCAAAGTATTGCTCCATTTGTAGTATCCAAGTTATCAGATCCTTGCCATCAAACTTCCTCATATCTATCTTTGGAATATGGTGGGACTTAAATCCAACATTAGAGTCTATGAAATCATGATTAACATTTCTTTTGTTCTCATCATGAGTTTCCTCTACTACCTTTTCGCCATTAGGAAGCTTTTCTTATAGCAACTTTTCCAAATATTCCTTCAAACCTTCCATGTATTTCTTCAAATATTCCATGTTGCCTTCTATACCATCCATCTTAGCTTCCACCCGATCCATATTAGCTTCCACGCCATCCATCTTAGCTTCGATTCCATTCTTCAAACCATCCATCTTAGCTTCCACACCTTTCTTCAAACCATCCATCTTAGCTTCCACGCATTTCTTCAAACCATCCATGTTTCCTTCTATACCATCCATATTAGCTTCCACGTCATCCATCTTAGCTTCCATGCAATTCTTCAAACCATCAATCTTAGCTTCCACGCCTTTCTTCAAACCATCCATCTTAGCTTCCACTCATTTCTTCAAAACTTCCATTTCATTTTTTGTTACTCTTTGCGAGAGCGAAATTTGTTGCAATTGTTCTTGTAATTTTGATATATCATATTGCACTTCTTCCTCTTCATGAGTCATAGTAAAGCCTTCTGAGAGCTTAATGGGTGTTGAATTCATTTTAGGGAGCATTTTAGAATCCAATATTGATATCTATGCTTCAATATGCGGAATCACTTCAAACTGATTTTTCAAACAAGACTTATGCAATATTTTAAAAAAAGTACACACCTTTTTCTTGCTTTTGAGGAGCTCAACATTGAAACATATGTATCTCTGTAATTTTTGATCCCCAAGGTTTTATATTCATTCCTTTAGTCGCCCTCTAAATTATCTTTCCAATGCCACAGGTTAGACCTGATTTGGATTCTTCAAGGTCAAGTTATACCCAATCTCCCACAATGACCTAATTATGGACTCGTTCAGTAGAGCGAACTTGTATGGCATGTCATGTCTCACTGTTTCCTCCTTCGGCTCTAAAATTGATATAAACGATACTACAGTTCGTTTAATTTCGGCCATTTATTACATAATTCCAATCTGATTCTCAGAGAGAGAGTTATGACAATTTTCCCAGTGTCACCTCTTTGAATTGAAATTTGGGAACCTACAAAAACCCTAACTTCCACAGATTTTATCTCCGAAAATATTGAGAACCAAGATCTAAAAATTTTATACAACGTTCCTCAGGATTTCTTCACAAATGGTTTTTTTTTTAGCTTCTTAAACTTCATAGAAAAAAAAGTTATAGCGAAAATTCCACGATGACCTGTTTGAAGCAATGAAACCCTATAATCCAAAACTCTGATTCCAAATGTTATAAAACTAGCTCACAAAATAGAAGAAAAGATAGATCAACGCCTTAGAAATCAGCCTCTTTGAGGGGGCAACCTCCTTTACATTACATAAATGAACAATTCTTGGATGACACAAATGAAAAAACCTCCTTTCTATATATAGCAGTCCATGGGGTCACAATATAATCCTAGTCGACCTAACTAATAATGTAATGACACAATAATAACAATATGGGGACTACAGGGGTACAAAAATAACGATAAGGCGACTACAGTAGTAATATATGGCCCTAACAGATTACAAGGTCCTAAATTGAGTTATCCAAATATCGAAAAATAGGCCTATGTAGTGTACAAGGCAGTCAAATAGTTTGGACCTTATATCATAAAGAGATATGTTAAGGTAATTATCCCTCACCCCGTAGTAAGATCGTTATTCATATAGAAAGAGTTGGGGGAGAGGATTGGAAATTGGATGACATCCTATGGGAATATGATATTGAATTCAAGTCTGTTCATGGAATAAAAGGCCACGGCTTGTGTAAACTCTCTGAAAAGGATCTTGACATTGAGAATAAAGAAAAAGGGTGGGAGAATGAATTGTCTGTGTATTTATCTAAATATCCTTGTGTTCTCTATCATGAATATTCAAGCATTGATTTGAAACAGTACATGCAACAAGGTACCATATCGAAAAGCTTAATCGCCAAGTGACAAGAGAAATTAGACTCAAAGCTTCATGATATCAACTTGTAAATGGAGTGCCCTTCATAAAATATTAGCGTGGACTTATACTCTGTTGCTTAGAGAAAAATGATGTTGATACAATTCTTTCTTAGATGCATGATCCATAATTGGTGGTGGTCATGATGATTCTTAAATGTGATATTATCTTGGTATGAGAATCATGGAGATGTCTAATAATAAGTATAGGAGAGGAAAATCTTGGAAAAGAATCCAACAACATGTATCTTATTTGTAAAATCGTCAACAATCATCAATATAATGCACGGGAAACTTATTTTTTGCAGTGTTTCAATTATGTTATTTGAAATAAATATAGTAGTAAGAGCCATCTCTTTTCCTTTCCAAGATGAAGGGAGAAACATAGGGGCTCTTAGTCATGGTGATGATCTTGACTCTCATTAATTCCTCCACGAGACTTTCAATCTTGGACTTCTTAAATTGAATATGTCAATGAGGGAAAATATTGTTGGACATTTTGCTATTATCACAATAACAACTTTTGTATCCCTATCATTCAAGGTAGAGAGGATGGAATATGGGTTTGTCAAGGGGGAGCTACCTCCATACAAATAATATATACCTGAAGTCGAATTGGCCTTTCTTCATAAACCTAGAAGTTTGTTTCAATTCTATGGTAGGTACACTCTTAGGTGGAATTCATTTTATAGTTTATTCACAATCACAATGTTTAGAGGAGAATAACTTCTCTTATTCGTTAATGGAGTATGTTATCACAAAATCAGACCTGATAGGCTGCCAATCAAGTTAATCTCATGTAACTATTTCAGACCAATCTTTTGGTTGAGGCTTAGCATCCTCAACCTGAGAGGGCTCTCTCAAGGGTTTATGATTTTTGATAGAAATGTAGATGGCTAACTCTATATGGGGTAAAAGAAAATAAATGATATAAACTGGTTGTAAATCACATTAGCAAGTGTACATTAGGCTTATGGAGTCATAATAGCTTCAGCAAAACCAAACAATCTACCTAGCATGGAAGTCAAGGCATATCAAAGTTCAAGTCAAGGAATACACATGTGAAACAATAAAACACACAGTCAGTTTGTCTATGAAGAAAGTTAGAGAATCAATGATGAATTCTGAGTAACATAAGAAAACACCACTGCAATAGGATATTGAAAAGATGCCATCAAAACAAGAACATACAAGAACTCTTCATGAATCTTGAGTTGGCTAAGTAGAAAACTCTGTATTAAGCTGAAAACAGTCTCTTATAATAAACACAGTATTTTTGCTAAAAATGTCCAACCCTTAGCATTTTGACTTCTTCATATTTTATAGATCATTTAAAACATAGGATAACCTTATCCTCATCTAGGTACATCAAATTCCTACTTTGTGACACCTTGCCTAACCATGTGACATGGTATTTATTACAAAATGACAGCTGCAAACCTAGTGAACAGTCCTATTAAAAATAGGACTCAAACTCATTAACTCTACTCATAACAACCTTATCTAAGCTAGATTACATTATTTTCCAAATTTATTCCCATAAGTTCGAATCCAACTGATAAGCTCAAGCACTTTATGACCTCAATGCTAATGCCCTGCAAACTAGGAAACTGTCCCCTGTTTTCTAGGCTTAGGATTCTTTGTGTTCTTGGGACACTTTAACCACCTGAACCCATGACTTCGAAGCCATTTGCTGTCAGGAATTGAAATAACATATGTTCAAAATCATCCATAAGTACCAGCTATACAAAATCATCATCGAACTGCCCAAAATAGCAAAAACAAACCTGCGCTACGAAAATAGCATAGTAATTAACAAATTAACAATAGGAGGATTACATAATTAACAAATTCAAACTTCACGATGCACAAAAATAATGTCCTTAATTTGATTGAACATGGGCCTAGGTCTACAACCTATTATGTAAGGAAATCACCCCACAAATGTAGTTCGATTAGAATTTTATTTTTTAAATAATAAACAAAGGTAGATTGTTCGACTTACATGTGAGAAAAGGAAATTGACTTTTGATGAACATTTGGTTGAAATTATGGAAACTATTATGATGTTGTATATGATGCATATCTAACAATGGTAGCTTTAACAAGAGTAACCATTGCCTAAGCCATTATGTCCAATATTTTTGAATTGTCTATAGAAGTGGAAAAATAAAAAAATCAAGCTCTTAAGGAATCGGGTTGAATACTACAACATTGGTGAGAGTATCATTATTGAATTTATATAGTGTGCTTTAAAAATATAAGATAAGTCAAATATAGTGCAAAATTCCATAAGACTTCCAAAACCAATGCTATAAAGTACTTGCCCTCTCTATTAGGATACAACAATGGAAAGGGAGATAGGAGTTGAAGCAAAGGCATTTTGATATTTTTAAGAAATTGCTAAAATATTGTGAAAATGCACCTCTAGAAGCTTCCATAATTAAGGTAAAATGCACATCCTCAATGTCAATGTATGACTTGATAGTTGTAAGGTATCTTATTAAAAGGTGAAGGGTAATGTTGAGGAGTTACAGGACTATGAAAAACTTTTGTAGAATGTAGAAAAGATAACACATAAATGTCACCTTGCCTTCTTTTGGAACTAGGGATGATTTTTTTCCAAATTGAAGTGATTTTTACGTCTAAAGAGTACAAAATACAAGAGAGATATAATATACAAAAAATTCACGACATTAACAAGGTAGGGATTATAGAGTATATGGTTACTACAAATAGGGAGATTAGATTAATAAATGACTTCTTGGTAAAGTTAAAGAAAAATGTGGACAAAGCTAATCATAAATCAACCCCATATATGGCCCGAGTGGAATAATACAAGTATCCACATTGTCTTGAAATACAAAATATTTGCAAGGCAAGAATACTGTGTAGAGATAATGTAAATGCAAAGGGGCGGAATTCCAAGGATCAAGTTAAGAATGTGAAGAGCTAAGAAGTTGAAATCTTTTAGCTTCCAAACCCTCTTTCTGGTTAAGCAAGATGTGAACTAAGAAAGAGAGGATTTTTGCTTTCTATTGTAATGGAAATTCATTGTCAATTAAGAAGGCATAGTGGCCATATTTATGAATAATTTTAGTGTATGTGCCCCTTGGACTACTCTTTGTTTCTCTTTTTTCCCCCAGTTTCTCCAAGGATAGATATCACAATTGTATATTTTTCTTATGTTTTCTCATATATGTTCTTACTTTTGATATCAAATAGGGTTGAAATTATGGATTAAGAGGGTTAGCCTTTAGTCTTAATTGTAGCTCCACCTTAGTTTTTTGTTTGTTGTTTGGATGTTTCTACAATTAATGGTCAAATGAAATATTAGCCATTCATTGATCACATTTATTTATGTTGGTTTTATATCTTTTCAATTTTTGATCCCCATAAGATTAGCATAGTTGAAGGATTGTAATTTGCATTCACATATTGCATTTCACATTTAAAATTGAAATCATCAAACAAATAATCGTAGACATGCCATAAACCGAAGGTTAACCATTCCAAATTATGAAAGGGGGCCTTTCCTCAGATGAACTCGTGTGGTTGGTGAACAGAATCCACCCATGTCAACAACTTACTTATTGTTGACAATTCCTTTTGGCCTCTAATCTATCTTTTTTGCATTCTAAAACTCTCCTTTATTTCTATCTCACTAGTGATATAATGATCTCCTTCCACCTTCCATGCTTTTATTTGTGGATTTTATCAACCCTCCACCCACTAGAGGCTAATATGATTGGTGTTTTCATTTTTATTGGTTTGAATTTTCCCTTTGTTGGATCTTTTGTTTGAATCTTCTAATGTTTATCGCATTATCCGTTCTTGCACTTTGGTAAACCTTCATCCCCATCTTAAGGAAATATTTAACACGATCTTATGGGGGAAGACATAAAATATTTACTAAGGGCACTTAAATCATACATACATGAATTTATTTGTTTTATGTTTAGTTGTGAGTGTGGTTTGTGTGTTTCTCTTTCATTTCATTTGGAGATAGTATATTCTTGCTTATTTCCAAGGAAAGAGTGACATCACATGTATATCGATTTGGTATCAAAACCTTATTTGTTTCATGTTTTTTCTTTCATTTCTCCAAGTGCAAGTGGACTGTTGTAGTTTAGCTTTGTTTTTATTAGGTATCGTTTAGCCTAGATAAGGGTTTTCACCTTATTGAGAGGGAAACTAAACCCTAGGATTGCCTCTGGTTTGTTCGTACAACAAAGTAAAGTGGGTAATGAAATCAATAGTTGTAGATTGTTGCTCTGATTGAGTTCAAAAAGGCGTTGTTAGATTGCACACTATTTCATTTCATTTCATTTTTATTTTTTGTATTTTTTAATATTGGGCCACAAAATTAGTTTAAGGGGTCATCTCAACCAATTGTTGCAAATGTTTTTGGATATTTAGCTAGTTTTCTACTTGTAGGTTCCTAGTTTGAATCCCCCCATATTAGGTTCACCAATCTATGTCGATGGATTTATTAGGGATGATAGTTACCAATGTGGGGAAGCATCCCTTGGGTTTTTGTATGGGGTTTTCCTCAAAAAAATATAACTAGCCTAGACAAGAGGTAAGAGGTTATATATTTTCCCAGTGCCAAGTAATGGAGTTACCCAAAATGTCAAAAAATATAGATCTAACACAATCCTAGTCCAAATAACTATGAAAAATTGTATATCCTCTTGTATTAATGGACAATGGAATGAAAGATCATAAATTCTAAAACCTAAAGTAGTAAGTGTCCATGAAATTATGAACAACAAAAAGATAAATAAACATTAAACATATATGAAAATAAAATTAACATATAAACATCAAATAACCAATTGTAAGAGATTATAATCACTAACTATTTTATTAACTTAGTGACGTACATTTACCCTTCCTCTCTTGTTTTTTCCTCGTATATTTTTCCCATATTCTTCTCAAGAATTAGGCAGTGACTCCAAGCCCTTTCAAGCATCCTCAATTTGGTGTTTCATACTTGTGGTAGTGTGGTACCTTATTCTAACTATCATTTTACTTTACGAGGTCCCCACTCATATCCTCTTGTTGAATCCTCCCTTTTTTATCTTTTTATAATGTGCTTTTACTTTGTCGTCTTGCTTCATTATGAAAATTTTTCCTTTCATTGTCCCCACCTTCCTTTATTATAAATGGAGGCCCAGAAGCCTATCAATATTGTCCCTATATCCTTATACCTTTAAGTTAACCAAGTATATATTAAAAATGTCAAACTTGAAAGAAAGGTAATGCCATTTGCAACCAAACAAATCCAAAACTATACATCATCTCACAAACGACGCAAATGGTTTAACCAACCCAAATGTAACAAAAATATGCATTTTGGTTTTCCACCAAATAACTATCCAAGAGTAAATATAGAAAACACCTAAATGATACCCCTAACCAACTGGTGATCCATTGATCTATGTCAAATTCACATGTTTAAATAGTACATCAAGCATAATTACAAAACAAGAACCCTAGTAAGGGAAACATGCACTTAAACTAAAAAATAAACTTATTTAATCTCAAAGGACTTCCAATGACTCTTACCAACAATATCTAAAATTTTATTCTTAACCAAGTTTATTAGACAACTTTATCGCAACTTTCCAGATGTTAACAAACAACCTTTGAACCCTTGTTATGCATTTGATGCCAACAAAACATGTAGGTAATGTAGGGAATGAAAGCTTGGGGTGGGATAATTGGTTGATTTCACAACAAATTTGAAGTTGGAATTATGGGGTATTATCCCCTCTTAAACATTTAGAACTTTTCCCCTAACCAAACTAAAATTTAAATTGAGATTAAAACCTCAACCAAGGTCATTGAAAATACACCCATTGAGCAGCAAAATGCACCTAATAATTATAGATATAATGGCTCCTTCTCCCACATGGTAATGTATTGTCATGGTTCCAAAGACACTCATTTGAATAGTTCACATTTGATTGAATCATATAAAATAAAAATTTATTCACCTTCCTCTTAAACTAGCACATTTCATCGATACCAATGGTGTAATACTCAAATATTTTATGTTCTTAAAAGAAAATATGCTAAAAAGACTTATCAAATATTTTGAGATGAACATTGAATATTCTTGACCCTGTAAATTGTTAGCATCTCAATATGACAACTTTTACCTTGAAACCAAAATTAATTTTTTTAAGCAGTTTTACCAAAGAAAACTTTAGATGATGTAACTCTCCACATTAAAACATGCATTGCAACTTACATCATGTTACCCCCTTGTCACTTTATACTTTCACTTAGAGTATCCCTTATCTAACTTTAACCATGAAAAATGGTTAGAAACCAAGATAGCACTCATTTATGGTGCTCCTCCTATTTTCCCTTACATTTTCGAGTCCCTCCTATCTTGGAACCTTGGAACTATATTGTAGCTACAACAACAAACCCTCCTCAATTCCTCTCAGTGCCTTGTGCTTCAAGGGGATTGGGAGGCCCACTTGTTCAAACCAATAAAAATATATCCTTGTAAAGCTTGTCCAAATCTTGTGAGATGTGATCATCCCCCGTAACTTAAGATAATGGAGGAAGACTTATGAGTTTAACTCAACTTTGTTGGCTAGTTCAAGAGCTCAAAGTGACCTTTTGTACTTTGACCTATTGATTTAAATCTTAGAGAGGGTTATAACTTGATTTTTCTTATAATTTTGACTCCTTTGGGATTTGTGTAACCCCCTCTTATCCATTTATAAAGTGATATGGTGCTCCCTTAGGCTTCTCTATAGTGTTATATCCTTGCTCTTAGCTTTTCAACTTGAATTTTATTCCTTCCATGACCCATGTAACAATCCATTTAGCTCATTTTTAGCACTATAACACACTATTACCCATTTTTCTAGTGCCACACTTCAAGGATCAACCCTCAAACTTGATTTTCAAGTCATATTTCTTCCCACCTGAGCCTTTGTAGCACTTCCTTGACCCTCTCCTCAACACTCTAGTAGCTATATAACCCTTTGTGGAGAATTACGTTGACCTTCTCTTCCTCCTAAGTCCATATCTTGACCTCCCTACCTCCTATATAACACAATCTTAAGCCCCTTCTTAGTTTTATATCACATCACTGGTTGATTTTTAAGCGTTGTGATGCTTCCTTGAGCCTCACGGAAGAGTCACAACTCAATCTTCCAAGCCTCTTTCTCTCTCAAGATGGTTTCTCTCAAGTCTTCCATGGGTAACACATTAATTTATTTGGACTAAAATAAAATATAAAGAAATTTAATTGGAATGATTAATGCTAAAAAACAATTTTACCATGGTTTAGTAACCCTCAGTTTTTGTTCCCTCGGCCTCCTAGGCTTTTTTTGATCAGGACTTGTTTTTATCCTCGCTATTAAAGTCCAATACATGAACACATGAAAAAATATCCTTGAACCAAACCCTTGAGTTCCTTGCATACAACATTCTAAACTTATATACACAATAAGTGGTTGTTGTTTCTATATTTGTATAGAAAAATGACATATGCATCCATGCTCAACTTCAATCGCTAATTCCCTAGACAAAGTAGAATTAAATAACTCAACCAATCAAGATTTTTGGAATACACATAGTGATAAACATATCAAATATTTTAGAAAGATGGTCCACCCTAGATGAACGAGCTCATAGATATTTAAGGCCAGTAACATATATAAATCCAAAGAGGAATATTTAGTTGGGTGAGCCTCTTATACTTTTTTTATGGACAACCTTGAACAAACCCAAATACCTAAGGAAAATTTTGGCTAAGAAAGATTAAGCAAATAATTGGAAGAGTTAATTCAGATGAAGTAGTCGTCTTTTAATTTCTCCATCGTTGCGCTCATTAAGGATAATTTGAAGCAACATCTTGCGAACCTCGCCAAGCAACAAACAAGGTTGAACCAATATCTAGTCTTTCCACAGAGGAATGTCCTAGTCACCTCCCAGATCATATAAAAATTCCATATCATCATCAAGAGCTTATTATTCAGGAGAGTCCTAGTGATTACATCATATTATTAAGACCAAGTGGCACATGTTCAAGACATTGAGAAACTCACATTAAAAGCCCAATCAAAGGGAAACAACTATCAGAATAATTTTTAGAATTCTAAATATTCCCCTTTATTACATTTGTAAATTATGGGCAATTGAAGATTTGTAACTACACTTGAGAATCTCAACAATCATAAGAGGAAGTTATCAACTGAATCCTATAAATAATGTAAAGCTCTACATAAGAAGGATTTTTTGAGTCTCAAACTTTTGATATTTTTTGAAATCACTTTATACCATAGATTAGAAGATGGTTACTCTATATTTTTTTTCCAATAATATAGAAAAGCCTTTGAAGTCTATTGTTGAAGCTTCATTCCACATCCATGGTGTCTTTGATTTTGAAAACTCTTAAGCAATTCATTCATGGATGTGTCTGTGAGATGTATTATTGTGAGTTCTCAAAATAATTTTGAATTAGTCTTTAACTTGTCACTTGTAATTTTAGTTATGTTTATTTATATACTTACTACTTATTGTTTCAGAACCTAACTATTATGTGTTTTTCTCTAGTAAGTTAAGCATACAGTGTTGTTTACGATATCAACTAAATGTTTCTTGGGTTGTGCATCTGTGTTGTTTTTTCGCTCATAGATTCCATTTTCTTATCTATCTTTCCCTTCAGATATGTTAGAACACTTTCCTTCTCAAATTTATAATAGTCATTGGCTCACATGTGCACCTCATTACTGTGAAGATTTCCCATATCTCGTAGAATTATTAATGAACCAAGAATGATTACCAAGCTAAAATCTAGATTGGTATCTTATCCCAAATGGTGTGAGGTCTGATTGGGACCTCATACTGAAGAGAACCCCTTGACTGTTGTTGGGTCATTTACCCCTATCAACATTTGATTTGGTCCTAGAAGGAGGGCTTTGAATTTCATGGCTGGTAGGATCCCTCAATTATACCAATAATATATTCTCAAAGATGAACTTCCCACCCAAAAGCTTCATACCCCTCTAGTATTTTTAAACAATGTCAAATGAAAAAAAAACTATGAAGGAATTCCCTCTAAATTGGAAGTTTAGTTCTCCACCTGAAGAACAATTGTGTTATGTAACCTGCTCTAAATTGATAGCCTTTAGACACATCACCCATGCATATAATAAGTAGATTGGACAACTACATGTAGCTCCTCTACTCCCAAGGAGAAAACCCACTAAAATTTCTCTCACCAAATAAGGTGTTTTGGTTAAGTTAGTTTAATACCTTATTAAACTATCCTTTAATGACAACTTTGAACCTATAGATTGAATCACCCTTACTCCATCTAGTTCTCCTCCTCGCACTAACCATAACGATCACTCTAATATCTATTATGAATTTGAAGAAGAATTTGGTCGTGCTTGTAGAATGGTAGGTCAATCTAAACCTAGATGGTTATCATGAGGGGCACTTAATTTACAACACCCATTACATCCTCTTCCCAAGCACCCTGAAGGGATTTTTCCAAAATTTGATCTTCAAAAAAGTGTTACTCCTGAATATCATATAACGAATTTATATATGACTTTGAGCCTGATGGATGTGGAACATAAAGATGTAGATTGCAAATTATTTCGACATACATTTGAGAATAAAACTAGTATGTGATACTACAATCTTCTATTTGTTTCAATAACATGATGGGGTGTGTTTGAAAGAGAATTTTTGAGTAAATTCGAAGGAGAGAAGTCTCGAAGCACTCTCCTTAAAGATCATATTTAATAAAAAAGAAGGAGACGGACAAAGACTTCAATCAACATTTCACTACCACGTTGAACAATATTCCAATTGATTTTCAACCTATTGATGTTGTAGCAATTGAATATTATAATTCAACCATCAATCCTTCTATGGATATGTTTTTGCAAAGGGAAGGAAATAATATGATAACAACTTTAAAGAAACCTTAACAGTGTAAAAGGAAATGTTATCCGTAGTTGGAAACTCAACCAAAGAAGAAATGAATGCCAGTGGGAAGAAACCTTTGTTATGAATGAAACTAGTAGAGAAATAGGATATATATTTGCATAGTGTGCTTAACTTGTTAAAAATTTGTCAAATGACATGGTGGATCCTAAAGAATAATTCAAGAGAAAGCTCATCAGACGCAAGCCTTTAAGACCTTTCCAAAAGAAGAAAAATAACTAGCCAAATCCTATTGAAAGCTCAACAGTGAGACTGAATTTAGATTACTTTAGCATGAAGAACTTCTGCACATATCATCAAGCCAACCATTTTAAAATGACATGCGCATAATGAGTTAATTCTATTAATTTTGTCATCAATCAATTGTTGCAACAACTATTGTTATCTGATGAACCAACCTAGGAAGCTCAAGTTTAATGCCATACAGTAGAAGAAGAAAGAATTGAAGGTTCAACCATGTTCCTATGGGATTGGGTAGTGCATACATATATGCAAATGAATGGGGAAGTGTTATTGGGAGAAACTCAGGTCACACCAATAACACCAAAGGACTGTAATCTTTGGACCAAGGGTCCAACACCTAATATTTCATTTCCTACCAACAACAAGTCCTTAATTAAGAAAGTGTTTCCCCCCAAGACTATTATCAAGGTTACTAAGTCTATATCCAAGGTAGATCATATAGCTAATGCAAAAAACACCACGTCATCCACCTCATCATAAAGCAATTAGCTTCCAACATAAACCAATGACAATTCCCTGTAATAAAACATAGTTGAGGACATGAAGAAGACCAGGGCTAACATATATTTCTATGATCTTTATAATCTACCACAGTATAGATAACTTATTATGAAAACTTTTAGGCCCTCTTTAGCCCAATCAAAGGCAGCATCAAATTATAAACATTTTGGGAAAACCAACATTCCAACTCAACGCAGTACAAATGTCATAAAATATATTATTAATACTACTGGTATTGGAACTCATTAAAGTCACTGACTCCACCTTTCCTTTTAAAATTTCAAATTTTTAATCATAATGTTCACAGTTGTGTGGTGGATTCTAAAGCCTTGTTTAACATTATGCCATACTTTGTATGTAAAATAATTAATGGTGTATGAGAAAAGATAAATATCAATATATTCAATTGGAAGAGACTAAAGTTAAAGTGATTGGTGAACTAAAGGAAATACTGATTAAATTAACTTATGATCCCATGGTACACCAAGTAATCGAAATAATAATGGTTGATACACCTGATGCATATGCTTTGTTACTAAGTAGAGATCGGTCGCATAAACTACATGGATATTTTTTTACAGACTAGTCCCACCTATAGCTACCTTACAAGGAAATATAAATAAAAGAAAAGTAGATAGAGAGACACACATGAAATACATGATGAACTAGAGGAGCCAAATGAGCTTATAAATTCCGTACACTCTACTTTGGAAGATTATTATGGAAACTAATATCGGTTGTTATCAAACCTAATCATCCCATTTTCCATCAGAAACCTAGTATGATCTCCTTGAATGTTCACAAATTGGTAATAATGATTCTTATATATTAGCCGCAAATATCGTTAGTTGTACTAATAATAGTTCCAATAAAGTAAGGTTAGATACTAACATATGGATTTTAATTTTTTATTGTTCTAGGATGCAGGATGGAGCTAATGCAAGGTGTAATTTAATTAATCCACATAAACAGAAGACCCTAATATCCTATTGACTAGAATTCAATTGCACCAATAACACCGTAGGATATGAAGCACTCATATTCGAGCTAAAAAATTCCATTAATATGAAGGTAGAGTGCTTGAAAGTTCTAGTTGACTTAAAGATATTTATATGTCAAGTACTTAACACCATTCATTGTTTGTCTCTACACTTAAAATGTTACTAGCAAGAGGTATGGAGAATAATCTCATCTTTTAAATATTTTAATATTATATCCATTCCTAGATTAATGAATGTTTCCATTGATACTCCGGTGAACACAATCACTAAATTTACACCATTGTGTCGTAGTTTTTTAGTTGAATTGGTTTTTAAACCTATTGTCCGTGACAATGTAACTAACTGGAAAGTGTTTAAGGATGATGAACATGTGATGTAGTTCCTTATGAATGAAATTATGTTTTAAGGATGCAAATATTAATGAAGATAAAAATGAGAAACAAGCGAAACAAGTAGACCATGATGATCCCACGCAGCTTTTCACAAAATTTGAGACAATCTACTTTGCTAAAAGCCTCCATCACTGTCTGATCCTCAACTATAGCATTTAAATTTTCAGGCTCATATCTTAGACAATGTCCCCTTCTGTGGACCTTCTTCTCCTCTGCCATGCTTCCTTTTTAAAAACCTGTCAGCTTCTCTGGAATCGATAAAACAGCCTCGCTTGATTATGTATGAACAGCCTCGCTTGAGAAAGTGAACAGCCTCGATTGATTATATTGAATATAGCCTTGGTATAGAACAACCACAGGCTTAACTTTATTGCTTTAGAGCTTAAAAATTTGTGTGGAGACAAATGAAAACTAGAATGACAGAATTAGGCAAGATTTTCGAATTTGAAATCTCATCTTAAAACTGAATGATGCCCCTATCATGATGATGATGGTTGTGAGATGGGTAAGTACTTTGAATCTAACCTCTAACTGACTCACCATACCCTTGTCCTATCATTTCTTAACAGATTTCTGATAGATTATAGCTTAATTGACATGATGGTTAAGAAACCGCGCTTTCGTAGCACACACAGTGTATTTTTCAAATTTTACGCTACGAAAGTAGCAGCGCTTTCGTAGCACAAAACCTCTTTTTTGAACTAACGGTGCTACGAAACAAAGGATTCTTGGCTAATTACAAAAATTTAGCCAGAAACTTAATGTAATGACCCCTAAATGAAAAATGTGAATCTTTGATCATGGAATGGACCTCTAAGGACTTTATTTGAATTCAAATGATGATCTTTAAACTTACAAAAACTATGAACTACCCTTAACCAAAATTAAAATGACTTAGAGACCTATTTAAGACCATGATCAAAAACAGAGTTGACATATAATGTTTTGAAAAAAAATTGGGTGATAACAAAGTACATCCCTAAACAAATAAGCAATTGAATACCTAAAACATACTCATGCAATATACGCCACAAAAAATCATCCTAGAGAGTATTGTATTCCATTGTAAACGATACCTTCACATATAATTTTTCTGTTACATGGGATTCTTAAGATGAATAATTATGAAGTAATAATATGGAAGGCCAAGTGCTTAACCTACTTCCTGTTAGTAATGTTCAATATACCACTATGATTAACCCTAATAAGGAGCCTTTATTTTATTTTTACGCGGACATAAAGCTTGAAGGTATCAAGGCTCCTCAACTCAGTTAATCTTAGCAAGAGATTGCGAAGGAAATAAGAAGATGGGATAAGTTCATCCTCTAGGAAATCATGATATTGGTGACCTCCATATATTTTATTAGATATTTTTTTCCTCATATCCATAGTTTTGTTATCACAATCAAACCACTTATGTATTATGACATTTTGAGACTTATGTATATGTGATTGTTTTCGAAGAACACATCGACATAATGTATGCTTGAGCCTTTTTTATGTGATTGTTTTTTCACTAAGTATACTAATGATAATATATAAATAAAATAGATATACAACAACCTAAAGTAGCTTGATTGGAAAAAGGACTATTCTAAGAGACTCACTAAAAGGAGGTCATTAGTGAAACTAAATAGGTAGCCACTTGTTAATTAGCCATAGTGTCATTATTTGTTCCACTAGTTTTGTAGTTGTTATGAAACCAGCTCCAAAAACAGAAGAAAATAGAGATCAATGCCTTCGAAATCAGCCACTTCGAGGGGGGAACCTCCAATACATTACATAAATGAACAATTCTTGGATGATCAAATGACCAAAACCTCCTTTCTATATATAGGAGTCCATGGGGCCACAATGTAATTCTAGCTGACCTAACAATAATAATGTAAGGGCATAATAATAACAATATGGGGGTTACAGGGGTACAACAATAACAATAAGGGGGTTACACTAACAACAATAAGGGACTATACTAGTAATATAGGGACCTAACATTCTCCTCTCCTTCAAAAAAGTGTTGTCCTCAACACTTGAGTAGCTCTGGGTGCTTCTCTATAAAATTATCAACCTCCCATGTAGAATCTTCAGTGGGTATGTTCTTCCATTTGATGAGATACTCTGAAATCGATCGATTTCGTAGCTGTCGATTTATTGTTTTTGTGACTGCTTCAGGTTCCAATATGGTTTTTCCTTCCTCATCAAGTTCTTCCAATATTGCTTGAACTGGAAGTTTGTCCCCTATAACCTTCTTTAAGCATGAAACATGGAAAACTAGATGCACTCGTGAATAAGTGGGAAGCTCCAATTTGTATGCCATAGTACCAATATTTTGCAACACCTTGTAAGGACCATAGTACTTTGGCGATAATTTATTATCCTTCTTAGCTTGCTTGAGGGACATTTGTTTGTATGGTTGTAGCCGTAAAAATACCCAATCTCCTACATCAAAACTTCTCTCGCTGCGATGTTGATTTTCTTGTTGTTTCATTCGATTTTGTGCCAAATTCAGGTTATCCTTTAAGAGTTGGAGAACTTCTTGCTGATGCTCGATGTGATCTTCCACTGCTTGAACCTTAGAATTTTCCCTTAAAGATGATGTGATCGATGGTGGATGATATCCATAAAGTACCATAAATGGGGTCATTTTTGTTGCAGTATGGAAGGAAGTGTTATACCACCATTCAGCGAGAGGTAACCACTTGACCCATTGTGTTTGTTTATCAGATACAAAACAACGAAGATATCCTTCCAAACATTTATTTACTATCTCAGTTTGACCATCAGATTGAGGATGATAAGATGAGCTATGAGCTAATTTAGTACCCAAACAAGAAAATAACTCTGTCCAAAAATTTCCTGTAAAAATGGGATCTCTGTCGCTCACAATAACCCTTGGGCTTCCATGTAGCTTTTGAATTCTGTCCATAAATGTAGTAGCAACTGTACTTGCTTTAAATGGATGAGATAATGCACAAAAGTGTGCATACTTGGTAAGTCTATCAGCTACCACCATGATGACACTCTTTCCTTCAGACTTAGGTAAACCTGTGATAAAATCCATTGAAATCTCCTCCCAACGTTGACTTGGAATGGATAAAGGTTGTAGAAGTCCCGGGGTCTTAATTGTCTCCCCTTTATTCTGCTGGCAAACCAAACATTCCGCCACAAACTTTTGAATATCAGATTTAAGGCCATCCCAAAAAAATTCTTTCTTCACCCTGTGGTAAGTTTTTAAAAATCCTCAGTGTCCTCCTAAAGGAGAAGTGTGCAATTCCAGAAGAATCTTTTGTTTTAGTTGGGAATTCTTACAAAGATATAAGCGATCTTTGTACCATAAGGAATCATTTTTCCAATTAAATGTATCAGATGTACTAGGATCTTGCTGCAACTTTTGAATGAGTGTCCATACATCTTTGTCCTTCTTCCATTCATCTCTTGCTTCGGTTATCCAATGTGGTTGGATAATAGAAATGGCACAAAGCAATGCTTCCACCTCTTCATTCTTTCTTGAGAGTGCATCTGCAACAACATTAAGCTTTCCTTTTTTGTAGATTATTTCAAAGTCATAACCCAACATCTTTGTGACCCATTTTTGCTGCTCTTCTGAAGATAGTCTTTGTTCAAAAAAGTGTTTAAGACTATCATGATCAGTTTTTACCTTGAAGTGTCTTCCCATTAGGTAAGTTCGCCATTTCTTTAGTGCATGCAGTATTGCTAACATTTGCTTCTCATAAATAGGTTTCTGTAAATACTTTCCTTTGATTGGACGACTTTCAAAAGCAATGGGTCTTCCTTCCTGCATTAAAACCGCACCAATTCCATTTCCTGAGGCATCACATTCCACAATAAAGGTTTTTGTGAAGTCTGGCGTAGCTAAGACCGGTGCTAGGCACATTGCCTCTTTAAGACGTTCAAAGGCCTTAGTTGCTTGAGGAGTCCATGAAAATGCATCTTTCTTCAATAATGTTGTTAGAAGTGCTGCTATTCTCCCATAATTCTTAGCAAACTTGCGATAATACCCTGTTAACCCGAGAAATCCTCACAACTGCTTTATGGTTGTGAGGAATTTCCATTCCTTAATGGCTTTAATTTTGTTAGGGTCTACCTTAACACCCTCGTGAGATACAATATGACCCAGATATTCCACCTCTTGTACTCCAAAGAAACATTTGGATGTTTTTGCATATAATTATTTCTCCCGTAATAGTTTGAGCACCTTGTCAACATGTTGAACATAATCCTTCCAAGACCTGCTGTAGATTAGTATATCATCAAAAAATACTAGCACAAATTTTCTAAGGAAGGGTTTGAAAATGGAATTCATCAACCCTTGAAATGTAGAAGGTGCATTGGTTAGGCCAAAAGGCATGACCGAAAATTCATAATGACCCTCATGAGTTCGAAATTTTTTTTTCAGAATATCTTCAGTCTTCATTCTAATTTGATGATATCCTGAACGAGATCCAACTTGGTAAAATAAATTTCTCCATGTAATTCATCCAATAATTCATCAATCACAGGAATGGGAAATTTATCTTTAATGGTGAGCTTATTGAGCTCCCTATAATCTGGACACATGTGTCATGATCCATCCTTCTTGTGTACCAATACTACAGGAGGAGAGAAAGAACTTTGACTAGGTTGAATTATACCCGCCTCTAACATTTCTGCAATCATACGTTCAATTTCGCTCTTTTGGACATAAGGATATCTATAAGGCCTGATGTTTGGAGGAACACTTCCTGGAATCAAATAAATAGCATGATCATGATCACGAATAGGTGGGAGTCCTTTGGGAGTTTCAAACACCTTGGAATGATTGTCCAAGACTTGTTGGAGATCTGCAGAAATAGATGATTTTGATGTCGGAACTTCTAGTGAGCATAATTGTGCAATTACGCCTCGTTTTTATTTCTTTAGAAGCTTTTTCATGACATTAGAGCTTATTATCCTTCCTGGCTTCCCTTCAATACCCCGTAATTCGACTTCCTTTCCTTCTGAAAAAAATTTCAAGAAAAGTTCTTGAAAATTAAAAGCTACCGTCCCCAAAGATTGTAACCATTGTACTCCTACTACAACATCAGCACCTCCCATAGGAATGGCAAGCATTGGACTAATCAATACATATTCCCCCATGGTTAGCTTGATATTATGGCATTTTCCAGAGCAATTTATAGTTCCTCCATTTGCAACCATCACTTGACATTCTGGTGCTGGGTATAGGAAACAATTCAATTCCTTGGCTACCTTACAATGAATAAAATTATGGGTACTACCCAAATCAATCAACACTATTACCTTTTTCTTCTTGATATGTCCTTCTATCTTGAGAGTTTGAGGAGTGGTAATTCCTGCCAATGCATTACACGATATGGTTGGACTCATTTCTTCTTCTTCTAGGGTTGGTTCCTGGTGTATATCCTCTTCTTTTGAAGTTTCTTGTTCATTTTCTTCCTCCTCTTCACAATCTATGTAAAATAATTTCTTCTCAGCACACTTATGACCTTTAGTGTATTTGCTATCACAACTATAGCAAAGCCCTTTTGCTCTTTTTTTCTTCCAATTGTTGTGGTGTCAACCTTGTAGGTTGTGGAAATCTAGGCGTAGCAACACTTCCTTCTTTATAGAATTGAGTGGTAGGCTTCCTTGTCGCCATAATTTTACATTCAACTTTTCTTGCCAACCTGAATGCCTTCTCCAATGAATCAGGTTCCAAAACGCGGACTTCATGTTGGATGTTATCCTTTAAAGTGCCTAGGAAGAGATCAATCCTGTGTTCCTCTGTAAGATCAGTTACCCTTATATTCAATTTTTGGAAGTCCTCAATGTGCTGCCCCACTAAACCCTTTTGTTTGAGATTTATCAATTGGGTAAAGAAGGTGTTGCTCTTTGTATCCTCATAATGTACTATCATTTCCTCCGTAAAAATTGACCAAGTGACAATTTTTTTACGGGAGCAAAGCCATCGATACCATACAAATGTATTTTGTTCTAAATGTAAAGTTGCAATGTGCACCTTTTGTGTGTTTTGCACATTATTGAGATCAAAATATTGCTCCATCTGTAGTATCCATGTTACGGGATCCTTGCCATCAAACTTCCTCATATCCATCTTTGGAATATGGTGTTTCTTCAATCCAACATTAGAGTTTATGAAATCACGACTAACATTTATTTTGTTCTCATCGTGAGTTTCCTCTACTATATTTTCATCATTAGGAATCATTTCTTGTATCAAATTTGACAAACCTTCCTTCAAACCTTCCCTGTCTTCCTTCAACCTTCCATTTTTTCTTCCATACCATGCATCGTAGCTTCCATGCTTTTCTTCAAAACATCCATTTCAATTTTTGTTGCTCTTTGCAAGAGCGAAATTTTGTGCACTTGCTCTTGTAATTTTGATATATCATGTTGCATTTCTTCATCTTCATGAGCCATAGTAGAGCCTTCTGAAGGCTTAATGGGTGTTGAATTCTTTTTAGGTGGAATTTTAGAACCCAATACTGATATCTCTCCTACAATATGCTCTTGGAATCAATTCAAATTGATTCTTCAAACAAGACTTATGCAATTCGGAAAAAAAATACACACCTTTTTCTTACTTTTCAGGAGCTCGATATTGAAATTGAATTATCTCTCTGATTTAGGATCTTAAATATCTAAAAAAATTCCCTGTAGTAACACTATTAATCTTCTTTCAAATGCCACAGGTCTGACCTGATTTCGATTCTTCAAGGAAAAGTTATGCCCAATCTCCCACAATGACCTAATTATGGACTAGTTTAGTAAAGTGAACTTTTATGGCATGCCACATGTTACTGTTTCCTCCTTCGGCTTTGAAATTGATACACAAGAAACTACAATCTGTGTACTTGCGGCCACTTTTTATAGAATTCTACTCTGACGCTCAGAGAGAGAGTTATGACGATTTTCCCATGGTCACCTCTTTGAGAAAATATCATATCTTCCATGGTCATGGTCACCTCTTCCACAGTCACGGTCACGGTCACCTCTTCCACATATCATATCTCCGAAAATATTGTGAACCAAGATCTCATTTTTACAGGACGTTCCACGGGATTTTGGCTTCACTATGTACAACTTTCAGCTTCTGAACCTTCGTAGAAAAAAATTTATAGCGCAAATTCCATGATGACCTGTTTTAGGTGAAATTCGAGAGCCTAAAAAATCCCTAACTTCTACAGATCATATCTCCAAAAATATTGCGAACCAAGGTCTGAAATTTTTACACAACGTTCCTCAGGATGTCGACTTCACTCTGTAAAAATTTCAACTTCTGAACCTTCGTATAAAAAAAATTTATAGCGAAAATTCCACAATGACCTGTTTGGAACAACAAAACCCTAGAATCCAAAGCTTTGATACCAAATGTTATGAAACCAGCTCCAAAAACAGAAGAAAAGAGAGATCAAAGCCTAGGAAATCAGCCACTTCGAGGGGAAACCTCCAGTACATTACATAAATGAAAATTTCTTGGATGAACAAATGACCAAAACCTCCTTTCTATATATAGGAGTCCATGGGGCCACAATGTAATCCTCGTTGACCTAACAATAATAATGTAAGGGCACAATAATAACAATATGGGGGTTACAGGGGTACAACAATAAAAATAAGGGGGTTACACCAACAACAATAAGGGACTATAGTAGTAATATAGGGACCTAACAATATCTTTCTCCCCTAAGGAGTGAGTGTTATCATAATATTCTCCTTAGGGGGTGGGCTTTCCAATATCACAATGGGGAAAATGTGAAATAAACATCACAAAATATATAATACTTGTGGTGTTAACCACTTTATTTAGGAAAAGATGATGTTAACCACCTCCATATACTTTATGGGATGGATTTTTGTTTACATGTACATAATTTTAATTTCATAGATAAATTGATTATGTAATATAGTTTTTTTATACTTAATGAAACATGTGGATAAAATGTATACTTGAGTCTTTTTATGTAATTATGTATCTTCTTGAGAATTAAGAAGAACGTAGGAATGTTTGGGGTTTGAGTCACACTTCCAAAAACACTTTTGAAGCCTATGCCTGATATCAGGGTTTGAGGCAATTTGTGAAATTAGGAGTTCAAGAGGTGATTGGTCTTGGTGATTCCTTGAATATAATTCACCATTTATATTTAGGATCTCTCCTCCCATATACAAAGTTAAGTGATATTTTCAAGTGGATTTATTAGTTGTATTGGTCTATCCCCAAGAATAAATGTCTCCATGTTCTCAAATCAAAAAAATCCAAGGCTAATAACATGGATAATTTGTCGTCAAGGCTAAATCAAGGTGAACTTTGGTGGAAGGGGAAAAAGGGGTATGTCCCCAATCCTTAACCCCCCCCACCTCTCGAATGTTTGTTACATTCATAGTAATCATTTTAACTATGTGTGTGTGATTTCCATGTTGTTTGTGTTGAGGGCGCCTCGTCAATCATCTATGGGTCAATTTGAATGTGGTGAAGGGAGATTGTATATATCTTTGGATGAAGTTGATAGTTGTTTGCAAAAAGTGGTTTTCGCCCCATTATA
The DNA here is from genome assembly GCA_034641835.2 of Pinus albicaulis. Classification (NCBI taxonomy): domain Eukaryota; kingdom Viridiplantae; phylum Streptophyta; class Pinopsida; order Pinales; family Pinaceae; genus Pinus; species Pinus albicaulis. The sequence goes on from CM076576.1 coordinate 597,565,677, forward strand.
TGAGAGTAGGGAGTGGGTTAATGGAGAATTAGGAGTCAAATAATGGAATTATGTGGGAGTGTTGAATATGTATGAATGTGAAGGAATTATCAAGTTCAATCCCTTCTAAAAGTATGATGACGGTGAGGAATTCCTGTACTTTTTTCCTACCTGACTCCTTGTCTAGCATATGGCTCCGGGCACAAATTTGGTTTGTTTTGAACTTTCGAAGGTTGGAGGATGTCCTTTTATTTTTTTGGTAAGCTTCAAGTGCATGCATTTCTTCATAGGCTCTATTATGTGTGCAACGCATGCCTTGGGATAGAGGAAAGACATCCAAGTTGTCCTTTTAGTTTGCGGTGAGTGAATTCTCACTCCTTTGTTGTTGCATTGTACAAAATTTTAGTTTCTTTGGATTTTGATATCTCAGCCTATCTTAAAAGAAATAATTTGTTGGTGAATTTGGTTGTTGGCTGCCATTTCTCCTATGGTTCCATCTGTCTACGTGCATGTGTTATCTATCTTTGGGTTTCGTTCTATCATGGTGTCCTCGTGAATGAGTGAGGTTGTTCCTCAATTTTATGCCAATGCTTTTCTTAAGGATTGTGTTAATTTGAACGAATATTGGGGGATTCCAAGAAGCTCTAGGCTATTTTTTAATTAAGGTAAATTGGCCAGTTTTAAGACCCAATGTTCGACTTTTTTGGATTCTAAGGAAATTGTGGGGTTTTCTAGTAGTTCTTGGGAGGTGGAAGGTGGATATTTTGGTACAATTTGAAGTTTTTAGTGGTTTTTTTATGCCTAGTTTATTTTCAATTGAATTCAGCTCCTTTACTCTTATGGCTATGTCTCATTTCCTTAGAGGTTTGGTGTTTTTTATGCTCTTAGTGCTATCTCAGGGAGCCTTGTCGTTGTGGAATCTCAAAACTCAGAACAGGACATTCAACACAGTGTTGGTTGGTAGGAATTTACTCCTTGAAGTGCAGTGTGTCAGGCTAAGAGTAACTCCATCAATGTGATTAATGCTTTGCATTAAGATATAACATGGATATACACATGGAGAGGAATACTATTGGGTTTCATCTCCCTATGTCTCTTTGTCTTCGAATTCCCTTTACTTTGTTATTTACAACATTTACATGTATTTACCTAATCCCAAAAGATTAGGTGTCAACATTCCCCTCCTTAATCTAAAGGGATGTTGGTGATTCCAAGCATCATTTCAAATTTTTCAAACTTTTCCCTTCCAAGCGCTTTAGTGAAGATGTTTGTGCTCATTTGTGATACAATGTCGTAGGTGGATTATTTTGGCCTCAACATGATGGCGAATCATATGGTATTTTGTATTGATGTGATTGGTTATATCATGGAACTTTGGGTTCTTTTCCAACTTTATTGCAGAAGTGTTGTCAATCAAAAGAGGAGTTGAATTCACTTGTTTATCTTGCAAATATTCCAAAATTTTCCTGAGCCACACAATTTCCTTCATTTCTTCAGTTTTTGCCATATATTCTCCCTCAGTTATGGAATATGTTGGAACTAATTGTTTGTGTGACCTCCAGGATACAACTCTTGATCCAATACTCATAAAATAACCTAAAGCAGATACCCTAGTTTCTTTATCTCCATCGAAATCTGAATCAGAGTATCTGATCAAGATGAAGTCACCCACTTGTGTATACTTGAGTCCAAAGTCTTGAGTTCCCTTAAAGTAATTTATAACTCTTTTTACGATAGACAAATGACCCTCACAAGGATTTTTCATAAACTTTGAGAGGATTCTAACAGAAAATGAAATGTTCGGTCTGGTAGTAGTCATGTAGTTGAGACTTCCTACGAGTTGTTTGTACTTTGTTGCATTTTCAAATTCGTTTCCTTCAATGGATGTGCACTTTAAATAATGTTCCATTGGAGTAGTTAAAGGATTGCACTTATCCATGCCAAACATGTTCAACATATCTCCAATGTACTTCTTCTGCGAGAGGAATATAAATTTTGGATGTTGGGTTACTTAAATACCAAGATAATAGTGAACATAGCCCAAATATGTCATTTCAAAACCTTTCCTCATTTCGTTCTTTATGAATGCAATGTAGTTCTCATTTTTCCCTGTCATCAAAATATCTTCTACATACACCACAAGATATACAATTGTTTTTCCAAATTTCTTGACAAACAAAGTTGCCTCATCAAGATCATAATGTTTGAAATTTAGTTTCAAAATATGCATAGTTAATTTCTTGTACCAAGCTCGGGGTGCTTGCTTGAGGTCATACAAGGATTTGACAAGCTTGCATACTTTTCGTTCCTAACCCTTCAAAACAAATCCTTGTGGTTGGGACATAAAAAAATTCTCTTTCATATCTCCATTCAAGAAATCAGTTTTTACATCCATTTGATGGACTTTCCAACCATTCTGAGCTTCCAAGGCAAAAAGTGTCTGAATGGTAGCCCATTTTGTTGTGGGGGAAAAAGTATCTTCATAATCGACCCCTTATTTCTGTGTAAAACCTTTTGCCACAAGCTTGTTTTTATGCTTATCAAGTGAGCCATTTTCTTTATACTTGTTATTGAAGACCCACTTGCATCCTATTGGTTTGGTTCCCAATGGAGGATCAACCAGCTTCCAGGTGCCATTCTTTATCAAAGAATCATATTCTTTCTGCATCACTTCTTTCCATTTATCATGAGAAGTGGATTCTTTTAAGGAAGTTGGTTCAAAATTTGTAGAGAAATTTAGTTCACAATCATAAGAAACATTCATATCAACAGGTGAATCAAGATTGTCTACATCACGTCCATTTTGTCTGGTTGAGATTCTTGTTCTTGTCTTTCCAACCTCATCAGGACAAACACTTTCAAGTGTCTTTGTAAACCATTTTGGAGGACCTTTCTAATATGGCCCAAGTTGCTCAGTTGATTGATATGGGTTTGAATCAAGATTTAGTCTCCCAATTTTGTTAATCACGTCACTCAAAGTGTCATTAATGGTTGGAGCTCCGTGCGGGGGAGAGAGTGCTTCAGAAGAATATTCCACAGATTGATCTAGTATAGGTATCCCGCCTTCAAGATGTGGAATCTAATTATTAAACTCTTGAAAATACTTTGCATGTTTTAATCTATCCAAGCGATCAAGTTGCCGCTCAACAACATTTTCATACTTAGAAGATTCAAGAAAAGAGCACATCTCTAGATATTATAAACTTCTTATTAACTTCATCATAAAGACGATATGGTTTGGAGGTATTTGATTAACCCAAGAAGATACATTTGTGACTCCTTTCACTGAGTTTTTTTCTTTGTTCCTTGGGTATCAAGTCATAACAAGTGGAACCAAAAACCTTGAGATGCCTCATCGAAGGAATGTGGCCATACAACATTTCATAAGGAGTCTTGTTTTTTATAGCATGAGATGGACACCTATTCTTTATATACACAACACATATAATTGCATTATCCCAAAACATCAGCTTAACATTCTTTAAAAACATCATTGAACATACAATATTTAAGATTGTCTTGTTCATTCTTTCAGCTACTCCATTTTGTTGGGGATTATAGGTAACGGTTGTTTGATGTTTGATCCCATGTTGGCGAAGATAGTTTTCAAATTAATTTGAAGTGTATTATTTTCCATAATTAGTATGAATAGATCCAATATGAGATTGTGCATGATTTTCAATCCATGCATGAAAGTTATTGAATTTTTCAAAAGATTCATATTTGTTCTTCAATAAATAAACCCAACACATTCTGGTGTATTCATCAATAAATGTCATCATATATTTATTACCATTTGCAAAAGGAAAAAGCATTGGGCCACATAAATAAAAATGAATGAATTCAAGTTTTCTATGTGCTCTAGAATAAGAATCATGAAAAGAACGTTTGTTGTGCTTTCCTAAGATACAAGCATCACATTGCTTAAGTTTCGTAGGAATTAGGAAAACGAGTAACTCCATTTTTGTTCAAGAAATGGAGGTTGTCATAGTTAAAGTGTCCAAATATATCATGTCATAAGAGACTTGATGAAATATACCTTAACCATAGTGAGAACTGTATGAAACGTTATGTGCACGAGCAGAGGTTCCTTGAAGCTTCAAAAGTCTTTCTTCTTCTATCTTAGTAATGACAAGTGAGTGATTTGATGCTTTTCTAACCTCAACCTTGCCATCAAATATGTGAATGGAGTATCCTTGTTGGCTGATGTGGACCAAAGACAACAAGTTTCTCCTCAGCTCCAGGAGGTATAGAACATCATGCAAAAGAAAGTCTAGAAGACCAGGTAGTTTGAGCTTGATGGTGCCAAACCCTGATGGCTTGAGTTTTGACTTGTCTGCAAAGTAGACTTCTCCATAAAAATTGTCAATGAATTCTTCAAAGAAAACTCTATTGAAATTCAGGTGGAAATTTTCTCCTGATTCAATCAACCAAGAAACTTTCCATGAAGCAAGTGATGTATTAAATAAATCTTCAGTTACTCGAATGTTGCAATGTGTCGCAACATAATGAGCGGATTTAGGTGCTTTACCTTTCCTTTTGTCATGTTTTTAACCTTTTCCTTCATTTATTTTTTGCTTGATTTTGTCCCAAGGAAACTTACATGTGGAAGCATCATGTCCATCTCTATTGCATCATATTAAATGAAGTTCATACCTTTCTCCTTAGAAATGTTTGCCCCCCACTACATCTAAAATTCCTCCTTCCTCTTCCTCTTCAGTCACCTCTTCCTCTGGAAGAATCTTGTCCATGTTTCTTCACTTTCTATGCAAGGCACACAACTTCTTCAGAATAATCAGAAGGTGTATTCTGACCAAAATCCTTCTCTCTTTCAACTAACTTCTTTTCAAGGGAGTCAAGGGCCATACTATGCAACCAATCAACCTTCACGTAGAAACAACACCATATGCACAGTCCAAGAAAACATCGAAATGAAACAACCATCTTCATTGCATCATTCAACACTGCATATACACTTCAAATGCACATTTCATATGTAGGATTCAAGTGGCACAGTTTCTACACACCTATTATTCAAATGCATGAAGCACTCACTAGTCAACAAAAAAATTCACTTTAGGTCTTCCATAGCAGTCTTCGAGAAAAAAAAACAAACAATCATCGCTTGGGCTTGTATTCCAACCAACGCTTCCACAACGACACCACCTAGGAAACACCACCAAGTTGAGAAACTAAGTCAAGTTCCCCAACCAGCATACAATGTAAATGCACCAACCAGGAATTCAAAAACGAATGGCAGATATTGGTTATTAATTAATGAATCGAACAATGTATATATAAACTCAGCGAACTAGCACAAAGAATGGACACACATTCGATAATTTAACTCGGCTTTCACTGGTACTGTGGCTAGAAAAGAGAAACATATTCAACCTTGATGAGAAACATTCAATCTCAAGCATATAGGACTCAACACTTAATTCAAGGTGTTTCAAAAATTTTAGGACTAACATATAGAACGCACAGAAAGGCATACAAATAATTAATCGCTACAAGGTCTAGGAGATGGATAGAGGACAGCGGGACAAAAGTTAATGGCAGTAAATAGGAGTTATGAGCGTAGAAAAACTAATTTTGAGAGTTGGCTCTGATACCATGGGAGGTCACAAGTAACTCCACGAATGTGGTTGATGCTTTGCATTAAGATAGAACATGGATATGTACATGGAGAGGGAGGCTATTTTGTTTTATCTCCCAATGTATCGTCATATTCCAATTCCCTTTATTTTTCTATTTACAATATTTACATGGATTTACCTAATCCCAAATATTAGGTGTCAACAAAGCAAAATTGGTCCCTTAATTATGGACCCCCTCTTAGAACCTATTGTCATTGTTTGTAAGTTGGATTCAAAGTATGCCTCGTGAGGATATGAAACTAATTTGGGGGTTTTCCTTAGCCTATCAAGTTGGATATTTTTACGGTTATGTACAATATACTCTATCTGCAATCCAAGATTTAGTGAACGGAAGACAAAATTGACTCTCTCATATCCCACATTGAGTCAATAATTTCGTAGTTAAATAAAAGCAATGGTCAATCAAGAGACTCATAAATCAAAGAGGAGAAATAATTCCTCATGGTTTAATGTAGCATGCTTTGTAACTATTGGTTTTTGTTAGGTTGGTTTGGCAAATGTAAATCATGTATCTAAGCTAAGCTTTAGCTATATATGAACAAGAGCGGTTGCGAAGCAACAAGTCCTTGGAAAGCAAGAAGGGAGTGTTTAGTGTTGCTATTTTTACAAGTTCATAAACCTTGAAGGAAACTTTAGTGGTAGTAGTTGTTTGAGTTCACAAACCTTAAAAGACACTTCATTAACACAAACCAGTTGTAATTGAAAGTTTTTCCATTGAAATATGCTTATGAGATCCCTTGAAGGAAGTTAAAAGGTGCTTTTGTGCCCTTATTTATACATGCATTGCAAAGTTATTTTTATCATCCTCACTTTACCATTGAATTTGAACAAAGTTTGGTCATTCACATATTTCCCCTCCCTATTATCCTCATACTACAAACAATCCTCTTGACAAGTTTCTGACTAAGATAAAATCGCCAATGAAGGAATAAAGAAGAGTTATTATGGGTAATAACATAAAAGTTCAACCTCACCTTGAGAGTATGCTTCTACTTTCAAAATCAGTGTCAAACCATTGTGTTTTTTCTATGGGTTTTTCTTTATTTGAAGGCATGTCATGTTACTATTAGAGACTAATACAATTTTAATTTAAATCACAAATGTAATAAATGATTATAACAGCATTAGGGTTTTATTATGTAGAAGATTATAAAATATTAGGGAAATGGTTCTTTGTAGAATAACAAGAATGCTATGCTAATATTTATTTTTATTGGATGGGAAGATGTGATATTCTATGGTCTAGAATGGAAAAAAAACACGGGATGTGGGAGTAGTAGACTTCAACACAGACCTACTAGAAGATAAAATCAATCTCATTATTTCCCTTTTATTCCCAAAAAATACTAGAAAAACTATATATATTACAAATTCCATGTCATTTTCATGTCCCACCAGTGTGTGGGAGACTATTATTATCCTTTATACTAATTAGTAATGTTTTTGTATATTGTAGGAAAGTGTTTATAACATTTACAGATTTTACTTTAATTCGAAATGTCCATGTAAACTAGTTACATGTTGTTGGATGCCATAGCAATCATGCTCCTTGAAATCAACACGTAAATTGTTGGATGCCAGATCCATCATGGTTTATATTTACTTGCTTGAAACCAAAACTATTCATTCATGAAATATACATGAAACAATTAGTTCAATGATATTATTAACAAATAATATTATGAAATATACTTGAAGCAGTAGTTCAATGATATAAAAAGAAATGGATTCTCTAAATGGATAATATTTAATTTCAATAATTGTTTTCACTTGTGTGTATGAAATAACTTGTTTAAAAAAAAAACTAGATTTTAAACTTGTTCATGTATGCCATCTAACAATTCTAGTTTAAAATTTGTTTAAAAGGAAAATAATGCAATAATATTCCTTGGGGCACTCTCTCTTTTAGAGTTGTAATTAAAACTCCAAACAATTTTCATTATATCAACGGTTAACTCCACTGCTAGTGTGTAGGGAAAAAAACTTCAAGTTGGAATCATTATGCTCTTATTGCTATTGATAAAAGGATATCATTCAAAGTGATCAATTTGGCTTTAGTTATCATCAAATCTCAAAGGGACCCCATGTTTACCCGACCTTTTTTCTGAAATCATTATTTCTCATTAATAAATGTATTATATTGGCTTACGAATGAGATAAACCATGAAGAAATAAATTAAACAAGCTAAGAGTTATTTACAACTACAACTACAATTACATAAAACCCTACTTTCTTTAAAAGACTGGCTGATTGGATCAATAACCCTACTACAAAGTGTGTAAATATTATGGGTTTCATATTCCAAATTATAATAAATTTGAGTAGTCTTCCTGCATCACTTGGATTTTATAACAAATACATAAAAGCATTGGATAGTAAATTGTCATTTTGTTGCACTCAAACAATAAATATTGAAATGTGAATTATTTTTGTGCAGATATGCCATTACTGCATCAATGAAAACTACTTACATTTTTAGACATCATTTTAACTTTATCCCTCTAACACCATTAGAGATCAATACCAAAAGGTGGAGTGGTTACTCCATGATAGAGTAATGCCTAAAGGTGGACTCCTTGAATTCAAACTCATTCAAATATAGATCACAAATACTTTATATATAGTAAATCCGAACTTCCAAATTTATTGACCAATTGATCTTTGCTAGAAATGAAGGGGAGCTATAAAATGATACTAAATGTTAATATTAAGTACCAATAATGGATCTTGTAGTTGTAAGTGCGTGAGAATCATCCACACTTCTCAAAACTCTCTAAAAGACTAATTATCTTGGCATTATCTTTGGCTAGCATTATTTTGTTTCTAACATATATTTCCATAACAATGGGATGAAATGGCAAAGCCTATGACAATAAAAACAATATTCCTGCTTCAAGACATAGAAGGGAAATCCATAAGTTGTTAAGGATTTCTAGGGATACCAAGGATCAAGATGAAGGACCAATATTGGATTTGATAGTGGCAATGGTAGGGGTATATGAATCAAGTAGGATTTTATAAACTCTTAAAATATGAGAGTAGGTGAATTAGGTGGAAGGTGCCCGTGCATGTGAATTTTCAGGATTTTCTAAATGTTACAAAAGACTAGTTTAGTAGTTAGCTTGGAATTGGACAACACTTACTCAAATCATTAAATAAAACCCAATGAAAAAATAAAACCTTAATCTTAACTTATGAAAACAAAAACAAAAATGCAGAAATGGTAGATAAACGTGATAAATATGTTAAATACAGTCTTCACAATATATTTCATGATGCAACATTAAACATTGCCTCTTTCATATAAAATGTTGGATCACATCTTGACTTGGAAATATTTTAAGAATGAAAGTATATTGGAGCATGTCTTCGTTCCTCGCAACTTGTATTGGCTAGATAATCTAATAATAAAATGAAATATATTATTTCACACACACAGATGTAGGTCACCATATGATGCACCCTTATAAGGTGCGGAACCATAACATAACTACAGAGAAGTTGGTGGCTAGGCCCTTTGGGTTTTGGTCTTCGACAATCACACTCAGGCTATATGAAGTGTGTGATATTTTAGTCATGTACAGAGGAACACCTAGGCACATAACATCTCTTGAATCATCAAACACGATTTTTGAGTCAATGTCTAAAGACATTTTATATATGGCCAGGTTTGGTTCATTTCTTTGGTCTTCTTGTATCGTAAGGCCTAATATAGGTAAACACAATCTACACAGTGACCCGATTGATGAAAATCTACAGGAAAAATACCCCATGCACCGCCCAATCTAGGTTGGGAGAAGGGTTTGGAAAATTGAAATAGGGGAGGACTTTTAGCTCTTCATTAAAACCCTTAATGGGAATTTCCTATTTTTTAGGTTTTGAGTTCAGATTTTGTGGTTAATATCAAAAAGAAGATAGAGAAACAATTTGGATATCTTGTAGATACACAACATCTCCTTCATAAAGGGAAGTGACTATAGGATCATTTTCATTTGCGGGATTATAACATCTCAAGAAATTCCACTATTGGATTGAATCTAAGCTTGTGAGGGGGTGCTTCGGGAGCTAGAAACCAAGGAGGATTTGTTTCGTACAAGGATGCGGCATGAGGCAAAGGCTCTCAAATCTGCCACAATGCAATCCTTCTCAAAAGGTTTCTTTATTGTTCAATTCAATACCCAGAAGATGTGGAGACAGCATTGAAAGAAGGGATCTAGTTTTGGGGAAATGTAGGGCTCTTCATTACCCCTTGGTCCCTGGATTTTGATGCCACAACAATGGTTGTCTCAATATACCTAGTGGACTAGTCTAAAACAACATAAAGCAAAGAATATAGAGTTTCCCTTAGAGAAATTGGAAGATGGGAAAAAGGCCTACTTGGAATCCATCACAAGCTTCACTTTCCTCTTCTTTCGTAATCTCCAATCATAGCTATGAATGCTATAATTAGAACCTGCACATACAACCAAAACAAGCCAAGGGTATATAACATCTATGTAGCATAGTTCAGTTACTTTATTCAAAGAATCAACGAGGCATTGAGATATATGAATGTAAACGAAACATAACACGTATAGGAAAAAAATATACTCTTTGTGTTAATATAAATAGGAGAGAGTTTACAACCAAGAATAGTAGTTGATATTGTAGAGATCTCCCCAAGTTTACTTATCCTTCCTTGTCACAAAGCACACCTTAATGTAAACCTAATGCATGAAGATGATGACTCTCTTAGATTCCAGGCAACAACATGAGGGCATGATCAATCTCCAAAATCCAACCCTGATGTGGTGGATGGCAGTAAATTTATAGGAGAGTGTGGTAGTTTAGGAATTCTTATCCATTTACCAATCTAGGCTTGAGATCAACTTAAGAGGGGAAGATGAGATCAAGCGATAAGAGCTGAAATCTATAAGGTAGGATCATATAGGATTCAAGTTTGTTATCCAAGGTAAATGGTTGAAACAACCCCTACAAACTTCTAGAAGATGAAGCTTCAGGATTCTTTTTAATTTTCCCAAATTTCTTGAATCAGCATGTTAGCACTACAATTTTTTAAAGATTTTCAAAATCTGGTCGTCATTCTCCAAGAAATCAATCTGCCTTTTCAATTCAGTTGTAAGATGAAAGTGTCACTATTAAAGTGTAGTGGTGAGAAAATTTCATTGCTACCTCATTCATTTCATTTTCCCTCTTTTACCTTTCATTTTTCCAAAAAAACCCAAAGTCCAATGTTTCATTTCTTTCAAAACCCCTTTTTAACTATTAAAATTCATTTTTTATAGTTAAAAAGTAGCTCTACACACCCACTAACATCCATATCATATTATACCCTTTTTACCTTACCTTCTATCACATAATCAGACCTTATACATGTAACCATTGCTGAATCCTACAAACTTTCTTATATGCGATATTGTTGGGACCCATCATTTATTTTTTATTTGTTTCATAACATTCGAAACATTTTAGAAAATTCCTTTATATTATGATTCAGATCACTTTTACCATATTCATTGGCTTAACGAAGTTTTCACTTATCCGCTTTTAAAAGTCGTTTAATGGGCCCCACCTACCTTTTCGCATTGCATTTTCGCAAAGTTCACTTACCGCATTCACTTCCGCTTCCTCGTTTCCCCGATTGCGATATTGAGTGGGACCCTTTCCTGCCACGTCATCGTCGCTAATCGCATATCGCAACAATCCTCGCCATATTCATTTACCACTCCACAAATCTTCTGGTGTGATACTAAAGGGACCCACCTTTCCCTACCACGTCACCCTTTCCCCCTCTCACATTGCAAGCTCTGGAGGATAGGCACTCAGGAATCCATTATAAATGTCGAAATGTGATTGCAATTTCCACCGGGCATTACACCTTGTTATCTTCCCCACCCTTTGATTCATGGTTCTCATGCTTTTTTTCCCCCCTTCTCCATTCTGATTTTAACATTACTAGGGGGGTCTGAAAAGTTGTTTTCTCCATCGCTCCTCCTGCTACGTGTCCACCTCTCCACATTTTGTACCCCCATTGGTCCAAACATCCTTGCCACATCATCACCCCCATCGCAAATCGCATTCGCTCCCGCTTGTGTCTTATGCTTAAACATTTCCGACCCCGATATGCGATTGTGATATATGTATAAAAGGTTTTCTCCTCCCACTCATCATTTATTTAATACTCTCTCCTGCTAATAAAATTAAACCCCGCTATCTCTTTCAGTCCACCTCCATAACCTGTTTAACCTCCATATTTCCCGCTCCTATTTTATTTCTCCCGTTGGCCCACAATTCAACGTGTCTCTTTCTCATATCTTTCACATGCCCGATCCTTTTGTTTGAAACCTATCTATACGGGTTTTTCCACTCCAACACTCTTTCCGCGTTTATTTTGAAACCCCATCACAACAAATAAGAAACCAAAGGAAAGGAATAGTAGCAGAGCTTCTCTAAAACAGATTTCTACCATTACTCTCAGCACCAGCACGTTTCCACAAGGCACCAGGTAGCATTCAAGAAACAATCACGGGTTTACAGAAAATCCGGCAGCAAAGGCTTTAAATATTAGACAACTATCAACAAATAAAAATATTTTCTTAAATATCAAAGACAGTTTGTCAATATGATAAATTCCATCAGAGTTCTGTTAGGATTGTAAATGGCTAAAAATAGCAGACAATCTACTTTTTCTCCTTCTCATCTATTTTCTGTTAAGTTGTTATGAAAGGAAACCGAAGGTCTAAGCCTTGCTGGCAGATCTATTGTAAAACTATAAATAGACAAAAAACAGAGGAAAAAAATGTGGGTTGGTTGTTCAGCTTATTGTATATTGTGTTGAATATTTCTGAGTTGATAATATATTCAGATGCACTCTTGAGGACTCACAAACTGTGTGGTGTGTGTATTTTTTTCCCTTATGTTTTTACATACTTTATCTGTCTTTCCAGATTTATCATAAAAGTTCTATCTTATGCTTTTATAATTCTTGTGAACCTCCAAGACATATTGATATGTTTTTGTAAGTTTTGTTCCAAGCTTTCCTGATTCAGTATGAATTGAAGATTGTTCATAAGCATTCCTTGATATGGAAATAAACCTTGTTTCATGTTTTTATAAGTCTTTTGATCTAGCATGCATGTTAATCTATTTTTTTCAATCTTGATTCACCAAGAATTCCTGATTCATGAGGTCGTGTTAGTCAGAAGCATTCCTTGTAATGGGATTCTTTAAATGTAAAGTGGGACCCTTGTAAGTCTTTTAAAAGCATTCTTTCACTATACATTTCAGATCTGGAATTTGTGTCACCCTTTCCTCTTGGCAGTGGGCTTTTGTTTTACATATCCACTGTTTATCTTCCATTTTTCTAACGATCAGGCTACAAACTCAATTTTTCTACCATATCATACACCAGTGCCCTCATATGTGTGAGAGATCCTTATTTGCTCAAAATATTTTTCAGTGCATGTGAGTTTCAACCACTTTCCAAAAAAACTTAATCAAAATACAAGAAAAGCCCTTGAGCTTAACATGTGTCTGGTCAGGCGCTTGTCACATTCCAAGTGCTGATTCCAATGCTAACACATCACACCCCCAATAAGGATCAAGCTATTTTTTATCAATGTTGGTGCAGTAAGGAGAAACCTGCTACTGAACGCAGGTTTCTAAAGGGGTAGGGTGCGTTGGGGCTTAAAATCACTGATTTGGAGAAGTTTTACCCAAAAACTCGTTCATTTGGAAAGGTCATGCTTCATTCTTTGTGTAGGGATGACGATAACATGTTCACGGATGATGATTGATCCAGTTTGTAGGCCTATTGACCAGATGCGACAAAATGGCCTATAACATATTCCCCCCTAAAGCACAAATTCATAGATGGTAGCTGATGACTATAGTGCTTTAGCTTGTGACAAGTTTGGATGAATAAAAATTGTTCGAGACTATCATCTGTTACAATAAATTTTCATCATGATATCCTTGCTGAGGGGAGGCATACCCACACTCAACACATAAGCTAACATTACATGTATAATGAACAAGAAGTCACGTCCACTGATGACAAAGAGTGGACCCATGATTGGATGACTATTCTTTATGATCATAACCATCATGCTTTGTAATCTTTCATTAATCCTGAAAGTGCGGTCCATATGGATGGAACTAGATTCGGATTCTTCTATCTCGTTCACTCGATCATCCAATGTATCAGTATAACCATGTGAATAAAGGATTTGGAGTCGAACATGGCATACACCATTTTATTACTGAATAATGATGTAGGTCGTTAACAGACGTGAGATAAACCACCAATGAAGTTAATGGCTCTCAAGCTACAACAATACAATTTGTATGGTGTGAATGAATGAGTTGAATTCGAACACCAAGCAAAATCTTCTGGTTGAAGGCCAATGATGAAAAAATATCGCCAAGAGTGAGGAAACTTACCCTTGATGCATGCAAGCTCCATGCAAGCGACAGGAAGCGACCCGTCGCAGGAGGGCCTTGATGTATCTTTCACCAAAGACATGAAACAGGTATCAAGTTTTTGAGACAAAATGATGCTAATGTGGAACGGGTTCAGGAAATACAAACACGAATGTAGGCTTAAGATTATTGTAGCACATAACAACTCAATGACTTCTCTTTAACATATCAACGAAACTTTATGGAGTTGGAAACATTCACCCAAAACTGAATGTGAAGGCTTTGATATGGTATGATGAACCAAACTATAGGCAGATTTCCCAACCCAATAGTCGCAGAGATGAAGTGGAAGAGTGTCATTTTCAAACGCGACTCACTTCCATTAATAGGTGAAGTACCTTATTTTCCCAATTTCCCCAAACATTTATGGTCAGTACCTCTTTATTTTTTAACAAGCTTGAGTAGGATAACATGTGCTTGATTTATAAGTTCATCCTTCAGATGAATCCCTCTTAGTATCTTTAATGAACCCTAAGAATGATTGGTTCGGTCTCATCATGTTCGATGATTCCGTAGAGGTTTGATGATTTTACGAGTCCAACGAAGGTACAACTTGACTCCTTTTTCATGTTTAGAGAGTTTGAAAAAGAGGCGAAAAATAAAACTCCAAAGGTTCATTTTCGTAAAGTTGTCTCTTGAGTATGAAAAAGCAGAAAAAAATACTCAGGAGAACCTCTTAGCCATGTTCGACTAAGGTATTCATTTTTCGTAAATATTCTCTCAGTCCGAAAAATCGCTAAATTATACTGAGTAGACTTATTTTCATTTACTTTAACGAGTTTTAAAATGCAAGTGATCGACAATATTTTCATGTTTAAGGAGTCTGAAAGAGCTGAAAGAGGACTCTTCCTGGAAGAATGAGTGGTATAAAGGGTAGAAACTAGTTCCTGTCATGATGGAACTGCTCAAAACTCGTAGAGGTCAAGAGGTTGGCTAATAATACCACTCATTGTAGTAGTTCAATGGGAATGGGTAAAACAACCAAGTGAAAGAGTATGATAGGCCAAACATATGGCAATGATGGAAAGAGAAAACCAAGGCTCATCTGGAAGAAATAGGCTAATAAAAAATGGAAATAATGAGAATATGATGAGAATGGTTTCATTTTTACATAAGCTTGAAACATGGGAAACTATGCTTGAGAATACTTGAAGATGGTTTCATTTTTTACTCAAGCTTGAAATATGATAAAAACTATGCTTGAGAGTGGTTTCATTTTTACACAAGCTTGGAATAGAGAAAAACCATGCTTGAAATAAGTTTTCATGCCCGCAACATAATGAGTCAATTCTAGACACATTCCCCCCAAGCTTCATTTCATTCACCTAAGTAGACTACTTGTTACTAATAGGCAAATGGAATGAAGGTTCTTTTACGTGATCAAGTGAAAGACTTGACTGGGAATTTATGAGATCTAATCAAACACTCTAATTGGGAGAGGATCTATTTCATTTTTTAACGAGCTTGACACAATAAAAGAATTATGCTCATGACACCTTGTTTCATTTTTTAACGAGCTTGGCACAATAAAATAACTATGCTCGTGACACCTTGTTTCATTTTTAACGAGCTTGACACAAGACAAGGAAATTTTCTCTGGAAATATTGTTTCATTTATTAATGACCTTGACACAAGAAAATGAACTTTGCTCATGAAACCTTGATCCATTTTTTAATGAGCTTGACACAAGAAAAGGAACTATTCTCATGGAACCTTGATCATGTTCCATAGGAGGCCATGGTTTCCAAGACGTTCTCATCATATAAGAGGACTATGCTCTGGAAGGAATCCATGTCAAGGAATAAAATGGAAAGATCGGACTCCAATGCCCCTACTACATGATGCACTACATCACCTACTAGATAATCCGTAGACGTGGGCATGGAACAAGTTTCCACATAATTAATTTATGGCGGGGGAGATACCACTTGCATATAAGGACCATTTAGGGTTTTTGGTTGATTAGGATTCAAAGATCAATGAATGAAAGCTGGTCAATCGTCACGATTTTTATTACATGCAGGAAACACATCACACGAAAGAGTGAAGAGACAAGAGCTCCCGTGACATAAAAATAGTCACGCCCAAGGAATAAATTAAAATCCAGAGGACCTTGGACTACCATCACATTGATATAGACAGTCTTTCCTCCCAAAGTAATAGGCAACTGAGGAAGGATCCCTAACGGTTGACTGGTTCCTCTATTAAAGGCCAACAAATTCTAGGTGACAGGAACAAGCTATGAAGAATCAAAATATTTCCAAGCAGTTGCGGATAGAATACAAACAGACGTGCCTTTTCTATGATTGTTCCACATATGGGAATATTATAATCATGTACTATGATATGGAAGGACATGTAAGGAGGAAGACGATATCATGTCAGTCGACTCCAATCAAAGGAAGATACCATACTACATGGAGGGGCTTTTGTGGGAACAAGATAATTTCCCTCTTGTGCTATGGGAATAGGATAATTTCTCCCATGTATTGTGGGAACGAAAGGATTTACCCCCTGTGTGGTTGGAATGGGAGGATTGTTCCCACGTACTATTGGAAAGAGAGGATTTCCCCCTAGTTCATTAGAACATGAAGAAACGAGAAGAACTTGAGCAGTATGAACTTCAATCTCTACGAGAAAGGTACAATCAACTAAAAGTGGAATTGATTCAACGATTTTCTCAAACAATGGTTGGTCAGGAAAAAAATCATGGGATACACGTTTAGAGAGATTGAGATTGATTGGATTCAGATTTTGATCACTCACTTCATCAAATAGTGAAGGATTGGGAGAAATATTTTGATAACGAACCGAAAGATGAGGCTGAGAAATTGTAAGGTTTTCCAACACTTTTGAGGCTTAATCCATATAAGTACAAAGGTTAATAGGATGTTTCCCTTCACATAACATACAGGAAACTTAAATTTACCCTTTTTCCCATGATACACTATCACTGGTTGATGGTTTGTCACCAGCATGATCTCTAGAGGCTGATGATTAGGGTTGTTGTGAGCTTGTGGACCACACTTCTAACACCTATGTAATATTGGGGCAATCTTTAAGAAGGTGGTCACCCTTACATAACTTGCAAGGGAATTTAACTTTGCAGGGTTGATTCGAAGGTTTCTCCATACTAGTTACATTGGTAGCAATGGTTGCTTGGTCCCTCCCTGCTCATTTTGCTTCATCTTCTTTGTCATTTTCTTCTTCTTCTTAGAATCCTGGTTACTAGAATCAAGACTTTCACCAGGCGAGGAGGAATAAAGGGATGAATAAACAACATGTGAATAAGTCAAAGGTTCAATTGCAGGTTGATGTTGTTTAGGTGGAGGAGGACTTGTGATGCAGCCAAAGGCTGCAAAAACCCACATTCTCACCTTAAGATGCATATAAAAATGCATGGTTCATTCATCAACAAACATAATTCCCATATTTGGGCAAACTTTAATGCGGAAGCTACCTTTTCAATTAATGGTTAAAACCATATTATAAAACCCACTTCATGAATATTCGAATTGCAATTAAAACCCAAAATATAAACTTCGGCCAACACATACATTAATGTATGTGCCCAACGTTTTAACAATCCACCATTTCAATCGATTATATTATATAACCTAAAGTTATTACCTTGATTTATAATATCAATTTCCGACATAACATTATGTCCGGCCCCACGGCTTTTATAACTTACCAACTACCCTTCCGCCGTCGGGTCCACACTACCGTTAACCATCACACAACTTCAAGTGTGAATTCCATCAGATCATTTGATCAGAGCATCCAACGGATATCGCATTCGATTAACTCCCGAAGTATATCTCTCAAAAGTCACGTGAAAGAAATGGTTTTGAAATTCGCATTCGATTAACTCCCGAAGTATATCTCTCAAAAGTCACGTGAAAGAAATGGTTTTGAAATTCCACCATGCTATGTGTCATTCTAAGACGTTTATCGCGCAATTTTCTTAAATACCATTTACCATTTCAAATCTACGCGAAAACCATATGTGGTTTTCCGAAACCACTTCACGGTTCCATCACATGGTTCTGCTTCCTCTGCGCCTTTACTTTGTATTTTCCGCCTTCAATTCAACTCATGATTCCGAACACGGTCAAGGTTCCATCCTGAAAGAATAATTTCGAACAGAGCCATACCATACATCTTCACAATCTTCAAACCCTCTCTACATTCATTCCACGCATGGGTTATTCATCTTCTGAGGTTCTCATCCATACAATAAACCCTCAAATTTGACTTCAAAGTTCCACTCCTTTGACCGATCCAACATTCACTTTGTCATTGGATCTTCTTTGATGATCCCGAGCCATTGTCATCAAAACATTATTCTCACTGCAATGTGTATTCACAACAGAATGCCTAATTTCTCCATAAAATGTTTTATATGAAATAAACCCCATTTTGAAATACATCCAGGCCCATTTTACACCTCAAATTAGAAGTTCAAATAATTCCTTTAATAGCATCGATCCATTTTGTGATCGATTCACACCATATAACTCAGAGTTGAAATACGAACTCAGAAAATCGAGTTCTTTGTATTAACACACAAAACTTACATAGGACTTCTTCCTCTGGCCTGATCTTCTGTATCAGTGGCCTTTTCCTATTCTGCCTGTAGGCTTACAAACTCTGTCTATCTATCTATCTATCTCTGTTCTACCTTTTAAAAAATCTCTATCTACTACTTTTTATGCCTTTGAGGCTTACATTTTATACAAAAGGTTCTGAAACTATTTTTGGTTTCAGTTCTTCCATCTCCTCAACAAAATCCTAAATATCCTCTAACTCCTTATTTGCCTCAACTAACCCCTAAGGATCCTCTTTCATCACAAAATTATGAACCAATTCTAATTTAGGATTTATAATTAATTCCTAAATCTCTCAATCCCTATGCGCTCTCAACTAGTCTAATTCTCTCATGTTCTCCAACATTCAAGAAAATTTACAAAATTCCTCACAATATTTAATTAATTCTCATTAAAATCACTCAAATCATTACATAAGAAATCAACTCCCTTGAAAACACAAAACCCCTAAGTCTATTAAAATACATGGAATTTTCTTGAGCCTAATGCCCCTGCATCAGACTCCCAAGGTCAAAAATAATCATGATCTCCTGATCATGTGCTTTTAATATTTGCCTCCTGGATCCCATACTCTATTTTGTTGTTGTCCAATATATGCATTATTCTTCAACTGCACTTTTCCAGGCTTCCATACCTTATTCTGCATCTTGCCACTAGTTATGCTTTCATATTTTGTTCTTGTCTTTCCTTTGCTGTTGTTACTTTACTTTCTTGTTGTTGTCTTCTTCTGAGACACCTTCATCATCAACCTCCTTATGTTTTCAATCTCTATGTCCAGTTTATCTTCTGTCTATGAATTACTCTACCTTTTGTTGTTGCTTTCAATTTCTGTTGCTTTTGTTGCTGTAGATGTTGTTGCCAACATTGTTGCTGTAGATGTTGCCATTGCTGTTGTTGCTGTAGATGTTGCCATTGCTGTTGTTGCTGCAGATGTTGCCTCCTCCAAAACTTCCTGAATATATCTTAAGATATATCCCTCTGCAACATTCTTCTTCTGCTCACTACCTGCAAATTCACTTTTGAAAAATGAATTATCATTTGATTCCTTAATCACATAAACATAATCATTCATTGTTCCTTGTATACTAGTAAGCATAATTAATTTTGGAAAACTAGTATTTTCTCCTACTTCTTTCATAACTCCAGACATTTTCATTCTAGTGTCTGCAATTCCTTTCTCTTGTTCAAAATTTTCCAACAAACATTTCAGCCATTCTCTTTGTGCTTATTTTCTCTCAAACATATCATCAATATGCTGCAATTTAGTTTCAGCATATCCTTCTTCTTCTTCTTTGACAATCTTCAGTAATTTTCTATCACCTTCTTGATTGATTCTGACAGTTAATTCACCTTCTTCAAACTCTGTATCTTCATCTTTTATCAGAATAGAATTCTGATTCTCCAGCACTGTGGCAGTTCTAAAAGTCTATCCTACAATCTTCTCTTGGCCAATCAGACAAGCCAGCTCCTCCTTGTCATCAACAGTAACAAGTTTTTTCATATGAGACATGATTGTCTCACCTTCCTTGGAATTTATAAGTTCCTTCTTCTGCAACAGCTCATCTTCATTCAAGACAACTCCAAGAGATGGATTGTCTTCTGCAACACCTGTAAACACAGTCAAATTATCAATTTCAAAATCACAAGACCCAATGGTCTCATTTGATGATCCAGTCACCAAATCTTCTCTTTTCAGTTCTAAGTCTCTTTCAGGACTCAGAAAATCTTCATTGTCTTTCTTCCCAACTTCCAGGGTTATCTCCATTGTGCTAATCACCATAATAGAATGATGATCATCCACTATTTTTTCATCTAACATAGTTTCCTTTTCATTAAATTCTCTGATATTTTTCATGTGTTGTCCTTCTTTGCCTGCATAATTAACACATGAATTATCAGTATTAGAAATAAAAGGTTTCAATACCTCTTCCTCCTCTGGCAACATTTCAGTATGCTGCTTTGAGTTTTCATTTAACTCCTTTGTCATCACATCATTATGTTGATTTAAATCCTCCATGAGACAGACAGCTAGTCTCTCCTTTTTATCATCTGTTTAAAAAATGTCTCCTTGTACTGGCTCACAACAATGAACTTCTTTCTCTACAATTTCACTTTTTTGAACTCTTACATCCTTATCCTCTGTTTTCTTACTGTCATTCATGACAATTTCTCTATCTTTCACATTCAACAATTTATCATGAGTGTAGAACCTCTGCTTTTCTAATTCTCTTCATTGAAGATCTAACTTTCTATATAACTTAACAATTTCAATTGGAGTAGAACTTGGAAACTTTACACAACTTTCCATACCTTCATTTTTTGTTTACCAATCATTAGATGGCCCTTCTTTCTCTGTTTCAATATTCTGCTGAATATTCTCATGAGACCCCTCTATCTCCTTTTGTTTCTGAGATCTTACTTTCTTAGCATCCTTCTAAACAGAATTCAGATTCAACTTCTCCTCCTTAACAAACTTCAAAGTTTTTTCATCATCCTGTGATGTACCTGCAATCATACACAATTCTTTAGTTTTAAAAACACAGGACTTTTTAGTCTCGTTTGCTTCTTCAAGCATTTCTCCTTGAACAGATTTTCCTGTGGAATCCTCAAATTCCATCTTTGACTCAAAAAATCTGAGTTTTTCCTTCCATAAGGCAATTTCCTTTTGCCTCCTCTTCATTTGTAATGGTTGCCAAATTACCCTCTTTCCTTTCAGTGGAAAGATCCATCTTCCTCTCTGGTTTTCCTCTTTTTGTAGCCATTCCTGTAGTACCTCCAGTTGTACCTTCATCACTGCAATATCTATTTCTCATCCTTCATCTTATCTTTGTGGCATTCTTTAGAACCTCTTCTCTGATCCTCCATGATAATCTTCTTTATAAGCTTCTCACTCACTATGATTTGCACTAATCCTCTGCAACAGCAAGTCCTCCCTCCTGCCACTTACCTCACCAATCCCCTCTCTGGACTTGGTCTTTTGGCAAGCACGAGTTCTCTATCTCTGGAACTTCTTGAGCACTCTCTTCTGCTCTCTCTAGGCTTATATCCTCAACTCACCGTCTCTTGAGAACACTTCAGTTGTTCTCTCTATCCAACCTTTAGCTTGAATATTAGGTTCACTGCCATCATCATCAAAAACTTTGTCTTCATCTTATCTGCAACCATAATTCTGCAATCACAATTTTTAAACCAGATTAAATTGTCTCACCTTCAATATCTCTGCATGACCTTGTTCTCTTCATTCACTTTTACTTTGATTGTCTTCATTTATTTCTGCAAATGCCTGTTCACTTCATTTCTATGTATCTGCTGCTTATCAGATTTAGAATCTGATCTCCAACTCTGTGTATTCTAATTTAATTAAAAAAATATTTAACTTTCAAAAGAGTTCTTCCGGCTCTGATACCACTTGATGCAACCAAAGGCTGCAAAATCCCACATTCTCACCTTAATATGCATATAAAAATGCATGGTTCATTCATCAACCAACATAATTCCCATATTTGGGCAAACTTTAATGCAGAAGCTACCTTTTCAATTAATGGTTAAAACCATATTATAAAACCCACTTCATGAATATTCGAATTGCAATTAAAACCCAAAATCGGCCAACACATACATTAATGTATGTGCCCAACGTTTTAACAATCCACCATTTCAATCGATTATATTATATAACCTAAAGTTCTTACCTTAAGTTATAATATCAATTTCCGACATAACATTATGTCCGGCCCCACGGCTTTTATAACTTACCAACTACCCTTCCGTCGTCGGGTCCACACCTTCGTTAACAATCACACAACTTCGAGTGTGAATGTCATCAGATCATTTGATCAGAGCATCCAACGGATATCGCATTCGATTAACTCCCGAAGTATATCACTCAAAAGTCACACGAAAGAAATGGTTTTGAAATTCCGCCATGCTATGTGTCATTCTCAGAAATTTATCGCACAAGTTTCTTAAATACCATTTACCATTTCAAATCTACGCGAAAACCATATGTGGTTTTCTGAAACTGCTTCACTGTTCCATCGCATGGTTCCGCTTCCTCTGCACCTTTACTTTGTATTTTCCGCCTTCAATTCAACTCATGATTCCGAACACGGTCAGGGATCCATCCTGAAAGAATAATTTCGAACAGAGCCATACCATACATCTTCACAATATTCAAACCCTCTCTACATTCATTCCACGCATGGGTTATTCATCTTCTGAGGTTCTCATCCATACAATAAACCCTCAAATTTGACTTCAAAGTTCCACTTCTTTGACCGATCCAACATTCACTTCGTCACTGGATCTTCTTTGATGATCCCGAGCCATTGTCATCAAAACATTGTTCTCACTGCACTGTGTATTCACAACAGAACGCCTAATTTCTCCATAACATGTTTTATATGAAATCAGCCCCATTTTGAAATACATCCAGGCCCATTTTACACCTCAAATTAGAAGTTCAAATAACTCCTTTAATAGCATCGATCCATTCTGTGATCGATTCACACCATATAACTTAGAATTGAAATACGAACTCAGAAAATCGAGTTCTTTGTATTAACACACAAAACTTACATAGGAATTCTTCCTTTGGCCTGATCTTCTGTATCAGTGGCCTTTTCCTATTATGCCCGTAGGCTTACAAACTCTGCCTATCTATCTATCTCTATTCTACCTTTTAAAAAATCCCTATCTACTGCTTTTTATGCCTTTGAGGCTTATATTTTATACAAAAGGTTCTGAAACTATTTTTGGTTTCAGTTCCTCCATCTCCTCAAAAAACTCCTAAATATCCTCTAACTCCTTATTTGCCTCAACTAACCCCTAAGGATCCTCTTTCATCACAAAATCATGAACCGATTCTAATTTAGGATTTATAATTAATTCCTAAATCTCTCAATCCCTATACACTCTCAACTAGTCTAATTCTCTCATGTTCTCCAACATTCGAGAACATTTACAAAATTCCTCACAATATATAATTAATTCTCATTAAAATCACTCAAATCATTACATAAGAAATCAACTCCCTTGAAAACACAAAATCCCTAAGTCTATTAAAATACATGGAATTTTCTTGAGCCTAATGCCCCTGCATTAACTTGGTTGAGAACAAGTTTAGACAATCAGAACCAAGGAGGTAAAAAAAACCAATGGTAAATCCGAGAAGGTACAATGTTACCATATAAGGAGCACCAATATTTCCAAAATAATGAAAAGCATCAGGATTCCCATCAAAGGGGGTTCCTTTACTAGTGGAATTTGGAATTGTTTCCATTAGTCTCAAACTAAGATATACTAAGGATTTGTTCCATGGGGAGGATGTTATTTCGTGGTCAATTCATTTATTTTAGAAATTAAATACACAAACTAAAACAAAATAGGGGTAACTAGGAAAAAGGGTTTTCCAACTGTGAACTGCAATATACCACCTTAGAAAACCAAGGATTTACGTACAGGAAGGCAATGGCCCCAAATTTTTTGTATGGTGTATCATAGTGTACAATGAGGCTGACTCAGTTACCTAAGGCGAGAATAGAAACCTAGCGTGGACTTCCAAAATATACTCGAAGGTATGTGGAAGCGCAATTCGTAGTAGTGTTGTCTAAAGTGTGACCGCACAATGAGAGTTTTCCCATATATTTTTCATGCGTGGAGCACCATCCAATATACCTAGAAGTATGTGGAGAACGGTCTTATACACTTACGTGCGTGGAACATGATATCACCCCCAGAATGTAACGCTGACAAAGAACGACAACTCCTACGTTTAAAGACACTCGAACACGTCTCTGGCCTAGACCTCTTGATGTTTGTGTTAATGTGACAAATGATCCTTAGGTTGATTTAGTAAATTTTAGAGTTGATCTTGAAGTATATTTCAATTTCAAGGCTCAAAAATCGATCTCACCTTAACACACCTACGATGCAACTAATATGATGAAAATAACTCTTTTCATTTTCCTTTTAACACTAAAAGGCCTGACTAAGTATGGGAAGAAGAAATCAATCAACAATGCAACAAATAAGTGACGGAACAATCAATCTCCTCAACTTCACGATTACAATCAAAATCAAAGCCCTATATGCAATGAAAATAATGGTTTTTATTTTCCTTTCTTTTAATATTTCAAATGCAAAGAAACATAAGAATGAAACTTGATTTCTAATGAAAATAAACCACATAGACTTTGACTGTAATGTAAAAGTTACTTTTGAAATTCAACAATCAATCTATGCATACAAATCCTAATTGAAAAGAAGAAAGAAAGAACAAAAAAGAGTCTTATTAAAAAGGTGATGTCACTGAGAGGTGATTAACACTCGTACACAATTCATCCCCCCTGCCACCCCCCACCCCCGATTAAGGGGGAATATTTTTTTGCAACAATGAAAGAAAAAACACACAATTTCACACAACGAATTGGCTTTACAGAGACAAGGACACAATTAGAGACAAAAGGAAAAAAAGCTGGGCCAAATCAATTCAGATAGAAATGCAAGAAAATCATTTTTTTGCATCTTACAAGGATCAACGTAGGTGCAGAACAGGCACCAGTGCTCTGCAGCGCAAGTGCATAGAATGAGAGACTGCACTAAAGTTCTATATATCCATACCAGAGGGTGCAGTGAGGCAGATTCGGCTAAAATACGAAACAAAAAATCAAATCAAGCTCAAAACAGGGTTGTCCTAAGGTCAATCAAGGTATTAGTGAGGCAATCAAGGTCATTTTAAGAGGTGAAAAATGTGCTAAGGTCAAGGAAACCACTAAGGGAAGAAACCATTCCCCAGTGGAGTCACCAATTTGTTATGCAGAATTTACGATTTCAGACAAAATTATCTTCCCCAGACTTATATATATATATATATATATATAGAGAGAGAGAGAGAGAGAGAGAGAAACTCCATTACCAATTTCATAGTAATACTACATAATCATTTAAAACATATAAATTTATTTAATTTTTTGATAAACCTATTTTAATGGAAAATGAAGTTTCCAAAAAATATATCATCAATCTAGTGAAAATGTTTCATAGGCTAAAACCAATAATATTACAAACAAATAAAATTTCATAAAATATTTATTAAAATTTATAAATTACCAAAAAAAAATGATAAAATGTATTAAAAAAATATGATTAACTCAAAATATATATATGTAATAATAACTCACAATATAATTGTTTGTTACCATTATATATATATATATATATATATATATATATATATATATAGAGAGAGAGAGAGAGAGAGAGAGTTTGTTTGTTCCTTTTCTCCATATGGAAATTACACACCAAAGTTAGGATACATTCAACTTAACACTACCCGTTTAATCATAAATATGAAGTGGTGGTGGAAATTGGTGTGGTGTTTTAAGTGTCAAGCAAAAGCTAGGATTTTTATGTGGTGTATGCTTGAAACTAAATTGGCAACATGGGACAATATGCAAAAGCATAAAAAATTAGGACCTCGATGGTGCTCCCTTTGCAAGAAGAATGCAGAATCTATGGTTCACATCTTTATTGCACGACCTTTTATTTCCCTTATCCTGAAATATTTTCTATCAGTGTTGCGCCCGACTTGTAGCTGGCATGGTTATACTATGGAGGATGCATGGAGAGACTGGAATAGTTCAGCTGCGACCCAGTTATATAAAGCCTTACCACTCATTTTATGTTGGGGTATATGGTTGGCCTGCAATAAAGCAATTTTCTAGGACAAACTTTCTTCTCTAAATAGGGTGGTTGCGGATTGAATTTTTCAATTCTGTCTCATTTTCCATAGATTAAAACTTTTTTTGCTCCAAGACATATAGTTGAAGAAAATCATGATAGGTCTTTTCCATGAATGTTTTTTAATGGTGCCTCTAAAGAAAAGGGTGCTAGATGTGAGGGGTTCAATTCTCTATCTCTCAAGCAACCATTATTTCCATATTAAGATGGGTTTGGGCTGGGGCACAAAAAACCAGGTTCAAATTCTTTTTTGGAAATACCTTTTATTGTTCACAAAAGAAAAATGATGTGATTGTGTACAGGTTTTCAGGGATTCTTTGTTAGTGATTAATTGCTTGAAACAAGATCAACAATGTTGTGATATTTTTCTCTTGCATATTAATGTTTGATCAATTCACATGTTCTCATAATTATAGGGAGAAAAACACAACAAGAGACAACCTTTCTATAACAAACTTGGAATTGGATCAAGGTGTTATCTCTCAGAAATTTCCCTAGGGTTATTATGTTGTGTCAAAATAAATAACAAAGGTAACTATCAACCACTTTTGGAGATTAGGATCTAGCCTT
The DNA here is from genome assembly GCA_034641835.2 of Pinus albicaulis. NCBI lineage: Eukaryota > Viridiplantae > Streptophyta > Pinopsida > Pinales > Pinaceae > Pinus > Pinus albicaulis. Next base: position 597,592,719 of record CM076576.1, read on the forward strand.
CCTAATGCTCAGAGAGGGATCTCTCTTAATGATTTAACTTTGTTGTTTTAATTGATTTTAGGCTAGTTATGTAAGATTGATTTGGTTTGATTTTGATTTGTTGGTGGAATTACTCATATAGATGGATAGGTGTCTTTTTACTTTCCATTGGGATATGGAGTCAATATATCAAGAAAACAGAACAGAATCAAGTTCCAAAGGAAGTGTTACAGGGAAAGGTAGCTGAGAAAAATCAAATCTTAAACGTTGAATGGTGAAGTGGTTTTCAATCGGGATCAAGAAGCAGTTAAGAATTCCTTAAACCGGATAATGAAGGAAAGTGAAGGAGGTCAATCGGGATTAGAGAGAAATTAAGGATCCACTTAACCAAATATCAGAAGAAAACATAAAAATGGATAACAGTTCAAAACAAAGTGTACTTAAACAAATTCTGCAATAAAATTCCAGTTATACCATTCAAATTTAGAAAACATGCAAGTTTATGGAATACTTAAGGAAACAACATGAACAATTGAAATATACTTCACTGAATTAGCTCAACACATGAATATTTTAAATAAATGTCTTTATTACTTGTCCTGTCTGTCAACTTGGAAAAGGTACAATAAACCCTCAGGTAGTAGATCAATTCAACTATAGAAATATTCAGGAATCCACCCTCAATACTTCGAATTGATGAAGTATTTATACAAAACTTAATAACAAATATCCTATCAACTAATTAGGATTTAATTGAGGAAAATAAATATCTTCATGCAAGAAGATAGAGACACCTATTTAACTAAATACAAGTTGTCCTTGTTTATTTGATTTGTTGTTTGCTTCTTTGATATTTGTTGTCTTTTACGCTGGTTGGCTTTCACACTACTTGTCATCTAACTTTTCTTTTAACTCTTTCTTTATCTGTCTTCATCTTTAACCAGTCTTTGCTTTATCTGCTTGCTCTATTTACTCTTTAACTTTGTGAATTTTCTTTCACCTTACTGCTCTGTTACTTGTTTTTACTTTTACCTATTATAGTAAATCACACAATTTTTCCCAGGCTTCTTTATCTGGAAGTTTGATTTTTACCATCTTCCTATAAATCCCATATGCCTCACTATGCTTGGTAAATGTATGCTTGTTTACAAAAATATGATTTACCTCATGCTGGAGGTAAAAGAGATTTTCAAAGATTTGAAAGAGTACTTTGCATGTAGGAATTCCTTTCAATGAGGAATTGTAGGAATTTTATTTTGCCACTTCCTTGATATTTTTATCATAATATCATGCCTCATTAGTCTATAATTGATAACTAATGGATTAGGCGGACCTTTTTGTCTCAAAACATCAAACTTGTTCATGAATCTGTTCACTGAAAGCTCCATAGTTTGACACTTATCCTCAAACTGTGTCATCAAATTTCTCTTGGAAATCACTTTCTTCACCTCTAAGATTGTTTATGTTTTGTGAATTATCCCAATTTCTTCTAATTCATGCTTGTTTTTATAATTAAGAAACTTAATTATCTCAGTGGCTTCCTCTGGTTTCTTTCCAAGCTCTTCTTTTACTTTCTGAATAGCTTCACTAGCTTCCTTTATCAAATCTTTCTGTTCAAATATAAATTGGATAGAAGGCCAGATATCATTAACAGAGTTAATGATATTGGCCCATAATTGTTGTTTTGCTTGGGATAAAGGCTCTGCTAATGTGAATTCTTTTTCTAACTTCTGTATCATGTCATTCAATCTGTTGGATTTCTGTGTTTCAGCCTTTTGCATTATTTGAACCAATTTCTTTTCATCTTCTATATTTTTCACTTGTTCTTTGAGCCTATTGATATTAGTAGTTTGGATTGACATATCCTGCATTGCTTTAATCAATTTACTTGCCTCATCAGTGGGATGGGCTTATGTTGTTACTAGTGTAGTAGTTGGTGTAGTTGTTGGAACTTATGTTGTTACTGGAACTGTTGTAGGTAATGAAGCTGATGTTGAAGCTATAGGAATGGAAGTAACAGGAACTGCTACCATGTTGGCCTTCTTTTCCTGCACTAACTTGTTCATTTCATTTTCCATCTCTTTCAGTTGAGTTGTCAACTGAATGATGAGATCCATCATTTCATCCTTCTGATTTTCATTTTCCAACACTTCTTTAGTTTGTGGATGTTCTGTTGTTGGTAACTTCAGTTGTTTCTTCAATGCAGCTATATCTGCATTCTTCTTCTTGATAATCTCTTATGCTGCTTTGATATTCTTTATATCATAACCAACCTCCATGATCAATTATTCAAGTGATTTTATTATGTTATCCTTTGCCTGTGAAGAATCTTTCTCTAGTTTTAATTGTGTCCTGATATTTTCTAGAGAATTCTATAATTTTTTACACTTAAAGCCTTGTTTTTCATAATGAAATAGATCATTTCTCCAGCTTGCTTATGAAACCTAATCTGATCCATGGGATGGGCATCTTTAGCAATAACTTCAAAGGTTGTTTTCTTGTAATCTGTTGATGATTTTGGAGCCTGCACTGTTGGCTGTAAAAATGTCATTTGCATCTTTCTAGTTTTGTAGTCAAATGCTGATAACAATATGTTCTGGTCACTAGGAGTTTGTTTCCAATACTAGGCATAAGTTACATCTTTTAATGCTTCATTCTTCAATTTAATTTCTTTGTATTTTTCCATTATGTCTTTCTCTTTATCCACTGGTTTTCTTGATGATGAAACCTCTGCACTGTGTTGTTTCTGAATGATTTGTGCACAAGAGGTTGATGGTGGATGTGTTTCTGCTGAAACTGTTGGAGGTGCATTATCTCTGACAATCATATCTGTATCAATGACTTCAACTGTATCAACTATCTCTTCATGTTCAATCACTGGATTCAGTTTTTCCTTTTTTCATGTACATTAGATTGAATTTGGTATCAAAAGTAGTCTCTGCAGAATAAGAGCCTTCCTCTCTTTCCCTCTTTGAATTTCTGTTCTGTGGGGCTGGTGTAAGCAGGATGGAACTAGTATCACCTTGCTTCTCCACCTCTTATAAAGTATTTTCCAACCACTCTGATTGGTTGGAATACTTTTCAATTTCAGGCTTTGACTCATGAACAAAAGGGGTAAATTTGAATTTGACTCTTAACTTACTTATGACTCCCAAGGGATCATACTGCCATTTGAAACTACTACTGAATTTGAAATCTTGTAAATACTTGTCTTCTTACTGACCAACATTCCTATTTTTCTGATGTATTCCAATGCAAATAACCTCATTGGGAGGTATTTGGGAAGCTCGTATGGAGTAAGCTGCCTTCCATACACACTAATTTCTATATGATTATGGTATAAATACCAGTCTCATGTTTTACTTTGATCTGACAACTGCAATACTTTCTTTATCTCTTCACTGACTCTAGGTTGAATGCTACTTCTTAGCATATTAACAACTGGATAAAAAAATGAATCAATGAAGTCTTTATAGCTGAATTCTGTGGAATCCTTTCTAATCAAGGATGTCCAAAAGACTACAGATTGGGGGTTACCCTCTGTGTCCAATTTTTGAAGGCTAACTACAAACCTTTCTGACTGGAAATATAAGAAAAAATGGAACAAAACTGATGAATATTTAAATACTCCTTCCTCTGGTAATTTGACTAGATGATCATGGATTGCATCTACTAGATATTGGGCAAAATTAAAGGTTGAAGCATGAGGCTAACCAGGGAAAAATATGGATAAGAAGCCAAGAATAGATGCATCTACATGTTCATCAGTAAAATACCCTAAAATGCATGACAACATTGTGACAATCTGTCTGTTTCTCTTTGAAAATATGGAGGATTATTTTTTGGGTTTCTACTAATGGAGGAAGGAAGGTCTGGAATATTTGGAATCTTTTGGGAAAGTCCAGCTTCAAGTAGAGTTCTATGAGGATTTCAATGGATAGTGGGACTTCATCAGGCTTGGGTTGGATATGTAACATCTAATTTATTGATTGTGTAGTGATGGTGAATAAAAAATCTTGGCTTGGGGTTACTAGAGCTCTTTCATTAGGCAAATAATTGATCTATTATAATCTAACAAGTTCAGGGAATTGAAAGGTCTATGGGAAGATGTATTTTGGTAGGTTTCAGTCCCACAGGTAAATATCATCAGCTAGGTAAATGAATTTGTCATGGCTCCAGCAGTGGAGCTCTAGAAGGTTGAAATCAGTGATTGTATCACTGATTTTTAAGTCTTTATCAGCAAGAGGGGTGTGATCAACATCTACCACAGGTGGTTGCAGGGGATTAACAGATCTAATGCTCTGGGAGGCCATTGATTCGTTTATTTTATTAATTTATTACTTTCTTTTCTTGATCTAATGATCTCAGGTGGCTCAGGATTACCTAGAAATTCGAAGTTTTGGCCTTTGGAAGGGGTTCTGGTCACAGCAGGGGCTTTCTTGGTTTGCAAAGCTTCAACTCTCAGTCGGAAATGGTTTTGGTAGCAATAGGCTTCAATTCCGGTCTAGAATGGCTTAAAACTAGGTCGAAAAAGGTGTCTTTTTCGCAAATAAAAAAAATAGACAACCAACGGTAAAGGGCGGATTTATTACTTTTAACCGGAGGTGATTAATCACATGGTGCGGGGTTGAATTCAAACATCAGTGGTTTTAGGATGGGTTGGCGGACTATCGCACAATGAAAAGCAGTTGGGCGATTGTAGGATGGGGGATGCGATAAAATGTGGGAGCGCCATGTAGCAAAGAGGCAGGGGTGTGAAACCACCCATTTCGCACCACCCTCCCCCCCCCCCCATGACTCTAAACATTGGACTTTCAGGGGTGCGAAAGTTCTTATTAGTGGTTGGATCTAATCGGCAATGATCGGGGGACTGGTAGAAGTGAGGGGGTTCAGATAGGTGGGATCCAAGGATGATTTATGCGAAGGGGTATAATATATAAGTGGGTCAGGTTAAATGTAGTGGAGGGGTTTATATGAAATGAAAACGGGGGAAGTTAAAACTATAGGCTATAATATAATAAGGGGGTCGGGGAAATATATTTTAAGTGGGTTACGATGATATATATGTGGGGTGTTAAGGGCTAGAAATAAACTAAGGGGGGTATTGTATTGAGCGAGGAATTAAATCAAAAGGGAAGTGGGGCCCGATAATACTTTAAACATTTAAAACTATGCAAAGTGGTTTTTGCATGTTTTAATTTAGTAATGTGGAATTAGTAAAGGGGAAGGGATTTTTCAAAGGGAAGTGGGTTTTTAACTAGGAAAAGGGGTTTTAGTAATGAAAATGGGTTTTTAGGAAGGGGAAATGGTTAGAATAAGGGGAAAGGGGTATTTTGGGGGATATTAGTGATATGATATGAACCAATTGATGCTTTCTATGACTTTTAACACTCTTATGCCTACCCTTCATTTACCCTAACATTTTTACTTCCTTTATTGGGTACATTTGAGCTTGCTGGCCCTTTTATTTTCTTTTAATAAGAAAAATAACTTACTTCTAACCTTATAACTTCTGATGGCTCAGATTAAACTGATGAGATCATTTTTATTCTCTACCTAACTATTGATCTACCAAGATTAAATGGTTTGGCTAGATCTTTATTCACTAACTATCATGACATGAAATTTAAAAGCATGAATGAATCAAGATTAAACTATATGATCATCACGAATTGTGGCATTTTTGACAAGAAGCACACAATTTTTATTTGCATAAAGTAAACTAAGAGTAGTGGCATTTGAATGTGCAACACTTTCAGGATCTCTTTTTGTTTCTTTTTGTGGGGTTCATACTTTATATTATTTTTTGATCTTCCTTTCTTTTGGTCCTTTGATTTTTCTTTTAGGACATACCCTATTTTCATTTTTTAATATGGGAAAACATTTGCAGAAAGCAAAGGTATGTATAATATTACAAGACTCAACATAGTCAATTCAAAATTATGATCCCTATTATTATAGGACCCTAACAGTGGTTCCACATGGGGATGATATCTCTTGGTGAGATGTCAAAAACTTTCTGATCAGTGGCCTTGGAACTTTGACTTTGTTGTGGCTTGGAATTGCTTTCTATGATCTCCTTTATTCAAACATATGATGTTATATCTTTCAAAGCTTAGGGCCTTCTCTTCAGGCTTCAACTTTAGAAGACAATCATCAAATCCAATCTAAACTTTTGCTATGGTATTTACAATGAACAAAGTAAAACAAATGAACTAATGGTTAATCTGGAGAAAAGTAGTGCTTCATCATTCTACCATTGAATGGTCCACCTGGTAGATCTGTTCCATCTAACTCCTTCAATAAAAATGCATGTTTGCCTCTGTAACCATAAATGATGTATGGGCCTTTCCAGAGAAAATAAAATTTACCATGTTTTCCTTTGTCTTCCCTTCTAGAATCTCATTTGAGTACTTTATCACCTATGAAAAAATCATCTTCTTTAGTTTTCTTATCAAAAATATTTTTGATTTTGTCTTGGATTACTTGAGATTTGATGTAAACTTCTTCCCTGGTTTGTCGAAAATGAATTGTATGATTTATCCTCCTTTGGATTTCAATTGGCTCTACTTGCAGCTCTTGAATCATTTTCATCATTGGCACTCCTAAAGAGGATGGAAAAACAATATCCATCCCATATACTAATTGATAGGGAGAGGTACCAATAGATTTCTTTGTAGTTAGTCTGTCTCCCCATAAGGCATTGACCAACCTTTTATTCCAAATTTTTCTTGTTATATTCTAATAGCTTCTTGATGATATTAACTAGGCTTTTGTTGGAAGATTCTGCTAGTCCATTACCTTGAGGGTAACAGGCAGTGGAATGGCCAAGGTTGATATGGTATTTCTTACAAAAGTCTTTCATTTTCTTGGATTGAAGGCAGCATCATTATCAGTAATGAGATTTAGTGGGCAACCAAATCTAGAAAGGATGTTTTTTTCAAGGAATGAGATAATGACAGAGTCTGTGGCTTGTCTAGAAGGGATGGCTTCTATCCACTTGGTAAAATAATCAGTGGTTGTCAAAATCCATTTATGTTGGGAAGAGGAGGGTGGGTGAATTTCAACAATAAAGTCTAAACCCCATTGGTTTGAGGGGTAATGGTAAGATTTTATTCTTCCCTTCAAATGTTTGGCATTTGTGACATGAGGTCACATACTTTCTAACATCTGCAAAAAGAGTGGGCCAGTAAAAACCTGCCCTCAAAATTTTATCAGCAGTTGTTTTCCAGTAAAGGTGTCCTCCACAGTCTCCTGCATGAAAATCCTACATGACTTTGTCAGGTTCATCTTTCAATAAAAAAAGTTTAATAGAATGCCACCATGATCTTTCCAAAATAAAGCATTATCTATGATACAATATTTCATTGATTTCATTTTAAATAATCTACCTTTACTTCTAGATAAACCAGGAGTAAAACAAATATAATGTCTGCATACCAAGGTGAATCTAAAAAAGCTTCACTGAGTTGTGGAGTCGCCATCTCTTCCTGATCATCTATTGCTGCAATGAAATTTATATCTAAGGCTCGACAATTCAATTCAGCCATGAGTTTAGATAAACCTTGGCCTTTAATCAATTTTGTAGGATTTATTTCAATGTCATATTCCAGTATTGTGGCAATCCATTTGCCTCTTTTTCCATCAAGCCCATTCTGAATTAGAATGTCCTTTACAACTGAATTTGGAACATATGCAATTATGTGAGATTATAGAATGTACACTCTGAAATCCTTTATAGCTTTCACTAAAGAAAGCGCATGTTTCTCCATAATAATGTACTCTAGTGTTGCATCTCTCAAGGTTTTACTGAAAAAAAGCAATGGGTTGTTCATAACCCTCATCATTATTTTGCAACAAGATTGTTGCAATGGTGTGTTCTGAAGAAAAGGAAAAAATTATAAAATCTTTTTTGAAATTATTACTTATGAGGACAAGTGTTTAAGTGAGAGCTTCTTTGATTGCTTCAAAAGATTGTTTAGCCACTACTTTCCACTTAAGTGTTGAATCCTTTTTTAACATGTTATTCAATTCTTTGATTAGTTCTGCCAAATTAGAAATGAATCTTCTAAGAAATTTTCTTTTACATAAGAATGCATGTAATTCTTTGATGTTTCTAGGATGACTTATGTTTAAAATTGATTCTATTATAGCTAAATCAATTCTAATTTCTTCTTTTGAAATTATGTGTCCCAAGGGTTTACCTTCTTCTAATCCAAAGAGTGTATTCTTAGGGTTCAAGGATATACAAAATTTTCTACATTTTATGAATACTCTTCTCAAATGATCTAGATGTTCATTATTTGTTTTGGAAAATATTGTGATATCATCTAGATAAATGACTAAAAATTCATGTCTCTCATTTGCAAAAGCTATGCCCATAGCTCTTTGGAATGTGGCTCCAGCATTCATCAGTCCAAAAGGAATTTTCAAATACATGAAAGTTCCCCATGGAGTGGTAAATGCAGTCTTTGCTTGATTTTCAGGTTGGACTAAGATTTGGTTGTATCCAGAAAATCCATCAAGTAATGAAAGGATGACCCTACTACCCTCTGTAGAGTGTGGTCCATTTTAGGGAGAGGATAGTTATCTTTCAATGAGACTTTGTTTAAATTTCTGAAATCAACAGAGAGTCCGATTTCTCCAATTTTCTTCCTAGTGGGGACTAAATTAGAGACCCAATCGGAATATCTAATGGGTGCTATGATTTGTGCCTCATGCATCCTTTTAACCTCTTTCTCTATCAATGGCATAAGAACAGGATTAATTCTCCTAATTTTTTGTTTAAAGGGCTTTTGATTTTCTTTGATTGGTATTTTATGTTGGATAATGCTGGTATCATAAGACTTGAGGTCTTCATAACTCCAGACAAGGACATCTTGAAATTATTTAAACAAAATTATGTACTTTAACTTTTCTTCTAGAGGTAATGCTTTGGATATCTTGACAAGCTTAGGTTTTTCTTCTGTTCCTATGTTACATTCTTCTATGTCTGACCTTAGGGGCTCCATTTTGGGTTTTCTAGCTACATCATTGGAGTAAAAAAGATCTTCTAATGGGGTTAATCCCTTAGGCAAAATGTTGTCTTTAAGGTTTAAAATTTATGATTCATCATTGGTTAAGTCCTCTATTTCTATTGTTTCTAATTTATCTATTTCTATTTTAGTGAATTTAGTTGGTTCAGTCTTATCTCCATCATTCACATATATCTCGCTATTTATGGTATAGTCTAATGTACAATCAGTGTCTATATTACAGTTTTGAAATTCTCCCTCAGCATTCATAAAATTATATATTTGTGAGTCTTGTGAAAAGTTCTGCCAATACTTCAAATTATCAGGTATGATTGGCCTATGTCTTACCTCAGCAGTGCATTGATGATTTGGCTGAAAAGGTAACCTACATGTGTTGGCAAAAGTGGCCAAAATGTGTTCCTGTATATTCTGCTTTCTTGGAATAACAGCAAAGTGAGTTTCAAGAAAACAATTTATTAAGTCTAAGATAGTTTCTCTATATTCGCTCAGTCTAGGATTATTCACAAGATACTCTCCTCTAATTTGTTTTATGATAAGTTTTGAGTCTCCCATGGCAAAAACTCTTTTGGCTCCAAGTTTTCTTACAATTTGCAGTCCTAACACTAATGCTTCATACTCTTCCATGTTATTAGTGCACTTGAAATTTAACCTGAATGCATGTCCTTCAGAATGATCATTGTCTAAGTTGTAGATCCATACTCCAGCTCCTGCTCCTAATCTGTTTACATAACCATCGAAATATAAATGCCACATAGACTCATGAGTTATATTGTCATTGTCAATTTCTTTTGTTTTTGTTCTACAACAGTGATTTTGTCTTTGCCAGTGTCTAAATTGCATAGGATAAAAGAGTCCATATCAGAATGTAGGGAATAGATAGGATAATTCAGTGGTTTTTCTGCACTATTGACCATGTATTTCATCAAAGTTTCTCTATAAATATTTTTTGTCTGAACAAATACAGAAATTGTAGCATATGACATGTCTAACTACAGTGACCCCTGTAATTTTTCTCTCCATGAGCGAGATAATAACATTCCATACTTTGGAGGGATATCAGCAACTATAATATCTATGACAATACTCTTAGCTGGGTATTGGACTAGAGTTACACACAGATATTTTATTAGGCCAAGGAATTTAACTTGACTAGAATCAAAGGAGAACAGGTATTTGTATGGTCTTATGATGTCTAAGTTCATTTTTTCCATGACAGCTTTTGGCATTAAGTTGTGAGTTGCTCCAGAATCTAACATAGCATTGTGTAAGATTTTGTCATGAATGTTCAAGCTAATGTAGAATGGAGGGATACCTCCTTGTTTATGTTTACCATTAACTTTAGGACAAAATAATAACTCTAGTTCATCATCATTGAGGTTAAGAACATCTTCTCCTTCACCTATATTTAGTGTTTCAATGATTGTGGCTTTGTATGAATTATTTTTTACTAGTTCTGTTAAAGGAACTGGTATTTTCAATTTGGCTATCTCAACTTGAATATTGAATGGTACTTGAGTTTTGCCTAACTGAATGATTTCTTCTTTACCAATTGTAGTTTGTGTATTTTTGTCTTTTTTATCCACAGTTGGTATTTCAGTTTGTGTTTCCATTGTTTTACTTTCAATTTTCTTGTCTGGAACAATTTGAGTGGTAGTTGAAGTTTTAGCAGCAGTTGATGTTTGAGTATCAGCAGATGTGATGTCTAAAATCTTTGGAGTGGAAATTTTCTGAGTTTATCTAGGGAGAATTTGTATCACTTTGGACACAGGAGCTTCTATTGTTTTCTTGGTTTGAGTTTGGACTATTTTCTTAGTGGGGATTCTGTGTTATTCTTGCTTCTAAGGCTATATTGTTTATGAACTTCATAGATTGCATATTCATAGCCTTGTTTATAGTCAAAGGACTCTCTAGATTCTAGCTGTAATATTGTAACATGTATAATTCATGTTCTTCTAAGGTAAGAAAAATAGTATTTTCATCATTTATTCCCATCAAGTTTATCTAGGTGTCCTAGTCTTCTTCATTTGGATGTGAACTTTCAACATAGTTTTCTTGGAAAGGTGGTCTAATCAGTTGATCGGGTGCAACTTCTCTAGATTTACCAGTATTAGGATTTTTTCCTAAAGTTGGGGTTTCTGATTTGAGGACCTTGTTGATTTTCCCACTGAGGCTTTCTTTACATGTTTTCTAATCTATCCATTATTCTTTCCATACTCTTAGCTAAACTATCTATCTTAATGTCTGATGTGGATGGTTCTTCCTTAATGGTAACTCTTCTTTCATTCCTCATCCTAGCTCTTTTAGCTAATAAGTTAGCTTCTACACTAACTACATTACTTTGAATCTATTCTAAAGTTTCCGGGTTTCTTTCTCTCAATTGATAAGACATATTGGTGTCAAAACCATCTGGAAATTTGATCAGGGCTAAGTCAGGTGGAGGTTTGATATTTGCTAGAATTGCAATGTAAATACTATTAAACTTAGTACAATAATCCTGAACAGATTCATTATAATCTCTTCTAATGTTTTCATATTCATATAATATTTGTAAAGGGTTTTTCTTTCTTAGAGGTTTTTTATTTATTTCCCATCTATTGATAAACAATCTATGGAAAGAAGTTAAATCGGCAATATGACCAGCAGGTAAAGCTTTAAACCATTTCTTAAAATCTCCTGCTAGTGTTTGTGCAAATAATCTCATTTGAACATCCTCCTCATCAATTTCATGTAATTCAAAGTGATCAGTCATTTTATTTACATGTTGTTGAGCAGTATATTGACCAGTACCATCAAACTGAAAAAATTTTACTATGGTAATCCTGTGGCATGGCATGTAAAGGGGCTTGTGGGGCCAAAGGAGCATATCTGGCTGCCATGGCTAAGATACTAGCTTGACTTGGAGGTAAATTAGTGGTGCCTGGTGATGAATTGAAGTGCTTGTAGATGAGGTAGACGTGATAGAAGATGAACTTGAAGTGCTTGAATATGAGCTTGAAACACTGATGTACTTGGAACACTTGAATATGCACTTAGAATACTTAAAGATGAGAATAAAACTTTACGTTGAAGAGGAAGCTTAGGGATGAATGGTTGTGTGGAATGAACTGTGGTGGATATTATAGATGGGGTGGTACTAAATAAAGTTGTATTTACAGTCTCTGAAGGAATGGTAGAACGCTTAGGGGTAGTAGCAGTTAGGGAAGCTAATTCAACATACTGTTGAAAATAAGCTTCATCTATATCCTTAATCAAAGTTGACGTCAAAATATCAAGTTTATCAAAAGTCCTACAACCTGTTGATCTAAGTCAAGTTGTATAGTTTTCTTCTTTTCTTCAATAAATTGAATGAAATTAGGGTCTATTACACTATCATAGATTGAATTTTCAGATTTGTTTCTAAATCAAGAATGCTCAAATGATAAATCAAATTGAATATCCTGTATGCTTGATAATTCTTTAGGCAATGAATTTGCTTTGATTAATTGACTACTACTTCCTAGACTTTCTACTTTTTTAGTTTTTCTTAAAATTCTGTCAGGATCATCAACTATTATAGCAGACTGTGGATCAGGATGAGTCCTAGTATAGTATATTCTTTTGGAAGCCAGAATTTTAACTTTTAATGATAAATTTTAACAACCCTAAAACAACCTTAACGTGAAAAGATGAGGAAAAGTGTTTCCTTTAAGGTTTATTTGAACTGAGGACTAATTTCCCCAGTATGGTTACCAGTATTTTATCTCTCCGAAATGTCCCTAGGGTTGTTATGTAGTGTCAAAAGAAGTAACAGAAGTAACTATCTCTCCCTTAATGATTTAACTTTGTTGTTTTAATTGATTTTAGGCTAGTTATGTAAGATTGATTTGGTTTGATTTTAATTTGTTGGTGGAATTAATGATTTAGATGGATAGGTGTCTTTTTACTTTCCATTGGGCTATGGAGTCAATATATCAAGAAAAAAAAACAGAATCAAATTCTAAAGGAAGTGTTACAGGGCAAGGTAGCTCAGCAAATCAGATCTTAAAGGCTAAATGGTGAAGTGGTTTTCAATCGGGATTAAGAAGCAGTTAAGGATTCCTTAAACCAGATAATGAAGGAAAGTGAAGGAGGTCAGTTGGGATTAGAGGGAAATTAAGGATCCTCTTAACCAGGTATCAGAAGAAAACATAAAAATGGATAACAGCTCAAAATAGAGTGTACTTAAACAAATTATGCAATAAAATTCCAGTTATACCATTCAAATTTAGAAAACATGCAAGTTTATGGAATACTTAAGGAAATAACATGAAAAATTGAAATATACTTCACTGAAGTAGCTCAACACATGAATCCTTTAAATAAATTCCTTTATTACTTGTCCTGTCTATCAACTTGGAAAACGTACAATAAACCCTCAGGTAGTAGATCAATTCAACTCTAGAAATATTCAGAAATCCACCCTCAATACTTCGAATTGATGAAGTATTTATACAAAACTTAATACAAAATATCTTATCAACTGATTAGGATTTAATTGAGAAAAATAAATATCTTCATGCAAGAAGATAGAGACACCTATTTAACTAAATGCAAGTTGTCCATGTTTATTTGATTTGTTGTTTGCTTCTTTGATATTTGTTGTCTTTTACGTTGGTTGTATTTCACGCTACTTGTCATCTGGCTTTTCTTTTAACTCTGTCTTTATCTATCTTAGTCTTTAACCTGTCTTTGCTTTATCTGCCTGCTCTACTTACTCTTTAACTTTGTGAATTTTCTTTCACCCTACTGCTCTGTTACATGTTTTTACTTTTACCTGTTACAGTAAATCACGCAATTTTTCTCAGGCTTCTTCATCTGGAAGTTTGATTTTTACCATCTTCCTGTAAATCTCATATGCCTCAGTATACTTGGTAAATGTAGCCTTGTTTACAAAAATATGATTTACCTCATGCTGGAGGTAAAAGAGATTTTCAAATATTTGAAAGAGTACTTTGCCTTTAGGAATTCCTTTCAATGAGGAATTGTGGGAATTTTATTTTGCCACTTCCCTGATCTTTTTATCATAATCCTCATGCCTCATTAGTCTATCATTGATTACTAATGGATTAGGTAGACCTTTTTATCTCAAAACATCAAACTTGTTCATGAATCTGTTCACTGCAAGCTCCATAGTTTGACACTTATCCTCAAGCTGTGTCATCAGATTTCTCTTGGAAATCACTTTCTTCACCTCTAAGATTGTTTTTGTCCTAACACTTATCCCAATTTCTTCTAATTCATGCTTGTTTTTAGAATTGAGAAACTTAATTATCTCAGTGGCTTCCTCTAGTTTCTTTCCAAGCTCTTCTTTGACTTTCTGAATAGCTTCACTAGCTTCCTTTATCAAATCTTTCTGTTCAAATATAACTTGGATAGAAGGCCAAACATCATTAACAGAGTTAATGATATTGGCCCATAGTTTTTGTTTTGCTTGGGCTAAAGGCTCTGCTAATGTCAATTATTTTTCTAACTTCTGTTTCCTATCATTCAATCTGTTGTATTTCTGTGTTTTATCCTTTTGCATTATTTGAACCGATTTCTTTTCATCTTCTAGATTTTTCACTTGTTCTTTGAGCCTATTGATCTCAGTAGTTTGGATTGACATATCCTGCATTGCTTTAATCAATTTACTTGCCTCATCAGTGGGATGGGTTGATGTTGTTGCTGGTGTAGTAGCTAGTGCAGTTGCTAGAATTTATGTTGTTACTGGAACTGCTGTAGGTAATGAAGTTGATGTTGAAGCTATAGGAATGGCAGTAACAGGAACTGCTTCCATGTTGGCCTGCTTTTCCTACACTAACTTGTCCATTTCATTTTCCATCTCTTTCAGTTGAGTTTTCAACTGAATGATGAGATTCATAATTTCATCCTTCTGATTTTCATTTTCCAACACTTCTTTAGTTTGTGGATGTTATGTTGTTGGTAACTTCAGTTGTTTCTTCAATGCATCTATATCTGCATTCTTCTTCTTGATAAGCTCTTATGCTACTTTTATATTCTTTGGATCATAACCAACCTCCATGATCAATTCTTAAAGTGATTTTATTTTGCTATCCTTTGCTTGTGAAGAATATTTCTCTAGTTTTAACTGTGTCCTGATATTTTCTAGAGAATTCTATAATTTTTGTACACTTAAAGCCTTGTTTGTCATAGTGGAATAGATATTTTCTCCAGCTTCCTTATGAAACTCAATCTGATCTATGGGATGGACATCTTTAGCAAGAATTTCAAAGGTTGTTTTCTTGTAATTTGCTGATGATTTTGAAGCCTACATTGTTGGTCGTAAAAATGTCATTTGCATCTTTCTAGTTTTGTAGTCAAATGTTGATAGCAATCTGTTCTGGTCACTAGGAGTTTGTTTCCAATACTGGGCATAAGTTACAGCTTTTAATGCTTCATTCTTCAATTTAATTTCTTTGTATTTTTCCATTATGTATTTCTCTTTATCCATTGGTTTGCTTGATGATGAAACCTTTGCACTGTGTTGTTTCTGAATGATTTGTGCACTAGAGGTTGATGGTGGATGTATTTCTGTTGAAACTGTTGGAGGTGCATTATCTCTGACAATTAGATATGTATCAATGACTTCAATTGTATCAACTATCTCTTCCTGTTCAATCATTGGATTCATTGTTTCCTTTTTCATGTACATTATCTGGAATTTGGTATCAAAAGTATTCTCTGCAGAATAAGAGCCTTCCTCCCTTGCCCTCTTTTAATTTATGTCCTATGGGGCTGGAGTAAGCAGGATGAAACTATTATCACCTTGATTCTCCACCTCTTCTAAAGTATTTTCCAACCACTCTGACTGGTTGGAATACTTTCAATTTCAAGCTTTGACTCATGAACAAAAGGGGTCAATTTGAATTTGACTCTTAACTTACTTATGACTCCCAAGGGATCATACTGCCATTTGAAACTGCTACTGAATTTGAAATCTTGTAAATACTTGTTTGCTTGCTGACCAACATTCCTATTATTGCAAATAAAAGGACCTAACTGGTTCTTGATCTTGAATTGAGTTTTCTTCTTTGCTGAAAGTAAATTGACTTCATCTGAATTTAGGATTTTTCCGAAAATAACCTCATTGGGAGGTATTTGGGAAGCTTGTATGGAGTAAGATGGCTTCCATACACACTAATTTCTATATGATTCTGGTATAAATACCAATCTCCTATTTTACTTTGATCTGACAACTGCAATACTTTCTTTATCTCTTCACTGTCTCTAGGTTGAATGCTACTGCTTAGCATATTAACAACTGGATAAACAAATGAATCAATGAAGTCTTTATATCTGAATTCCAAAAGACTGTAAATTGGGGGTTACCCTCTGTGTCCAGTTTTTGAAGGCTAACTGCAAACCTTTTTTATTGGAAATATAAGAACAAATGGAACAAAACTTATGAATATTTAAACACTCCTTCCTCTAGTAATTTGACCAGTTTATCATGGATTGCATCTGCTAGATATTGGGCAAAATTAAAGGTTGAAGCAGGAGGCTAACCAAGGAAAAATATGGATAAGAAGCCAAGGATAGATGCATCAACATGTTCATCAGTAAAATACCCTAAAACACATGACAACATTGTGCCAATCTCTCTCATTATCTCTGAAAATATGGAAGATGAATATGGAGAATTACTTTTTGGGGTTTCTACTGATGGAGGAAGAAAGGTCGGGAATATTTGGAATCTTTTGGGAAAGTCTAGCTTCAAGTAGAGTTTTGTGAGGATTTCAATGGATAGTGGGACTTCATCAGGCTTGGGTTGGATTTGTAACATCTAATTTATTGATTGTGTAGTGATGGTGAATAAAATCTCTTGGCTTGGGGTTACTAGAGCTCTTTCATTAGGCAAATAATTGATCTGGCAGAATCTAACAAGTTCAGGGAATTGAAAGGTTTGTGGGAAGATGTATTTGGGTAGGTTTGAGTCCCACAGGTGGATATCATCAGCCTGATAATTGAATTTGTCATGGCTCCAGCAATGGAGCTCTAGAAGGTTGAAATCAGTGACTGTATCACTGATTTTGAATTCTTTATCAGCAAGAGGGGCGTGTTCAACATATACCAGAGGTGGTTGCAGGGGATTAACAAAAATAATGCTCTGGCAGGCCACTAATTCATTTATTTTATCAATTTATTACATTATTTGCTTAATTTAATGGTATCAGGTGGCTCAACATTACCTGGAAATTCGAAGTTTTGGTCTTTGGAAGGGGTTTTGGCCATAGCAGGGGCTTTCTTGGTTTGCAAAGCTTCAACACTCAGTCGGAAATGGTTTTGGTAGCAATAGGCTTCAATTCCAGTCTGGAATGGCTTCAAACTGGGTCCGCAAAGGTTTCTTTTTCGCAAATAAACAGCAAATAGATAACTAACAGTATAGGGCGAGTTTATTACTTTTAACCAGAGGTTATTAATCACATGGTGCAAGGTTTAATTCAAACATCAGTGGTTTTATCGCATGGCATTGGGACGGGTTGGCGGTTTATCGCACGATGAAAAGCGGTTGGGCGGTTTTAGGATGAGGGATGCGATAAAACGTGGGAGCGCCACGTAGAAAAGAGGCGGGGGTGTGAAACCACCCATTTCGCACCCCCACCCCCACCCACGGCTTTAAACATTGGATTTTTGGGGGCGCGAAAGTTCTTATTAGTCATTGGATCTAATTGGCAATGATCGGGTGACTGGTAGAAGTGAGGGGGTTCGGATAGGTGGGACCTGAGGATGATATATGCGAAGGGATATAATGTATAAGTGGGTTGGGTTAAATGTAGTGGAGGGATTTATATGAAAGGAAAGCGGGGGAAGTTAAAACTATAGGCTATAATATAATAAGGGGGTCGGGGAAATATATTTTAAGCGGGTTTAGGATGATATATACGTGGGGTGTTAAGGGCTAGAAATAAACTAAGGGGGGGTATTGTATTGAGCGGGGAGTTAAATCAAGAGGGAAGTGGGGCCCGATAATACTTTAAACATTTAAAACTATGCAAGGTGGGCTTTGCATGTTTTAATTTAATAATGTGGAATTAGTAAAGGGGAAGGGATTTTTCAAAGGAAAATGGGTTTTTAACTAGGAAAAGGGGTTTTATAATGAAAATGGGTTTTTAGGAAGGGGAAAAGGGTTAGAATAAGGGGAAAGGGGTATTTTTGAGGATATTAGTGATATGATATGAACCAATTCATGCTTTCCATGACTTGTAACAGTCTTCTGCCTACCCTTTATTTACCCTAACATTTTTACTTCCTTTATTGGGTGCATTTGAGCTTGCTGACCATTTTATTTTCTTTTAATAAGCAAACTAACTTACTTATAACCTTATAACTTCCAATGGCTCAGATTAAACTGATGAGATCATTTTTATTCTCTACCTAACTACTAATCTTCCAATATTAAATGGTTAGGCCAGATCTTTATTCATTAACTATCATGACATGAAATTTAAAAGCATGAATGAATCAAGATTAAACTATATGATCATTATGAATTGTGGCATTTTGGACAAGCTGCAGACAATTTTTATTTGCATAAAGTAAACTAAGAGTAGTGGCATTTAAATGTGCAACAGTTTCAGGATCTATTTTTGTTTCTTTTTGTGGGGTTAATAATTTATATTCTTTTTTTATCTTCTTTTCTTTTGTTCCTTTGATTTTTCTTTTAGTAAATACCCTCTTTTCATTTTTTAATATGGGAAAACATTTGCAGAAAGCACAAAGGTATGTACAATATTACAAGACTCAACATAGTGAATTCAAAATTATGATCCCTATTATTATAGGACCCTAACACAAGGGAGATGACAAATAAGGGTATCGAAGGACAATGTAATTTAAAAATACTACCACGAGCCCTTCATCGACATTTCAACTGCAACGATAGCACAATGATATTTTTATTCTCTTTATGTTTCAAACTCTCTATATATGATACAATCTAAACTGTTATTTGATATAGTTTTCGTTAGTGTTGTCCAAAAACAACTACTCTTATCTATGTGTTTTGACAAAATGTATCTCGCTTGGTTTAGAATATAAAAAATATGTAATATTTATGGAACTAGTCCTCATACCTTCACTGTGGACTTGAATACACATGTGTATTCAAGTCCACAATGAATGTATGAGAACTATGACCATAAATATTACATCTTGTTTATATTTTAAACTAAGCCAAATATGTTTTGACACACACACACATGCACATGCACATGCATTTATGTAATGTAAAGGAGGTTACCCCTCAAAGTGGCTGATTTCTAAGGCATTGATCTCTCTTTTCTTCTATTTTTGGAGCTGGTTTCATAACACACACACACATATATATAATGACGGTACTTTCAAGGCCCATCCTAGTGTGTTTTATGTACAAAAGATTCAGAATATGTAAACCACCTTTTTCTCTAGTGTCCCATCACAACTCAATTATGGAACCTGATTTATCATATGTTAACAATTAATATCAGGTGGCAAGGTCAATCAATATCAGAAGCATGGGAATCATGGTGGAATATTGCTCAGCCCGCCAAACTCATAAACTTACCCTTACTGGTTTGCTGGTAAATCTTGTTGGGTAGTCACAATTTTTTTTATATAGAAAAATATCAGAATTGGACTATCACTAGCTCCCATATTGTGGAAACATACCATCAAATCCCTTAAGGCGAACAAAATCAAAAGACCAAGACCATTATTATTGAAATCATTGACAAATCCATCCCATGGGCCTACTTTGATGGTTTAGCACAACCAGATGTTTGTGATGGTGGGGCTATCTTGTTCTTAAAAAAAGATCATTTTTTAAACTAAATATGGGTTTAGGGAGAGGCACAAACAACTATTCAGAATTGAACATCCTTATATTATTGCTTATTTTCTCCTTAGAAAAAGGATGTCGAAAAATACAGGTTTATGGAGACTCAAAAATGGTCATTAAGTGGTTCAATCAAGAAGTAAATTTTCATGTGCACACACTCAGAAATCTTTTGGATGAAGTTATGATTTTAAAATCACAATTTGACTCTATGATATGTCATCATATCTATAGGGAAAGGAACCAAACTACCGACGGTCTATCCAAAGAAGCTGCGGAGCAACATTATGACACATGGTTCATTCAGGAGCATATGGAGCATGACTTTTTTCAGTACTATCACAAGCCTTTCATCAATCACCAGATACATGATCTAGGATCTAATTGACCCCTCTCAATTCATATATGGGACTCTTTTTTATTATATTTGCAGATAACTTATATATATTGGTATACATTTTTGTATATTTATGTGTACAGATATACTTATATGTAGTTTTTTTTATTGAATTTTATGATGTATGTGGCATGTTTTCCACTAGTTTTGAGATATGCTCCTTTGCAGCATCTACAACATGTAATTGTCAATATTTCATATAATGAAAATTATTAATTTTCCTTGGGAATATACATATATATATAAAGGTAACAAACAATTATATTTTGAATTATTATTAAATATATATTGATTTTATTCTGATTTTTTTAATACATTTTATCATTTTTTTTGGTAATTTATTATTTTTATGAAATCTTATTTGTTTATAATATTATTAGTTGTAGCCTATGAAACATTTTCACTAGATTTATAATATATTTTTTGGAAACTTCATTTTCCATTCAAATAAGTTTATCAAAAATTTAATAATTTTATGTGTTTTAGATAATTATGTAGTGTTATTATGAAATTAGTAATGGAGTTTATATATATACACACACACCTCCCTTTCTCTCTCTCTAGAGAGAGAGAGGTGTGTGTGTGTGTGTGTGTGTGTGTGTGTGTGTGTGTGTGTGTAGAGAGAGAGAGAGGTGTGTGTGTGTGTGTGTGTGTGTGTGTGTGTGTGTGTGTGTAGAGAGAGAGAGAGGTGTGTGTGTGTGTGTGTGTGTAGAGAGAGAGAGAGGTGTGTGTGTGTGTGTGTGTGTGTGTGTGTGTGTCTATATATATATATATATTGAGAGAGAGAGAGAGGTGTGTGTGTAACCATAATTTTACTTAACTTTAAAAAAGGAACATAATTACATTTCGTAGTTGCTAACTACATTCAGTAAGAGAAACCTCTTGGCTTCTGTGCATAAGAAATAAGAGAAACCTAGGAAGTTAAGTGTGATGGTAATCACTTAACTTATGCTTCTTGCCTTTCTTTTTCTAGAACTTATGTTATCCCCACAAGTTAGGTTGACCCATTGCCAAATCACTTCTGATTATCTTCATTGAGAGTTATTTGCCTAAATCTAGACTTCTAGAAACATGTACTCTATTTATACCCATCGTCCCATTCTCTTTATGGGCCACATTTTTTATGTTGTTCTGGTTCATGGATTGTTTAATATTTTGTACCATTTTGCTTGTGGGTTACATTTCCATTTTGGACTAGAACATCCCATTCTTCTTGGTTTGGAGGGTTCTATGTGATTTCTTATTCTTCCTTCTCGAGGTAGGGATTAGAAGGTTTTCATCCTTTTGTTTAGCAGGACTACCCCTTTTTCTTTTTTAGATTATTTTTTTCTGAATGGCATGTGTTCTATAAGTGTCTTTCTTGGTAACAAGATCAACATGTGAATGTCGTATTTTCATAATCCAGAAGTTGGGTCCGTGGGAAGTTTTGATTTTTCGGCTGAATGTGATCAGATAGACCTTTACTCGGGTATATTTTTACATAGATTATGGCGAAAGTAAATAACCCTTTCTCTGTTCTCTCTAGGTCCATCTTTTTTAATGACCCCACGGCGTTCCCAATTTCCTTAAGAACCTTGTGATGCGAGAAGAGAAGATAAGATCTGGTAGCCTCACATTATTAGCATTTTTTAGACCACCATTGTTATGGCATCAAAATCCGAGGACCAAGGTGTAATGAAGAGCCCTACATTTCCCTAAAACTAAAGCCCTTCTTCCAATTCCCTCTCCACATATTCCTAGGAATCAAACTGAACAATAATGAAACATTTTGTGTAAAGGTATATGTCATAGTTTTTGGTCCAATTTGTAAAAAAATTGATGCAAAGCATTGGATCTGGGGAAAAAACCATTAAATCTACAAATAACTTCCCTAGATTGAATAACATGAAGAAAAAAAACTATCTTACCTCTGCTAGGTTTACCTCCATGGATGGAGCTTGTTGTTATTGTTCATCAATGTAAGGTCCAAGTTTGTATTATGGCGGATTTGAGAGCCTTTTAACTCACGTTGCATCCTCGTAGGAAATAAATCCTCCTTGGTTTATGGCTCTCGAAGCATCCCCTCGCAGCCTTAGATTCAAGCCAATAGTGGAATTCCTTGAGATGTTATAATCCTGCAATTGAAAATGATCCTATAGTCGCTTCCCTTCATGAAGGAGATGTTGTGTATCTACAAGATATCCCAATCAATTCTCTATCTACTTCTTGAGATTCACAACCAAATTTGAACCGAAACCTAAAAAAGAAAGGACTTCCCAAGTTTTTTAATGAAGAGCTGAAAGACCTCCCCTATTTCAATTTTTCAAAACCTTCTCCCAACGTAGATTGGGTAGTGCATGGGGTTTTTTTCCTATATATCTACATCAATTGGATCGCTATGTAGATTGTGTTTACCTAGATTAGGTCTTACAACCCAAGAAGACCAAATAAATGAACAAAACCTGGCCATATATAAATCGTCATTAGACATTGACTCAAAAATCACATTTGATGATTCAAGAAATGTTATGTGCCTAGGTATTCATCTGTACATGACTAAAATATCCCACACTTCATATAGCCTAAGTGTGAACGCCGAAGACTGAAACCCAAATGGCGTAGTCGCCAGCTTCTCTGCAGTTATGTTATTGTTTTGTGCTTTATAAGGGTTCATTCTATGGCCACCTATATCTTTGTGTATGTGTGTGTGAAATAATTTATTACATCTTATTGTTAGATTATCTAGCCAACAAAAGTTGTGAGGAATGAAGACGTGCTCCAATCTACTTTCGTTCTTAAAATATTTCCAAGTCAATATGTGCTCCAACATTTTATATGAAAGAGCCAATGGTTAATTTTGCATCATGAAATGTATTGTGAAGACTATATTTAACATATTTATCACATTTATCTACCATTTTTGAATTTTTTTGTTGTTTTGCATCCATATTGAACTGTAGTTGTACTATTCTTTTTCATAAGTTAATGTTAAGGTTTTATTTTTCCATTGGGTTTTGTTTTAATGATTTGAGTAAGCGTTGGGCAATGTCAAGCTAAATACTAAACTAGTCTTTTGTAACAAATAGAAAATCCTGTAAATTCACATGCACAGGCACCTTCCACCTAATTCACCTGCTATCATATTTTTAGAGTTTATAAAATCCTACTTGATTCATATACCCCTACCATTTCCACTATCAAATCCATTATTGGTCCTTCATCTTGATCCTTGGTATCCCTAGCAATCCCTAACAACTTATGGATTTCCCTTTTATGTCTTGAAGTGTTAATATTGGTTTTATTGTTATAGGCCTCGCCATTTCATCCCATTGTTATGGAAATATATCTTAGAAACAAAATCATGCTAGGCAAAGATTATTCTGAGATAATTAGTCTTTTATAAAGTTTTGAAAATTGTAGATGATTCTCATGCGCTTACAACTATGGGATCCACTATTGGTACTTAATCTTAACATTTAGTATCATTTTATAACTCCCCTTCATTTCTAGCAAATATCAGTTGGTCAATAACTTTGGAAGTTCTGATTTACTATATATAAAGTCTTTGTAATCTATTTATTTGAATGAGATTTAATTCAAGGAGTCCAGCTTTAGGCATTACTCTATCATGGAGTAACCATTCCACATTTTGGTATTGATCCACTAAATTATAATAAAAAGAACATCCGCTAAAACATATGTTTGCGATAGTGGATGTTTTAATGGAAGTTTTAATGGAACTTTATCACAACTGAAAAAATATGGGTGGTTGGAGGTTTTAGAGATTTTTTTTTCTTAGCGGTGCGCTTCATCAAGTAACATCGATGCGCTACATACATAAAAGCACCAAGAGACATACATAACTAAAATCACTGAGGCATTGAATGTAGAGAACATAAATGTGTAATATACACCACACTTGTGTTATTATATCAAATAGCCTTTAGGTGTTCTTGAAAGGAACAACATCAGGGCACGCAAAAAATAATTGTTGTATCGATGCGTTTTTTAAATTTGTAGCGTCAATGCGTATCAATTGTACAGACACCCCGATGAGTTAGCTATACAAAAGTATTGGTGTTGTTTGTTTTCATAATGCACGAGGTTGGAAATAATATTTTGTAGCACCGAGTTGTTAGTTCTATGAAAGCACTAGTGCGTTGAGAATTATAATGCATCAAGGCGTAAATCTAAAACAAAACCGGTGCTTGAAGGAATAAAAGCCACGATGTTTTCGTTTTCTGAAAAGGCATGATTCATGCAAAAAGACGTCATCATGGTACTTTTATAATAAATAACGCATCAATGCGTTTTTATATTATAAATGCACCGATTTTTTAAAAGAGATTTTCTCTTTTTTGGAAACATAGACCTCTGACAGTGCAAGTATTTTAATGTTTAAAATTTGTTATTTATCGAAAAATCAACATGTATCTTATAAAAATATTCATATAGATTACAATATGATTAGTGCATTTGTATATGATGTTTGGATTAATTTGTTATTTTATGAGATTTCACATCTCTTCATTATAATATTTAATCATCCAAATCAGTGGTGTAACATTTCATAGCGACATTATATAACACAATAAAATAAATTAAAATGTAATTTATTATATGTCAATAAGAGGCTCTTTATCATAAAAAATGGGATTGTTATTGGTAACCCCTTGTCGTTCAATTGGGACAATATGTCCATTACATTAATCATAATATTTGATTTTCACAAACAATTATTTCAAAAAATACAGTTGCATTGATATCCAAATAGATCGTCATTCTTCGTTGGAATTTTTGTAAGTGCTCAAGCTACTTCCATGACTTGGGTTATATGAAGGAATGTTTTGTTGATTGCATCGGTTATTTTTGTCTTTTTTATCTTGTTCCATCTGCAAACATTAAAAAAAAAAAATTTTAAAAATAAAAATTATAATGAGTGTATCTACATTGGTGAGAATAATGAAAATTGCAAGATAATATACCTCAATGCACATCGCATAACAATGTACCATAGCAAAAAATGACTCATAAATTTTGCACATGGTTTCAAAATCAAGTCTCATGCCTTGTTTCAACAAGTCTTCTGCTAGCGTAGTTCCATCCTTTGTTTCCTGCATGTTTCATATCCCATTATAAACCTTAGATTTAATATAAAGGATTTTTTTCGTTCTATTAATTATAAACTCAGAGAAGTAAACAACATAGATACTAACAAATTCCACACTTAATTCTTGATATGCCAACATATACTCACAACCCTTATTTAACCCAATGTCAATCAATTCTTCTGATGGCTCTTCTTTGTATGTTAACACCTATTTGAAGACATTCAGGGACGGTTGTTGTAAAACAACATAAAATATAAAAAAATGAAATCTTGAGTTATTATAAGGAAATATTAACACTTACTCACAAACTTTGAAGTCAACTCTTTTCTTCCTTGTCGTCCTGTTTTATGTGTTGAATGAGTTCTATTTTGTTTTCTTTTCTACAAGAAAATACTTGAAAATTAATATTTAATGCTAAATTATTTTTTTTAAATGTACAAATTCAATCATGATTACTTACATTTGAAGCACGTTGTTGTTGAGGTGGCTCCTCCTCTGATACAATTATGTCCATTTCTTTGACCATATCCTTCTACACGCTTTTGGACATTCCCACTTACATGTTTCACATATCAACGCGTTAATCATTTGGGATTTTCATAATCTTCCTTTAAAAAGTAATAAACTATTTTTATAATGATATATGAAAAGTAACTATAACAAAATCGATATTAATAAATTAATGGTTTGTAGTAATATATACACATAGTTCTAGAAAAATCATTTTATACAATTAGGAATATTACCTTTTGAATTATTCGTTTTTAGTGTTGTATGTTTTTGCTATAGCAAGTCTCACATGTCTCATTGACCATTGCTCTGGAAACACTTCATGTAATGTAGATCTAATTTGGTTCTTAGAATCATTGGATTGATTTTGTATTATAAGTGGAAAGTACGTTTATATGTTCGTTCCACTAGATCCCTCATAGTTCCATAAAATATTTTCCCCCTTTCATTAACCTCCAACACCACTCGAGATGAGCAAAGGACCAATTCATCGCCATTTACATGTTCTATAAATTTTCTTTTCTTAGAAAGATGTTGATCTTTTCCTTCGTTGTTGCTCCTTGTAGAACATTAAACATATATGAATTAATAGATTGTTTGAAACATGTTTTTTTTTTACAGGAACAGATATGGTTTTGTATTAAAACTTTGGCATGAATGCCTCGAAACAAATTACAAAATATGGAAGCAGTTCCCAGTTTTCCTCACCTATCATGAGATCTATGCCCCCGATACTTATGTGTCGGTGTTTCTTACAACTAGCTATCGATTCAATCTCCGAAATTTTCCCTAACTTGTGGATACAAACGAATTGATGTGGTAAAATGCAATAAAACATGAAAACTGGATTTTAAGGGATTGGATCCCATTCTTCTTCCCTGTCTCTTGAAAGAGTGCCAGCGGAAAGAATAATAGCTTTGTTGGTTTCCAAATCTGCGTCCTTATTGTTCCCCCGCAATACATGGAAGAAGTTCACACTTTGAAGATTTTTTTCCATTGTTTTAATTCTCGTCACCAATCTTGCAAATCTGAGATCTTTAGGGACAGATTTATCCATGATAGTTTTTATAATAGACTGAGAGTCGCCTATTACATTTACCTCTTTTATACCAAATTTTTTGACTTGCTTGAGGCATTGGAGAAGATAAAGCGCTTCTGCTTGGATGCTAGTGTTATTCCCCAAGCCCCAGGCATAGCTGTGCTCAATTCTGCCCTCTAGATTCTCAATGACACTTCCTGCACCTTCTTTCCTGGGATTGCCTTTGGCAACCCCTGTAGAAATTATATGCACTAAGCATGCATATTTCCTTGATTCACCTGATCTCACACTATTTAACTTTATGCAAAATACTGAATCAAT
Source organism: Pinus albicaulis (assembly GCA_034641835.2). Lineage (NCBI taxonomy): Eukaryota > Viridiplantae > Streptophyta > Pinopsida > Pinales > Pinaceae > Pinus > Pinus albicaulis. Next base: position 597,619,921 of record CM076576.1, read on the forward strand.
TCCACTTGTTAATCTTTTGCGAAAAAATTAATTGCACACACATGTGAAGCATGAACAAAAATAATAAATCACACATAACATAGTTTTTAACTGGGAAATACTGAAGCTGAAAACCCCAAATATATATTATGTAACATGGAGATCATAAGACAATCTCATACAAAGCATACAAAGCTTATCACAAGCTCTCAGTACAGTACAATTTTCATACACTAATCAGGACCAATCTTGCAAATCCATGCACCGATCTTGCCCTCCTGCTAGCCTACCTCCACTGCGCAATCCCTGCTGAAGAATAGCTCTGAATGAATTCGAATTACCCTTTCCTTGACTGTGCAATCTGCATTGGCAACTCCCATGTGTGTGTGATGCAATCAATGCATCACTATAGTCACAATAGATAGTCTATCTTGCCCTTTCATCTATCTCTCCACTGGTCTCCACTGAAACTGCCATGCACTGTAGTCAACTATTGTATTGTTCAGTTGATTAATGAGTTATTATTTTTGTATTAATTAACTAATTAATTCACTCCACTCTCACTTGTGTATCGATCAGTTAGACTAGATACAACTAGCTCAACTGAGTCTAACTGAGTTAAACTGAATACAACTCCATAACTACTTCTTCCAACTGTGTCGTAACTCGGCCACTTGAGTTCTAACTGAGTCCTCCATGCATTAGCTCAGTAAACCCTTAGGAATTGTGTAATTCCTTCTGTCAGATGATGTGCCACATCTGTGCATTGAACTGAAGTGCTCCAAGAGAATAAGTTGTTGTTTAGAGTCTGATTATTATTAAGAGCTAATAATAATTGACATGCATCTATTTTTAGATTGACGATCTATAAATAGACTTTTCCTAATATTATAAAAATATAATTTCATATATTTTTCCAACTTGATCAACCATCCACAAATAGCATCTTGCAATTTTGGAAATATGATCGACATGTCTAAAAATAGACATAGTCTAAAATAGACTTGCGCCAAAAATAGCCTGCAGGCCCACTTAGTGAAGGCGACTCTTTTCACTAAGCTCATCATCTTGTTGAATCTCAACACTCCCTCTCAACAAGATAGGGATTATTCTTCACCCTGATCCTGCCTCTATGATGGCCCAAATTTATCCCTGATCAGATCCCCTTCGTCAGAATATCACATCTTTGATCCCTCAAAACAGAATATACTGGCTGCAACATGATCTTCCGCTGCACACAATCTCTGATATGATGATACCAGATATCAATATGTTTAGATCTATCATGAAACACAAGATTAACCGAGAGTTTAATGCAACTCTAATTATCACAATGTATCACTATGGGATCTAAATGTGAACCAAACAAACCAACCAAGATCTTTCTCATCCAAATAGCCTCACATGTAGCTTGACTTGCTGCCATGTATTTTGCTTCCACTAAACTGAGTGCCACAGATCTTTGTTTCCTGCTATACCAATAAATTTCCATAGATCCAATACTGAAAATCCCTCCTGATGTGCTCTTTCTATTTGTTGGGCTTCCTGCCCAATTTGCATCTGTGAAGCCATACAAATTCACCTCATCCGTCTGTCTGTACCATAAACCATACTCAGATGTGCCCATGAGATATCTCAGGACATGCTTGCCTACCTTCCAAAAGAGCTTGGTATGTAACCATACACCTTGTAAGCTCGTTCACCGCATAGCATATGTCCGGTCTTGTAATAACTAAATACATGAGTGAACCCACCAACTGTCGATAAATAGTGGCATCCACTACCTCTTCCAATGTAGCATCCTCTTTCCTCCAATTTCTTGGAAGAGGAGTGTCGATAGGCTTGCAACCTTGCATGTGAAACTTCTCCAGTATCTCCCAAGCATACTTGCCTTGAGACACAAACAATTCACCTTCCCGCTGCCATATTTCCAATCCAAGGAAATAATGAAGGAGGCCCAAATCCTTCATCTCAAACTCCTTTGCAAGATCTGCCTTGCATGAGTGTATCAACTGCTCATCACATGTTAGTATTAAATCATCAACATATATTACAACGATTAAAAGCTTACCCTCCACCACAATCTGGTACAGGTTTGCATCCGCCTCACTCTTGGTGAAGCCAAGTCCAGTGAAATAGTTGTCAATCCGAGTGTACCAAGCACGGGGTGCTTGTTTCAGCCCATACAGCACTCTTTTGAGTCTGCACACATGCGACTCACTGCTAAAGATCTCAAATCCTTCAGACTACTCAATGTACACCTCTTCCTCAATGATCCCATTAAGGAACGCAGTCTTCACATCCATCTGATGAATGTGCCAACCCATCTGCACTAAGAGAGCAAGGATGGTCCGTATGGAATAATATCGTGCGACAGGTGCAAAGGTTTCTTCATAGTCAATCCCCTCGATCTGTGAGAAGCCCCAGGCAACAAATTTTGCCTTATACTTCTCGAAGCTCCCATCAACAGCTTGCTTTACCTTGTAGATCCATCTTGATCCTACAACTGATTTTCCCACCGGCCTTGGAACAATCTCCCAAGCATTGTTCCTGACAATGGAGTCATACTCCTCCACCATGGCATCTACCCATGTGGGCTCCTACATTGCTTCTTCAAAAGAAGATGGCTCTGTCACGATACACTTGCTCATAAGAGCCATGTATCCAGTAAATCGGTCAGGGGACTGTCTTTGTCTGTGCTGTGATGTAGGGACTCCTACATTTTGTGCCGCATCAAGCTTCAGTCTCTCAGCTTCTGTGGTACACTTTCTGCCTTTTCTGATGTTTGGTTTTGCATGAGTGGACTCCTCCACTCCATGAATCTCCTCCTATGGTTGATCCACATCTAGAGGCTCATCTTTGGGAACAAGAATTTCCTCCTCCGCATGCAAGTGTAGCTCCCTCTCAAGCAACAACTTCATGGCTTTCACCTCATTGAATTTTATATCCCGTCACACAACAGTCATCCGAATGTCTGGAAAATACACACGATAGTTATGGGGTGTTTCTGTGTACCCCACAAATATCCCAACTTCTGAAATCGGCTCCAGCTTCTTCCTAGCATCCTTCGTCACATGAATGTAAACAGGTGAGCCAAAAATATTCAAATGAGAAATATCAGGCTTCTTACCAGTAAAATCTTGTTCAGGTTTACTCATGCCAAGTACTCTATGAGGACAACAGTTTTGCACATAAACTACAGTGTTGCATGCTTCCGCCCACAAGTGCATCGGTAGGCCCTGGTCATGCAGCATCGCTCGTGCAGCACCCACGATCGTTCTGTTCTTTCTCTTCGTAACCCCATTTTGTTGTGAGTTATGAGGCGCTATGAGTTCTCTTTGAATTCCTTCTTTGCTACAGAAGTCTTTGAATTCGCCTGAGATGTATTCACCACCATTATCGCTCCATAGAGCTTTCACTTGCTTCCCCGACTCCTTCTCCACCAATGCCTTGAACTCACTGAACTTTGAGAAAGTTTCACTCTTCTTCTGCATGAAGAAGATCCAGCATCTATGAGAATAGTCATCAAGAAATATCACATAATACCTGTGTTTTGTTGTTGAAGCAACCGAGAAAGGTCCACACACGTTTGTGTGAATTCTCTCCAGGATCACCGAAGCATGGTTCTCCTTCTCATGAAAGGTGGTCTTCACAAACTTACCCATATTACATCCCTTGCACTGATCTGACTGCGCAAGAGTACCCTTGGGAAGTCCAGTAGAAATTTGCTACAAAATCTTCAAAGTGCCATGGTGAAGATGGCCCAATCTCATGTGCCATAATTCGCCCTCATCCTGGCTCACCACTTCTTTTTCTTTGCCCACCATTGCAGCGCAACCATCTACCTCCAGCTTGTAGAGATTCTTAATTCTAACCCCTATATTCTTGGTTTGACCCGTTGTTTTATGTCGAAGGAAGGATTTTCCCTAACTGAAAACAACATCATAACCTTTGTCTTCCAACATTGCGACCGAGACCAAATTCTTCTTCAGACCTAGAACATGCATGACATTCTTCAACAAGAATCGATTACTGGACTCCCTCTCAAAGGTAATGGTCCCAATTCCATTCGCACTGTACCGACCATCGTCGCCCATCTCTATATGCATCTGGAGGTCCTTCTCCTCCAATTCACTAAACAACTCTTTGTCTCCCGTCATATGGAAAGACGCACCACTATCAAGATACCACACCGATCCCATACAGCTTGAAACCAAGCAAGTGATCAAGGAGAAATCAATCTCAAATTATGAGGCTAAGGCCTCTCCAGCTGCAGATCCAATAGCCTTCTTGTTCTTCTTCTTCTATGGACAGTTAGTGGCGAAATGTCCATGTTAGTGAAAGTGAAAACACTTCACTTTGGACAAATCCTGCTTCTTTCCTTTAGCATCGGATTTTTAAGGATGTTTCTTCCACTTCCCTTTCCTTGCTTTGGTAGCCAAAGCACAATTATATTCATCTTCATTCTTCGATGAAGATCCATTCCTGGTACCCCGCCTTATCTCCTCCTGCACAAGATCCGACCAAAGTCGCTCCCATCCCGGCAGTTTCTCCCGTCCATTGACAGAGTCTTCGTAGCTATGCCAACTCTTCGGAAGCCCAAGGAGAGCCAAGCTCACCAATTCTTCTTCATCAAAATTAACCCCCACACTTCCCAGTTCATCCTTGCAGTGGACAAACTTCATGAGGTATTTTGGAATACTGTCGCCTTTCTCCATTTTTATTTTTCTGAGCTTGTCTTTAAGCGCCAACTTCCTCTAGTCACTTCTGCTTTGGAACAAGTCTATCAAAGCCTTCCACATTAAGAATGGAGTGGCTTTCCTGTGAATTCTGGACACAATATGGTCCTTCACACCTTCCAACAGAATTCTCCTCGTCTTTTCTGTCTTCTTTTGCCATGCGTCAAGTAATGCAGCATCGCTAGATCCCGGCTTAGGAACATCGCTATCGATGAACTCCTTTAGCCCATTATCCTCTAGCATCGCCTCCATCCTGTCCTTCCAGGCTATGTAATTCGAGCTCCCATCAAGGGCATACTCCAATCGCAACCCATTGAAAGACATTTCAATGTATACTCCACTTCTGCACCAAGAATCTTCTGCAGCAAATTCGAATTGTCCACCAACACAAACTCACTTCACAATTGCAATCTTCAATCAACAATGCTCTAATACCGTGTAGAAATTATATGCACTAAGCATGCATATTTCCTTGATTCACCTGATCTCACACTATTTAACTTTATGCAAAATACTGAATCAATTCCACTTGTTAATCTTTTGCGGAAAAATTAATTGCACACACATGTGAAGCATAAACAAAAATAATCAATCGCACATAACACAGTTTTTAACCGGGAAAGCCTGAAGATGAAAACCCAAACTATATATTATGTATCATGGAATCATATGACAATCCTCATACAAATCTTATCAAGCTCTCAGTACTGTACAATTGTCATACACTAATTAGGACCAATCTTGCAAATCCATGCACCGATCTTTGCCTCCTGCTAGCCCGCCTCCACTGCGCAATCCCTGCTGAAGAATAGCTCTGAATGAATTTGACTTAATCTTGGATTGACTGCACAATCCTCATTGGAAACTCCAATGTGTGTGTGATGCAATCAATGCATCATTATAGTCACAACAGATAGTCTATCTTGCCCTTTCACCTATCTCTCCACTGGGTCTCCACTGAAACTGCCATGCACTGTAGTTAACTGCTGCATTTTTCAGTTGATTAATGAGTTATTATTTGTGAATTAATTAACTAATTAATTCACTCCACTCTCACTAGTGTATCATTCAGATAGACTAGATACAACTAGCTCAATTGAGTCTAACTGAGTTAAACTAAATACAACTCCATAACTACTTCTTCCAACTGTGTCAACTCTGCCACTTGAGTTCTAACTAAGTCCTCCATGCATTAGCTCCAGTAAACCCTTGGGAATTGTGTAATTCCCTCATTCCACTGATGTGCCACATCTATGCACTGAACTAAAGTGCTCCAAGAGAATAAGTTGTTGTTTAGTGTCTGATTATTATTAAGAGCTAATAATAATCGACATGCATCTATTTTTAGATCAGCAATCTATAAATAGACTTCGCCCAATATTCTAAAAACATAATTTCATCTATTTTTCCAACTTGACCAACCATCCACAAATAGCATCCTGCAACTTTTGAAATATGATCATCATGTCTAAAAATAGACTTGCGCCAAAAATATCCTGCGGGCCCACTTAGTGAAGGCGACTCTTCTCACTAAGCTCATCATCTTGTTGAATCTCAACAACCCCGTCGAAGAATAAAGAATGATTGGACTACTTAATAATCCAATCTGAGAAGTCTTTCTCATTGAGTCTTATTTTCCATTCTTTACTTGTCTTATTTTGCCTTACTGCCACGGAGAATTGAAGGCCTGTCATGTCGCCCCATTCCAAATCCTATTGGCTTAAGTTTTTTGCTTCAAGTTGAGCGCCCAAGCTTTATTTCAGCTGAATTTTAATCTTGGTTATGATTATTTTTTCATTCTGCTCTTTGTATCTAAAAATTCTTTTATTCCTTTCAAGCCAGATTTGCCGACAAATTATCTTTGGCAGGGAAAGCCAGAAGGATTTAAAGCTATCATTCTTTGGGAGCACACCTGGATAGCTGTGAGGCCAACTAGCAAACAAGTCGGAGATGGAAGAATGGAGAGCGAAATTTTTCCCCCAAGGAGCTAGGACCTCATGCCAAACCTCTGCAGCAAATTTACATTCCAGCATAAGATGGCAAACATTCTCTTCATTTTCGCAGCACATCAGGCATCTTGACGGCCCATGGAAGCCTCTTTTTTTCAATCTGTCCTCAGTCAAAATTCTGCTATGGCACATGAGCCAGCAGAAAATGTCAATTTTTGGAATGGTTTTGTGGCACCATAGCCCCTTCCAAGTCGCAAGGTTTGGAGGGACGTAAGGCAGCTCCAACTATTTTATGTAACCCAAAGCATCTTAATAAGTGCCAGATTGACCCCAGCCATGTTTATCCGACCTCCTTTCATGGATCGGGTCCATGCCATGTAGAAGAGCGAGAAAATTATCACAGGATGTCTTTAGCTCCAAAGGAACCTGCAGCTACTTCCAACCTGACCAGCAACTGTTGTCCCAATGGGAGATGTCCCACAAGCTGTTAAGACCAGCGTTCTCCATCCAAGCACGCAACGAATGCAGAGAACAGTTATCGGCTAAAGGTGGATCGTTCATGATGTTGTCCTCCCAGATAATAATATGTTTTCCATTGCCTGGGATCCAATAAGTGTGAGTTTAGATCAGTGGGCATGCCAGCGCAGAGAGTTTGAGCAAGTGCGAACCGGATTTTGGAAGGGGGTTGTCAAGGCAGCGTTTTCTTTGTCCTCTAAGATATTTCCTCCATAATGCTTTTTGCGCCCAACCTGGCTTGGAAGCCATGAGTCTCCAAACAATTTTTTCTCCCATAGTAATGTTTTGAGACCAAAGGTCTTTGAAGTTCAGTCCACCTTCCATTAGGGGCTTGGTGACTTTATCTCAGCTGACAAGAGGGATTCTATTTTCATTTTGTTTGCCACCTTTCCTAAAAAATTTGCGAATGAGCTCCTCCATCTTCTTCAGGATGCAAATTGGAGCCAGTAGAATTGAAAATTGAAAGATAGGAAGACTGTTGAGGACAACTTTAATCAACAGCGACTTACTAGCAAGATTTATCCAAGAGAAACCCCGTGCATGGATCCTAAGTTTGAACTTATCAAGCAGAGGGAGCCAATATCTGTTGAAGGCGGTTTTTTGGAAGATTGGGAGGCCCAGATACTTGAACAAAGTCCAATTGGAAGAGCCAAAAAAACCCAAACATCTGGAAATAGAACTGAGAGCCATGATTGAAATTTTCCAACAATATATATAACACTTCCCCTTATTTAGTTTGATGCTCGTGGCATCACAATGATCATCCAACACTTCTTTGAATTTTGTAGCAGAAAGTAGAGAGGCTGCACCCAGCAATAGAGAGTCGTCAGCAAACAATGCATGATTTATATTTTTAACTCCTCTGGCTATGTTAAGGCCCAGAATCTCTTGTTTGAGTTGCTTCTTGTTCAAATAGAAACTTAGAACATAGGCTTGGAGAAAAAAAATGAGGGGATAAAGAGGACACCCCTGCCGAAGCCCTCTTGTAGCTTTGAAGAAGTCTACAGCTCTCCCATTCACCAAAGGGGTGATCCAAGGCTCAGAGATACAAGCACGGATCCAGTTGATAAACTCAAGCCCAAACCCAAACTTGTGCAGAACATCAAGTAGAAATTTGTGTCAAATGCGATCAAATGCATTAGCTAGATCTAGTTTGACAACCATTCCCTTTTATTTTCGTTGCAGGATTGAGTGAATCGCCTCCTGCACCAGGATAAAATTTTCAACAATCTGCCTCCCATTCACAAAACCACCTTGATTCTCCGAAATAATATTCATAAGGATACCTTTCAATCTATTGGCTATCACCTTGGTTATCAACTTGTAGCCAATGTTGCATAGCGAAATAGATCGAAAGCTGTTAAAAGCACTGGCCCCCTTTTCCTTCGGGATGAGGGCTAGAAAGGCTGAATTTGTGCTGCCCTAATTTTCTAACAGCCTTTGGATTTCAATACCATTTTTTGCAAATCCTTTTCAACTATATGCCAACAGGATTGGATAAATCTTGTTGTGGAGCCATCTGGTCCGGGGGTTTTGTCGGGCTCCGTAGCAAAGAGAGCAGCCTTTATTTCCTCTCTAGTGACCTTTGCCTCCACGGACTGATTCATCTTGGAGTTAATATTTATGGGAACCACATCCAGAAATTTAGAGTTCTGATTCTACACACCTTCTTCACGTAAAGATTTTTAAAATGAGAGAAAGTTTCCCTTTTAATGCTCATGAAGTCATTGTGGGTAATGGACTCCTCCTTCATTTCTGAAATGGATTTGAAGCTTCTACGAGCTTGGGCTTGTTTGTGGAAGAAGGAAGTATTTATGTCTCTCGCTTTAAGCCAAAGGCTGCGAGACTTTTGTCTCCAAAACTCTGCCTCCGACAGACATGCCTTATGGAATTTATGTTGTAAATTTGCCTCCCTGTCTAGTCCTTCTTTAGTAATGACTGCATCTTCCATTTGTAAATGATGGGTCTCAAGACTGACTTGAGCATGTTTTCTTTTTGTCGCTAGATTAGGGAGGGTTTTGGCCCAACTTTTCAAAGGTTCTTTCACTCTTTTGAGCTTTTCCTCCCAAACAAAGAAAGGCGAGCCCTTGACATGAATTTTCCAACTTTCCTTGACCTTATCCATGAAGTCCGGGATTTTAATCCATAAAGGGCTAAATCTAAATGGAATAGGACCAAGATCCTTTTGGGCCAACAACTCAAGCTTGATTGGCTTATGATCTGAGGCACTGCAGGGAAGAATTTTCATTCTATCCTCTAGACCTAAAAGGAGAAAAGAACTATGAACAAGAAATCTATCTAGTCTTGCAGCAATATGACCAAGACCGACTCTTCTGTTTGACCAAGTGTACTTACCGTTGGAGGGATTAATGTCGAGCAAGTCCTAATCTTGCATGAGATCCTCCACCAATTCCCTTGTTGGGTCTCTAACAATGCTACCTCCTCGCTTCTCAGCCATTAGCAAGGTGAGGTTAAGATCGCTAGCAATGATGGTGTTTTCCAGATTCTCTGTTTCTGCCAAATTTCTGATAGAGTCCCAGTAGGCCTTCTTCTCCCCTGTGTTTACTGGGGCATACACATTTAAGAGGCTAAAGACCTCCTTTGTTTCAAGATGCTTAAGTTTCAAAAACAGCCAGTGGGTATTTAGGATCTCAGTGACCATCGAGTACTTGTTTATATTCCATAGAGTGCCCAGCCCGCCCGAAGCTCCTCGAGCAGAGACGGCCTGTCCTCCAACTTTATTGCAAAATTTCTTACTTGTATGGAGGAAGTCTTTGTCCTCCATTTTTGTCTCCTGGATTAAAATAATATCTGGGGTTTCTATCCGAAGTAGGCTTCTCATGGCTTCTTCTTTCACTTTTCTCCCCATTCCTCTGCAATTCCAGGAGACAACCTTCATCACTTACTTTTTTGAGTTTGATGAGCTCCCTTAGAGCCCTGTGTCTGGTTTCTTGTCATCTTGGGATTTCTTGCCAATAATTTCTCAAGGGTTGGTTGACTTCCCTGGAGTTTGTCTTTATATGTTTCTTATTCTCTCTTTTCCCGGGTAGGCATTCGACCTCTTGTTGATCTTATAGCCGAGATTTGTGATTCCCCTATTTCTCCTTCTTCCTTAGATTCCTCCGAGTCTTTTTCCTTCTCTACAGCCTCCGCATGCCTTTCCTTAGGTCTTTCTGAGGTGCTTTCACCCTGCCTCGAACCTAAGGAAGTCCCTTTGTCTGGGGTCACTTTCTTTTGCATCTCAACCTCCTGGACCTCTACTGAAGCTGAAATTAAAGGCCCAAACTTATTTTCTTTCCCTTTAGGGGGAGGTTTTTGTTGATCAGAAGCCGGACGAGGACCTTTTCCTTTTGGAGCCCCAACAGCTTTTGGGGTTTTGTGAGAAGTCTTTCACCGCTTAACCTGATTCTAGCCCTCCTCTTTTCCTTTCTTCGCCTCTCCATTGCTCGAGCAGCCCCTAGAAAAGTGTATGTATTCGTGACATTTTCAGCACTTGAAAGGAAGCTTCTCATAGTCTAGCTTTTGCACATGAGACCAACTGTCGACATTGATTTTTATAGCCTCTAATAGACCCACCTCTAAGTCAGCCTCAACACAGAATCAGGCACAACCATATTGATCCTTACTATTTGCCCCATCAATAAATTTTCCCATAGCATTACCTATTTGTTTCAGAGAATCCCAGTTCCAACAATGCATTGGGAGATTCGACAGCCTTACCCATGCAGGAACAGACGTCAGGACATCCACTGCTGGATCAAAATCTGGTGTCCACTTATTGAGATACAAGCCCTAAGGGCCCATGAAGTAAGGGCCATTCCTAAAGATCAGATCTTTATCCTCTTTTCAAATGAATTCGAATAAGAAATAGCCCCTTCCCCAAGAAATACGAGGTTACACTGTTCTTGATCAAAGGAACCTAGTTTTTGACGACCCAGGTCTCCGTTGTTTTTGGAGAGGGCCAAAGGCCAGTAAACTGGCCCACAAGGGCATGATCTTCCAGAGACAAGGCCACCTAGATCGATCCCTCAGGAGGAAGGGATATTTCTGGAATGTCATCCAACTTCTTCACAAACTTGGCAGCTTCAGTTTTCTTATTTTTCGGCAACGAAGCCAGCAGCGATCTGAAGGCTTCATCAATGGACGGAGGAGGGGGGGGAGGAGGAGCCTAGGGAAAACCCAAATCCTCCATGGCTGCAGGAAGGAGCCCTAGCTCTAGGCGCGCGCAGTCTCACGGGATCTGCAGCAGCGCTATCACAGCGGGCCTGAGTAGAGCGATCCAAATTTGTATTAAATCCAGATTGTTTGAAACATGTTATCAAATATTCTTAAGTATATTATTAATGAAATATATATATATACTACAATTTTACTTAATTCATCATTCTACAATTTTTCTATAAAGATTTTATGTTCTTCTGCGGTTAAATTAGAAATAACCTTATTGACCTTATTTATTTTGTGGCTCTGCATGATACACACCAACCAATACATATTAGTTAAACTTACATATAGTTCAAACATATTAATCTTGTAAAGAATTTACATAGAACTTGTATTCTCTATTTTTTTTATGTGATATCATTATGTCAATCAATATTTGTGTTACTTCAGACCTTCTGAGACATTTTTTATCAATATACAACCTGTATCATTCAATACAAAATCCATTAAATATATTTTACAAATAAATAAAATAATTTTCAGCTAACCAAACTTTGGTATCCAATGTGTTTATCTACATCAATGCACTTGTGCATTTATAACGTTAAACATATCCCCCAGATGCGGGTGATAGCAGAAGTATGCATGATAATAGCCTCTCCCACGCTCTAGAGGATGAAGATCTGCAACGCAGGTCCTCACCCGATGTGGAACCAATCTCTTGATATCATCTGCATGAGATGACAAATACAGGGCATAATGAAGACATGCTTGGACAACATCACCCCCTCTAGGGTACCTCTCTGCCGCAATACTTATGAATGATCTCCTAGATTGACATGCCGCTCGGCCATAACTCCTCGCATGTGCCTACTCATGAAAATCGTTACAGCACGCAGTTCGTGCGAGGCACAATAATGCCCAACCACTTCGCATGTGTCACAGGCCTATTAAAGAGAAGGACCTTCAGCTCAAAGCGACCGATAGCCTGTTCCTTCGGATTTATATGTTGTTTATGTTCTTGCCCTCATGCATGCCCATATTGTCGCGCAACCTCCCCCCTAGCGTTGCGCTGCACAGCACTCCCCAGGCTTCGCTTCCCCTTGTATGCGTGACTCTCATCTGCTCCATTTGTCCTGCAATTTTCATAGGCCTGGGTGCTCCCATAACCCCGTGCCCCTTGCCACTCACTCCCCTTCAGTGCACCTCCCTATCCACTAGTACCCTGCTTCACACCTCCCTCCTGGTCGTGCATTCCCCATGCTTCGGTCCTTCTTTGCTTCATCTAATCATGGCACCCCGGCTGCGACAAAGAACCATTAGAGGAGGCCAGAGAGGTGCGCTCCCTGGTTGATACCATCGGGGGCCTGACAATCACCTGGAATCTGTTGAAGGCTCCTCCTCAGGCAGTCATGCTAGAGAGGCTCCCCAGAGCCCTGAGCTTGAATAGGAGGAGGATGCCTCCTCACATGTTTCGCAGAGATGCAGAAGTGGACCAAGGAAGTCCACCATAGCACACCAGGATCACCCCTTGCCTCACAAGACCGAACCTCTTCCGGCCCAGGAAGATGAAGGGGATGACACAGATGTTTAGATAATGGACTCAAAAGGTACCTGGACACGCGTCCTGGATGTCGAGTACCCAATGGATCCCATCCTCTGCGCACCAGTCTCCAAGCCTCTATGTAATCCCAATGCTAAAGAGGAAGCTATCATGCAGGCGTACGCCTACCCCATAGTGGAGGAAGATCCAGACAGCGATGATGAAGCCGAAGATTAATGACTGCGCAGCTGCTCAGATCTTCCTTGTTTTTTGTCATGCTTGCTATTATCACAGAATTTCTATTTTCACTAGTGCAACAACACATTTTGTAATTTTTTGTTTCATATACTTTCCTGGTTGGTTTCCTCCACGAAGGCAGCCCCTTATCTGCGCAAAAAAAGTTGGGATTGGTTAAGCGTAGCTTACCAACTCAACCTGTAGCATATGTATTGTTTCTATTTTCGAATTAATATATATTAGCCTCATTTACCAAAAAAAAAAAAAACCGTTTAACATATCAGCCGTTTAATTGTTCAACACCGTCAAGGAATTATCCGAATGGAAATTGGCATCCACCCAAGGTATTCATTGACCCATGGTATTGTAAGTGGCATCCACCCATGGTATTCATCCACCCAAGGTATTTATCCACCCATGGTATTATAAGTGGCATCCACCCATGGTATTCATTCACCCATGGTATTTTAAGTGAGATCTACCCATGGTATCTACGCACCATGGAATTTACATGTGGTATTATAGTGAAAAAAGAATATAAGTAACAAGTCACATTTTGTAAAAGGATGGATTTTCCACCAAAATATTTCTTTTACAATTATTCTTTGCTTTAATAAAAGTCTCTTTGTGGTTTTTTTTATTGTGCTCTCCTATTTTTTTTCTAGTATTTCAATTTTTTAGATCCTGGGAGCCTCCATCCAAAATCCAGACTAGTGGTATCAGATTCAGGTTACAGCTCCATGGGAATGAGGGTTTGAAGCATATTTTAGTTTGAAAGTTTACACCAAACTTCATGCAAGTGCTACGACCTCCACGAAGCGTTTTATAAGGTGAAAAATATCTCATTTGAAATTATTTTGTGTTTGCTCAAATGGAATTTTTACAAATTTGATTCCGTTTCCTGGTTTGAGAGATATGAGCAATTGAAGTTACACATGTCTGGAACATTGCACTGCTGCACATCCCATGAGTTTCTAGAATAATTTTCTCACCCCACACATCATCAAATTTCATATGTCTTATATCAATGAAAAGATCTCTTCAACACCTCAAACGGGTCTTTGACGAAATTTGATTTCATCACCTGTAGCAGAAGTTATTAGCAAAATTGTAGCAAGAGGTTTATAATATGACAAAATCCTTTAAAGCATCTCATTGGATAGGAGAATCTACAGCACCCATGGCCACTTTTATTACAAGTATGCAACACATTTATCAGGTACATCTCTAGTGTGGCCTGTTTTTGTACCCCACCCAGAATCCATGAGTTTTTATATCTGGAGCAGTATTCAGAGCAGGTTCCCTTTGGAGATGTGCCCTCCCACCCCGATTTAGTATGCATTTTCTTCAACTTCATTAGTTTCAGCATAGCAGCATTTGACTTAGGTTCTTTGGAGACGTTCCCTCCAACCCCAAGCTATGTAGGCACTTGCTACTTCATCAACAATCAACATCACGGTTATCGATCAACTGCACAAAATCCTTGTCATCGAAGTCCATTTGTTAGGCTGCACACTATTTGTATCACAATTGGTCATAAGCATTATAGGGTATCTCTATCCCTAGATCTTCGTTCATCACGGTTATGGGTTAGCCACACAAAACCCCTCTCTTCTGTGGCTCTTCATATTCAACAAAGACTTCTTAGGAGAGAACTTCACGCAGTGGATACCATTGCTTCTTAAGGAGGGAGGAATGATCCGAGTGGAAATTGGCATCCACCTATGGTATTTATCCACTCATGGAATCTACCCATGGTATTGTAAGTGGAATCCACCCATGGTATTCATCCACCCAATATATTTATCCATCCATGGAATTTACCCCTGGTATTGTAAGTGGCATCCACCAATGGTATTCATTCACCCATGGTATTTTAAGTGAGATCCGCCCATGATATTCAATCACCCATGGCATCTACCCACCCATGGAATTTACTTGTGGTATTATAACCAAAAAAATACTATAAGTAACAAGTCGCATTTTGTAAAAGTACATATTTTCCACCACAATGTAGCTTTTACAATTATTATCTATTTTAATAAAAAAATTCTTGGTGGTTTTGTTTACTATGTGTTCTCAACTCTTTTCTTCTGGAATTTCATTTTAGTTTTTTAGATATTGGGGGCCTCCCCCAAGATCTAGATCAAGGAAAATTAGTTTTTAAAAACAATTTTAAATTATGATGGTCGATTGGTAAGGATAAACACACCGCAATGATTTAATGTTGCTATTCGGAAGAGGAGAGATGATCTGTTATATTACATTGGGAGCAATGATGAACAGACTGGACATAATTTAAAGTATTATAATATATTGGTGTGTTGTATTGCACAAGGAACATCGATGCATTATATTACATAGGGCGCACCGTGGAACATATAGCCGTTTAAAAAAGAAAACAGAGAGGGCTGACAGGATTTGGATCTAATTCAATAAGTGATTCCCCTACTTTACATGTCAAACACCCTATATATAGTAAGCGCACAAACCCCTTAAATCTAAAATGCCTAAACTGAAAAACCCTATTTGTGAAGTGGTAGAGGAAGTTAAACCCTAAAGTGAATTTTTGCACGAAGAAGCAAGGGTTTTAAGGTAAGTATTGAATTTTTATTTATATTTTTTTGAATTTTTAATAAAATTTAAATAGGAACAAAGATCGTAAATTTTTTTACTAGTAAAATCTATAGTAATGTTTTTATTATACAAGGTTTTTAAATTTATTTTTCTAAATTGTGAATAGATCTAACAAAAATTGTAAAATATTTTAACAGTAAAATTTAAGAAGTTTCTTATCTAGGGTTTTGAGTGAATCATTTTACCTTTCAACTTCTGATCTTCCAGAGGATCCAAAATATTTTGCAGCTCCATAGTGCTCCCAATATGTCTCTCTTGCAAATGATCCCTCTTTTAATTAAACCCTAACAGAAATTGTAAAAAAAATTATCAGTAAAATAAACAATCAAATTTAAAAAATTTACTATGCAGGTTTTTTTAGTGAATCACCGTACCTTTCAACTATGATCTTCTTAATAGTTTTGTTGCTTCAAATAATTATGTTGTTGCATAGTTCTCTTGATATGTATCTCTTGCAAATCGGTCCCTTGAAATTTTGGGTAAAATAATGAAATGGTGAATAATTTTTTACTATTTAAAAGACTTTATGAAATTATATTTCTAAAAATCAATTATCACTCATTTTTTAATTCAAAAAGAAGAAGAAAAAATCACGTTTTTTTTTTTTGCTCTGCACATTGGTGTGTTTGATAGTCAAGCGCAGTGCATCGGTGTGTTTATAAAAAAAAGCGCACCGACATTCCCGGGGCACCAATTTTTTTCAACGCACCAATATGATACTTTTTATTTTTATTTTAAATCTCAAAATGGTGTGATTTTTTTTTTTTAAATGCAATGGTGCAGTTTCTATTTAAAAGCATCAATGCTCTAATAGTTATAAGAGCACCAAGTTGGTTGAATTAGTTTTTATTTTTATTTTTTTTATTTTTTAAAAACATCAGTGCATTTTTGTAGAAGAGCATCGATATGATAACATTTTTTTCAGCACATGTCTATAATCCCAAGGATTCAAATACTCTTTCGTTGAAAAGAATTAGCTATGTTGCAGGAGTGGCTTACCTCACATAGAAGTGAGTCGGGAGTTATGTGAATGCCAACAGATTCAATAGCCATGAAGCATATAGAGGATACATGGCATGAAAAATTCAAGGATGAAGTACAAAGTCTACGACCCATTATAGCCATGGATGGTGTCAACCCATATTCCCTCCAAAACACAAACCATTCAGTTTGGCCTATGGTAGTGATCAATAACAATAACCCCCCATAGTTGTTCATGAAGAATTAACATATTTTGTTGTCTCTCATTGTCCCTGGTAGAAGACAAGTGAAGAATATGGATGTCTACTTACAACCATTAGATGAATATAAGGAATTATTGGAAGGTATACATGTGTATGATGTATCGAGACCCATCGTAACAAAGAGGAGTTTTATGTTGTATGGCATATGTGCTTACACCATACATGATTATCTAGGCTTATGAGTTTTCTCTAGTAAATTAAATTCTTATTTTTTTGTTTAGTAACAATATTGTTTTGCATATTAATTTAATTCGCTACAATTGTTCAGATCTTCATGGTCCCTATCGTGTCGGCTTGTATACGATAATTTCGTAGGTCTTGTAACAAAAGGGTATCATGGATGTAAATGGTGTAGACCTTCTCTGAAGGCTAGGTGGTTCAACCACCTACGAAAGCCAATGTATGATTTCTCTAGGGTATTCCTCCGAGAAGAACACCCTTACAAAATAGAAACATCTGCTTTCAATGGTAAACCAGAGAGAACCCAAAGGCTTGCAATAATGACACCAACAGAATGGCTTAGAGCATATGAGAGAGAAAAGGAGTTTGTATAAATGTTTGATTTAAATGAGGACCCTATGCTCAATGATCTAGAATTCTTCGACACCTATGTTGAGAAATTTTCCACTGGGATGAAAAGGAAAATTGTCTTTTATGAGCTCCCATATTGGGAGCATATTAATATTTCCCACTTACTATATCCCATGAATATATTTAAAAAGGTTCCATCTTCTTTGTGGAGGCATGTATCGTCGAAAGAAAGTGATACAGTGGCTGTTAGGAGAGATCTTATTTCTTAAAAAACTAAAAATAAACATTGTCCAAGATAAGAAATTAGAGCAAAGGTTGGTCCCTCTTGCTCTTTCAAAGAAGGTGATGATCCAGTTGGATATCGGTGGCCACCCACCTAATCCATTTGGACCCACACCATCAATTCTTGCAACTTTTCACATTCAGCACCACTTACTATTTTTAGCAGGTTTTCGGGTCCTGCACTCCCGGAGCCATTTTGGGGCCTTAATGATCCAGTTGGATATTGGTGGCCACCCACCTATTCCATTTGAACCCCCAACATCAGTTCATTCAGTTTTTAAGTTGCAGCACAACTTACTATTTTTAGCAGTTTTTTGGGTCTTGAACTTTCGGAGCCGTTTTGAGGCCCTAAACGACGTTTTTTGGGAAAACCGGGAGAAACATGGGTTGTTGGACTTAAATTGCTTACATTGAAAGTTGCACTCCTCGAATATATCTTTCTAACGAGCTATTGAGCGCTTCAAACGAAGATCGGATGCCAAAGTTACATCCCCGGAAACTTGAAACACTAATTTACCCAAACGGGACCCACAGTTTTGGCGCTTCATCTCCTAGAGTTAGGTTTTTGGATGTTTCAGTTTTTCCATTATTTCTCAATAATAAATAGGCCCTCGAGCCTCATTTTAACACAGTTCAGAGGTCTGTAGCCACCACATCTCTTCTCAAAGATTCACTACCAGCACCCTAGCTATTTTATTTCCATTATGTCTATAAGCATATTTTTGTTATTTGATATTAATGAAATGACGCATTATTTCCACTGCATCTCTATGTATATGGTTATTTCTATATTCTGTTGTGTTCCTGCATAAATCTGGATCAGTGGTGTCAGAGAGATCTGCTCTTTCTTTTTTTTTCTTTGCATGTCCCCAATGCGGTCAGGGTATAAGGAGTTAGGGCTCGATCTGTTTGAACCCTTGCAAGATCAGCCTCACAAACCCCGACGACCTCCCATGGCGGAAGAAAATAAAGATGAGGGAGCAAGATACCCTATCGAAATATTGCTCGAGGAGGCCCTCGAGAAAAAAATGAACGCGATGATGGATAACTTTGCTCAGATCCTTCAACGACTGCCGACCTATGGCGCATCTGCATCCAACAGGCACTCTAGAGGCACCACTCCCTTCAAGGTACAGGTAAACTTTGATATTCCTGTATTTGAAGGCCAAATAGACGCAAACATTGTAGATAGATGGTTGAATTTGTTGGAAGGGTATTTCTCAGTCCATGATTTCTCTAACAGAGAAAAGATTATTTTTGCACTCCTCAAAGCCTCCCCCCATGTCAAAGACTGGTGGGAAACCTACCGTGAGCAAGAGGACGAAGGGGAACCCTCTCTGTTCTCGGCCACACCCACTTTAAATTCGTTCTGAGACAACATCAAGTAACAATATTACCCCGTGGGGACCTATGAGGACAAATACATCCAATGGACCACGCTACGGCAACAAAGGGATCAAGATGTGCACGAACTGACGAATCCTTTCCATACCCTGCGCACAAAGTTGGGTATTAAATATTTAGAGAGACATTTGGTGCTCAAGTACTATGGCTGTCTACACAAACACATTTAGGAGGAAATGGAGTTCCTCGACATTACATCACTTGGCCCGGCATATCGCTATGCTGCCAAGATCGAGCAGAAATTTAAGCAGAAGAAGTGAGACTTTAGATCTGCGAATCTGAAAGGTGCCCCTGAACCGAAGAACAAGGTGCAAGGCCAAAGCAGTGCGACTCATAACAACACCACAAATCAAAAGAAGGACACAGGGAAGTGGTGTGAATTTCATAACAGCCCCACTCACAGCACAAACGAGTGTCGGGCCAAACAGTCATTGGTGGTCGAACTAAAGGCACCTGAATCAGATGCATTTTCTGATCCTGAGTCAGAACTAGACAAAGGAAATGATAAAGGGAAGCACATCATTGATGCGGATTCTAATTCCATTGTTGCCACCACCAAGATCCATAGGGAGGACCCAGAGGATCCAGAGGAGGGGGAGCGCCTCTTCCATTCGCAAATGTGGGTGAAGGGTTCTTCGCTGCAATTTCTTGTCGATAGCAGAAGCCAAAAGAACCTCATTTCAGCAAAGGTCGTGAAGCGGCTCGGCCTACCAACCATAGCACACCCTCATCCATATACCATTGGGTGGCTTCACCAGGGAGAGATATCTGCATCTGCCAACAATGTCGCCTTCTATACAGCATCAAGCCATTCACAGATGAGGTATTATGTGATGTTGCTCCTCTTGATGTAGCTGATGTATTATTGGGCCAACCATACTTGTGGAGGCGACATGCTGTGTATGAGTCTAGGCCTCATGGTGTTATTATTACTTTTGGAAATAACTTGTACAAGATACCAGAGGTAGTACCGCCTCCCGTCATCTCTTTGACTACTGCAAAAAAACATAGTAAGATTGTTTCCCAAACCAGGAAATTCATTTTCCTTACAACTCGCTCATAGGGAAAGAATAATATTGTGGCCACATCCTCAAAACAGGGCTCCCTACACGGCTGCAGCAGATGAACAAATTCATGGAGGAATACGAGGACATTTTCTCCTCACTCATAGAGGCTCCTCTACACTGTCAGGACAAGCACTCCATTGATCTAACCCCCAACGCACCGTCGCCTGATGTTGCCATACCTCCTGCAAATACACATACAGAATACACACATGTACTGTCTGAGGCTGATAAAGAAACCAAATTTACTAAACACATCCAGCATGTATGCCCATAGGTCCATGACATCTTCAACAAATCTAATACCCAGTTCAACAAAATTTGCTTCATCTCAGAGAGGATCTCAATGCAATGGGGACCATTTCTTCCTAAGGAGAGAGGAATGATCTAGGTGGATATCGGTGGCCACCCACCTAATCCATTTGGACCCACACCATCAATTCTTGCAACTTTTCACATTCAGCACCACTTACTATTTTTAGCAGGTTTTCGGGTCTTGCACTCCCGGAGCCTTTTTGGGGCCTTAATGATCCAGGTGGATATTGGTGGCCACCCACCTATTCCATTTGAACCCCCACCATCATTTCGTTCTGTTTTTAAGTTGCATAACAACTTACTTTTTTTAGCAGTTTTTCGGGTCCTGAACTTCCAGAGTTGTTTTGAGGCCCTGAACGACGTTTTTTGGGAAAATCGGGAGCAACATGGGTCCATGGAATTATTTTTCTCACATCGAGATCGGATGCCAAAGTTATGTCCCTGGGAAGTTGAAACACCAATTTACCCAAACAGGACCCACAGTTTTGGCGCTTTATCTCCTAGAGTTAGGTTTTTGGAAATTTCAGTTTTTCCATTGTTTCTCAATAATAAATAGGCCCTTGAGCCTCATTGTAACATAGTTCAGAGGTCTGTAGCCACCACATCTCTTCTCAGAGATTCGCTACTAGCACCCTAGCTATTTTATTTCCATTATGTCTATAAGCATATTTCTGTTATTTGATATTAATGAAATGATGCATTATTTCTGCTACATCTCTATGTTTATAGTTATTTCTGTATTCTGTTGTGTTCCTGCATAAATCCGGATCAGGTGAGGTCCCATGGATTTTAAAGAAAGATGATTTTTCTTTGGAAAAGTAAGTTATAATGAGTGTGAGGGTGCCTTCTTTATATGGGTATTCACTACAGTGTTGCTTCATTGTGGAATACCGTTTGTCGGGGTTGAAATCGTATGACCATTTGAACCTTCTAAGAGTACGTATGTCAACAACTTGATTTTTTATTTTATTTTATTTTTTATTATGTAATGAGATATTTTATAATTATTTTTTGTATAATGTATTATTTACTGTGCAGTGTCATTATCCTCTGCTCCTACGTGGGTGTGTGAACCACGACTTCCCCCAATGCCTATGACGTGCCATTTATAAATTATTTGCAGTTGTACGTTGGGTCATATCAAAGGAGATTCATATGGCTAGCATTACATAGTGGCGTCAAGAGATGGCTGAGATTGTTTGTTTGTTTGAGAAGGAACTTCCAACGAGTTTCATGGACTCACATGTTCATCTTCTAATTCACCTGGTAGATGAGGTTGAATTAGTTGGGGTATTTTCTTGTCTTTGAATGTTCTTCTTAGAGAGTTACATGTAGAAGTTGAAACGTTTTGTTCAAAAAAGGGCAAAAATAGAGGGGTCTATGGCAGAGGGGTATCTATCGTATGAGTTATTCTATTATGCCAGTGAGTACATAAAGCATATTGAGAACACACCAAGTGCATCAATTTGGGATGACGAAAGGTATGAAGACAAAAGAGAAGGGGAGCTTCTTGAAATGAATGGAAAGAGGCACATGATAAAGAGTAAGCGCGAGCTTATCATTTTTCAAATTACTACATAGTAAATATTCACACAGAACTTCATATTAATGCATATTTTGATCTCATGTGTGTGTGTGTGTGTGTGTGTATTGGTCTTATTTCATCAACAAATTCAAAAATTGAAGCCATCAACAAAATCATTATTTACAATATGGAAGAGACACAAACCGTGGGTCATATTCTACGAAGAGAAGAGGAGGAAATGGGACAGTGGTAAGAAATAATTCAAATGGCTAAAGGGTGTAAGTGTGCCTTATTCTGATCATTTAAAAAAAACATGTCAATGGCATGCCCTAACAGTTGGGTTGTTGATCAAGTCAGAGAGAAATATGGTGCATCTGGTCATTACCCACACGGTTAAGAGGATGCACTAAACATAGGGATTGGGTGCAACAACTTAGTAATTATATTCCCTTTGTGTATTTTTTTAATTTCATACTGCGCCTTTTAATTGTAACATCTATATATATTTTATATTTTTAATTTTGTTCGAGTTATTAGACACATGACACTATGATTTTTTCACTTTTTTATAGGTGCATTTGTTCCCATCTATGTGGACATACGAAAATCATTTTCGCACAGATGATGCCAACGATGGATGCATGACACAAGATTATGGAGTGGAAGGCAGCGATTTGGGACGACGAAAGGGATGAAGACAAAAGAGAAGGGGAGCTTCTTGAAATGAATGGAAATAGGCGCATGATAAAGAGTAAGTGTGAGGTTATCATTTGTCAAATTACTAAATAATAACTATTCACATTGAATATCTGTGTGTGTGTGTGTGTGTCGGTTTGATTTCATCAACGAATTCAAAAATTGAAGCCATCAGAAAATTAATTCTTTACAATATGGAAGTGACACAAACTGTGGGTCGTATTGTACGAAGAGAAGAGGAGCAAATGGGACAGTGGCGGGAAATAATTCAAATGATTGCAGGGTAGACGTTTTCCTTATCCTGATCATTTAAAATAAAATATGTCAATGACATGCCCTAACAATTGGGTTATTGATCAAGTCAGAGAGAAATCTGGTGCATTTGGTCATTACCCACGTGTTGAAGAGGATGTGCTAAACATAAGGATTGGGTGTTACAACTCAGTAATTATACTCCCTTTGTGTATAGTTTTTTTTTCATACAGCACCTTTGAATTATAACATCTATATATTTTTTATATTTTTAATTATTTTCTGGTTATAATACACATGACACTCTGATTTATTCACTTTTTTATAGGTGCTTTTGTTCCCATCTATGTGGGCATATATATATTTGTGTGTGTGTGTTGGTTTGATTTCATCGGCAAATTCAAAAATTGAAGCCATCAACAAATTAATTATTTACAATATGGAAGCGACACAAACTGTGGGTCGTATTATATGAAGAGAAGAGGAGTAAATGGGACAGTGACAAGAAATAATTCAAATGATTGAAGGGTAAAATTTTTCCTTATCCTGATCATTTAAAATAAAATATGATGCAGAGATTTTGCATAAATCAGAATACTCGCGCATAATAGGGTGTGTATTTCCTTATCATGAAAACCCTCATCAAAACCTTCATTAAAACCAATTTCAATTCAACTCAAAATATATATAAAGAAGAGAGAACTGAACATAAACAAAATACTTCCTTATACTAAAACAGGAAAATTACAAATTCAAACCATTTTGGCCAAATATTACAATTGTTGGCCTCTCGGCTCTCGCCCCCTTTACATAAAATCTCACACCATTCCTCTCTATATCTCTCTATCCTATTCCATTCTCTGTGTCTCTCTATCCTCACACAAAGCTTCACATTTATACATAATTGTGGATTACTTTCAATCCATGATTTCCTCCACCAATATCTCAACCAAATCCTAAAATATCTTTATCCCTTCCTTGACTCAACCAAGTTCCATTTAAGGAATTCTTAATCCCTAAAATATCTATCCAATCCAACTCCACTCATATTCTCAATTAATTAAGAGAATATTTACAATAAACCTCACACTCAGATTTTTCTCTTAAATTATTTTTAAAATGTACATAATTTATAAAATAATTAAAAAAACATCGCCCCCTAAATCACACAAATAAATAATGAAAATTAAGCAGGATGCTCCTGCATCAGACTCTCCATGTAGAGAAGTTTCCATAGGCCCCTTGTCTATGAGGTCTGTCACTTTTCTATAATAATGTGATAGCCACAAGTCCCAATAACTTGCTCCCTCCAGGATTCCAAACTCTGTTTTTTCATTGGTCTTTTAAAGTATCAACTCCATCTTGTAATTTTGCACGGAATTCCCAGAATAGTATTTTCAGAATACTATTGAATGTAACTCTCGCTTTTCCATACCACATCACCTTTATTCCAAAAATTATAGACTTGTGTAGAATTACTGATACCCATTCTTCTGATCTCCAAACTTTGAAAGAATCTCGAACTTGTTTTACACCAGCCTCACCAACATCACTCGTCCTGTCAACAGGATTCCATCGGCTTCTCCAACAATTTCTTTTGCCAATTCCTTGGAGTAATTCATCTTTGTCTGATGCTTCTGTCTCCAATTGTGCTAAACAGTTAACTTTCTAAAATGAAGAATAATCAAGAACTTCTTCTTGATCAAAACTATAGTCATTGATTTCTCCTATAGTAACAAATTTCTCATCCATTGTTGTACCTGCATTCATAAACAAACTATTAGTTTTAAAAATACAAGACCTTTTGGCCTCTTTTGATGCTTCAAGCACCAATCTCCCATCATAGACTTTCTGGATTTCAGCAGATCCTGTTTTGAATTGTTGGTTGCTATCATCTTTATCCTGTTGGATCAATACTGATGTTTCCTTTATGTCTCTAAGGACATAACTTTCTTGCTGCTCCTAATCTTTCATCTCATCTCCAAAAAAATTCTGCTCAATTTCTCTGATTTCCACATCATATTTATTAATTTTGCCTCATGTACCTATAACCACATTATTATTTGAAGAGTCAAAGCATTCACTTAACTCTATAAAATTTAGAAACATTTCCTCCTTATCATGCACAGCAACTGCAATCTCTTCTGTATCAGGTTCTGCAAGCTTCACTTCTCCCTTAGATTCCTTGATCCATATTTCCAAGAACTCTATTTCCATGTGAAATCTTTCTAGCATTTCATCACAACCTTCATTCCCAGTTTTATTCTTCTTCTGGCAATCCTCCTTAGTTATCATGTTTTCTATATCATCACAGTGCAAAATTTTGTCATCAATTTCATTAAACAAATTCATTTGTTTACCTCCTTGGAATATCACTTCAGTATTTTCATTATGCTTCTACTCCATAACAGCTTCAACTGGTTATCTTACACCAAACAAGAACTCATCTATGAATTCTTTCTGCTGCAACAAATCAGTACCTTCCTTCTCTTAAAGGCATTCTCCATCATACTTCACCTCAAGAGCTTCATTCATCTTTGTGATAGTGTCACCATACTGTCCATCATCTTCTGCACATCCTGAAAACATACACAAACTATGAGTTTTAAAAATACAAGGCTTCATGGCCTCATCTACTTCTCTTGTCAACATATCTTCCAATTCTTATGAACTATTCCAATAGTCCATGAGATCTTTCTCATTAATCTCTTCACCCAGAATTTCACCCTGTTCAACTCAGCCTCTCTGAGTTCTTCACATCTCAATTGCACACTCATCATATGCTCGAGCTTCCTCAACTATTCTGTCAACTGTATGTTTACTTGTTGTTCCCTCTTTGCGTGTAGCCTCTACCATTTCACTTTCTTCCTCATGGTCCAACCATGTCTCTGGTCTTCTTGTTTCTCTGCAACAATTCCATCAATAACTCAAGGTGAATTGTTATCTCGGCCTTCTCCCTCTCATATTCTTCATCAGTCAACTGCTTCATTATGCCATTTTCCTTGCAATTTTCCTACGTCTTTCTTCTATTGCGGTCTTTCTCAGAAATTCTGAAATGACTATCAACAGTCAACTTCTCCTCCTTTATTAACTTCATCTGTTCACTTATGGATTTCATTCAAATCCCCTTTTCAGCAAGCTTTCATACTTGATATCCAACAATGCAAGCTCTCTTCTGGCGCTTGGTATCTTTCGGTTCTTTGTCTTGGAATCATTTGGGAAATTCTCTTGCTTTTCTTTGCTGCAAACAAAAACTGCAGTGTTTCATGTGTTATAATGACCAAACTCTTTGGGTGTCGGTCTCCGCCGATCATGCACCCAATTACATTCAAACCTTTGACTTGGCTTATGACTCTTTGACTCCAGAATTGACATCAACTCTTCATCTTGGATGAAATATGCACCCTCTTGTACACTAACTAAATGGTTTAACTTGACTCAAGCTATCCAAATTTCATCATTTGACCTTAACATCTTATTTGACTTCAAAGCTTGACCCAATAATTACAATAGTGGATATTTTGACTCTAATTCAAGTTATACAATATACCAATCCACCTTTAATACATTTTCATGATGTAAAATCTTCACTCTCTCTCATACTCCATTCTTATGATAATATCACAAGTCACTAACTATATCATCTCCCATTATCACTTTCTTTTAAGCCTTTAAATCGAAATGCAATCCATTTTCCCAAAGATATATTTTATGGTGAACATAAATAAACCATTTAATTTTCAACATTTAAAATACCTCTTTGAAATAACTGATCATACCTTATGCTCCCTTCAAGTTTATTTAATAAATCTTTTCTTTGTAATTTCAACTCTCCAGATTTCATTCTTTTGTGTCCTTCTTATCACTGTGAATATTCGCATGCCCTTCATACCATAACCTCTTCAACACGCTCATCATCTTAGCGCAGATAGTTTTCCTGCACTTCCATGCATCTCCTTCTTTGCAGTGACGGTTCTCATGCAACACCGTCTCTCTTCAGTTCCCAAAAACAATTCCCTCATAGGAAATTGCCAAAACTTTCTTTTAACATGGTGGCATCAACATATTTCTCTAGCAACAACAAACACAAACTGAATTATCTTAGAGACAGAACAATGTGAACACTTTCACATGCGCTACAAGCAATGATCAATCATGATTTTTAACTCATAGAATCATAGATGCTTCTTTACCAACTTGCTCCTTCATGTAGATCTCAATTATCATAACCTCAAAAGGATATACCACAACCACGCTGGCTCACCACTCTTCCGCTGCGATTGCATTCGCCACTTGTTCTCGAATGCTGCCAACATATCTCAATCAACAAGGTCAAAACACTTCTTCAACAGTTCATTTTTTTTCTTCATAATTTGCAAGTATCGTGAACATTTCACTTTAAAAATTCACATAAATCATAACACAATTCGCAGGCAACAATACCGCTTTTGCTTGTTCGATTTAGCACTCAACCCCAATAATCGATTGCAATTTCACACCAAGTGAAACTATGCATACCTTGATAAACGGATACAAATGTGTGCAAGAGATATACCGCATTGATTTTTATGGAACAAGTGTAGATGGTTTATACCCTTGAATTTTCACAACTTGAGAAGTCAAATCATTCGAGGTGTTGACGATGAACTTGAACGTGATTTTCAAGAATTTTGGAAACGAGTCTATAAAGGAAAGGTCATGACTGAAAATGACCACCGCATTCAAACAACGAAACTCCAATTTGAACATATTCTAAAGAATAGAATTGTCAACTACACATATCAAGTTGTTAGAAAACTTAAATGGTTGCAATTTGAATTCACCGTTTCATTGCCTCCGTGAAGGGTCTGAGTTCTTCCAATGTTCCGTAAGTTTCATACAGGTCATCCAGAGCAGTCATGGCTACAAAAAAATTTGTGAAGCCGATTCGACTTTCAGAAAACTCAGTTCAAAAGTGCAAGTGATAGCAAAAAAGTAATATTCCACTTGATGCTGCCTAAAAAATTCCAGCTCCTCTAGATCCGCATCTCTCCACCATCATACAGGGAGAATTGCATAAGGAACTAACGTAAACCTTTTGTTACTGCTAACGCAGTTATAGAATCATAAATCACACTGTTATCGCATCATAAATCCATTATTATAGCATCATACTATATAATGCAGTTTCATAGTGAGGTTCTACACGTCGACACTGATTGCAGACTTCAGCTCCCAGTTTGGCTTTACGGCATTATCCTCAACATGCTCCAATGTCCGCGTTAAACCTTCTGCTACCTCTGCACTCAATCCACAGCAATTTATTTCCTCCTATGCATACGATTGTCCATGCTTTGGAGCAATCACTCAATACTAGATGACTTTTCTACAATCGCGATAATGCAAAATATCAATATGAGAACCTGTTATACATCTCTAGAAAATAGCTAGAATAACTCAGCCTTCAGGAAGAAGGATCACAATCCTATGAAAAAAAAAAAAAAAAAACTTGACTCCAACATCAAATAAATTCAATGCTCGAGAAAATGGTAATTTTGCCCTCCTGAGATAGCATTTTGGCCCTCCTTATAATTTTGGTCTCCTCTAGAAATTTCAATTTGTCTCTTGTAGAATAACGTGGCCCTAGCAACAATTCGGCCTAGATCTGCAATGTCTCGCATTCGGAAAAATATCTCGACCTTCCTGCAATTGGATTCGTCTTCCAGAAAATAGCCTTGGCCCAACACAGAACTCAAACCAGTAATGAATTTAGCTTCCAGCAAATAAAACGCAGCCCAGTAATGAATTCAACCTCCAATAGTGGAACTCATCTACTGCATTTACAACACACTCATCTCTCATCTGCGGCTGCACAGATCAATTAGATCTTTGGGCTCTGATACCAAATCATGCAGAGGTTCTGCATAAATCAGAATACTCGCGCATAATAGGGTGTGTATTTCCTTATCATGAAAACCCTCATCAAAACCTTCATTAAACCCACTTTCAATTCAACTCAAAATATATATAAAGAAGAGAGAACTGAACATAAACAAAATACTTGCATATAATAAAACAAGAAAATTACAAATTCAAACCATTTTGGCCAAATATTACAATTGTCGGCCTCTCGGCTCTCGCCCCCTTTACATAAACTCTCACACCATTCCTCTCTATATCTGTCTGTCTATTCCATTCTCTGTGTCTCTCTATCCTCACAAAAAGATTCACATTTATACATAATTGTGGATTAATTTCAATCCATGGTTTCCTCCACCAATATCTCAACCAAATCCTAAAATATCTTTATCCCTTCCTTGACTCAACCAAGTTCCATTTAAGGAATTCCTAATCCCTAAAATATCTATCCAATCAAACTCCACTCATATTCTCAATTAATTAAGAGAATATTTACAATAAACCTCACACTCAGATTTTTCTCTTAAATTATTTTTAAAATGTACATAATTTATAAAATAATTAAAAAAACATCACCCCCTAAATCACACAAATAAATAATGAAAATTAAGCAGGATGCTCCTGCATCAAAATATCTCAATGACATGCCCTAAAATTCGGGTTGTTAATAAAGTCAGAGAGAAATATGGTGCATCTGGTCATTACCCATGTGTTCAAGAGGATGCACTTATATATATATATATATTTAATTATTTTTGGGTTATTAGACACATGACACTCTGATTTATTCACTTTTTTATAGGTGCATTTGTTCCCATCTATGTGGGCATATGGTCATCATTTTTGCACAGATGATTTCAATGTTGGATGCATGACACAAGACTATGGAATGGAAGTCAAGTTCGACCAATCTATCCATGTTAGCCATTGTGATCAAAACATAATGCAGGGGACATTAGGTTACGTTGGAAATATATAAGAGATCATTCAAGTGGGCTTCTCTTCGTTCCAATGTGTTATTTTTTGGTGCAAGTGGTGGGACACCTTTTATCAGAATAATGTAAATGAAGATCACAATAGTGGGATGATATCTATCAACTCTAGAAAGATGTGGCATGAAGCTAGGGAGCCTTATGTTTTCCCAAAACACTACAACCAAGTGTTTTTTTTACCCAGATGTGTTGGATAGGGATTGGTGGTTCGTATTAAGACACGACCCTAGATCAAAACATATTTTTGAGAACAAAAATGTTATCGTGCCAAGCGAGGAAGATAATCAAGGTGATAACAATGGAGAGTGATATGTACTTGTGTTATTTCATCATTTATACTATTGTTGTATTTTTCTATTATTATTCGCTAATTATATTTTTTTTTTATTCATCTTGTTGGCATTTTATAATATAATTGGTAAGATTCACAAACGTTTTTACATGTTTTTTTCACAGTGGAAACATTTTTACAGTACTTAAAACTATGTATTTTCATTTTTGTATATTATCTATGATAGTAAGGATTCAAGGTCACAACCCTTCTCAAATAGTAAAATGAGAAAAAAATAGTGAATTTAGAAATAACATTGAAGATTTAGTCTCAATTTAGATACTTATTGGTTTAGCCACAAGTTTTTTTTCTTCTTGTTTACTTCAAAATCAATATAAATAATCATGCAGTAATAACTCTATGACGACTTTAACAATGAATAACATGTCATTGAAAGTCACAAACCTAAGCCATTTAAATCACGTCGTCGGTTTTAAGGACATCAATTCTATGATACGATAGTGTTGTGAAAGGCACGACTGTAAGTTTTCACAATGTTTGGTGTGTGACTGATAGGACCCATGAAACCATAATCTGGTATATTTTCTCCGTACCATAGCCTTCTAATTTCACTATTATTTTACCATTTGAACCGACAAAATTTGACAAAGTATAAACTTTTTGCAGTTCAATTTCTAAAATACATGGTGGTTTGTAGAAGGGACCTCTGAGATTCAGGTAAGACACCTAGAGTGTGTATTGTAGGAAAATAATTAGGTGTTCCCCCTCTCTCTGCCCTCCCATAGTCGGACCATATTGTATGGGTATGTCATTTTGTTATGAAACTAGCTCCAAAAATAGAAGAAATGGAGAGATGATACAAATGACAAAACCTCCTTCTATATATAGGATTCCATGGTGTCACAACATAATCCTAGCCGACCTAACAATAATAATGTAAGGGCACAATAATAAAAATATGGGGTTATAGGGGTACAACAATAACAATAAGGGGGCTACACTAACAACAATAAGGGACTACACTACTAATATAGGGACATTACATGCCCCTCTCCTTCAAAAAAAGTGTTGTCCCCAATGCTTGAGGAGCTATGGATGCTTCTTTATAAAATTATCATCCTCCCATGTAGAATCTTCAGTGGGTAAGTTCTTCCACTTGATGAGATACTCTAAAATTGATCGATTTCATAGATGTCGAGTTCTTATTTCCGTGACTGCTTCAGGTTCCAATATGATTTTTCTTTCCTCATCAAGTTCTCACAATATTGTTTGAACTGGAAGTTTGTCACCTGTAACCTTATTTAAGCATGAAACATGGAAAATTGGATGCACACATGAAGAAGCAGGAAGCTCCAATTTGTATGCCATAGTACCAATCTTTTGCAATACCTTGTAAGGACTATAGTACTTTGGCGATAATTTATTGTCCTTCTTATCTTGCTTGATGGACATTTTTTTGTATGGTTGTAGCCGTAAAAATACTCGGTCTCCTACATAAAAAATTCTCTTGTTGCAATGTTGATATGCTTATTGTTTCATTCGATTTTGTGCCAAATTTAGGTTATCCTTTAAGAGTTGGAGAACTTGTTGTTGATGCTTGATGCGATCTTCCATTGATTGAACCTTAGAATTTTCTCTTAAATATTATGTGATGGACGATCGATGATATCCATAAAGTGTCATAAATGGGGTCATTTTTGTTGTAGTATGGAAGGAAGTGTTATACCACCATTCCACCATAGGTAACCACTTGACCCATTGTGTTTGCTTATCAGATACTAACAACGAATATATCCTTCCAAACATTTGTTCACTATCTCAGTTTGACCATCAGATTGAGGATGATAAGATGAGCTATGAGCTAGTTGAGTACCCAAACAAGAAAATAATTCTATCCAAAAATTTCTAGTAAAAATGGGATCTCTATCGCTTACAATAATCTTTGGGTTTCCATGTAGCTTTTGAATTGTTTCCATAAATGCAGTAGCAACTGTACTTGCTTTATATGGATGAGATAATGCACAAAAGTGTGCATACTTTGTAAGTCTATCAACTACCACCATGATGACACTCTTTCCTTCGGACTTAGGTAAAACTGTGATAAAATCCATTGAAATCTCCTCCCAACGTTGACTTGGAATGGATAAAGGTTGCAGAAGACCAAAGGTCTTAATTGTCTCAACTTTATTTTGCTGGCAAACCAAACATTCCGCCACAAACTTTTGAATATCAGATTTAAAGCCATCCAAAAAAAAATCTTTCTTCACCTTGTGGTAAGTTTTTAAAAATCCCGAGTGTCCTCCTAAATGAGAAGTGTGCAATTCCAAAAGAATATTTTGTCTGGTTGGTAATTCTTACAAAGATATATGTGATATTTGTACCATAAGGAATAATTTTCCAACTAAATGTATCAGATGTACTAGGATCTTGATTTAACTTTTGAATGAGTGTCCACACCTCTTCGTCCTTCTTCCATTCATCCATTGCTTCGATTATCCAATCAGGTTGAATAATAGAAATGGCACAAAGCAATGCTTCAACCTCTTCATCCTTTCTTGAGAGTGAATTTGCAACAACATTTAGCTTCCCTTTTTTGTAGATGATTTCAAATTCATAACCCAACATCTTTGTGACCCATTTTTGCTGCTCCTCTGAAGATATTCTTTGTTCCAAAAAGTGTTTAAGACTATCATGATAAGTTTTTACATTGCAGTGTCTTCCCATTAGGTAAGGTTGCCATTTATTTAGTGCATGTAGTATTTCCAACATTTCCTTCTCATAAATAGATTTTTGTAAATACTTTCCTTTGATTGGAGGACTTTCAAAAGCGATGGGTCTTCCTTCTTGGATCAAAACAACACCAATTCCATTTCCTAAGGCATCACATTTCATAATAAATGCTTTTGTGAAGTCTGGGGTAGCTAAGATCGGTGCTAGGAACATTGCCTCTTTAAGATGTTCAAAGGCCTTAGTTGCTTCAAGAGTCCATGAAAATGCATCTTTCTTCAATAATGTTGTTAGAGGTGTTGTTATTCTCCCAAAATTCTTAACAAACTTGCAATAATACCTTGTTAACCCGAGAAATCCTTGTAAATGCTTTTTGTTTGTGGGGACTTTCCATTCCTTAATGGCTTTAATTTTGTTAGGGTCTACCTTAACACCCTCGTGAGATACAATATGACCCAGATATTCCACCTCTTGTACTCCAAAGAAACCTCCTCCAATAGTTTGAGCACCCTGTCAACATGTTGAACATGATCCTTCCAAGACCTTTTGTAGATTAGTATATCATCAAAAAATATTAACACAAATTTTCTAAGAAAGGGTTTGAAAATGGAATTCATCAACCCTTGAAATGTAGAAGGTGCATTGGTAAGGCCAAAAGGCATGACCAAAAATTCATAATGACCCTCATGAGTTTGAAATGTTGTTTTTAGAATATCCTCAGTCTTCATTCTAATTCGATGATATCCTGAACGAAGATCCAAATTGGTAAAATAAATTGCTCCATGTAATTCATCCAATAATTCATCAATCACAGGGATGGAAAATTTATCTTTAATAGTAAGCTTATTGAACTCTTTATAATCTGGACACATGCACCATGATCCATCCTTCTTGTGCACCAATACTACTAGAGCAAAGAAAGAACTTTGACTAGGTTGAATTATACTTGCCTCTAACATTTCTGCAATCATACGTTCAATTTCACTCTTTTGGACATAAGGATAGATATAAGGCCTGAAGTTTGGAGGAACACTTCCTGGAATCAAATTAATAGCAAGATCATGATCACGAATAGGTGGGAGTCCTTTGGGAGTTTCAAACACCTTGGAATGATTGTCCAAGACTTTTTCGAGATCTGGAGAAATAGATGATTTTGATGTTGGAACTTCTAGTGAGCATAATTGTGAAATTATGCCTCGTTGTTCTTTCTTCAGAAGCTTTGTCATGACATTAGAGCCTATTATCTTTCCCGATTTCCCTGTGATACCCCGTAATTCGACTTTCTTTCCTTCTTAAAAGGATTTCAAGAAAATTTCTTGAAAATTAAAAGCTACCGTCACCAAATATTGTAGCCATTGTAATCCTAGTACAACATCAACACCTCCCATTCGAATGGAAAACATTGGACTATTCAGCACATATTCCCCCATGGTTAGCTTTATATTATGGCATTTTCCAGAGCAATTTATAGTTCCTCCATTTGCAACCATCACTTGACATTCCGACGCTGGGTATAGGAAGCAATTCAATTCCTTGTCTACCTTACAATGAATAAAATTATGGGTACTACCTGAATCAATCAACACTATTACCTTTTTCTTCTTTATATGTCCTTCTATCTTGAGAATTTTAGGAGTGGTAATACCTGCCAATGCATTACACAATATGGTCAGACTCATTTCTTCTTTCTCTAGGGTTGGTTCCTGGTGGATATCCTCTTCTTTTGAAGTTTCTTGCTCATTTTCTTCCTCCTCTTCACAATCTATGTAAAATAATTTATTCTCAGCACACTTATGACCTTTAGTGTATTTGCTATCACAACTGTAGCAAAGCCCTTTTGCTATTTTATTTTCCAATTGCTGTGGTGTCAACCTTGTATATTGTGGAAGTCTAAGACTAGCAACAATTCCATATTTATAGGTGTGAGTGGTAGGCTTCCTTATTGCCATAATTTTACATTCAATTTTTCTTTCCAACCTGAATGCCTTCTCCTATGAATCAGGTTCTCAAACGCGAACCTCATGTTGTATATTATCCTTTAAAGTCCCTATGAAAACATCAATCTTGTGTTCCTCTGGAATATCAGTTACCCTTATATTCAATTTTTGGAATTCCTCAATGTGCTCCACCATTGAACCTTTTGCTTTAGATTTATCAATTGGCTAAAGAAGGTGTTGCTCTTTGTATCCTCATATTGTGCTATCATTTCCTCCGTAAAAATTGACCAAGTGAAAAAAAATTTGCGAGAGAAAAGCCATTGATACCATACAAATGTATTTTGTTCTAAATATAAAGTTGTAATGCGTACCTTTTGTGTGTTTTTCACATTATTGAGATCAAAATATTGCTCCATCTATAGTATCCATGTTATGGGATCCTTGCCATCAAACTTCCTCATATCGATCTTTGGAATATGTTGGGTCTTCCATCCAACATTCGAGTTTATGAAATCACGACTAACATTTATTTTGTTCTCATAATGAGTTTCCTCTACTATCTTTTCACCATTAGGAATCATTTCTTGTATCAACTTTGTCAAACCTTCCATCTCTTCCTTCAAACCTTCCATTTTTTCTTCCATGTCTTCCATGCCATTCTTCAAACCATTCAAACCATCCATGCTAGCTTCCAAACCTTTCTTCAAACCATCCATATTAGCTCCCATGCCCTTCTTTAAACCATCCATATTAGCTTCCATGCCTTTCTTCAAAACTTCCATTTCATTTTTTTTTGCTCTTTGCGAGAGCGAAATTTGGTGCACTTGCTCTTGTAATTTTGATATGTCATGTGGCACTTCTTCTTCTTCATGAGTCGCAGTAGAGCCTTTTGAAGGCTTAATGGGTGTTGAATTATTTTTAGGGGGCATTCTGTAACCCAATACTGATATCTATGCTTCAATATTCCCTTTGAATCACTTCAAACTGATTTTTCAAACAAGACTTATGAAATTTGAAAAAAAAAATACACACATTTTTCTTGCTTTTGAAGAGCTCGATATTGAAACTGAAATATCTTTGTGATTTCGGATCTTCAATATCTGGAATTCAGTCCTGTAGTAGCCCTCTAAATCTTCTTTTGAATGCACAGGTCTGACCTGATTTGGATTCATAAAGGCAAAGTTATGCCTAATCTCCCACAATGACGTAATTATGAACTGGTTTAGTAGAGCGAACTTGTACGGAATGCCACGTGTCATTGTTTCCTCCTTCGCCTCTGAAATTGATACACAGGAAACTATAGTTTGTGTACTTTCAGCCACTTTTTACAGAATTCCAATCTGATGCTTAGAGAGAAAGTTATGACTATTTTCCCACGGTCACCTATTTGAGATGAAATTCAGGAGCCTGAAAAAACCCTAACTTCCACATATCATATCTCTAAAAATATTGTGAACCAAGATCTAAATTTTTTACGCGAGGTTCCTCAGGATTTCAGCTTCGTGTTATAAAAAATTTAGCTTTTGAACCTTCGTAGAAAATAAGTTATAGAGAAAATGGCATGATGACATGTTTGAATCAGCGAAACCCTAAAATCCAAAGCTCTGATTCCAAATGTTATGAAACCCCCTTCCAAAAATAGAAGAAACAAAAAGATCAACACCTTAGAAATAAGCCACTTGGAGGGGGTAACCTGCTTTACATTACATAAATGAACAATTTTTCGATGATACAAATGACAAAAAATCCTTCTATATATAGCAGTCCATGGGGTCACAATATAATCCTAGTTGACCTAACAATAATAATGTAAGGGCACAATAATAACAATATGGGGGTTACAGGGGTACAAAAATAACAATAAGGAGGCTACACTAACAACAATAAGGGACTACACTAATAATATAGGGACCTGAAACATTTTCTCTTGCTCCTGTTGTTTCTCCCTCTGCTAACGTCTCTGCTACATGATTGACATACAAAATACATCGACCTCATACATAAAACACTTTTTTTTTTTTAACATAATCAGTTGTTATTTTGTATTCCATGGTTACATACTAGACTGCTGGCAGTGCAGTGAAGGAAGTAGCTACAGCAAAATGCTACATTTCCTTTATTTCTAATTTTCAAAAGGAGCTGAAATACAAAAAATGCATATATGTGGACAAACTGATATAGAAGAAGGGTAAACTTGAAATACATGATTAATCAATATTGATGTGGCTAATATGACGAGCATGTTGAGGCCTCAAAATTCGCTGCAACAACATGGGGGATGACCACCCGGTCCGGACCTTAAAGCATTTCCTTTTCCGTTTGGAATAATGGCTCTGACTGGTTTAACTAGGTCTAGTTACCTTCTCTCAATCTCCATTGGCTTAAAATATTAATTTTATCTACTAGTATGTAACCATGGAGGAAAGACTCCATGGTTACATACTAGACTGCTTGCAGTGCAGTGAAGGAAGTAGCTACAGCAAAATGCTACATTTCCTTTATTTCTAATTTTCAAAAGGAGTTGAAATACAAAAAATGCATATATGTGGACAAACTGATATAGAAGAAGGGTAAACTTGAAATACATGATTAATCAATATTGATGTGGCTAATATGACGAGCATGTTGAGGCCTCAAAATTCGCTGCAACAACATGGGGGATGACCACCCGGTCCGGACCTTAAAGCATTTCCTTTTCCGTTTGGAATAATGGCTCTGACTGGCTTAACTAGGTCTAGTTACCTTCTCTCAATCTCCATTGGCTTAAAATATTAATTTTATCTACTAATGGGAAAGAGACACCAGATCATTTCTCTTGTTAATCGGGCAAGAAAGTGATCCT
This sequence comes from Pinus albicaulis, assembly GCA_034641835.2. Classification (NCBI taxonomy): domain Eukaryota; kingdom Viridiplantae; phylum Streptophyta; class Pinopsida; order Pinales; family Pinaceae; genus Pinus; species Pinus albicaulis. The sequence goes on from CM076576.1 coordinate 597,657,686, forward strand.
TAAGCTAATTTGGGCTTAGCCAGGCCACAACTAAAGTTTTGCCTCTTTGGGAAGAGGACTTTTTAGGGATGTAGAATTTAATATAAATGCAATATTATTCTAAGATGCAAGCAAAAGAAACTATTTTAATCCTATCTCAATTAGGAAGATATAGATTTATCCCAACTGAGAGCGAGATGTTTTAAATAATTGAGATTTAAATATGTTTGTTTTAAATGAATATCAAGCTAACGAAGTAGTTCAATTAACTGATATTGTGAATACCAAACACATTTTATCTAGAGACCTTTTAACTGAAATAATCAATCAACAACACTCAGGAAGTAATTCTCAAAATGATATTGATCATTTAATCAGTAACTTGAATAATTAAATAATAACATGTGAAAATAGTTCACAACATATCACTATTTAATAAATCAGTTTTATAAGACATTTTTCTAAGTAAAAAGTTACTCAGAAATCAGAATTCAGCCCATAATAGTAGAGATAAATAATAACATAAATTATGGCAAATTACTCATACCGACATAAGTGCACAAGTATGCGAGTAAATTGATACATTCATATTATCATAAACTAAAACCAGGATTTAAAATAATAGTATTATAAATATCAATTTATAAGTCCATTTCTCCAGCTCTGGTCTCTAACAGTCTTTTACAATGCCTGAATTTATGTTTTCAAAATCAGAGCTACAGTAGTGCAAGACTCTGTTTATTATACATAACTCATAAATGTAAAAAAAAAAAAAACTCAATAATCTCCAGATCTGAGATTTATCTCCTCTCACCCTACACTTCCAAATCCTTTAGACAATAATGCCATCAAGAATTCCAGAATTGCAGAGGAGAGAAGCCCTTTCTACATTTTGATATCTTGTATTTATAAAATTTACAAAGGATTTCTTCATAGAAAAGTTTGTTTGAAGAGTCGTTTTGCTCCATTAATTTTAGTTGGTTCAAAATCATATTTTTCAATTGTTGGAGCTTTCTCATTGATTTAGACCTTCTTCTTCTCATCTCCTAAACTGTTTTCCTGCAAAGCAAATCAAAAACAAAATTAAAATGCAAAAATAAAATCAAAATGTTAAATCTAGAAATTAAAATAAATCCAATTAAAACTTAATTAAATAAATAATTGAAAGGAAATATAAGCTTTGTTTTGATGTCTGTGTTGATCTAATTGGCCAAAGAGAACATAGACGAATGGATCTGCACTCATAAGAAGTTGTGGCAAATTAAAATGCAAAAAATAAAACTCAAAAAATTAGTTTAGTTGGAAAATTTGTAGCTTGATATTTTGCTGAATCTTAGACCCAATAAATGATAAAATCTGGAAATGAAACCTCTTTAGGAATATTCTCCATCATTTTATCTTTCCAATGAGTTGTCTTGGGTCTCATTTGGCCAAGTAAAACTCCATTTATGAGCCTCTAAAGTTGGTATATTAAAATTGCCAAAAATCTGGAATTTTTGTCACTTGGGCTAAAAATCAAAATTTTAAATTAAATTCCAATCCTAAATTAGATTATGGTTTTTAACTAATTAATTCCAATTACTTGCAATTATATTATTCATCTAATTTAGCTATAATCTAATTCTAAATTAAGTTATAATTATCTATTAATTAATTATAATTACATTATTAATTTTAATAAAAACTAATTGAAAAATACAATTAAACTAATTAAAAAATGATTTATTGATTAATTAAAATATTATATTAATATTATATTAAAATTATAATAAAAATATAATATTAATTATAATATTCTATAATATAATTTATTATAATTAATAATTCAAAAAATATAAAAAATGCACACCACATGAGAGAGAGAGGAGGAGTTGAGGGATAAGGCGGAAGATAGTGGAGGGACGGTGGTAAAAGTAAGTGACGCGGCAAGTAAGGCTCATCGCAAATCGCACTTGGAGACTGTTAGCGATAAATGTTTCGCAACAAAACAATAATATATGTGAAGTATGATGTAGCAGCGGAAGTTGTAGATTTGGATACTGTAGCAGTAAGACTTGTACGCTTGTTGACTTGATAGCAGAAATAGCTTTAATTATAAAAATACACAAGATGTGTTTATAATAATAATATTTTATTGATAAGATATGACATGATTGAATGATTACAATGAGGTCCCGCTTTTATACCCATGCAAGTACCTTTTCACGAATGGGCATGTCTTTTAGACATGCCTTTTCATTAACCTAATGACTATTTATCATAATCCTAATTGATTAGTTAGTAATTACATTTATTCTCTTTTATTCTGTTAATAACTATATTTATTACTTTAGTTATGAATTAGATTCATAACATTGCCTCCTTCTTCGAAAAGCTTTGTCCTCAAAGCTTGACTTTTCGACAATTTCCTTTACTTCAGATTATCTGCTAGAAGCCTTATTGATACTTTTGCTTTTTTAAGACTTCACGACTTTTCTGATTCTAAACCTTGAGAACTTCGTTGACCTTCCAAAATTTAATCCTTATACGTTGGGCCACTTATATTTTAAATTCCATTTAAGCTATAAACTTTTTGCCTTCTTTAAAATGGAACTAGAATATATAGTATTTAACTCCTTATATGTAGAATTTAACTTCTTGCTCTCTTTGATAAGGAACCTTTTCCTTTTATTAGAATTTCTACTTCTACATATATATATATATTTAATAATTGTGTCGGATGGTCAAATTGGGTTTTTTTTTAATAATAATATAATAATAATTAAATTATATAATTAAAGTAATTAAATTAATTAATTTATGTGAATTAATTAATTAATTTATTATTATATAATATAATTTGATTTTTTTTTATTTTTGATATACCGACCCATGTTAACCAAACGTAACACCTTGCACCTTTTTGTAAAACTGATACGCCGTTTGGATGCAAAATGAGAATGCAATATCTAAATAACCATAGCAGTCGTAACGGGAGGAGGAGAATTCGAACAGTATTCCATTTATGTGGATAATGTGGACTACGCGTGCACGGCAACGGTGGCATCGGCTTTTGTTCCAATATTCGTGGGTTGCTGCTGCGGTGGCAAGGTGTTGTGTCCGTAAAGTCCTCTTCTTCTCAATTATTTACTGAAATGGCGTTTCTGAAATCCTTCCGGAGTACTGACAAGTCTTTGACATCGTCCACGACTCCATCAATCTTGCAGCAATGATCATTCAACAGTCGGTTGGCGGGTGGAATTTTATTCACCTTTGTATCTTTGACAATGCTGTCTGTGACAGCAAGAAATATATACACCAGCGCGTTCAGAATTAGATTCGAACAGTTTATCCACTTGTAGTAACCAGGCAACAATATAACTCTCACAACATCGGCGCCATATCTGGCACAGAGCTGACACAAAGTCTTCAAAACCTTCTCTAGCGCGGCAGATCGATCACTATATTCTTCGTCAACCCTAAACCCCCTATGCTGATTACTATTCATATTTGTTTCGGCTGTATCAAAGTTTATCGTTTCATAGGATGTCAAGAGAACATCAAATTTTATCCTTTCTTGTTTGTCTCGACTAGGAACAGAAACTGATTTCTTTTTGCCTTTGTGTTTCTTCAATGGCTTAACTTTCTTAGGAAAGTAAAACTCATATTGCCTGATGAAAGGACGAGCTTGTGCAGTCCCTACATACATTACAACATTCATGTGTGGAGCCCAGGTTGCAAATTCACGCTCCCAGTTCCGCAACGTAGAAAGAGGTGCCACAACCAAATGAGGAGAAGAAACAGACTCTTCAACAAGAGATGCAAGGAAAGAGATACTCTGCACAGTTTTACCAAGACCCATTTCATCTGCAAGAATAACATGTGTCCCCTTGAGCCATGCAAACCGTAAGAAATTTAACCCCTCAAGCTGATATGGGTGTAATGTGCCTCCCACAATAAACTATGGAGTCTGATCATATTGTTCAAATTTTTTTCGGCAGCGCTTATTTTCTTTTCCATCAACCGAAGAACCTTTCCTTTTCTTCGGTGGTTGATTTTGGATCTTTGCCCTGGCTTTAATTGAATTGAATTTTTCAATTTCCGCCCGAAAAGCAGAGATATCTTCCTCAACTTCCCACGTGCATTCATCATATGCTAGCTCTTTCCATTTAACTAGATATTCCCTCCCATCAGTAGACATCCTGCTAGCAATGATTCTATCCACAGTTGTCCACTCTGATCGAATTGGAACCCAATCCTCTTCAGAAATATTCAAAGAATCCATTTGGCGATGAAAATTGTTTATTCTTGTCTTGAGACGTGGGTATATCTTGAAAACCTTCTCAAACTCTTCAACATATGCACGCACTCCATCTAAGGCTGAAGGAGGATTGCAGACATAAATGGCGTGTGTTAAGTTGCCTTGAATCAAGAAGAGGCCTAAGTCTGACCCCAGATAATAAAACGGAGTAAAATGCAAAGTGTGATGGGAAGGTGCAACTTCTCTCCCACCAGACACTGCTGTGACATGACACCTTGCAAGTTCAATTACTTCTTTCTCATAATTCACTTTTTCTTTTTCAACAATTTTATGAAATTGTTCACCTTGTTTATCAACAAAATCAGTAATCTTGACCCCTTCATCATCTACAACTGTATTTATATTTTCAGTTGTCATATACCTTTGACTGTCACTCATGTCATCATCTTTATCTCCATCATCATCATAAATCTTTTTTTTAATATCTTTGTCTTTTATTTGAACGGTGGTGATTTCATTTTTTGTATAAAAGGCACATATATGTCCTGCGAAATACTTGTCTCCACATTTCCAAAATTTCTCTTCTTTTTTTCCTTTATTATGCATTGGTGGGGGAATATATTTGGTTGACTTTTCCATGGATGTTTTATTTGATTTCCCTTTATCATAACTAACTGCTTTCTCATTTTTACAGCATTTTTCATCTTTTTTATTATGGATTATTGCAGAAAATTCTGCACATAACTTCTCTAAGTGCTCAAGTTTTTCTTGAACTTTTCTAATTATTTCAATTCTTTTGGGATCTTCACGTAATGGCACATTGTATGGTAAATAATGTGCTTGAGCTTGTAAACTACGTTCGTAGGCTTGTAGAACGACGCTGTGTGCCATTCCTTCAACCTGTCCTCACTATGGCCTCTAATACCACTGTAGCTGCGGAAGTTGTAGATTTGGATACTGTAGCAGTAAGACTTGTACGCTTGTTGACTTGATAGCAGAAACAGCTTTAATTATAAAAATACACAAGATGTATTTATAATAATAATATTTTATTGATAAGATATGACATGATTGAATGATTACAATGAGGTCCCGCTTTTATACCCATGCAGGTACCTTTTCACGAATGGGCATGTCTTTTAGACATGCCTTTTCATTAACCTAATGACTATTTATCATAATCCTAATTGATTAGTTAGTAATTACATTTATTCTCTTTTATTCTATTAATAACTATATTTATTACTTTAGTTATGAATTAGATTCATAACATATGATGGAGTGATGGAGTGGTAGGCAGGTAAAGGTCCCATATAATATCGCATCAGCATTTCGGAAGGGTAGCACATGAATGTGACGATGATATTTTGTGATGGCCGATATGTGAAAGGGTAAGGAGTCCTACCAAAGGTTTTAAGCAGCGGTTTGATGGGTGGTGGAACTATAATATTGAAATTTCGGAAGTTAAAATAAGTGGGTTTTGGGGATTAAATGGGATTTAAAGCGTTAAACTATGGGTTTTAAATATAGTTTAAGTTATGAAGTGTTTGGATATTTGGAAAAAGGTGAAAAATAAAAAAAATGAAGTGAGGTCAATATTTACAATAAATGACTGTTTTAACTACAAGAATTAAAATATTGGTACACTTTATACATATTTTTTAACCCAAGCGAGAAAATGATCAAAACTTCAAAGGAGTGTCATTTAGAAACCGTATGACCAAATGAAATGAAACAAGTATCATTGGAAAGCTTATGAAAAACTAGAATCAATGAAATAATAAAAAATAAAAATCTAATAAAAATGAAAAATGAAAAAATTACAAAATAATCTACTTAATCAAAATCCTAAAAGGTGTTTAGCCAAAATTTTGTCGAAAGGGTCCCCATTATTTGAAGTACATAAGTAAAAAATGGGGGGGTTGTGTTTTACCACAACAATGGCGACATGTGGGAGAAGAACCAGTTTTCTCTGATTAAAGATAATGAACTTAAATTTACCCTAAGTTTAAAAATAATGGAAATCACGAAATCGTCTAACAATAAAACATTTTCATAGGTCCCACATAAATAGATTAAGCAATGTGAGTTTGTAAAGATAAGTTCTTAAAATAGACTTGAGTAAAAGTGATGAATCTAAATTTGGGGAAATTTGTTTTTTAAATTTTCCTCATGTGAAAAATAGAAGAAGGTAGAGATAGGAGTTTTTGATAAAGCATATATCCATTTTAAGATTGTCTCTGACATCGCCTCACTACCAGCAAGCCTAAACAGTACCCCGATGAAGTTGTCTTTTATGCCATACAAGCCTAGTCCTGCTGCCAGCGAGCGTCCATAGCCTCGACGGGTTTACTTGTATTTCCCATACTTCCTCTTTTTATCACTCTTTTGATAAATGCATTTGCAAGCTTTTTATTTATGATGTATTTGAGTGAAAGAGGTGGGATGGTAATAGAGATTTATGTTTAATAGACATAATACTTTTATAATGTTTGCTCCAAATTCTTTCCCTGCAACTATCAATCAGAGAATTTTATGTGGAGGGGGGGAAGGGATTCATTGAATTAAACTCAAATCATTGCTTTCCTTGAAAAATTAAACTCAATCACTTAGAAAGGATGTGTGTTCCTCCATAAAAAATATTTAAAGCAAGATGGCTTTATGGTTCCATAAAGATATGTCTTTAATGATCAATGAAATTCACTTATATGGATAGAGTAAAAAATATCCCATATATGTCAACAAATGTAAGGTAAGAAAAATTCCATTCACATAAATCATGACAAAGTCACCAAAATCAAATCAAAACTAAAAACAAAAGGAAAATAATTTCTAAACTAAAGTAAGAAAAGAAATCAAAAAAATAAAAATGAAGAAAGAAAAAATTGAAAGAAAACAATATTTAAAAGCTAAACTCTAACAAGATCACTTATATGAATTTATCAACAAAGGTTTATAAGAAAATAAGCATATGTATGTTTATTCCTATGTTGAGATTTTAAAATTTTATCTTGCAGAGTTATATAAAAATGAGGCTCTCAAAATGCAAAAGGTGAATCGCAATTATGATAGTGTTATACGGTACAACAACCCTCCCTATTTCAAAATTCTAGAATAAATTTCATTTAGAAATAGGTACCCTTTCTTTTTAAGATAGGAATAAAAGACTTTGAGGAAATCTGATCATTTTGAATAAAACAATAAAAGGTTCATTGTTTAGAAATGCATATATCGTATATCGCATATCACAAGTGTATATAAACAAATGCAACATTGAAATTTTCCGATCCGATGAAATATAAAGTCTTTTATCGCATCAACATAGAACATAAAAGTATTCATATTGAATAAGTCTGATGTGATAAAGTAATCGCAATCGCAAATCAGAGGAATCTTAAAGTTTCACATTTGTTTTGCAAAACTCCGATGCGATGTGATTTATCACGAATCACAAATCGCAAAACGAAAAGAAAACCCCTCATTCAGTCAATTACAAAACTTCGATGCGATGTGATTTATCGCAATCGCATTTCGGAGGAACAACATCATATTCATTCATTCTATAAAATCTTGATGCAATGGATACTTAGTCTTTATTTTATCAATATTTTACACTGCGCATATATTATTTATTCATCGCAATCAGAAAATTCAAAAGGAAAGTTTTATATTCACATTTCAAAATTGCCGATCTCTGATTGTACGTTCATTATTAATTAGAAAATCAAACAAATTATGGTGATTGATTCTAATTTGAATGCGTGATATGACTCTCATATAGAGCTTTTAAGTTTAAACACGGAGTTAATAAATTGAAATCATTGAATAAATATTTTCATATAGTTGTTCTCCTTACTTCATTTTTACCACGTCTAAAAGTTTTTCTCATTTGCAGAACCATAGAATACCCAATCCTCTCGTTCTCCGAGAAAGTGAAATGATTCCAGACTAGAAAATGTCTAAGAGATCTAAAAAAGCAAAGGCCATTGCCGCCGTAAAGACCGCTGCTATACCATAGTACCAAAAGAAAAACCATCCAAAATTAAACTGGTTACAGATACATCATGCCAGGGTCTTGGAAAAATTTCTTGGGAAGATGTATATAACTTGATTTAAAGAGAAAACCCTAAGGTCACTGAGGTGAAGGCGACATTACCAGATGAAGAAGACTCAGATTCTGATTCTGAGACTCCTCTCAAAGCACTTGCAAATTCATTCCTTCACAGAATTGCAGCTCGGGCAAACATTTTCCCCTATTATGATGTAATTCAGTGGGTGATAGACAATGTCACCATCAAAAATAGGACATTTGTTTCCGCTGCAGGAACAATATTTGGGTCTTTCAGAGCAGAGGATATAAAGGCAATGTACCATCTTCCAGACCCTCAGAATTTCTATAACAAAGCCTTCATTAAGGATTTCGTTGCAAGCAATGAGACTCAATCAGAACCAATTAGGGAATGGAGAAGAGCTCCAGAGAAACATAAAAATGAAGCATCAAGTATGTACTCCATGGAGTCTCTTACACCCTCATATTGATATGATGCCGCAATGATGTGTAGGATTTTCGGAAATAATAATTCTGCAAGATTTTCAATACAAATGGTACCCTTGATTCATTCTGATGTGAATTATGAAATCATGGACTGGTTAGTTATCCTTTCGGACAAGATAGCTAATAGAATCCTAGAATATAGAAAAGATAAAGATACCGGAAATATGACCCTGTTTCATTTCTGTGCCTACATTTTAGATGCCCTATGTTTCAATTCAGAATTTCCCATTCTAGGTTGGAAGTGGACCCCCCAAGATCTAGTTCCTATACATATTTACCATAAGTACTTGTGGAAGGTTCATTTTAAAAATCATGTATACAGAATTTTTCACAGTTTTCTGATTCCTGTCTATCAAACCATTTTTGACCAATTTCCTCCCCGGCTTTCTGAAAAAGCTAAGAATGATATATCCCTGATTGGTGACTGGTTCAGAGAAGAGAGATTTACCTATATCAAAGTTTTTGGAAGCATTGTGGAGCCCCATATCTTACCCCTATATGTTCCCGACAAACTGTTAGCCCAAGAAATTTCTTATCAGTTAATAGTAGAAGGTATGTCAAGATGTCTAAAGAATAACAAGAAATTGATGTGGCCTACTTTTCCCTTTCATTATGGAAATTAAACTCTTAATGACTTCAAACATGCTGAAAAGGAATTCATTAAAATAAGGGATCTTAAGCTCGCAACAGTCCCAGGCAGGCAGTATGACCCGAAGAAAGTAGCATTTGATTTCACAACTTCGGTTCAAATCGCTAGATTTGAGCGTGAGCCCGATGAATTTGATGATTTATTTGTTTCTATTGATAAATTTTCCCAAGTTTATGACTTGGCTAAATCCAAATTTCAGAAAGAGGGTATGAATAAATTCATGCAGTTTAGAAGTCAAAGACTGTTGAAAGCTCCTCTTGACCAGTTAAGAATTCCTTTGCAAGAATATGAAAATATAGAAACAGAACAGAAGAAAAAGGAAGATGTAGCTAACAAAGCAGGAAAAGAAGTTTCTACCAGCAGAGTCAATGTGCAGACTGAGAAGGAAAGCACGGGAAGGAAACCTGATGTACAGAAGGAGAACACTGGCAGCAAAACTGATGTAAACACTGAGAAAGGAAATACAACTAGCATACTCAATGTTCAGACAAAAAAGAAAGTACGGGCAGCAAAGCTAATGTACAGACTGGAAAAGGAGATATAAATAATAAACTAGGTAATCAACTTGAAAGAGAAAAGACCACAGAGAAAGTGGTGGATTCTGTTGAAGTTGTTGTTACTTCCCATTTGCTAAGTCAATATGAACAATTCGCCTAGCAAATAGGGTCACAAAATAATCCTCAAGTTGACATTCTGAGAGATCAAGATATGGAGATTATTCCTGAGCATCCTACAGAAGAAATTGTGTTGAAAGTAGAAGAAATTCCTCCTCTAGATATATTTTATAGTCCTAAGCATAGGGCTGTTGTCAGGAAACAGAGGAAGAGAAGAAGAACAGATCAAGAGTCACTTTCAACATCACAAGTTGAATTTATGAACATTGTCTGGAAGAATACTGAGGTGAATCCTTCAGAGGATCTCACCAAATTGTCACAATATGCAAGTGCCTATAGTGCAGCCACTATAAACAAACCTTCTAAAGTCACCTAAATGATGAAACAAAAGGACTTATAGATAGCTATGCTGGAGGAACAAGCAGCAAAAAATAATGCAGTTGGAGCAACAGTTGCAAGAAGAAGGGCTCAGAGCTAAACAGTTGGAAGAGCAACTTGGAATTGAAAAGAAAAAGCTTGATCAACAAAATTTGAATAAGCAACAGCAGTTAACTCAAGAAGTGGCAAAATTACAGACCCTACTACAAAATGAGAAAACTGCTAAAGTTGAGCAAGAAAAAATATTCCAAGCAAGATTGGACAAATTTAAGGATTATCCTAAAATTGACCAATTTAAAACTAAAGCTCTTGAAACAAATAAACTATTGTCTCAACAGTTGAATGAACTCTGTCAAAAGATGGCACAAGCTAAGCCCTTATGTGAAATGACATCATCTCTTATAGATGAAGCAGTTAGCCTCAGATTTGAATTTGATGATGGAGATGAGAAAATTTCTGAATTTCTTTCATGGCAAGACTCGGAGCAAGGAAGGAATGCAAACCTTCCCAGGATTGAGGAAAGGCACAAAGAAATTATGTTTGTTGAATGGGAAAAACGGTTGATCAAAGGAGAAAGAGCCACATCAAGAGCCAAAACTATGATGAATAATATAACACAGTTGGTTAATGATAGCTTATATGCCACCAATTTAATTTCAGATTGTATTCCAGGTAAATTACCAAAAGTAAAAGAGACCGATACCAGGTGGAAACAAGAATTAGTCAACAAGAATCAGCGAATCAGCAAACTTCAAGGAATTTCATGGGATATCATGTGGACATATCTAATCAAGCCACATAGTCAGCAAATGGCAATTAAATTCCTTTCCAATGCCATTAATTGCATCATTCCAGAGTTTTATGATGCCACGTATATTGGTCAGTTGCATTCAAGGCTAAGTCATCCAACAGAAGTCAAAGATATGCTCAAAATCTGCCATCTCAGCATATTGAATGCAGAAGAAAATCAATGAATCTATTTCATTTTAATATCGCAAGTCTGTTTCCGGATTTCCGATGATAGATTGTAGCAATCGTTTTAGTTATTTTGTTTTATTAATTTCCTATTTAAACCCCTTCCGTGCATTTGAGAAGGGGTCCTGAGTTTGTACTATTTTGGCTTGGATGTTACATTTTTTGTACTCCATCGACTATTTTATTTTTATAAAGGATCACATCCTGTGGTTTATGGCGAATTATCTCTGAGAATTGCATTTTTGAACCTTGGAGTTTGTTTTACATTGAAGCACTGCATCTGGATATTGAATTGCATCAGGAAAAAATATCAAGATGAATCTGGTATTTCTATCAATTTACTATTATTTTTCTTATGTCACGAGATATTCTCTTTGAATTTGCTATCATTTATATGTACTTGCTTTACAAATATTTCTTTATACATATCATTTTTTAATGTGTAGAAATATTCATCTATCATAGTATATGCAAATGATATATATAATTATGAATGCAATATGTTATTATAACTCTGTTTAATTTCTTAAATAGAGTTATTATTATTTAATACTGCATATTTCAAATAAATTATAATACATTTTCATGGTTATTAATTTGATTGAAACAATCTTTAAGTTGTATTCATATTGAATACCTGGGTTAGTTTTAGAATTATTTGTAAGTTATAGATTAAATTAAATAGATTAGTTCAGTCATTTATTTCCATCATCCATTCACACAATCATTCCATTACCAATCCATTTGTTATTAGGAAACTGGTCCTATAAATCCAGTCGGAGCCACCACACCAAGCGGAAAAGGAGTTGTCATAAGGTCCCGACCAGGTGGTTTTCCCCCAATGTTTGAAGCAACGATTTTCGATGCTTCAACAGATAGATAATATGCTGAATGAGAAGTTTTTGTATGTTGCAAATTTATTTTTTCAAGACAAAATCTGCATAGAAGCATCTTAACTATTTTTTAATAAACAAATTCTTTAAAGATACAGACTAGAGGTTTAGAAACTCCCCAGTTTAGCTGATTTGATGATGATCATTACTGCTTATTTCAAGAATCTCATAGGACAAAAGAAAATGAACTTCGAAAACTGATCTAGCAGAGGTGTGAATGGTTTATGAATACCTGTAGAAACACAGTTCAAGATCAGCAAATACTACAACAAAAATGAAGAAATGTGAATAAATGAAAGTGGGCACATGAAATTTACCATTGAAGAACTGCATTCAATCTTACGTGAGAAAGATGATTTTCTCCAATGCAAGTTAACTTCTTTCTTTAATTCGAATTAAAAGCATGAAGAAGTTTTATTGACCCAAAATCATTATTTATTACATATAAAGTAAAACAAGCAGTAAACTAAAGGAAAGCAATGTTTCGTGTTCAAGGAATCAGAAATAAATTAGATCCATCATAAATGAGGGTGAAGATGTGCTTCTTTATGAATTGAAACGATGAACATTCTTTTTGCTTCTTCCATTTTGAATTTATATCAGCTCCAAAGTATTAAAGTTGATTCAAAATCCGATATGCGATTGAGCTCTCTCCATAATAATTTAAAATAAAATGATGGAAAGTCAAATATTAAAGTTTATCGCATCAAAAGATCTTGAATAAAAAGCTTCATTTGAGTTTAGTAATGCGATATAATTACTATGATGGCAATGTCGTGAGATGAGTAGGTGCGATGGGAAACTGCAAAGGGATGAATGCGATATCAGAGAATAGTTATATTGGAAGATTAAATTTTGTGAATGAACTGAAACGTCGATATAATTGTTTCGATAATGAAAAAGTGGTAAATGATTGATGCAATGTGACTGCAAATATCAAAATATATGTGCGAAACTTTGGTTTTACAGCCCAAACAAACGGCGACCAATCACGCATGGTTTCACTTCGCATCTTTTAAATCTTACCTTCCCGCAGATTTCAAAACTTAACTCTTTTTCAATTTTGTGATTTCACAATTCGCAGCGAACTCCACATCGCTCATTGCAAGTTTTATCATTTAACATATTACTTATCTTGTGCGATATGCGATATGTGTATCATCGCATCGCAATGGAATATCCTTACCTTATCTTTTATCGCATCGCAACTAATATAATTTACCGGGCAAGGTCTTAACAATAGCCTTTAAAATTTCCGGTATGCGAAACCTTGCTGGATGTGATTTAAACTCCACCGTTGATCTCACTCAGATCTAACGATCCTCATTGCTCCCTTACTTTTTTGTTTCATATCTCGATTCCAATAACTTATTGCGTGTTAATATGCCGATTGAGAATGGACCCAATATTTTTATTATATGGGTTTAATCTCATATTGGGTCCAGGACATTGGGACTTTTTTAAACCTATGCCCCTACAATTATTGCAATTGAATGGATGTGATATTTTTATGAACTTGATTTAAATTTTATATCGGGTCCAGAATGGTGTGGTCATCATAATATTTGTAGAAATCAATTATCGGATATATGAAATGTGAAATGCGATATGCAAGAGAATGAGTGAAAAAGAATATCAAAGGTATTGTATCGACTGCAAGTTTGCTCAATATCCGTGAACAAGTTCTAACATGTGTCTTAAACATATTCTTGGTTGCTGATGCCCACTGCCAAGAAGAGATCCATCCAAGATGAATCTTTGTTCTTGCAGGAGGCTTGTTTCTGAAGCATCTGTCTGAAGAATGAGTGTGCCGACCACAGTACTTGCATGGATGAAGATCAAAACAGTGATCTTTCATATGGCCAACTCGATCATAGTGTTGGCATTTTAAAATCTGTCGTTGTGGAAGCGGAGCAGGATCTGGAACAGCTGCAGGTGAACTATCATACAGGAATCCGGCAGGCATCAAATCCCATGTTTGGTGTAGTCTCCGTCAATATGAAAGGACACACATCCTTGTCATATCCAAGACCAGTTCGTGCTTGTTGTGGACGTTTCTCTCAAGGTCTCATGATGGCTTGAGAAGTGTTTAAACTCACGCATCCGGATAAATACAAAGTAGTACAATAATTGAATGTGAATCAACCCGTAACTTCATCGATTTCTTCTCGATGAGAGTCTTTCAATCTTCAATAAACAGTTCAGAATGGCATCTTTTTCTGTTTGTATTCTGCCCAAGTCGAGATTCCAACTGCAAAAAATCAATCTTTTCTTGTGCATTTTGTAAACAAGTCTGAATATTACAAAGAGAATTCTTGCTCATTTTTATCATATCATCATCATTGGAATGAATGAGGTTATTCAACAACTCTAATGCCTCATTGATTTTAGCCATTTTCAACAACTTAGGCTCAAAAAATGAAAGGGTGTCGGCTTCAACCGAGAATGCACCCATTTACAATGTGATTCAACTTAATTTCAAGAAATACAAATGACTCACGAGAACTTCCAACTATGGAATTCTCAAAGTACAAAATCTACTCTTCAAGGTATAGACTTGGATGTTTAACTGGCGAGCAACAATGACTTACATCAACAATTTTCCAACTCAAATATTGATTGCAACTATGAATGAAGAAGCAATACAATGTCAATTCAATACAATATTTATGCAAAAATGTGCAGCAAAAACAATGTGCAAGAAGCCTTTGAGGCAGCTGATTTTTCTTCTTCAAAAGAGTTGTTTTACACCAATAAAAACTCGTCTTCACATGTAAATCTCTTGCAGAAAATCACCCTTCTATCAATGCCACAAATCACAATGCAAAACTTCTCTTTTCACTATGTATTTATCATTTCCTCATATGCCATTTTCTTCATTTCCTGCTGTTCATTTTCTCTTCCTCTCTCTGTTGTTTACTTCCTTTCTTCCTCTCTCTCTGCTGTTTTTTTTTTTTGGGGGATTAATTAAAAAAAATGGAAGGAAGGATTGTAATAAAAATGGGAAGGGATTTATTTTTTTAAAAGGGAAATTTTAAAGGCTGGAATAAAAAATTTAAATATTAAAAAAGGCGAAATTTTAAAAAATTTTGGGGTGGGGGCAGGCAAACTAAAAAAAAAAAACAAAACAAAACAACAATTAGAAGGGGAGGAATAGCGTAGAGGGAAGGGCAGCACAGGTCGTAGGGAAGGGGAATGGGGAGTAGTGGAGGGGGCAGTAGAATGTGGGTCGGGTTAAGGAAGGGGGGAGTAGGGTAGAACGTAGGGAGAAGGGCCGAGTGTGGGCGAAAGGAGAGAAGCCAAGGGTGTAAGGGAGAGAGGCTGTGTTAGCACAGGGAGGGAGGAGAGCAAGGTAGAGGAGGGAGCATTGAGAGGGTAGAGGGAGTAGGGCGTAAGGGGGTATGGGATGGGAGGCTGTAGCGTGGAAGTAGGGAGCGTTTGTGAGGGTAGCAGCCGGGTGAGGGTTGTAGTGTGTGTAGAGTGGAGGAGGGTAAGTGCAGTTAGGGGGATGGGTAGTGGGTTCGAGTGGAGCGACCATCGAGGGGGTAAGGGAAATGGGGGCTCGTTGTAGAGGGGTTAAGGGTGCCGAGAGGTGTAGGGGGTGCGGGTTAGGCGGTCGTGTGAGAGTTGCAGGCCGGGTAGGCTGTAAGGGAGGGGCGTATGTGAGGTGAGGGGTAGACCAATATGTTGCAGAGGCTGAGGGGCCTGAACTCAAATTTTTATTTATTTATTTATTTTTTAATGTTAAAACAACAGAGAGGAGAGCCGAAAGGCTTGAAAAACCCCAGAAATTTTTTCTTCTTAAAACAGTAGATAGCAGTAAATTGAATTTGAGATAGCAGCAGAGGACGAGATAAATGCAGAATTTTTCCAGAAAATGCAATAAATTTCAGCAGAAAAACCCAGAGTTTGCAGAAATTTTTCAATGAAAAGACTCAAAAAAATTTCTTTCAGAGACCCATTTGAACAATTTTTCCAGCGGCTCTCTTCAATGCAGAATTTAATAGGCAGAAATTGCAGAGAAAAATTAGAATTTAGAGAACCTTCAGATGCGCAGTGCCGCTCTTCTTCAAAATCATTGTTGCTCTTCTTCAAAACAAATTTCTAAATGCGGCAAAATGTTTGCTGCAGAAACTTTCTCAATGCTGCAAAAATGCCAAGAATTTTTGCAGATATGCACAGGCCATAAACACAAACGGCTCACTCAAGGTTGAGCTGGTTATGAACGTATCAGCTCCAATACCATGTTAAACACACACATGGTGTATGAGAAAGAATAAACACACATAACAAGAAACTCAACACACAATGAAGGATAAGCGTGTAGCTCTCTTATTTTTCCATTATACATGATGTACATTTATAGTACAATGGTGTGACTCTTGGTTTCACATTCCAAGGTCACTTGGACTCCATTGTGACTTTTCGCATTCCACACCTACCCATAGAGGATTAGGTGTTCCAACAATTACTTGTGAATAAAAAAATTTCAAGTAGTAGAAGATTTTTGGAATTTCTTCATGTGTGATCAACGTTATGAATTTTGAAAAACAAGAAAGTTGAAGGCTTGATAGATAAGTATGATCAGATAATTCAAGAGCTTCTAAAATACTCTGGGCTGCTTTTCTATAATTGAAATAGGATGCCCAAAAGAAATTGGATTCATTACTTGTTTTATTGAAAATTTGAAATAATGAAATACATGCAAAGAGAAAAGAAAATTAATCTATTCCTATTTCTAACTCAATGAAGGAAACATGACTAGGTATATTCATACTTCCAATGTAACCATGTAAACATTTTAATTCCCGCATGTATGTACATATCAAACATTAGTAAAAATGCAAATATAATTAAACTACAAAAACTAAATCTAAAAACAGAATGTATCTTTATTGTTAGTAGATTATTCACCGTTATCTTCTCTTGAAATGTCTTTTCCAGCTGAATTTCAATTAGATCATAGAAATCAGGATGGATTTCCATTATTGAGTGGGAGAGGTTTAAAAGAGAAAATGACAGGCCAAGTTGTAGAAATAATCTTTCAGAAACAATGGCCTGTGTGATTTTGTTAGTGTTATGTTTAAGTGTTAAATTATTAACGATATTACGTGAATGAAAACTTTCCAAATGTATTTCAAATTGATCAATAAAAAATGGTGGAAGTTCGATAAATCCAACATAAGATTATTAATTAAATTAGATTGTTGGTCATAAAGTGAAAATACACTTTCTTTTTGGCACTGCTCTTGAGAAGTAAGAAGTAATTGGTAAGGAAAGAAAATCAATTGAAATTGGAAGTTTGATAACTTTTGATATTCACAATTATAATTTGGATCATCATTTTTCCCTTGAGGTAATGCATCAATTGAGTGTTCAATATTGAGCTTCTCAATATCCCAGCACAAAGTATCTAAAAATCTAGGACTAAAAACAGAAAATATATCTGAAGTTAAAAATAAATGTTGAAAAAATAATAACAAAATTGAATCATAGTTTACACTAGTTTTACAATTATTGTTACAACACAATTGGGAGTGACTTAAAGCAATTTCCTTTTCACAAGAATTTGGCAAAATAATACAATTAGAATGATTGTTGATACCCACTTGTGAATTAGAGAGAAGGATATGTCTCTGAATAGGAATGTGAGCTTGATCATCATAGATTGGAATGGTTTCTTGAATGTTGAAATCATAAGTATGATTATTTGTTTGAAAATCGGAACTATTTCAAACAATTTCTAAATTAGATTGTTCTTCATTTTCACATGTGATTAGACTTTGATTATGAGGATTCAATTGTAAAGAAGACAAATCAATACCCTCAATGTCAAAGAATGGTTTCTTGAATGTTGAAATCATAAGTATGATTATTTGTTTGAAAATCGGAACTATTTCGAACAATTTCTAAATTAGATTGTTCTTCATTTTCACATGTGATTAGACTTTGATTATGAGGATTCAATTGTAAAGAAGACAAATCAATACCCTCAATGTCAAAGTAGTTATCATAAATGACCTGAAGACATTCATTAGAATTATCTTCCATCTTATTCAATGTATCAAACAAGAAGGAATATTTAGCTCATGTTCATTAATACCATAAGAATTATCATTAATGAATTCTCTATCCTGATAAAAACTAATTGGAAATTCATTTAGATCAGACTCTTTGTTTTCTGAAATATCTTTAATGTCAACAGAGGTTAAATTACTATTAGAAAAATTATCAGGATAAAGAGAAAAATATGAATCTGAAACAATGCATTTGAAAATGTCTCTATTTGAGCACTCTGGTGTATTTTCTTTGTTGCAATTTTCAAATTTAAGATCATTTTCTTGGCTACTTATGCTTTCTTGAAGAATGTTACTTTGTTGATATGAATTTAGAATTTGTTCATCAAGAAAGAATTCAGAAATTTGTATAGCAGATTGCATATTATTGGAAACTTTAATCGTTGTCGGTACTTGCCGGATTATGATCTGATTTTCTGATTCTAATGCATATTGATTTTTAGATTTCAAAGCGGTATCTTCTTCAATATTGCTGCTAATATTAACTTGCAATTGATTAGTGAAATTTTCCAAGCTTTGTGACTGAGATTCATGAACATGTGAAGGTGCACCTTGATCTTTCTCAATACTGTAAGAAATGTGCAGAAATTGAAGGAATTGATTATACAAAGTAGAGGCCATTTCGTCATCATTTGTTTGTACCTCCATATTGAAATTATTACTTATGTTAATGAAATTAAGAGGAGATTGATCAAAGCTTGAAATAATTTCACATTGATTATGATGGAATAAAGAGAGCAAATATGTTCAAACCAATCTAATAATTCTTCTTTCGAAGGTTTATCTTCAATTTTAAATTTTAAACAATTTAAATGAAACCCAATTGTAAAATTAATTAAAAACTCTCTTTCAAACCTTCGTAGATTTTCAAAATCGTCACATACCTATTCGTAAATATATACTTCAAAATTACAAAGGAATATTGTAATAAAGTGTTCCGAAGTGTGGATTGAGGCAACTGAAAGTGATTTACACCAGTTTCTGGCTTTTGCCAAGAATGTAAGAGTAAAAATCCTGCATACAATACTTTCATCAATTTCATGAAAAGTAGAATTTGAAATTTTTTGAATGAATTGTAAAGTATGATCAAATGCAGAAGTATTCATCTTACTATTAAACTTTACCTGAGACAAGTGTCTTACTATTTCTGGTGGAGTATTGGAAGATGCTTGTCCAGAAATACAACTCCAAATTGGAAGTTTTAAAGGAGCCATTCCAATAAAAATAATATATTAGAATATAAAGACTCTAAAGTAAAACAAGTCTCAGGCCCTCCTTCTAGTGCCAAAAATGTTGAGGCCTCGAAATTCGCTGCAACAACATGGGGGATGACCACCCGGTCTGGACCTTAAAGCAGTTCCTTTTCCGTTTGAAATAGTGGCTTTGACTGGTTTAACTAGGTCCAGTTACCTTCTCTCAATCTCTATTGGCTTAAAATATGACTTTTGTCTACCAATGGGAAAGAGACATCAGATCATTTCTCTTGCTGATCGGGCAAGAAATCGATCTTTAAGCTAATTTGGGCTTAGCCATGCCACAACTAAAGTTTTGCCTCTTTGGGAAGAGGACTTTTTAGGGATGTAGAATTTAATCTAAATGCAATATTATTCTAAAATGTAAGCAAAAGAAACTATTTTAATCCTATCTCAATTAGGAAGATATAGATCTATCCCAACTGAGAGCAAGATGTTTTAAATAATTGAGATTTAAATATGTTTGTTTTAAATGAATATCAAGCTAACGAAGCAGTTCAATTAACTAATATTGTGAATACAAAACACATTCTATCTAGAGACCTCTTAACTGAAATAATCAATCAACAACACTTAGGAAGTAATTCTCAAAATGATATTGATCATTTAATGAGTAACTTGAATAATTAAAGAATAACATGCGGAAATAGTTCACAACATGTCACTATTTAATAAATCAATTTATAAGACAGTTTTATGAGTAAACAATTATTCAGAAATCAGAATTCAACCCATAAGAGTAGAGATAAAAAATAACATAAATTATGGCAAATTACTCATACTGACAGAAGTGCACAAGTATGCGAGTAAATTGACACATTCATATTATCATAAAATAAAACCAGGATTTAAAATAATAGTATTATAAATACCAATTTATAAGTCCATTTCTCCAGCTCCGGTCTCTAACAGTGTTTTACAATGCCTAAATTTTTGCTTTCAAAATCAGAGCTACAGTAGTGCAAGACTGTTCATTAAAAAAAAAAAAAAAACCTATCTCCAGATCTAATATTTATCTCCTCTCACCCTACACCTCCAAATCCTTTAGACAGTAATGCCATCAAAAATTCTAGAATTGCAGAGGAGAGAAGCCCTTATTACATTTTGATATCTTCTATTTATAAAATTTACGAAATGATTTCTTCATAGGAAAGTTTGTTTGAAGAGTGATTTTGCTCCATCAATTTTAATTGGTTCAAAATCATATTTTTCAATTGTTTGAGTCTTCTCGTTGATTTAGATCTTCTTCTTCTCATCTCCTCAATTGTTTTCTTGCAAAACAAATCAAAAACAAAATTAAAATGCAAAAATAAAATCAAAATGTTAAATCTAGAAATTAAAATAAATCCAATTAAAACTTAATTAAATAAATAATTGAAAGGAAATACAAGTTTTCTTTTGATGTTTGTGTTGATATAATTGGCCAAAGAGAACATAGACGAATGGATCTGCACTCATAAGCAGTTGTGGCAAATTAAAATGCAAAAAATAAAACTCAGAAAATTAGTTTTGTTGAAAAATTCGTAGCTTGATCTTTTGCTAAATTTTAGACCCAATAAATGATAAAATCTGGAAATGAAACCTCTTCAAGAATAATCTTCATCATTTTATCTTTCCAATGAGCTATCCTGGTCCTCATTTGGCCAAGTAAAACTCCATTTATGAGCTTCTAAAGTTGATATATTAAAATTGCCAAAAATCTAGAATTTTTGTTGCTTGGGCTAAAAATCAAAATTTTAAATTAAATTCTAATCCTAAATTAGATTATGATTTTTAATTAATTAATTCTAATTAATTGCAATTATATTATTCATCTAATTTATTTATAATCTAATTCTAAATTAAGTTATAATTATCTATTAATTAATTATAATTACATTATTAATTTTAATAAAAAAATAATTGAAAAATACAATTAAACTAATTAAAAAATGATTTATTGATTAATTAAAATATTAAAATATTATATTAATATTATAATTTTAATTATATATTAAAATTATAATTAAAATATAATATTATATAATATAATTTATTTTAATTAATAATTCAAAAAATATAAAAAATGCACACCACATGAGAGAGAGAGGAGTGGAGAGATAAGGCGGAAGACAGTGGAGGGACGGTGGTAAAAGTAAGTGACGCGGCAAGTAAGGCTCATCACAAATCGCACTTGGAGACTATTAGCGATAAATGTTTCGCAACAAAACAATAATATATGCGAAGTGCGATGGAGTGATGGAGTGGTAGGCAGGTAAAGGTCCCATATAATATCGCATCGGTGTTTTGGAAGGGTAGCACATGAATGTGACGATGATATTTTGCAATGGCTGATATGCGAAAGGGTAAGGAGTCCTACCAAAAGTTTTAAGCAACGGTTTGATGGGTGGCAGAACTATAATATTGAAATTTCGGAAGTTAAAATAAGTGGGTTTTGGGGATTAAATGGGATTTAAAGCGTTAAACTATGGGTTTTAAATATAGTTTAAGTTATGAAGTGTTTGGATATTGAGAAAAAAGGTGAAAAATAATAAAAATGAAGTGAGGTCAATATTTACAATAAATTACTATTTTAACTACAAGAATTAAAATATTGGTACACTTTATACATGTTTTTTAACCCAAGCGAGAAAATGATCAAAACTTCAAAGGAGTGTCATTTAGAAACCGTTTGACCAAATGAAATGAAACAAGTATCGTTGGAAAGCTTATGAAAAACCAGATTCAATGAAACAATCAAAAATAGAAATCTAATAAAAATGAAAAATTACAAAATTACAAAATAATTAACTTAATCAAAATCCTAAAAGGTGTTTAGCCAAAATTTTGTAGAAAGGGTCCCCATTATTTGAAGTACATAAGTCAAAAATGGGGGGGTTGTGTTTTACCACAACAGAGAATTAGAGTCCTCAGGATTGTCTTCATTTCCAGCGTTCCTCAAGTTGTTGGAGTTGGAGCTTGGAGCGGTGCGCTTTTCCAACATGTATTTGAGAATTTGCACCGATTCTTCAGCATGTGTACATCGATTGGAAAGAGTGTTGAACTAATTCTGGAGAGAGGTGACCCTGTGGAGAAAGACATTAACATTTGCTTTATGTTTTTCATCCAAAAATTTTACCTCAATTTGCAGCTTTGCGTCCAGAATCTTTTAGTGAACTCTAATCTGATCAAGTTTAGCTTGAAGATCTGCGCAGTGGAGGCAATCTTCACTGCGAGCCATGCTGTAGTAGTTTGCTGAGAAAAGGAGGGGAAATATATTAACACAAGCTCTGCAAATAGAGTAGGCGAAAATATGTTGAGAAGGACTATTAAAAATGAGTGCAGAAAAAAAAGAGAATGTTTGAGGGGGCAGAGGAGCCTTGTCTCTGCGAGGATACATTTTCTGATTATTAATGCAGAGCGTTGTCAAAGCAGGGGGGATAGGCCGAGGGACGAGAGGTGAAGGCGCCAAAGGCGCTGTAGACAGCAGGGGCCTGGTGAAGGGAATCGGGATGCGAATCAAGGGAGAAAACAACAGAGGCGGGCGAGCAAAACGCAATGAGGGAGAAGGGGAATGGCGTGAGGAGCTGGGAGAATGAGGATATATAGGACAGGGAGGGGGGAAGGAGTTAGCTCGGGGGGAGAAACGAGACAAGGAGGTCATGAACAAGGTGTGGGAACGAGTACGAAAGATGTTGAGAGGTGCTGCGAGTTCATAATGCAGGATCGAAAAGTATCTCAAGACTGATAGAGGCTGGATCACGGTAGGGGAACAAGATTTAGAACATCATTGCATAGGAGATACCCCGAGGTTCGTATGCAAGCCTTGTTGGCAAGGAGGTCGGCGTCCTTATTGAAATTGTGGAAAATATGAAAGAAGGATGTGTCCTTCATGTCTTCCAAGAGTGTGCGGCATTTGCCGATAGTTTGGCGGAGAGCTATATTTGCAGTTGGACGATCGTGATTCATCAGATTGATGATTATTGAGGAGTCTCCAAAGACCATAGCGTTTGTAATATGAAGCTTCTTTAACTGATACAAACCTTGGAGAAGGGCTAAGGCCTTCGCTCTGTTATTTGAGAGGGATCCTAGACCCCATTCAAAGGATGTTAGAGTGCTACCATTTTCGCTGCTTATGATGCCACCAGCCCGTGCAATGCCCAGATTTAATTTGGATGCCCCATCAAAAAATAAGGAGGGTCTGGCACGGCTCTTTATCCAGTTGGCAAAGTCCTCTTCTTTAAGCCGAATATTCCATCTTGTGTCTGCTTTGTAGGGTTGTTTTGGAGGAGGATTAATGTTGTTGTTTCTATCCGAAAGGTCACCAAGGAAGATCCTTTCCTCCGCTCAAAGATCCCTGTAGTCGATTTTGCTTCTGCACTTAGCAGAGATTGTTTCAAGCGTGAGACTCCAAGATTTGCTGCAAACTTTCCTAAAGGAGAGCTCTTTATTCTTGAAGATATTTCTATACTAGGTGAGCCAAATGTTCCACAGAGCCACATAGGGCAGGGTATCCCAAACTGTCTTCAAAATATTGTTCTTCTTTTTACCCCAGGGGTAGCTGCTTTTCCAAAAGTGGAGGACCTCAGCAATGGAGCTATGTTGCGTCCAGCAAGGCTGAAAAAAAGGGGTGAGCTCATTCTAGCAGCGGGATGCAAAGGGACACCCAATGAAGAGATGGTGAGCAGTCTCTTTTGCTGTTTGACAGTTTGGGCATCTTGATGGCCCAAGCACACCTATTTTCATGAGGTTTTCAGAGGTTAAAATTTTATCATTTAGGAGGGTTCATATGAAGAACTTGATCTTAGGAAGAGCCTTCGATTTCCATACAGCCTTCCAATTAGACCAGGTAGGCATAGGATAATATTCGTTGCAAAGATGTTGATAAGTTGCTTTGATGGTGTATGCTAAACTGGAGGGGTCCCATCGAAATCCATCAATGTTGTCTTTTTTTGAAGGATCCGAGCCATAAAGATGAGATTGAATATTGTCAAGGTCAGCTTCAATATGGGCTGGAACTTTTGGGAAGTGCCACCCAGTCCAGATTTGGGTTTGGGCATCCCATTTGGAGAATTGGCTTAATAGGTGTAGACCCATATTGCTGAAGAAGGAGAGTATGCGTTGAGTGCTAGGTCTGTCAATGATGGGAATCTGTCCCATAATTCGATCTTTCCCAACATTGATGGTGTTACCTACCATGGGACCTTTGGAAAGATTTTGTGCTAGGAGGGGGATGGTTTTTTTACAAAGAGCCCAGATTTTGGAGCACGGTCTATTAGGTATTTCTTAATCAAGGAGATGTTGTCGGGTGGTGTTGAGATACTTGACTTCCAAGAAATTTTTCCACCAAGCTTGATTCCCATTGATGAGCCTCCATACAATCTTCCCTCCAAAGGTTGTGTTTAGGAGCTTGGGAGAGCGGACTCCAACACCTCCATGCTCCTGGTCTTGTATTACATGCCTCCATTTGACAAGGTTATATTTCCTTTTACATCCTCGTCTCATATGATCCAAGGCCTTTCTAAAGGATTCTGCAATGAGGATGAAGAGGTAGGGGGAAAGAGGATATCCCTGCCTTAATCCTCGAGAGAATTGAAAGAAGGGGGCTGGTTTGCCATTGATGAGAGGTGATATCCAAGATCCCGAGATGTAGGAGTTGATTAGAGCAAGAAAATTTGGATCAAAACCCATTTTTTGTAGAACAACGAGAAGGAAATAATGCCTAACCCTGTCAAAGGCATTGGTTAGATCAAGCTTTAATCTGAATTATTTTTCTTTGCGAGAGATGCTGGAGTGAACAGCTTCTTGAACAAGCAGGATGGAGTCAGTAATTTTTCTTTAGGATATGAAGCCACCTTGGTTTTCTGATATGAGGCTATGAAGGTGGGGTTTGAGGTGCATGGCAAGAATTTTAGTGATGAGCTTATAAGAGGAGTTACAAAGAGAGATGGGTCTAAATCTAGAGAAGGAGGAAGAGTGGTTTTCTTTGGGCATAAGGGAAAGGAATGTAGAGTTGGTGTAACCCCCAATTTTTTTCTTGCGCTGAGTCCATTGTATCATTTTCACAAGGTCATTTTTAATTAGATCCCAATAAACTCGGTAAAATTTGATAGAAAATCCATCTAGCCCCGGAGCTTTGTCCAGATGCAAGGCCCAAATTGCGCTTTTGACCTCTTCTTCTTCAATTTCTCTGTTGAGAGAACTGTTTATCTCTTCAGTGATCAAGGTAGGAAGGTGCTGGAGTAGATTAGAGTAATATTTAGGATCTCTTGTCTCTGTTAGAAGTTCTTTGAAGTGCGTGGAGGAAACACTTTTAATTGCTTCTTGATCATCTTGAAGATGGCCAGCAGCGTCAATGATGGAAGCAATGATGTTTTTTGCTTTTTCTGACAGTGGCCTGCTTATGAAAAAAGGTAGTGTTTTTATCACCAGCGTGGAACCATAAACTTCTTGACTCGATGCGCCATTTCTCCTCCTCTTTCCTGTTGGCACGATAGAGCTGTCAATAGAGGTCTTTTACTTGGGTGAGACGTTCTTGGTTGAGGCCATGAGCTTCAATGTTACTGTGGACATCCTCCAGATTGTATTTAATTTCAACCTTAATTTGATCCAGCTCTTTGTATTGGGTTTTGGCCCATTCCTTCAAGGCCAACTTGGTTTTCTTTTTTTAATTTGGTCTCCCATATAAAGGATGGAGAACCTTCTACATGCTGAATTCAAGTATGTGGACCAGTTGAGTTGCTTTTGGAATATCATTCCAGAGCGAGCTGTATTTGAAAGGGATGGGGCCAAGAGAGCGGTGATCACCAAAAGTGAAAGTGATGGGATAGTGATCTGGGGCTGGAAAGGGAAGAACACTAGCAGTGGTTGTGGAGTAGTATGAAAGTAGAGTGATTGCAACTAGGATTTTTTCAAGTCTTTCCATGATGTTGCCTCTCCCTATTCTTCTGTTGCTCCAAGTGTATCTACGATTCTTTGGTGCAATGTCCACCAGATCGTGGTCTTGCATTATGTCTTCGAGCTGGTTTCTGGAAGGGTCTTGGTTGAAGCTGCCTCCTTTTTTCTCATTTGCATGTAGAATTAGGTTGAAGTCCCCTCCCATTATGATATTGCGGTTGTTCTCATTACCTATATCTTCTTTGATGGAGCTCCAACACTGTTCTTTGTCTCTATAATGATTAGGCCCATAAACATTGTAAACTATGATTTTTTTTTGCTCTCTGTAGTTCTCTAATGTCACTTTGTTCCAGTTCTGATTTACTATAGTGTCTTTTTGATCCCATATGCTGTGGTTCCAAAGAGTGACTAGTCCACCGGAGGCTCCCCTTGATTCAGAGAGAGCATCATCATAATGCTTTGTTTTGCTAATTATTTCTTTCATTTCTGATTCTCCTTGCTTTGTTTCCTGAAGAAGAATGATTTATGGTTTCTCTTAGTTTATTAGATCTCTTAGGGCTGCTATATTGGAGGGGTGCCCTAGACCCCTGTTGTTCCACAAGAGGACTTTCATCATTGCAAAAAGGTTGTTTCAAGAGTTGCTTTCCCTCCTTGATCCTTTTGTCCTCTTTCCTTGCTATTTTGTCCCAAGATGTAGGTTTATATGGGGTTCTGGATACCCAATGCTATATCCTTCTGCGCGTTTTCATCACAGTGTTGCTTTGTTGTTTTCTTTCCGGGGCCATGTTTTTTTGGGTTTTCAAGTGTTGCTCCATGTTCCTTTGCTGAGTTTCTAGTGATTCGGACATTAGAGGGGTCTTGGGAGGAAGAAGGAGGGTCGGGGAGGGAGGGAGAGATTTGAGGTGAGTCAGATTAGGAGAGTGGGGTTAGGAGGGGGGGATCCTCATCAGGGGGGAAATGGATGAGAAGGGGTTGGATGAATCCAGCGAGGTTTTGGGGGTGGAGAAGTAGAAGCAGGAGGTTGATGGAAAGGATCCAGGATCTTGGGGGAAGAGGGGGGCAAGGGATTAGGCTTGGAAGGAGGAGCATCAAGGGAGGTATTCTTAGGGTTCGAGGCGATTTTCTTTCTTTTAACAGTTTCCCATTGAGGATCAGTTTCTGGGCTTTCAATATCAATTATTTTTTAGCAATGATTAGCAAAGTGACCGTAATCGTGACATACCTTGCATTTAAACGGGATATGCTCATAGTCGAGCTACTAAATATGTGTCCACTCATCCACTTTGAGCTTGATGGCCTCGGGGAGGCCTTTGCCCAGATCTACCTCAACACAGATCCTGGTGCAAGCTTGCATGTTATCCTTTGGTTCACTTCAATCTATGAATTTTCCGATTGTGTTCCCGATGGCTCTAACTGATTCATCCCCCCAGTAGTGTAGAGGGAGGTGGGGAAGGCGCACCCAGACAAGAACAACGTTTGGGATATCCAGTTCTAGATCAAAGTCCAGCATCCATTTATTGAGATATAAGCCTGTGGTGTCCATAAAATAGGGTCTGTTTCTAAAGATTAGATCTTTGTCTTCTTTTGATTCAAAGTAGAAGGTGAAATACCATCTTCCGCATAATCAAATAGAGATTTTGCCATTGATCTTATTAGACCAGTTCCGTTCAACCCATCTTTGCACAGTCTTCGGTGAGGGCCAAAGCCCGGTGAACTGACCAATAAGACCCTTTTCAGCAAGAGAGAGCACAACCATACGAGGGAGAGAAGATGGAAGGACAACCTCCTGCAAACCATTAAGCCTTTTCACAAATTTGGAGATCGTCGACCTAGGGCGTGGAGAGGGCAAGGAGTTGACAAGGGCAGAAAATGCGAGAGCCTAGTTCTAGGACGCGGCCACCTCCAGGAAGGACTCCGTAGGGGGCATGCCAGGACTGGAGTAGCGATCAGTTGAAGGGACGAGGGAGAGTGCAGCAGCGCGGCCTCAAGTGGAAAAAAAGAAAAGAAAAAAAAGCATAAAACATATTTTTTTTGTTAAATGAAAAATGTATTAAAAAAAAAAAAAAACGACAATAACAACAACAACAACATCGATGCACCCAAAACACATTCATGCACCAGATTTGGTGCACTGTAAAACACAACCACACCAGAATCAATGCACAAATACATATGACACACCGTTGTTGGTTCACAAATTTAAATTTTCGTAATGATGTATCACACTTATGCATCAGTGTGCACATATAACATTTTAGCATCGGTACGGAACGTTCACGTTATCGAACGCACCGAGTTGTAACTATATGTTTAAATATTATTTTTGTGGTGTGTTTGATAAATATGATCACACCGGTGCGAGAGGAACATATCAAGAGCATCGAATTTGTGATGGTGATTAAGAGACATTTGTTTGACTTTCAAATAGACTTGGTGATGCATTTTTGTTTTCTATTTAGATTATGTGAAATAAATATCGTTTTTAATGTATTTATAACTAAATTATTTAAAGTAGACATGTCTTTATCATTGTGAACATGATGTAGTATTAACTAGGAGAAATGTGAAAAACATTAATTTTAGTGACCATCTCATGATAAGTATGTGGAAAAAATAGTACTTTTTGAGTTTTTCATTGAGAAATAATCAAATATATCATTTATCAAATGTTTAAATCTAATATATTGTCAATTTTGTATTATATAAACCATATTTTTTATTAAAACGAGTTCAATTTAAATCAGTATAATAGCACATAAAGAACAAAAATAACATCAAAATGCTATATCTTTATTACTAGAAGAAAAAAATTGCTTGCCTCTTTAAGGGAGAACTTTCAATCGAGCAAATCCCCAACTACAAGCAACTTCACATGAAGACTTATGTTAGATTTCTTTATCCTCATCTTTAGAGAGAGAAATTTCTAATTTAAATTGGTAAGAATTGTTATAAATATTAAATTTAAATTGCTTGAAAATCTCGTCACTTTAGTAATAAATTAAATTTTATAGAATATAATTTTTTAAGTTATATTAAATCTAAATTAATTGCGTCAAGAGCTGTTGTACAAGTCAGTATGGGAGAAATGTTGTTACGTAACGTTACATTTTAAAATAGTAGAATAATAATTTAATTAACAAATTAAAAATAGTAATAACAAAATAAATTAATGCCAGCGATAATTACAATACTTCAATTTACACCTTAATATTATATAACTTTATATAGAGATATAAAGTAGTCGAAAGTAAAAAATAATAATTACGCCGGAGGCGTTTTCTTTGGTGGCTTGGGGTGGGCAAACATTGTTCACCCCAGCCAATGGGGGAGCTTGAATTTCACCCTTCCCACTAATAAAGCGTTGCCATGTGTTTGTCCCTCCAACCATTGGAAATTTGTCATCTGTCCCCTTTCTTTCTGCCACATTTTTTTAATTCTCTATCTGCTTGTTTCTCTGCCCATGTTTTCGTTTTCTCTACTGCTTGTTTCTGCAACTATTCCACCTGTCCTTCGTCTTTTTCGTTCCTCATAGATTTCATGGGTGCATTGTGCTTTTGCGGATCTCAAGTTTTAAATGAAGAGTCGTTTCAGTGGAGGGCTAGCAGAATTTGGAGGGTTTCATAAGGAGAGTGAAGAAATGGAGGAGCACAGATTCTTTTGCCAGCGCATCAAGGCGCTCCTTTGATTATGCATTCACTCCCACTTCGACGACCTGGGCGATGGTGTTGGGTCCGTGTTGGAAAGCCTCAGGAGGGAGCAGGGGTCCTATTGTTAGCAAAGTCCTCCTCTAATTTCTTGCACTAGAGAAGCGTATCCATGCCTGATAATCGCTTAAAACCGCGTGTTGGATGTGAGGAAAGAGCTCCTCTACCCGAGACACCAAGAAATACTTCCACAACTTGGTTGAGCCACTCTGTACTGCTTTCTTTTAACTGACAAACCTTTGAATTGTGCCAACTCTGGAAGGAATCCACAAGAGGATGTGTGTAGGTTGTGGGATATATTGTGGAAAACGAGGTTCGACTATGGAATGACAGAGGCAGCAGGGAATGAAACTTTTATAGAAGAATACCCCATTATAATTCTTCTTTACAAGTTGGAAACTCACATTTCATATGGGGTCGACAACATCAGTTACTGAGTTCGAACACCTCACCAATCATTGCATGGTGACTTAAGAGGCTCTTTCACCAACCCACATTAGCACACCTCCATTTAAAGGCCCAACGGTCTTCTTGCTAAAAATATTTTAGAAAAACTACCTGACCCACAAAACCCTAGATGAATCTTTCGAACAGAAAGTTAAGAACGTGAGCCTTAAATGCCCCGTGAATGACCTAGAAAGGGTTTTGTTTGTCTAAGCTCTCGGAAACAAAAGAACTATTGTGGATTTGTTTTGTTTTTTAGAAATTATTTGACGTTTTTGGCAAACATAAGATTTTATATAGAGGACCTTTTTTTGAGATATCCCTACAGGAGAAGGTGTTTGGGGAGCATTCTTCTCAAGGAATTTGTCAGGTAGACCACAAAAATGGGGTTTGGAAGAGTGTAACGGTGTGTGCTGGGTTGGAATGTGAATTCAATTAAGTTTATGAGGACATGGGAGCTTAGGTGCTACATGGTTGGAGAATTCACAAACTCATTGGTGAGGCCTTGGACATATTTGCGTCTTGAACCCACAATAGGTTATTTCTTTTTCCATAATTTTTACTTTATGGTTTTCTCCTGTATTTTGTGGGGGTTTTAGGGAGGTTTTATCTCCGCTAAAATTCAATGCATAATTACAGCAGGACACATTAGCACTAATTTAACAAGGAATATGCTTGGCTAACCTGACCGTGATTAGGTATAAATGGTTGGGTTCAAGCATGGATGTTTGAAAAACAAATTGACTCTTTCAATAATATAAAACGTTTGATAAATTAACTCCAAAGAGAAGGAAATGATAACAACGAAGTTAACATTAGTTTAAAATTTATCTTCTTTGAAAATTGCATTCTAAAATTACTTTGAAAACTAAAGATCCAAAATATGAATCGAGATCCCAATTCTAAAGCTAAGTGATGCATGTTCTTGATTACAATATTGGTTCCTATCATACATATATTTGTGTTTGAGGGATCAGAGAGGATGATGACCTAAAAATCTCAAGGTTGGTGTGACATTTTATTGCAGTTGCTTTTTTCCATTTGTTAGGATTCGACAAGTGACATTGTCACTATATATTACGATATTTGCAGACAAAAACATGGTAAGAGCATATGTCATGTAACAAATTTTGCATATAGAAGCATGGTAACCTGAGGTGATGTGACCTGATTTTTAGGTGCTTTTTACTTTTATGGGTTGCTAAGCAAAAAAACCTCTTGGGCTAGCAAAACAAGGAAATAAATTCTCGAGTAACATGAATTTGTTAACCCAGTCTATTCCATTATCAAAATTCGAGATCAGATCAGTACTCTTCTCAATAACCTTCCATGGTTTTGTGTATTGCTCACTATAATCATCTTGGAATTCAACGATAGGTTATGGGACTTAAAGTCTTTATAGAGATCTCTTATTTTTGTTGAGTTCGATTGGGTATTGCTTTATTAATATTTTTCCAATAGTGAATTTAACTGGGAATTTTTGTTTATTAACTTCCTTGTTGATACAATGTTACCAAATGGATCATAAACCAAGCAAAGCTAAGATAGATTTGGGGAAATTTTTTATATCCACACTCATTTAGAAGCTTAGCAACATGTATTTTAGGGATTATTCCACTTGTTGAAACTTGAAATACTTGTTAGAGATACCTGATAGACTAGACAATTTATTAGTTTCAGCGAAAACAAATATTTTTTTAAAAGTCAATGTTGATAAGACATGTACCTTTTTTCATTACAATATATCTGAATACTTGAGTAGGTTGCCATCGATCAAAGGCTCTGTCCTCAAACTTAGTTTTTTTGGAAAGCATGATAGTAAAAAACAAGGCCACTTGTTATTACTTTCATGTTGTGAAGTTTAATTCAGAACAACGCGATCAGTTAGCAATATCTATTTATTTTATTCTATCTTTTTCGTGTAAACAACCTAAAATGCATTTCTTATTTGATCAGGACAACCACTTGTTCTTTGTTAAACTATAAAGCAATAAACCAAATTACTACTGCATTATCCCATGTTATTACTTTTGCTGCTATCTGAAAAAGAAAGCTCAACAAGAGAACATATTTCCATGGGACATAGATACTCTTGACATGCAGACTCTCCTTGTGTTTGGTTCTCCATTGTTGTAGGATGGATCATAGACTTCCTATTTACAGTCAGCATATTGACTCCATCTTTTTCCAAATATAATGGTCATGATCTGGAAGTCTATAGAAATTGTTGTTATCAAAGGTAGAAGGGATATGATTTATGCTTATCATCCTTGCTGGGATCCCTCTCTCGCTTGGTGAGATAATGAGATGGACTTGAGCCATGTTGCATGAACGATCTAAGGGGCTAGTGCACCGGTGGGTTGTGTTTCACCATCCTTGGGTTGCATTTTGTTAAATATTGCCACCATGATGTAAAAAAAAGAAGAAGACAATTTATGGCTTTTCCCTTCGTGAATGGCTTAGTTTGATTTGAACCTTTTGATATGAATGTCACTTTCCTTTTGATTGTACACTCTCTTATTTCTTCTCAAATCTATATATAAAATAAAATTGTGTTAGAAGTTCTTTGTTGCAAAATATAGCAAATACTATTGTCTACGTTATTTGCTAGAAGCAAAATCTTATAAAGATTTTACAATCCAAAGCTAAGAATAGATTATGTTGTAGAGGAATCATTGAATTGAATTCAAGCCTATTCTTGAGCTGCATTTTGTAAAAATTACAACCTTGTAGTAAAAAGAGATGACAATTTGTGGATTTTTCCTTCATGAATAGCTTTGTTTGCTTTGAATTTCTTTACAATGAATGTTACTTTCCTGCTGATAGTACAATCTTGCATCTCGTCTCAAATATTTATGTGAGATCAAATTTTGCCAGAATTTATTCATTGCAAACTATAGAAAATATTGTTTTGGCCAGTAAAAATTGGAAAATAATTTCCCCAGTTTTGGTTGAACGCTAGATCTATGCTTTCGTTGTTTAGTCGATTACAAGGTGCATGCTTGATTCCTCCTACGTCTCATAAACACAAATTTTCAATTTCGCTCAACCATCGCCACCCCATGT
The DNA here is from genome assembly GCA_034641835.2 of Pinus albicaulis. Lineage (NCBI taxonomy): Eukaryota > Viridiplantae > Streptophyta > Pinopsida > Pinales > Pinaceae > Pinus > Pinus albicaulis. The sequence continues at coordinate 597,691,389 of CM076576.1, forward strand.
ATCCATGTTTTGTTGGATTCTTTATTCTAATATCCCCATGATCGACAAGTGGACATGTAATTTTTGCCTTGGTGTTGCGATGATATATCTACATGTTCCTTTATGAAATTAGTTTGGTTTGCTAACAGAAGAGAAACGACACATATTATGAAACCAGATTGCAAGTTCCTTGTGTGCTACTACTAATAACATAGGTGTTGGGAGGAAATCCATAATGTACCCTTGGATTACCTGGCATTAAATATGATTTAGGAATTGAAAACTTGTAATTTACTAAGCAATCCCTGAAATCAGTTGAATCACTCAATCTCACATTTGTAGGGATCTATGTCAGTATTAATAAAACACATGATACATGTTCAAGCATTAATCTGCTCCATTGTTTATGGACCTTTCTAAAAATTTAGGATGTCTCCAAGAAGAGGGATTGGATGAGGAACATGGAAATTTGCTCCGCCTGGGCACCTACAAGCAACACCAAACAGAGGGTCTAATTCAAGATATCCACTTAGAGAAAGTCAAATGACTATCCCTGAGACACCTTCACCTGATAAACGATGTAGTGATATCGATGCAGCAAATAAAAAGGAATATGGAATTGTGAGTGGGCCTATTAGATATGAATTGGGAGGGCAGAAGAGGTGAATGCCATTGGTATCTAATTCTTGTGTAGGTCAAAATGATGAGCCTAAACATTCCAACTTGAATGTGTTCTTTGGGAACGACAACTCTTCATAAGCCTAGAGATAAGTTTGTTCTTTAGCTACCCAACATTTTGGGAGTATCATTGAAGCCCTCATAGAACAACGTGTGCCATCCACTCTGATTTCTGGCTTCCTGAACCCTTGTCGAGACAAAATAGTAGTGGCCATAGGAGTGGAGCTATTTGTTGTAACTGATGAAAACTTTATGGATATGTTTGTTACACCTGGTGTTGTGGAATTTCTTAGGAATGAACGATAACTCACGCATAAGCATCTGAAGATTTTGCAATATTGCTTGAATGAATTTTGGAATCTTGCTCATGCACTTTGAGTTGGATCGGTATGTCAAATATATCACTATGCATATCACATCCAATGGTCGTGGCTAGCTTTGTGGACTTGTTTGCATGACATGAGTCTTAGCTTATGGATCCATCAACAAGGCATGGGTTTAGTTATTTGAACAGAATTTCGCCTTCCAAAGAATCAAATGACTGATGTTGAAAATATCAAGCATATCATTGGGGTTCACCAGATTCTAGAAGTTTCTGAAAAAGGTGACGAGCCACAAATCCTATTCCTCCTGTCACAACACATCAATCAAAGTCCAATGTTGGGAATTTTTTAAACCCTCCTCGATCTCCATCGAGGGAACTCGCACACTTTGCACACCAATTACAGACTTTTTTTCACTTGAAAATTCACAACAATTGAATTTAAATTAGCCTCACCTGCATTGTATTTCATTGTCCATATATTTCACTTGACTATTTAGTTCCACAATCTCCTCACTTCTCATATGGGTGTTCTGACAGTCCTTTGCACCTTTGGTGCAATTACTAGTTTAGATTTTATTATGAGGAAGAAATGTAACAAGTAAAAAAATATAATTTACTTTTTAATGTAATTTTTTCACATGAAAAAAAATAGTGTTATTGATATTACATTATGTGTAATTCATTCTATGCTCCATTTATATGTGATATTTAAAACAAAAATATATTTATAATTATTCTTATTCCAATAATAGTTGCTTTCTAATTCAATATATGACGGATATTTGTAATTTTTTCAATGTTTAATATGGATATGATATCTGATATTTCATGTATACAATCAGAAAAAAAAAATAAAAAAATTAAAATTAAAATTAAAAAAATTTAAAAAATAAAAATAAAAATAAAAATAAAAAAAAAAATTAAAAATTAAAAAAAAAATTAAAAATAAAAAAATAAAATAAAATAAAAAAATAAAAAAAAAAATATGAGGGGACATATTTTAACATTTTAATGTGGAGAATGTAAATTATAAATAAAATATTTAAATGTCAACTACATATATATTATACTAGCCTAGATACATCTTAATTCTGAATCTACCAAGCGCCTAGACAGATCAATTCTCTTTTCACTCTAAAATATGTTTGCATCTCAAGAGATTCAATCCCTCTCAACACTTGGTAGATTCAGAGTTAAGATGGATCTAGGTTGTAGATTATAAAAATTTATGAATTTAAGTTTTTTAAATTTAACAATATATTAAATTTTATAAACCAATATTGAATAAGTTAAATTGTAATTTTGAATAATTTATTATTAATAATATTTTATATTAAAAAACTAAATGAGTTACACATTTTCGTCTTATTAAGAACTAACAAACTTATTTTACCTTTAATTGTTTTTTCCTTGTAAGGATTGAAACATTTTGCTAATTAAGTTAGATTGAATATCAACGAACTATCTAAACAATAAAAAAGTATTTATCATAATTTCATAATCATAGTTTCAACCATACTAACTTTGTAATTTATAAAAATATCTTTGCATTTTTTTTAAGTAAGTCGTTTTGCATGCAATCTCATATATAAAAGTTTGATATACGCTCACCAATACATAATCCATAATAAATATTATTTCATAAAAATAAACATCATGAAAATAACCATCTAACAATCATAAAAAACATCTAAGATATACATTTGAATTCACTACCAGCATCTAATTATATACACCTCTAGCACATATAAACGTCATTAACTAGCACACAAATCTAATAATCTAAGAGGGCATCATCATTGTGATCACATCTAACAAAACACAAACATTGTAATCAAACATCATCACCACACACATCCTCAAATTAATATAAATCTCATGTCAAATAATTGTTATCACATATACATATATCTGCAAGTAAATTAAATGAGCATATCTAACATGACTTATCAATATACACATCAACACCAACATATAAATTAAGTACATAAACATGAACAAAAAAAAAATGCACCGTATATATATATATATATATATATATATATATATATATCGTAAAATAAGGGTTAAATATCTTATACAATAGACGTAGTAGTGCCAACCTGGTTTGCAGTATAAGACGATGGATGGTCAACTACTGCCTCAACGCGGTCTCGCGAACTATGAGATGGAGGAGGATGTGGATGGTCTACTATGTCAGAAGAAACATAAGGCACATCCTCTTCCTCTGGTGGCTCATCATCAAGCGATTGGCAAGGAGGTGTACTACCAGAAGGATCACCGACACCCTGGTGACCATGATCCGATGGGATGGTCTACCAAAATCATCATGATCAGCACCCTTGTCATCCTGATCATGATCATCACCCCGATCATGATAATCACCCTGATCATGATCATCACCCTAGTCATGATAACCACCCTAATCATCATCATCACCCTGATCATCATCATAACGACCCTCATTTGATGTATTTTTCGTTGCATGATGCCAGCTTGCATCCTTCATTGTTGTTAATTCCCTACTAGCTCGGATGATATGTCGCATAAGACACATCATCTCACGCAGGCAGCCCCTTTAGATATCCATGAACATCAAATATGCATTGATATCTCGAGTCCTCGCAAGGCGAACTCCCTCCCAAACCAAAACTCTAGCCAATCTGTCACAGTAGTCCATCCGAAATCGTAGACCACCCCTACGACCCTACACACCCATGCACCCCTGAGGATGTGCCTCACCCTCTTAGGCCTCATCCATATTTTCATCTCCTCTATCTGGCGGGGGGGAGGAGGAGGCATGTCCCCATCAAATGAGTGCACAAAATTAATTAGACAAATTCATTAAACAATATAATAAAATAAGTTAAAGAACATGTTAGAATAAATTATATTCTAATTCATTAAAATAAGAAAATGAAACTAGATTAATTTGAATAAAACACTAATATTAACTCTATCATCTGGAGGCTCAGTCATTGTGAAAAGGATGTTGGGACACCCTATCCAATCAATCCCCGCATATGGAAATGCCAACGTGACAAAAACATGGTCATCCTCACTGGCCAATAACGTCAGTGGCTCAGGAGAAATCTTGACTGGATGCTCCAGCAGGCCCCTCTTGGGCATCATCTACCCCCCCATATGGATCTATACCTCAGTGATTGACCTAGGAGGGTGACGGTAAAATGTAGGCCTCATCTCTGGAAACCTCTCAAAAAATATATAAAAAGGAAACTTGGAAGCGAAAGGGAAGGTATTCCTCCCATGTCTCAACTCACGACATCTATCTAAAGCCATGCAAAACTGCCTCAAAAAAATGGAAAACCATCTAATGCAACGTGTCACCTGAATCAAATAATCAACATAATACAAAAGAGGGAAATTAATGCACTACCCATCACTACCAGAGTGTTCAAAGTTGGTGACTAATAAAAAGAGGCACCTAACCTCCTCTGCAACAAAAGAATAAATTTGTAGTTGTCCACCACGGACCTGAAAATTTGATGGATGGACCGCATAAGGCCCGACATATCTCTAAGTGTAGGTAAGATGACTCTTAGTTGCAACCCCATGGGGGACATCAGGGATCTGGGGAAAATCCTCCCCTCTCTTGGATAGGTCACTGATAAAGTATATATCCTCCTTAGTGGGCCTATACCACACCTTAGGACCGACACAGAAATCTTGCTCCTAGGCACTCCATTGGCAGATCAGATGCGTTAATAAGCTAGAGTGTGCCTTCAGGGATATAGCCTCCTCATAGTACTTGATGAGGCCTACGTTCCTCAAGAGGGCTCGGGTCACTGCAGTAATAGGGCGAGGGTGTAAATCTGTCTCCCTCTCTCTTGCCTGCCATATTCAGACCATATTGTATGGGTCCGCTTGCTACTCCCTCTGTTGACGTCTCTGCTAAATTATTGACATATAAAATACATGGGCCTCATACATAAAATACACATTTTTTTATTATTAAATGAAACATGTATTTATAAATATGGAAACATAACTTTCAATTTAAAAATAAAAATTAATAATAATAATTGGTGCACTCAAATCACAGTCATGCACCGGTATCGATGCACTTTCAACTATAACCACACTGATATTAGTGTGCATATAAGTATGATTCACCATTGTTGGTTCACAAATTTAACTTTTGATAGCGGTGTGACACACTTGTGCACCAATGTGCATGCATAACCTTTTTTTGTACAGGCGTGAAACATTTAGGTTATCGAACACATTGAGTTGTAGCTATATTTTTAAATATTATTTTTGTGGTGCATTTGGTGAATATAAATGCACCAGGTGTGACGCATTGACATACAATTTGTCGCATATTTCCTAGTGTGTTTTCATTTACGAACCGCACAGCAACAATGACAATGTGTTATGTTCACACACCGAAATGCAGTGCACCCTGTAAATTTACAGGGCGCACCATTATCGGTGCGCGCCGAACATATTTAGCACATCACACAGTGTTTTTTTCAAAAAATATGGAAAATTTAACCTAATTTTCAATCTTGATCTGCTAAAAATTTAAATTAGAAAGAAACATAGACATTACCTAGATATTTGGTCGTCGAGGAGGCATTGCAGACACATACTGGAGAAAAACAAATTTTAGCATGGTTTGAAAAAATTGGAAACTTAGATAGTGAGCACGGTACGGAAGGATGGTGAGCAAGAGAAGCATCGACATCAGGGTGCTTGCGAGTGGCAAGAGTGGCACCAATACTTTAGAGCTCTCCCACACTGTAGATGGTAAAAATGAAAATTACGACTAGGAGGGGTTTTTTTTTAACACTCCTTCGGTGTGTTTATCTAACTCCAATGATCTGGGATATATCCAAAATCACCACCTTTTTTTTCTTAATCGTGGTACTTTTATTGAGAATCTGAGGGGCGTTTCTACACAACTACCGCACCAATGATTTTTTTTTACTATAGCATCGCTCTTTTTTTAGAAATTAAAAACCGCCCAACAACACGCTTTCGAAGATGCCCCAGGGCATTTTGATATGTTTACTAGACCAGAGAATCGTTGGAAAATAGCACCGCATTTTTATGATATTCAAAAATATAGCGATGTTCCTTAGGGTTATGCACCAGGATGTTTTACTATATGAAGGACACAGGTGCTATTGACTATTCAAACACCGGTGTGTTGTGTTATTTGCGCACCGTGGTTTTTTTGTTTTTGTTTTATAAAATTAAATTTTCCACGATGCACCATGTTATATGCAGTGATAGTGCTTTTATTGATAGTAAAGCACTGATGCGTTTGTAGATTTTAAACGCACTGTCCAAAAAATATTCGCTCGCCCACCTCCGCTAGCGACCTCCACTACAAACAGATTTTTGGGCTATTTTTATAGGGGCCTCCGCAAAAACCTCTGCTAGAAGGGATTTTCCTTGTAGTGGCATCACATTGCATGCCACTATAGAAAACAAGAATGCCATCCACAAAGAGGAGGTGGGTGAGGGCTAGTGCCTGAGCTACAACCACACCTTTAAGGTCTCCCCTTCTTTAGCTTCACTCAACATTATACTCACCCTACACCACTAAGAAAAATATTACTGGAGAGAGAGAGAAACCCTACCTTATCCCCCTATGAGCATGGATGAAAGGCAAGGCCAATCCATTTATTGAAATCACAAAGGAAACTGAAAAGAGACAACCCATTATCCAAGAGATGAATTCAGTTGTGAACCCTAATTGTGTTTAAAGAAGGCAAGTGAATAACCGATTGACTTGATGGGAGGCCTTTGAAAAATATATTTTTAACACTTATCCTTTTAATTTATATGCTTTAATATTGTATATCCATTCTTTAGTGACCCCAATAACTTCATGGATTTTCCTCCTTTCCAAAAAACCAAACTGCTCCTTTGAAATAGCCTTTGACATAATGGGTTTGATGCCTCTTCCTTAAAGAATATGCAAACAACATTTTCCACGCATAGAGAATTGGTCCATTTCGTTCACAATAGCTTGGAACTATTGATTGAAATAATCAACCCACTTCTTTGAGGCCTCTTTAACCTTCACAAGATTAGTACAAAATTACTACATATACAATTAATTATTATCATTCAAAAAATGTATCCATACTGAAGAAATCCATAATCTATAATCTTCCACTAATAACCAGATATGGTTGAATTTAATAGGAGTTGGGGTCATGAGATATTTTTTCTCCAACCTCGGGAATATGGGCATTTGATCAGATAACCCCCCAAACCCCATCAACTGTTTTATAAACTAGGGACCTTCAACCACAACCCATGACATCAAAAATCTATCTAGGCGCTTAGAAACTCCCTCCTCCCATTTTCTCCCATTATTCCAAGTGGAATATGCTTAGGTGGCTTCATGCCACATGTTGAAGATCCTAAAAGAGATGAATAAATAATATTTCTAGACGGCCATATTGTGGATGCACTCCCACACTTCCCCAATAGACATTATAAAAATTAATATCACCACCCAATATGATATTTTTCCCAACTAGTGAACCTACTTCATACAAACCTTCCCAATAAGTTTTATTGTTAGCATAAAGTCTATACATAATAGAAAGTTTAAAGGAAAAGTCTAAATCTCAAGCTTGTAATTCTACCACTATGCCATAGTCCACCAACAAAGAAGACAATAATTTGTAATTTGGACTTACCATATAGTAATGACACCACCGAAAAAATCATCCAAGCCAAGATTAAAAAATGACTAATTATTGACCTAAAGAGATAATAGTCCATAACCTTTAACTTGTCACACATGGATTTTTGCAAAAGGATAATATCTAGGGCATGGAATTTGACCAGATTCTTGAGGGCTAGAAGCTTCATGCCACTTCCAACCCCATGGTTGATGAAGGGCATGCAAATCATTATGCACCTTTCACATGGGTTGTCTTTGCTCTAAGGGCCGAGATAATAGTGCCTTACTTACAAGTGTGAATCTTCTTTTTGCTTATAGGGCTAAAGATATACGAGTTTTTTTCCCCACCTAAGCCCAAAAGGTTTTTTCCAACAGTACACCATCATTAATAGCCCCCTCTTCCAAAGGTTTCATATGGGAGTGCAAGAGATACCTATATCTTTGGAGGTTGGCGAGGCTATTAAGCTCAAAAGCCATAAAAACGTCCATATGGTTCAAGTCACCCTCAGATAATCCTAACTTGGGAAAGGGATGTTCCTTTGTCTCGAGAAAGAGGGGATTGTCGACGCAACAACCTCATCCTCTAATGGGATAGACATAATACAAATAGAAGGATGGTTTTCTACTTCCTGATGCATGTGACTATAACTCATACATGACACTGACTCTTAAGGATCTTGAATTGAAACATCAATTGGAGGAGTAGAGGACATGGTGACATAGCCAAAGAAGAATTTGAAATTTTGTTAGCTTCCAATGCTTTTTCCAATCATGCCAATACACTACCAGCCTCAAAAGAAGGAAAATAATTGTTTTCTTTACACTATGCCCGCATCTCACTAAACTCATTTGCATCTCAAACATTATTTGGTTTCCACACTTTATTGAAGGGGGGACATAACCTTGATATATTTGGGCACTTATCTCAACTATGGCGAACTTCATGGTAGCCATGACACCTAAATGAGAGTCACTAGTAGTCAATGCACTAAACCCACTCATAATACCCATATACCAATTCAATTTCTTCAAGCAACCCTTCTTTAACATCAACCTCCGAACGAATTCAATCCCACCTCCGATTGACCTTAGAATGGCAGTCAGATTCTAGATGAATAAAGTGACTTGCCTTATTTCCAACAAACTCTAAGTTTTTTAATGTCAATACCTAGGGAAGTCTGGGGAGAATTACCCAACCAATAACAGAGGAACTGGATTTCGTTGAGGATCAAAATTAGCCCCCCACTATTTAAGTACTTAGTATTCAAAATTGATTAGTTTAAACAATAAACCGGTGAAACTGATCAGTTCATTAGCAAACGCCACTAAACAAGTTGGAAAACCAGGTTAACTTTCCCTTCTCGTTGGTTTTTTTGTCAAACCCCGCGGAAGGTTGTTTCACAGTTTTTCAAGTGGTTTTAAGGAAAAATAAGGGTTGAGGATCAAAATTAACCCCCCACTCTTTAAGTACGTAGTATTCAAAACCGACCGGTTTGAAAAATAAACCAGTGAAATTGATCAATTCATTAGAAAACTCCACTAAACAGGTTGGAAAACCAGGTTAACTTTCCCTTCTCGTTGGTTTTTTGGTCAAACCCCACGGAAGGTTTGGACCCCACGAAAGGTTGTTTCACAATTTTTCAAGTGGTTTTAAGGAAACTAAGGGTTGTTTCCCTCCAGAAACAACCCGTCCAAGCCTTTAAAAGGATGTCTCCCCTCTCATTTGACTCAAACATCTCATTTGGAGTTTTTGTAAGCTTCATTGTGAACTTGAAGAGTGTTGAGTTTTTGTTGGAGTAGTGGAACAATAGAGAGTTTGGGTTGAGCAGTATCCAGCATGCCTCAAAAAGTGAAGGATACTGCATGGGCGCATTGTGATATGATTTATGGCAAAATTATATGCAAATATTGCTAAAAATCTATTGAAGGAGTGGGTATTAAAAGGTTAAAGCAACACTTGGTTGGGATAGGAGGTCATGTAAAGCCATGTAGAGCATCAAATGAAGTAATAGGGCATATCAGGGGAAAATACCTTCAAAAGTTTCAGACTCAAGTCACTCAAACAACTGAGAAGTTTGTGACTCAAGTAATTGGAAATATTGAGTATCGAGACTCAACCGAGTTTCATCATGTTGAAAAATGATAATGTGATCATTGATATCTAGACTTGTAGTAGGCCAATGGCCCCATAGCTTGTAGAATTTTTTTTAGACTCTAGAGACCATTTAGAGCCACATTGATTATGTATTTTGTTGTTGATGTGTATGCACTCAGTGCCATTTTGATACATTCACCTTTACATGGTATATATATGAGAAAAAATTTCATATTTTGTCTCTATTGGTTTGGAATCATGGTTTTAAATATTAAAAAGAGTTTTTTCATTAAAAATAATTATTTCATGTATTTTTTAAAACGGTTCATTGAGACGTAACCAATCGTGATTTGTCCAGTTCCGATTTGAAACCCGGTTTATTAGGTGGACCGGTCCGGTCACCGATTATGGTTTTGAATACTATGTTAAGTAATATCCCTAATAAACCCCAATTCTAATCCATTTTTGGGATTTCATTAGATTCTCAATATATTTGAATAAAAACAAATCCACTCATGGACCGACACTTGAAACATTGGGCGATATCCTACAAACGACATCCACAAAGAATCATTTCGATGTTTAAGAGTTTATGGGAGCATGACCTTGCCATAGAAACATCAAACTTTTGCCTTCTCAAAATATTATGAAGTGTTATTGATCAAAACACCATTCCCACCCATTATTATGACCTTATCTTGTCGATTCTAAATACAACGAGGTTTTCTCCCCACGCGAGGGGAACCAAAACCCACACCTTTCTTTGTGTAAGAGACACCATCAATAATATTATCATTTTGAACCCCAAACCAAAGTTATAGGAAACATGATTAACAAGCATAGTCACAAACAAGGGCTCAATTTTGTGCTTGGCGATTTTCCCTCCATTCTTCGTACATGAAGCTTAGACACTACCTTGCATGACATTTAGGCCCAAATAGACATTTAACTGAAAAATCGTCACCTGGAACCATCATAAAGCTAGAAAGGCACAAGGAAAAGGAATGCCATTCCATTTGCATCCCAATAAATTCCATATCCATCCAAAAAAAATTCTTTAACACCATGATATCATCCTCATAGTCCAGTCTGTCCTCCTCCATTTATTGACCTGCCCTCTTCCTGCAATATCCTAATATCATCGTAAACTCAAAACCCAAACCTTAGATACATCCCAAATTCCTAAATAAAAGAATAAAATTGAGCCCCCCAACAATCCAAGATGTATCTACTTACCTACATTGCAAAACAATTCGACACCAAAAATATATCGATGTCTTGTACTTATTTGAATTCACTTGTTTTTTTAGTACTTATTTAAGCACAAATGAACTACCCATACACAAACTCACCATGTCTATCATTGTATTAAAATCACCAATACTCCCAACTAAAATAAAGAAATTTTCATGTTACACGCCCATTGAACTCCATAAAATGAATTTTTATCTTATTAAGTGAAATCATCAAGTATTTATACAAACAAAGACAATTACCAGATCATAACTGCTAGTGGTTTTCCTAATTGTAAAACGAAAACTACCTAAACTATCAATTCTAATCTAATAATGTTACAATATATCCCGAAGGATTAGTTAACATCACCCCCTTTAATCCCAAGGGATATTTTACACGCCGATTAACATTAATAATTTGTTAAACTTTTATCATTCTAGTGCTTTGGTGAATATGTCTGTTGTTTGTTGGGAAGTAGGACAATGTGTCAGATGAATAACCTTGGCCTCTACATAATGTCAAATCAAGTGATTTTTCGAGTTAATGTGATTTCTTCGATCATGAAACTTTGGATTCTTGGGCAACTGAATTGCAGAATAATTATCTACAAATAAAAGAGTTGAATCTTTATGCTTCTCGTGCAAGTCTTCTAGTATCTTACGAAGCCAAACGATTTATTTTGTGGCTTGAGCTACTACAACATATTCAGCTTCCGTGGTAGAATCAAGAGGTACAAATTGCTTGTGTGACCTCCAACTAATGGTAGTTGATCCAAGATTCATCAAACAACCATAAGTAGAGACCTCACTCTCTTTATCACCATCAAAGTAAGAGTTTGAATACTTAGTAAGATGGAAATCTACAACTTTGGAGTATTTTATGCCAAAGGTTTGAGTGCCCTTCAATAATTACAACACTCTCTTTGTTGCATTCCAATGACCTTCACGGGGCTGATGCATGAACCTGGAAGGTATCCCTACAACAAAATTAATTTCAGATCTAGTAGTGGTTAAAAAAATAAAACTTCCAACAAGTTTCTTGTACTTTGTTGGATCATCAAATGTACTTCCTTCAATGGAAGTAAGTTTCAAATTATGTTGCATAGGAGTAGAAACAGGGTTACAATCCTACATTCCAAATCAGTTTAATAGTTTTCCAACGTATCTCTTCTCATAAATAAAAATGTGTTTGGATTTTTGATCAACTTCAATTCCTAAATAATAATGCAACATACCCAAATATGTCATGTCAAAAAAAAATTACAAATCCTTTTTAACATACACTATATAATTATCATTGTTCCCTGTAATCATCAAATCATCAACATAGAGAAGTAGATATACAACAATTTTTCCAATCCTTTTAAATAATAAAGTTTCATAATCTAGGTCAAACAATTTATAATTTAGCTTAAGGAGGTGTTCAGTTAATTTTTCATACTAAGCATAGGATGCTTGTTTCAGTCCATAAATCCCTTGACCAATTTGCATACCTTATTTTCTTTGCCTTTGATAGCAAAACCCTCAGGCTGAAACATGTAGACATCCTCTTTTAAATCTCCATTCAAAAATGTTGTTTTCACATCCATATGATGTACCTCCCATCCATTTTGTGCTGCAAGAGAAAACATAGTTCTGATTGTACCCCATTTTGTTGTAGGAGAAAAAGTCTTTGTATAATCAACACCTTCCTTCTTATAATAACCTTTAGCTACAAGTTTGGCCTTATATTTATCAAGTGAACCATCTCCTTTATACTTGATTTTATAGACCATTTACAACCAATAAGCACTACAAGGAAAAGTCCCTCTAGCGGATGTTCTTGAGGAAGCACTTCTAAAAATAGCCCAAATATCTATTTGTAGTGGAGGTCACTAGAGGAGGTTGGCAAGTGGAGGTTTTTGCGGATGTTTTTTTTGCAGTGTGTTTATAATCACAACACGCAAAGCTGCGCTTGATATATACGTAATGCACCGGTGCATAATAGAGGCTAAAGAAGCATTGCAGAGTTATTTTTAAGTACTATGAAAACAACGATGCACTTCATACATACAACGCACCGGTGCGTTTCATATAAAGCGCACCAGTGCGTACTGTCAAATGGCACACCCAGACACTATGCTCTTCGTGCAAACTGGGCCAGTTCGTCTTAGTAATCCAACAAGTAAGAAAGTGCAATCATCGTGGCTCTGGCCCGATCGTGGGACCCATATCAATAGCATCGAAAAAGGGTTAACAATATATATATATATATATATAGAAAATAAAATACCGGGTGTAAAATTCATTTTTACTTGTTACAGTGTTGTAGAACCCTCAAGCACCTGTGTGAATTTTCCTTCTCTGAGTCGCCGCACCATCGGTGCTCCCATTGCCCGCATTGCTTCCCTCCATTGCTCACTGTGTGGACTTCGAATTTCGCAAAATGGTGGACAAATTTGGTTTTTAGTATTCTGTTGCAAAGATGCCTCCTCGATGTGAAAATATGTAGGTAATCTGATTGTTTCTCACCAAATTAAGCTTTTAGCGGATTAATTTCTTAAATTAAGTTAAAATTCACTAGGTTTTTTATTTTTATTTTTTTTATTTTTTTTAAATAATAAAAAATTAATTAATTATGTGCGATGCGTTCGAGTCATTCAGCTCACACCGTTCTTGGTTCTCCCTGTAAATTTACATATCGCACAACAAACAATGTTATCAGAAACTGCACCGGGTGGTAAACGTGATAACTCGGTGTCGTACCGATAAAAAGTGCACTGCTATAACAATAAAATAGTGTGGTGTGTGTCAGTTGCCGATCACACCGACATTTTCTTTTTCTAAATAACACTTTATTTACGGTGGTGCGGTCATTTACCGAAACGCACCGGGCATTATGTAAAAATTGACATAACAGCTCGATGCATCCATATTACGGGAACGCACCGGCATCGCCATTGGTAAAATATTATTAGCTGGCGGTGCGTTGCGTTATAACAACTGCCCCAGGGTGGATATTTTGGTCAACGCACCTCACAGAAATATTTATTGAAGTAAGATTTGTTGTTTTCGCGATGCGTGAAGATTTTTCGTGCGCACCATATGCGGTGTGTGATAAACAGGTATGCACCGATGGCTGTGCATGACTTCTTTTTTTGGGCACACCGAATGTTTTTTTTTCGATAAAATTTATATTTATATATTTGTAAATACATTTTTCATTTAATAAAAAAAATTAGGTTTTATGTATGAGGGAGGTTGATGTATTTAATATGTGAATCATTTAGAGACGTCAATGGAGAGAGGAAAGGAAACAATAAGAGCAAAGGGAGGACAATTATAACATGATACAATAGTGGGAGGCAGGGGGGAGGGAGATACTTTTGTACCCTCGCCCTATTATGACACCCACCTAGTTGCTCTTAAGGGAGGTAGGCTTCCTTAAGTTCTACGAGGAGGCTACATTCTTGAAGGGGCACCGTGGGTTATTAGTACAATTAATCTATAGGTGGGATGCCAACCGACAGGATTTTCGGGTCGGTCTGGGCCAGTGGTATCAACCCACTAAGGAGGACATTTATTTTATTACTAGCCTATCTAGGAGAGGGGAGGATTTTCCCCAGTTCCTAGATGTCCCCATCGGTTGTGTAATAGGGAGTCAGTTGGTGTACTCCCAGAGATACATTAGGGATGATATACTTTCTCCTGCATATTTTCAGGTGTCTAATGGTCTACTACGGATTGCTTCTTTTGGTCCAGAGGAGGTTAGGTGCATGTCACTATTACTGACGATCATTTCACATTATACCAGTGACCGACATTGCATTAGTTACCCTCTTTTATTTTATGTTGATTCTTTATTCCAGAGGCCATGACTTGTTAGATGGTTTGCCATTTTTTTTGTGGCAGTTTTGTATAGCATTAGATAGATGTTGTTCTCAGGCACGTGGGAGGTTGACCTTCCATTTTGCTTCAGAGTTGTTTTGTTTATTTTTTTAGAGGTTTCAGAAGACAAGGCCTAATTTTTTCCGCCAGCCTCGTAGGTTGATGTTACATGTACAAATGCATATGTGGGGCAAGATAATGCCCAAGAGGGGCCTGTCAGAGTGTCTCACCAAGATTTCTACTGATGCACTAGAGCTACTGGCTAGTACGGATAATCACATGTTCGTGATGGTGCCCTGTCCTTACGCGGGGTTGGATTGGTGAGGGTGTACCAACATCCTCTTCACACATGATGAGCCACCAGATGTTAGTGGTAATATTAGTGTTTTCTTTGAATTAATATAGTTTCATTTTATTGTCTTAATTAATCAAAACAAAATTTATTCTAACACGTCCTTTAACTCGTTTTATTAAATTGTTTAATGAAATTGTCTAATTATTGTTGTGTATTATATATTTTGTAGATATTTGCACATTTTTTGGGGACATGTATCCACCCCCAGTGGATGATCCTGCAGATGATGAGGAGATGGCGGAGGCTGCAGAGGGTGAGAGACCTCCTTGGCTGCAAATACCTGTGGGCATGCGTCGTAGGGCAAACATTCGATTCAGGATGGAGTTGGGTGACTGCCTCTGTAGACTCCTGGTTGATGAGGGAGTTTTCCCTGCGATGATGAGAGACATCCAGGTGAATCGTACACTCACAAAGCTCTGGAGGGACATGTACTACAATATGATGAGCCTTATGCGTCATATTGTTGGAGCTTCCAGGCTACTCGTGGCTAGGAGGGATAGGCGTCATGGATATGCGTGACATGGCAGATCAAATGATCATGATCATTAGGGGAGTGATAATTCTAGTACTCCACCTCCTCCTCCTTCACCTCGCGGAGATGATCAACCAACATCTAGTCCTAAGCAGACATCTTCTGAGTAGGCTGCACCATCTGAGCAGGCACCTCCAGCTGAGCAAACACGTCCATCTAAGTAGGCACCATCGATTGAGCAGGCACGTCCATCTGAGCATGAGGCACCATTGACTGAGCATGCCTCGACTAGTTATAGTATTGATGTAGTACCACAAGATATTTGACATTTATATGTTGTTCTATTACAGTTGTATGTTTTTGACATTATATATATATGGTGCATGTATTTTATGTTCATGTTGTTGTAATTAATTTACATGTTGGTGTTCATCATGATGTGTATATTGTCAAGTCATGTTAGATATGTTCATTTAATGTGCTTGTAGATAGATGTGTATGTTATAGCAGTTATTTGACATGAGATGTATATTTGATGTTTGCGTTGTGAGGATGTTGTACAATGTTTGTGTTTTGTTACATGATCATGATCATGATGATTAGATGATTTTAGCAAATTTGAATTTGTATGTAGAATATGATGTTTGTACGATGGTTATCATGATCGTGATGTTTATTATTAATATTAAATCATGATATTTATTAAATAGTATGTATTGGTAATTGTAAAATTGTGTAATTGTAATTGTAATTGCTATTGTAGTAGTAATTGTATTGTGGATTCCCAAGTCGGAGGAGGATGGAGGTGACAGGGGTTCGCATGCGGGTTCTGCAGAAGCTTCCAGCGCTCTTTCTTGGTTCTCTCTCCAGGTTCGAGGTCAGCTGCTAGACGTACGGAGGTTAACGCTACAGCTTTCAGTACGGATCTTTTCCCTTTGTGCGTTTTCGGTTTCACTCAACGGAGTTCGAAAGTTAGGGTTTCTGCGGTTAAGCGGGCTTTGTGCCTTTCTGCTGTTTCCTTAAGAGGGTTAGTTGACGGTTACAATGGGTTTTGACAGTGTTTCGGTGGAGCTAGAACCCTCACCCAAAGACCTTCTCACCTGCTGGGGTTTGGAAATCTCGGAGAAAAACCTCGAGCACTTCTTTCCCAAACTGATTTCTCATGATCTCGCTGCTGAAGCAGCTTTGGGAGGTTTGTCGCAAGGGGTTGGTCTTGTAGGCGAAAACCTTGTTGGTTCCAGGAGTGGGCTTCATTTCCACAGCCCATAGTCTCCGCGCAATGGTCGTCCTCAGACTTCCGAAGAACTCTTCAAAGCGGCGATCATCCCCGACAGGTCTCTGCCTTTCTCAGTTCCTCAAGGTAATTTCGCTCCCTTTGTTGCTACTGGAGGTTTAGAAGACATAGTGGGTTGTAGTGGTTTTCAATTTTTGCCGGGTCCTCATCTGCCTAGGGTCGACAACCCTGTTGGTCTTTCTTTTTTGGGTAGACCTCCTCAAGAGGTTTCGGGGGGGCTGTGTTTTCCTGGGGTGGAGAATGTACTTTCGAGGGCCGTCTCTCAAGGAGTGGCGGTGAATCTAGCGCCAATAGCGCAGAATGAAGGAGGGTTGCTCTTTCTTGTGAGGGATGGGGTTCCAGGCCTCTGCGATCTGTCAAGGGTTTCCTCAAACGAGGTAGTCGACCTCCCTCCGAAATCATCGACCTCTGAAAATCAGGAGTATGCGCCGCGGCTTGAAGCAGCTACAGGGGCTTGCGCCTAGCCGAGCCTAAGTAAGGGTTTTGTGCCTCCCAGATCCATTGAGGACCTTAGGCAGATCTTGCTCGAGTCTTTAAGGGCTGATGTCCCTAAAATCAACCCGGTAGTATAAGAGGAGGGTTTCAAGAAAGCTGTGGGAGAGAAGTAGAAGAAAGCCAAATCCATTAAAACGAAAGAAGCCCGACCAAAATGTTTGTTGGGTGTGGATATTGGCATTGAGAAAGTTATGGAACTATCTGAGATTATGATTGTTGGAAGAGTAAGGGGCCAGAAATACTCGGCAGACTACATCACTGATTGGGCCCAATCAATGTGGAAAGATTCTCCAGGTATGCCTGTAGATATTTCAATTCTTGTTAGAGGCTGGTTCAGTATCACGTTTGAAAGGAAAGAACAAGTGGATTGGGTTCTCGAAAGAAACTGGTTTTTTTGGGAAGAGGCCCATTCTCTTCAGAAGATGGATCCCCCTCTTCGATGCCCAAAAGGAAAAAATGGTAGAATCGTCGGTATGGGTAAAGCTCCCTGGACTCCCTCTGCAGTTCTGGACAAAATCTGTATTTGTCTCAATTGGGAACACTCTAGGTACTTTTATAGAAGCTGATAAGTCATACATTCAAACCAAGGATAAGAGTGTGGCTCGTATATTGGTGAGCTTGAATCCGAGAGAAGGTCTGGCGGATGCGATGACGCTTTATTATCGAGATTTGGAGTTTCTGCAGATGCTAGACTACGAGCACCTTCCCTTCAAGTGTAATAGATTCCATAAGACAGGTCATTTGGCGAAGGAGTGTCCGCTCGGTCACCATCGTAGGCGCATACAGAGAAAGCAGTACAAGAAGGAAAAGGTCACTATTTCAGATCTGGCTGAGGCTCCTAAGGACGCAGAGACAGGACCTATGGTGCAGAAGGCTCCTTCTCTCCCCGTGGAGGTCACGGAACAGGCCTAGGAGGCAGCAGCAGGCCCTTCCTCCCTCCCTTTTGAGGACCTGGCAGACTCCCTGGTTCCCCTACAAGTTGTTGAACTAGTTGGGGTGTCTCAGGCGGGTATGTCTTCCTCCTTTCCTCTCTCGCTTCAGTCCTCTGCTTGTTTTCCTTTTGTTGAATGTGCTGAGCCTGGTCCTTCCAGGCAAATTTTGAATGATTTATCAGCTTTAAACATCTCTTTGTCTTCCCATGATAGTGTTATCTTATCCGTTCCCGACCTCTCTAATTTCCCTTCCTCTCTAGCTGATGGCGCTCCTCAGGTCCCCTGTTCTCGGATCTCTGATTCTGAACCTCTCCCTTATAACCTCAGACCTCGGGCAAATAGGGGCGAGTATGGCCTGGCTATAGGTGGTCTCGCTTCGAATCCTGTAGTAATAGGGGCCAGAAAAATGAGAGGCCGAAAATCCAACCTTTCCAAAGCTCAATAGAAAGATGTTGTGGATATTGCTGATGGTAAACAGATGTCTCTTACTGGGGTGCTTAGAGCAGAGCGACCACCCCCAGATGATCTGCCATGATTGTCCTTTCTTTCAACGGCAGAGGCTTAGCTAGCCAGCCTAAAAAGCTAGCCTTCAAAGAACTTGTGCGTTCTCAGAATCTGGACATTGTTTTGCTACAGGAAACTCTGGGGAAAGGGGATGAGGTTATCAGTACCACTTCCAAACTTCTGCCTGACTGGTCCTTTTTCGCCCTCGATGTTGTAGGGAGATCAGGGGGTGTGGTTACTGGTTTTAATCCTGAGAAGCTTAATTATGTATCCTCTTGGGGTTCTGCGAATGTTCTGGCCTTGGAGCTCTTTTCTAGTGAGCTCAATCTCTCTTTTCTATCCTTGAATATTTATGGGCCTTGTGTGCACAGAGAGTTCTTTTGGTCTTCTGTCTTCAGCTCCTCCTGGATTGCTCACCCAAATTTAATCATCGGTGGAGACTTGAACTTTTCTCTGGGGGAACCGGAGTCTTGGGGCGCATCGGCCAGAGCTGACCCCTTAACTGACTTCTTCAGGAATCACCTGGCCCTATCCCATCTGGTGGATATGCCCCTTCTGAAGCTGAGACCTACTTGGAGAAACAAAAGAATTGGGTAGGATTGGGTGGGTAAGAAGATCGATCGTTTTCTGTTAAGCGAAGTTTTGGTGGATAAACTTATGAACTACCGTCATTGGGTAGGTGAAGGTGGCGTCTCGGACCACTTTCCTATCCTTCTGGAAATTAAAAGTGACGGCAAAAAACCTGGAATTCCCTTCCGATTTAATTATGCCTGGCTCAAGGATGACTCATATAATGAACTCTTTTCAACAACTTGGGAGAAAGATCCTCTCAGCCCTGACACTTCAAGGAGTGCCTTTCTTTGGAACAATTTGAGGAAAATGAAAGCAGCATCCAAAAGATGGGCTGCCCAAAAAAAGGCGAAGGAAGAAGAGGAGCTTAAGAGGGTCAATTCTGAACTTGCACTGTTGGAAGAACCGGAAGGGGGAGGATATGCCTCTGTTGAATCGAGGAATCAAATCAAGGAGTTGGAGGCCTCTAGGAGAAGCATCCTTCAGCTCAGGGAAGAAAGTTGGCGCCTGAAAAGCAGAGTGATATGGCTTCAAGCAGGCGATGAGAACACTAAATTCTTTCAAACCTATGCTAAAGGTCGGAAGCTCGCAAACACTATTTGGGAAATCCCTAAAGATAACGGTGAAAAGGCTTCTTCGTTTGAGGATATGGCTTCCTTGGGTATTTGTTACTTTAAAGACCTTTTTAAAGCCCCGGCTGAAGCGTCTATTGCAGAAGTTATCAGAGTGGCCCAGTTTTTTCCTAGTTTCATTGATGAGGAAGGCAACGAGGCCATCATGGCTCCTGTAACAAAACAAGAAGTCGAGGATATTCTCAAAGGAATGCAAAGGGACAAAAGTCTAGGCCCGGATGGATGGACTGTTGAATTCTTCCTGCATTTTTTTGAAGTGCTTGGTGATGAGCTTGTAGCTATTGTAGATGAATCCAGAGCCTCGGGATCCATCTTTCCCCCTTTCAACTCCACTTTCCTCGCCTTGATTCCCAAATCTGACCAGCCAAACTCCTTTGCTGATTTCCAGCCTATTTCTCTCTGTACTTGTGTATATAAAATAATTGCGAAAGTCATTGCCTCTAGGATTAAGCCTTTCCCCTCCAGTCACATTTCTCGGGAACAGTTTGGGTTTCTGAATGGCTGTCAAATCCATGAAGTCGTAGGCGTAGCTCAAGAATCTCTCCACAGCCTGAAGCGAAGTGGTAGGAAAGGGGCTATTATAAAAATAGATTTGTCTAAAGCATATGATAGATTCAGTTGGTTGTGTCTGTGGCTTTTACTCACTCATCTTGGCTTTAGATTTGATTTTGTCAGATGGATTATGAGCTATGTATCCTCTTCTGCAATTGCCTTACTGATTAATGGTGCTGCAACCTCTTTTTTCAACCAAGAACGTGGCCTCAGGCAAGGCTGTCCCTTATCTCCTCTTCTGTTTCTTCTGGCAGCAGAAGGGTTAAGCCTAATGATTCATAAAGGCAAAAGATAGGGCAACCTCAAAGGCATTGAAGTGGCGCAAAATCTCTGGATTACACATCTCCTTTTCGTGGATGATATTTTGTTGTTTGTTAATGGGAGCATGGAAGATTGTCGTGCATTAAAAAATCTGTTGGATCTCTTGCTTAAAGCAACAGGCCTCCAAATTAATGATCAAAAGTCGACTCTTACTCCCTCTGGTCTTTCTGCTGAAGAGATCGGTAGAGTTAGGAGACTTTTGAATTTTGAAGTCAGATCCATGCAGGACAACTTTAAATATCTGGGCTTTTATCTTAAACCTAACAACTACAGAATCCGTGACTGGAAGTGGCTACTTGCTAAAGTTGAAAAAAGGCTTAACCATTGGAGTTTCAGGTGGCTCTCGAGGGCAGGCCGTCTAGTCCTGATTAAGTCAGTTTTGATGGCCATTCCAGTTTATTCGGCTAGTCTTTCATGGGTCCCAAAAGGCATTTTGAGCTCAATCGATAAACTGTGCAGTAAATTCCTTTGGACAGGGTCAAAATTGGATCATGTCACCCCATGGGTTGCCTGGGACAAAATCAACAAACCCAAGGAATGGGGAGGTTGGGGGATTAAAAATCTGTCGTCTTTTGCAAAATCCTTGGTAGCCAAGCTTGCTTGGCGTTTGATCTCAACAGACTCTCTTTGGGTATCAGTCATCACAAGAAAATATATCAATCAGGTTTCTGTTCTGGATTGGATTCGCTCTCCAGTCAAATCCTCCAAAAATGCAACTGTTGTTTGGAAAGCTGTTGTGGCTTCGATTCAGACAATTAAACATGGTTTGGCCTGGAATGTGGGAGATGGTACTCAAGTCCGTCTAGGATGTGATCCATGGGTTGGTTTCTCTGACAGTTTCTCCCTCTCTCCATCTCTGGTTGATTTTCTCAATGAAAGAGGCTTTTATACTTTGAATCAGGTAGCAAACCCTATAACAACCTCCCTTGTGAAACAAGGCTGGCTCACAGGTATGGACTTGCATTTAGAGGACAGGTGGCTGGAAGAATGGAACTGTTATGTTTCAGCCTTAATCTTTTCTTCTGTTCGAATCTCAGACACAAGTGATGAATTGCGTTGGGTGTATGCGCAGTCAGGTCTCTACTCTCCTAAATCGGGATATAAGTGGTTGATGGCTCAAGTAGGGAGGGGAGCTCCGTGCTGGTGGTATAAACCAATCTGGAAGCTGAAATGCCCAGCCAAGACCAGACTCTTTTTCTGGTGCATCCTCCAAAACAAAGTGCCAACCTGGGATTTTCTCCAAAAGAGGGGGAAATTGGGGCCGAGCTGGTGTTTCCTCTGCAAGTCAGCCGAAGAAACTACTCACCATCTCTTCCTTCTTTGCCCCTTTAACTCCAGTCTATGGGCAGAAACCTTAAGATTGGTTAATATTCCTTTTAGTTGGCGCGGTGGAGACTTTCTTCAGGCTTGGAACCTATGGTGGCAGGAGGCTCCAAATGATAAAGTCAGATCTATCCCTCTTCTTATAGCATGGGGAACGTGGATTGCCCGCAACAAGGCTATCTTCAATGGGAAATTCTTTCCTATTGCCAGATTGGCAGCAGAGGGAGCTGCCATCTATGACAGCATTCATTCTCCTTCTGGTCTAGGCCCTCCTCGAAACATTCATCCTGAAGCAATAAATGACTCAATTTCGTGGGCTTTTTTCAACGGGGCCTCTGGTTTAAATGGTTCTTGTGGTGCTGGCCTAATTATTCATCTTTCACATGATCACTCTCTTCGTGCTTCGGTGGGCCTTGGGCAAGGGTCCAATAATTTCGCTGAACTTAAAGCCCTCCATTTTCTTCTTTGCTGGTTGATTTCAAAACATCTGAGACAGATACAGATTTTTGGTGATTCTAGGAATGTTGTGAATTGGTTTAATGGGACACACCAGTGCAGGAATTATATTTTGTTACCTTTGCTTAAGGAGATTCGTCACCTTAAATGTTTCTTCTTTGAGATATATGTTTGTCACATTTACAGGGAAAGGAACCAGGAAGCGGATCAATTATCTAAAGAAGGTGCTCAGCAAGATTTGGGGTCCTGGACAGTAACTGAGATGGTGAATGGGGCTGTTCATGTTAGGGAACAACCGGCTTTTGTTTAAACTCTGTTATTTTTAATTATGTTATGTACATATTTTCTCTCAAAAAACTCAAAAACTGCTACTTTATTTGAGTCCAGAATTGTTTTCCTTATGTAAGGAGGTTCTGGGCTCCTTTTTTGTTATAATCTAATGTTCTTCTGGGGACTGGGATAGTTTCTACTGCCAGTTCCTCTTGCTGATCTATAGAAGCCTTGGGCTTTGTCAGTGCATTCTTATCCTTCTGCTCTCATCTCTGTTTCGGTTATCCGGGAGATGATGAGCTAAAGGAGATGCATTGGCGCCTTGAGAGGTTCTTTTTTGTTTTTTCTGGCTGCTTTGCATCACCACGGGTCTTGTAAAGCAGCTGTGACACCATCCCCCTTTGAAAGAAGGGAATGGCTCTGCTTCGAAATGCTTTGCATATGTTCTGAGACTATCTATATATAATATAAAATTCGAATTTTTTCTTTGGGCAAAAAAAAAAAAAAAAAAAAAGAGTAATTGTATTGTGAGATTGTAAATTGTAATTGTGATTGTATGTATCGTAATTGTAATTATAATTATATGTAAAATTGTAAAATGGTAATTGTAATTGTATGTAAAATATTTGTAAAATTGCAATTGTAATTGTATTGTGAAATTGTAAAATTGTAATTGTAATTGTATATATTGTCATGATTCAATTTTATTAAAAATGTAAAATTTGTAAAATTGTAAAATAATAAATTTAGAATAATATGATTTTTTGTAACATAATAAAGTTTAGAAAAATAATGCAGATAAATTCATGTTTGAAATTATCATTATTTTATTATGATCTTACATACTAAAAATAATAGTATACATTAATACATTTTTTAAAATTTTGAAGATATCACACACACACACATATATATAAATAATACAGTGCATTTATTTAAGTAATGACATAGTGAAAAACCATTTAAAGCAATCAAGTAGTTGTATTATTTTAGGAATTGACATAAAAAAAGAACTTGATTCAATGCATTGCTTTCGAGATCAACATAATTGCAAATTTTCAAGTGAAGTTATTTTAAAAATAACACAATGTAAACCAATTAATTCAAAATATATATTATAATATTTTGAAAAAAAGAGTCTTAGTTATAAGGTTAAGTCATCTTCTTTATAAAAACCCATCTTAAATAGTATAAATGTTGAAATAACACGTGTACCATATCACTCTCTGTTCTCATCACCCTCATTATCTTCCAACTCGCTTGGCATGATAACACTATTGTTCTCAAAAATATGTTTTGATCTAGGGTCATGTCTCAATACTAACCACCAATCCCTATCCAACACATCTAGGTAAAAAAACACCCGATTGCAGTGTTTGGGGAAAACATAAGGCTCCTTAGCTTCATCCCATATCTTTCTAGAGTTGATACATATCAGCCTACTATCGCGATCTTCCTTTACATTATTATGATCAAGGGTGTCCCACCACTTGCACCTAAAAATAACACATTGGAAAGAAGATAAGTCCACTTCAATAATATCGTGTATCTTTCCGACGTAACCTAACATCCCTCGTACTAGGTTTTGATCACGGTGACTAGCTCGAATAGACTGATTGAACTCGAATTCCACTCCACAGTCTTGTGTCATATGACCATAATCGACATTTTTTGTGCGAAAATGGTATCCATATGCCCACATAGATGGGAACAAATGCACCTATAAAAAAGGTTAAAAAATCATAGTGTCATGTGTCTAATAACCCAACTGTTAAAATATATAAAATATATATGTTACATTTCACAGGTGCATTATTAAGTTTAAAATGTACATAAATATATTATTATTAAGTTGTTGCACCCAATCCCTACGTTTAGCGCACCCTCTTCAACACGCGGATAATGACCGGTTTTCCCATATTTCTCTCTGACTTGGTCGGCAACCCAACTGTTGGGGCATATAATTGACATATTTTCTTTTAAATGATCAGGATAAGGCACACTTCTGCCACTCAACCCTCTAAATTATTTCTTGTCACTATCCCAATTCATCCTCTTTTATTTGTACAATGCGACCCGCGATTGTGTCACTTCGGAATTATAAAGAACGAATTTATTGGTTGCTTCAATTTCTGCATTCGCTGATGAAAACAAACCGACATATAGTACATATGGGATTAAAATATACATTATATTGAAGTTCAACGTGAATATTTACTTTGTGTAAATTTGATAAATTATAAGTCTCTTACTCTTTATCAAGCGCCTTTTTCCATTTGTTTGGAGAAGCTCCCCTTCTCTTTTATCTTCATCCCTTTCATCGTCCCAAATCACCACACCTGGTGTGTTGTTGATCTGCTTGGTGTACTCACTGACATAATAGAAAGACTCATACGATATGTACCCCTTTGCCATAGACCCCTCGCGTTTTGCCCTTTTTCGAACAAAACCTTTCAATTTCTTCATGTACCTCTCTAAGAAGAACATCCAACGACAAGAAACCACCCCAACTAATTCAACCTCATCTACTAGGTGGATTGCAAGTCCATGAAACTCATCAGTAGTTCCTTCTCTAACATACAAACAATCTCAACTGTCTCTTGACGCCGCCATGGAATGCTAGCCACATGAATCTCCTTTAACGTGATCCAACGTATATATGCAAATAATTTAGATATGGCACGTCCTAGGTCTTGGGGGAAGTCATGTTTCACACACCCATGCACGAACAAAGGATAATGACATTAAAAATTTATAAACACATGCAATATACAAAATTAGTTATGTTTTATGATTCCATGGGATAAAAATTATTAATATAGCAAATAATAAAATCATACTTTTGACATTATATGTACTCTTAGAAGATTCAAATGGTCATGTGATTTCAATCCCGAAAAATGGTCTTCCACGGTGAAGCAGTGTCGTAGTGAAGACTCATATGAAGATGGCACCCTCACACCCATTATAACTTCCTTTAAAGAGATTTTTTTTTTTTTTTTTAATATGTGGGACATCACCTTCTTTGAAATACAAATTAGAGGGACCAGCCTCTCCTGTACTTTCTAATTATCTTGGAATGGGTGAAGCGGTTGTCCATTTTCATCTACCAACCACGCCTTGCGATATGCTGCTCTTGATAAGAGCTTCCGATGTTTTGGAATTGTTTGAATATTTTGTGCATCTGAACTCGATTTTGAATCTGCATGAACCTGCAAATTCGTATACATTAATTTTCTTCAGCTAATTGACATGGATAAAAATAAATAAAAAATCAATTATATAATGAAAATATAAATAAAATCTGTAGTAATTACGTTTAGAGATGGATAGGAGAACTCTGCGATGGACTTTGAGAAATAATATGGAACAAGCTGGATTTTGAAGAATTGTCCATTTGATATAATTATGAGATTTTCTCCCTGCATTTGAGCAAAATCAACAATAATTTTTTGTGTACATACATAAAATTAATTTCGGTGTCTTAAAAAAGGAGTTATTCTTATCGGTGTTAATGGTGCAGTTTTATTACCAAACACACCGGTGATGTTAGTTAATGAATGCATCGAATATCGGGAAAAAAATGCAAATTTATTTTAAAAAATAATAACAATAATAAAATAAAAATGAAAAATATATCCGTAAACTAAAAAATGAGCGGCAAATGATTTTCGAAAATCTAATTTCATAAAAAGTTCCTTAAATAGTATAAGCTATTCATTTTTCATTATTTTGCAAAAAAATTCAGAGAGGGATTTGCACAAGAGACATACCTGGAGCAAGAGAGCCCTATGGAGCAGCAAAATACTTTCGAACAACAACACTATTCAGAGAACCAAAATTTGAAACATTTGGTGATTCACACAAAAATCCTGTATTATAGTAAAATGGTTAAATTTTACAATAGTAATTGTTTTTTTACAGTTTCTGTTAGATTTAATACATGCATAGTAAAAAAAATTAAATTTTACTATGCATTTTACTAATAAAATCATTTACAATCTCTACTCTTATTCACATTTTATTAAACTTAAAAAAAAAAACAAAAACAAAAAAGTACATTCTTACGTTAAACCCTTACTTCGTATTGTTTATGTGACTACAAAAATTCATAATTAGGGTTTTTCATTTTAGATTTATAGGGTTTGTATTACTATATATATGGGCGTATGATATCTAACCCGTGAGACCACTTGTAGAGTCGGATTCCAATTCCTGTTGGCCATTGCAGGATTTTTTTAAAAACAACTTTTGTCAATCAGTGCGCGCACTACTGCGCGACTTTAGTATAACGCACCGGGTGCGTATTGACAAAAAACATTGTTTGATAAAAACCATTTTTTATTAATTTATGTTTATGTTAATCAATGCTCTGGTATTAATATAATGCATTGGGTCTCCTATTGACAAAGAGCACCGTACAATGTTTCTACCGTAGTGGCGGTGCGTTTATAAAAACCTATCGCATCGTTTTTAGTGCTTAAGTTGTGAAAGTCGCACCGAGCATTTAATTTAGATAGACGCACCATTTTCTTGATTTATTTATTTTTATCTGAAAAGTATGTGATTTATTTATAAAAAATATTAATGAATGGTACAAGTTTTATATTGATAAATAAATTGCTAACAAGAGTTCAAGTAACAAAATTACTGATAGCACATCCATAAAAGCAAAAAATGCAAGTTCTTTGTAAATTCTTTACAAAAATTATTATTTTTGAACTATATGTAAGTTTAACTAATATGTATTGCTTAGTGTGTATCATACAGAGCCACAAAAACATGAAGCTCAATAAGATTCTTTCTTATCTAAAACAAAAAGAGCGTAAAAGCTTGATGGAAAAATTGCAAAAGGATGAATGAGGTGAATTAAAAAATAGTATTGATCTAATATGAGTTTTTTTGTTTTTTTGTTTTTTTTGTTTGGTTAATAAAATACTTAAAAATATTAGATAACATGTTTCAAACAATCTATTAATTCATATATGTTTAATGTTCTACATGGACCAACAACAAAGAAAATGAATGTTGTTCTAAGAAAAGAAAAAAATAGAACATGCAAATGAAAATGAATTGCTCCTTAGTTCATCTTGAGTGGTGTTGGAGGTTAACGAAAGGGAGAAAAACTTTTACAAAACTTTGATGGATCTCATGGAACGAATGTATAGACGTTCTTTCCACTTACAATACAAAAATCAATCCAATGATTCCAAGAACAAAATTTTATTTAAACTACACAAAGAGTTTCGAGAGAATTAGTCAATGAGACATGTCAGAATTTTAATAGCAAAATTGTACAACAACAAAAAAAATGATTGAAAAAGTAATATTCCTTTAAATGTTTTTTCTAGAATTATATGTATATATTACTTTATTATTAAATTTTCGTTCGTGCGCGCGCGTCCATGGTAGCTCTGCAATTGCCCTCGCTGCGCCTGGTCGGCGCCCCTTCTTCGAGCGGTCACCTCTATCATGGATCCTGGAGGTGGCCCTGCGGCCTCCCCCCCTTCGCCTCCTAAGCTTGCTGCCTTCATTTCCCTTGTTGCAGCATCGGGCAACCGGCCCTCATCCGGTTCTCAGCAGAAATTCGTGAAGAAATTGGCTAACATCCCCACGGTGTCTTTGCCGGTGGAAGAAACGTGCAAATCTGCTCTGAATCTGGCAGAAAGGGGACTTATCGGCCAGTTCACAGGGCTTTGGCCTTCCCCGAAGGCAGTCGACGAATGGGTAAAAAGGAACTGGATTCCTCTGGTTAAGGAAAGCATCAAGAGCCATTTTGTGGGGAAAGGCTTTTTTGTTTTCGTCTTTGACAATGTGGAAGATAGAAGCTTGATCTTCCGAAACGGGCCATATTTTATGGGCCCTCAAGGTCTTTACTTGAATAAATGGTCGCTAGATTTCGACCCTGCTCAGGATGTGCCCACGGCGGTGCCGGTATGGGTGCGACTTCCCCACCTTCCCCTTCATTGCTGGAATCAGAGATCTCTGCAGTCTATTGGTAACGCCCTAGGAAGATACATAGATCAAGCGTCGAGGAAGGACCAGTTTTCCTGTGCTCGCATTTGTGTTGAAGTTGATCTAGAAGTTGGGCTGCCTGAAGCCATCAAACTTACGGTAGCAGACTAGTCACACATCCAGGGGCTAGATTACGAGCAACTCCCTTTCAAATGTCAACACTGCCATGAATACGGGCACTTTGCAAGATACTGCAAGAGAAAAAATGAAGAGCCAACAGAGAAAGAAAAAGGAGAACATTGGAATCAAGTAAAGAAGCCCTCAAACAGCAGACAGAATAACAAAAACAAAGGCAAAGGAGTGGAGAACAAAGCAGGGCAAGAAAATGCAAACACCCAAACCGCAGGAAGTAAGGACAATGCCAGTATAGAAGCGGATAAAAACCCCTTCGAATCTCTAAATCTTCAGTCAGACCCTCCAGAAGCAGAGCCGGATGGTCCAACCTCGATGAACAACATCGCCGTACCAGATCCAGGCATCATCTTAATCCCCTCCCAAGGTAATACCTCTTCCCCTTCTTACGCAGATATTATCAAGTCTAAAAAGAACAATACATAAATCATGGAATCCTAGGATGATGAGACCTTCGAGAGGCCATCAAAGAGAGCTGGTAGGAAATCAAATAGAGAAACTAGGGAAGAAGAATCAGAAAGACAAAAAACCCTAGGCAGCCAAACCACCATTGAGATGACCCTCGGAAGGAATACCAGATTAAGGACCCCCAAGGGAGGTGGACCTACCCCTTCTAGTTTTAAATGATGCAGATGATCTCTTGGAACTGTAGGGGCCTGGGGAATCCCACTAAGGCAGAAGCAATTAAAGATCTACTGAAAACGGAATCCGCAGACATTCTAATGCTCCAAGAGACAAAAATAGAGGGGGAGCACCTTCTGAACACAAGCAGCACCAAGTGGAAATTTGACTCAGGCAAGGCAATCAGTGCAAGAGGCACAGCAGGGGGAATAGGTACTTTCTGGTCTCAAAAACTATTTTCACTAGAAAGATCTCATGAATCTCAACATTGGATTTTTACTGAACTTCGACATAAAGCAAGCAATCTAGTTCTGGCTTTGTTTAATTTATATGTTCCTGTACATTATGATGAAAAGAAAGAGTGTTGGAAGTCACTCTCTGATTACCTAGAGCTGCACAATCCTCAGAATTTAATTTTAGGAGGTGACTTGAACATCGTGCTGGATCCTAAAGAGAAGAGAGGCGGGAGCTCTTCGAGGGATCCCTTCCTTCCCATTGTGGAAGATCTTATTCTACAGTGGGACCTTGTAGACTTCAAGCCAGTTAAAGGAGAATATACGTGGACCAACAACAGAACAGGGGGAGACCATATCTGAGCTAGATTGGACAGGTTCCTCATCAGCAGCTCCATTATGCTGGATAACAGAATTTTGTTAACCAAGATTCTCCCAAAACTCACATCAGACCATAAACCAATTCTTCTATGTATAAAGGATGAAGAAGATTTAGGCCCTTTGTCATTTCGTTTTAACCCTCTCTGGGCAGAAATAGAAGGGTTCTACGAAACAGTTCAATCTGCTTGGAGAATAGAGGTCACGGGCTCTCCAAGTTATGTGTGGGAGCAAAAGATAAAAAACACAAAAAAGGCCTTAAAAGACTGGATTAAGAAAGCCATTAAAACTCCCACCAGCCAGAGGAAAGATGTTGTTCTTCAGTTGGCAGATCTACAATTCGAATTGGAAAAAAAAGACATCTCCCCAACAGACCTAATAGAGGAAAACACTGCACAAAGGAGAACATACAATTCCTTTCGAAATGAAGAGGAGCACTGGCGTTTGAAGTCTCGAAGCCTTTGGCTTAAAGCTGGAGATAGGAACACTACTTATTTTCACAGACAGTACAGGGCCAGATTATCAAAAAATCATATCGATGAAATTACCTTAGCCAGTGGTCAGGTGTGTAAAGGCTTTGAACAAGTTAAGGTTGCTGCCGAGGGACACTTCCATAATCTCCTCACTGCAGAAAGGAATGGGAGCGAGGAGGACATCAATGAATTCCTGTCAAACATTCCAAAGCTTGTTAACTCTGAAGACAATTCTTCCCTTTTGAATCTGGTCTCGGAGGAAGAAATATACAAGATCGTGTGGTCAATGGAGCCGGATAAAGCACCAGGCCCAGATGGATTTTCAATCCATTTTTACAAAATTTGTTGGGCGTTAATCAAAGCTGATCTTCTCAAAATGATTCAAGGTATCATGAGAAAGGCTAAGGTGGGTGGTGGAATTAACTCCACATTCCTTGCACTAATCCCCAAGGAAGCAAACCCTGGTTCTTTTGACAGATACAGGCCAATTTCACTATGTAATGCCTCCTACAAGATAATGGCCAAACTTCTGGCGAACAGACTAAAACCTCTTCTGCAAAAATTGATCTCTCCAGCTCAAGGAGGATTCGTGAAAGGCCGTCACATTCTGGACAATGTCATTCAAGTCCAGGAAGCTCTACACTCCAGTCACGCCCGCAAAGAACAAGGTATGCTTATTAAATTGGACATGTGTAATGCTTTTGATAGAGTTAATAGATCCTTCCTGTACATGGTTCTCTTCTCCTTCGGGTTCAGTCAAGACTTTATAAATCTTATCAAAGCCTGTCTAGAAAAGACATGGATTGCTCCATTGGTCAATGGCAGACCGACGAACTTCTTTCTGGCCACCAGAGGGTTGAGACAGGGCTGCCCCCTCTTCCCATTTCTCTATATTATCATGGCGGACTCCTTGAGCAGAAAGCTCACCAAAGAAAAAAACAATGGAAATATCCCTAGTATTAGAATTGCGAACGGTATCGATCCAATGAATCATGCCTTCTTCGCCGACGATTCGATCCTGCTTGGGGGTGCCTCTGCTAGAGTGGCAAACTCCTTCAGAAACACTCTCCAGAAGTTTTGTAGTGTTTCAAGAGCGCTCATAAGCGAGAGGAAGAGTGCAGTCTATGGTTGGAACACTAACCAATACACTATTGAGAAAATTGCCAATGATTTGGGTTTTACTGGCTTTGCAGAGTGGGACAAGTTGAAATACCTGGGGCTACCAATTACGCTAAGATCCAACAGGAATCATCTTTGGGAGGACGTCATTTCAAAAATCAAGAAGAAGATAGTTGTGTGGGGAGGATTCTGGCTCACCACTGGGGGCAAACTCATGCTCATCAAGGTTTTCCTCTCAGCTCTGCCCACATATCAGGCAGCTCTGATGCTAGCCCCAAAAGCCATCACTGATCAGATCTCCAGACTTATGCGAAACTTCTTGTGGAAGGGCGGACGTGGAAATCACAGCAAATTTCATTTAATCAATTGGGAAATCGTGAAACACCCTCTTGTGGAAGGTGGACTGCAAATTCGCGATCCCCAGCATGCCAATCTGGCTCTAGGCTGCAAACTACTGTGGCAACTAACCAACAATCCCCTACATCCTGTCAGTCAAATATTCAAGATAAAATATCTCAAGAATCGACCTCTCTCCTCATTCACAGTTGACAAATCCCCAAAAGGCACGCAAGTATGGAAGCTATGCAGCAGAGGTATTAACTTTTTTAGATCTCACCTATATAGAGTCCCGGGAAATGGGAAAAACACCAAGCTCTGGAGAGACAGTATTATGGGTCACTCTCCCCTTGATGATTCCAACGACTTCACAGAGTTAAGAGACTGGCTTAAAGAGAAAGGAATAAGGAAAATCGATGATATTTCGGAATGGGATACCAATGGCAACTGGTTGCAATGGAATATACCCAGGCCTCCAGCGCATTTACATACCCAGTTAGTCTCTTTTAAAAGCGCCATCTCTGACTATGCCCCGGTGCACAAAGACGAAGCAGACCATTGGGGCTGGGGGAAAACAGGGGTCTACACAGCAAAACAAGGATATCTTCAAATACAAAGCAAAAAAGACTCGCCTTATCCGGTGGTTGTTTGGAAGTTGATATGGGACAGCTTTAGCATACCCAAAATTAACTTTTTCTTCTGGATCTTGTTCCAAAACAAAATATTGACAGGAGAAAACTTGAGCAAGAGGAATATTGCTGGTCCCCATCGCTGTGCTCTATGTAAAGCAGCGCTGGAAACTTCAGGTCATTTGTTTCTGGAATGTGAATTCGCGAAGGAGGTTTGGTCTTTTTTTCTGATTGGACTGAACGTGCACCCACCTTCTCAATGCGCGATAGATTCCATGTTTCTCTCTTGGAATTCAGCTTACCCCCATAAAACTGCTAGCAATTCTTTATGGCATAAGGTGTGGACAGCCGCTCCCAAATATGTTTGTTGGAAGATCTGGCTGGCCCGGAACGAACTCATCTTCAACAATAAAGAAATGACAGCAGCTAAAGTGGCGGATCAGGCCAAATCCCTCCTAACAGAGACCTTGATTCACTCTCAGAGCAAAGAGGATAACACTCTTCGATCTGATGAAAGGAAGTGGTTGGCTCCTTTCACCGGCAAGACCATCTCTCCAGCAAAATTTCGCCCTATCTACAAGGAAAATTGGCAGATTCGCATTCCGGAGGACAGATTCCACCAGTGGTGGAAATCTCAAGGCAAGTGTTCTGTCTTCTTTGATGGTGCCTCAAAAGGCAACCCGGGAAAATCCGGTGCTGGTGGGGTGATTTACTATCCAAATGGGAATAAAGAAGAATTTAGCTGGGGCCTGGGTCTGAAAACCAATAATCAAGCAGAAATTCTAAGTTTATGGAAAGCATGTCAAATTGTCAGAAAAGAAAATCCAAGAGAAATAGCAGTCTTTGGAGACTCAGAGGTGGTGATAAAAGAAATAGCCAGCAAGAAGGGGCTTAAGAACCCGGTGCTCAACAAACAATTAGTAAGAGTCAACAGAATGCTGGGGAATTTCCCCTCAGTTAATGTCTTCCACATACTCAGAGATCTTAATAAGGAAGCAGATAGATTGGCAAACATAGGCTGCACGCTACAAGAAGGAATGATAAGCCTAAATGCAGAAGCTCCGTATATGACCATTATCCCCTAAAAGGCTAATGGTGGTTTTGATGTATTGGCTGTCCTGGCTGAGTTTTTGATTGTATTGGCTGTATAGGCACTACCCTATCAGCGTTTTTTCTATAATATAACCGTTCTAGTTATAAAAAAAAAAATACTTAAAAATATTAGATAACATGTTTCAAACAATCTATTAATTCATATATGTTTAATGTTCTACATGGACCAACAACAAAGAAAATGAATGTTGTTCTAAGAAAAGAAAAAAATAGAACATGCAAATGAAAATGAATTGCTCCTTAGTTCATCTTGAGTGGTGTTGGAGGTTAACGAAAGGGAGAAAAACTTTTACAAAACTTTGATGGATCTCATGGAACGAATGTATAGACGTTCTTTCCACTTACAATACAAAAATCAATCCAATGATTCCAAGAACAAAATTTTATTTAAACTACACAAAGAGTTTCGAGAGAATTAGTCAATGAGACATGTCAGAATTTTAATAGCAAAATTGTACAACAACAAAAAAAATGATTGAAAAAGTAATATTCCTTTAAATGTTTTTTCTAGAATTATATGTATATATATATATTTTTTTTGACAGAAACGGTTATGTTGTATTTATATTCATCTTGGCCTGAAAGTCGAAAATTTGATTACAATGAGGATGTCTAAATCCTGGTGCATCTCCCTGCTAAGAATGAGAATGCAGCTGAAACTTGAAGACTTCTTCCTTGATAAGATATCTATAAATTCGCTTTCAGAGATTTTTCCCAGCTTGAAGATACAAACAAATTTATTTAAGAGCAAGCAGTAAAACATGTCAACATTCAGCTTAAGGGATGGGTTCCCAGAATTTTTCTTCGTCTTTCATCTTGACCCCGAATGAAAGGAGAATAGCTTTGTTGGCTTCAGTGTCCGCCTCTTTGTTATGAGTTCTCA
This sequence comes from Pinus albicaulis, assembly GCA_034641835.2. Taxonomy (NCBI): domain Eukaryota; kingdom Viridiplantae; phylum Streptophyta; class Pinopsida; order Pinales; family Pinaceae; genus Pinus; species Pinus albicaulis. The sequence continues at coordinate 597,726,346 of CM076576.1, forward strand.
GCACATGAAAGTAGTTCAAGTTCTGAAAAGCGTTTTCCAAAGCCTTAATTCTGGATATTAGCCTTGCCAGTTTGAGATCCAAGGCTTGAGAATTGGAAACCATTGCATTTATAATAATCTGGGAATCACCTATAACGTTAGCTTCACTTATACTTAAATCTTTGAGGAACTTGAGGCCTTGATAGAGGGCCAAAGCCTCAGCTTGGACGTTGGATGAGATTCCAAGCCCCCAAGCAAAGGAGTGAATTTTTTCCCCAGTTGGACTAACAACAACACCTCCAGCACCAGCTTTTCCCGGATTTCCCTTTGCTGCTCCATCAAAAAAGAGAGAGTGCCTTGAGTGCGAATTGAGCCAATCTTTAAAGTCAGTTTCAGATTTCCTTATTTGCCAGTCTTTAAGAGGAGGAGCGATTCTAACTGCTGGCTGAAAATGCAAGTCAAGGAATGATCCCCAAGCAATGTCCTGTTGGATGATATTTGAGTCATCTTTTATATCTGTCAAGCACTCCTTTAAATGGCATTTAATCTTGATTTCTAAGACTTTGTGATTCTGTTTAATATTTCTGAAGATTCTTCTGTTGCGTTCTAGCCAGATCTGCCAACAAATAACCTTTGGCAGGACAACCCATGCAGTTTTGATTATCTGATTTTTGGGAGGAGGGCCAGGATATCTATTTTCCCAATTAGAAAAAAGATCAGCAATGGAACAAGGGAGCAAAAAGTTGGAATCCAAATTGTGAATAAAGAAGCACCAGATCTGCTCAGAAAAATTACAATCGAGGATTAAGTGGACTGTTGTCTCTGCATTATCGTTGCACAACGAACAGATGGAGGGACCGTAAAACCCTTTTCTCTGCAGAATGTCATACGTAAGGATCTTGCCATGGCAGAGAAGCCAAGCAAAAAAATCGACTTTGGGCCAAGAAGGAAAACGCCAGACACCCTGCCAAGGTGCAGGGTTAGGTGGGACGTATGGCCTTTCTTTCAGCTTGGCATAGCCCATGGAGACGGTGTAGCCATTGGCATTCGGTCCCCAGCCTTTTGAATCTCTTTTTCTCATGCGCGTGGGGGCCAAGCCATGGAGGAGGTCGAGCAGCGTGGACCATTCGTTGGCCAGGTGAACTGGCACCTCAATACGTTTCCAGCCTGCCCAAACAGAATCGCACCAAAGTGAAATATCCCACAACGAACACAGCCCCTCTCTATCCATCCAACAACGCAGCGCTCTGATGGAGGCTTTGTCTTCAATTGGGTCCTTATTCATGATTTTATCAGTCCAAATATTGATCTTTTTACCATTTCCAGGGATCCAGTAGGAGTGTTCATTGATTAGAGGAGCAGCTTTAGCATATAGTTTGAGAAAAGACGAATTAGGCAAATGGATCACATTGCCTAAACAGCTAGATCGTGGACCTCTGAAGTACTTTTTCCAGAGAGCCAGTTGGGCCCAGCCTGGCTTGGACGCAATGATCCTCCATATAATCTTAGCTGCCATAGCCACATTTTGCTGGCAGAGGTTTTTGAAATTCAAACCGCCCTCCCAAATTGGCCTAGAGATGGTTTCCCAACTGATAAGAGGAATCTTGTGATCATTCTGTTTTCCACCCTTCCAAAAAAACCTCCGCATGAACTCTTCCATTTTTTTTAGTATGTTTGCCGGAGCAAGAAGCACAACAAATTGAAAAAGAGGAAGGCTGGTAAGCACAGATTTAATAAGGACAGATTTTCCAGCAGCGTTGAGCCAGGAAAAACCCCACGCCTGGATCCTAGACTTGAATTTATCGAGCTGAGGGAGCCAATCTTTGCTTGCAGGTCTCTTAAGAAACACAGGAAGGCCCAAATATTTGAAAGAGGTCCAAGTAGAGGAGGCTGCAAAACCCAAACATCTAGAAATAGCAGAGAGCAATCTGGGCGAAGTGTTCCAGCTGAAGATATGACATTTGCTCTTATTAACAACGCTGCCTGAGGCTTCACTGAAATCATCCAAAACTTCTTTAAATTTGGAGGCAGAGGAAAGGGAGGCAGCACCCAAAAGCAGAGTGTCATCCGCAAATAAGGCGTGGTTTATATTTTTGACCCCTCTTGCAATACACAGTCCATTAATATCTTGATCTTGCATCTTTTTGTCTAATAGGAAGTTGAGAACAGAGGCTTGGATGACAAAGAGCAGAGGGGAAAGGGGACACCCCTGCCTTAGCCCTCTCGAAGCTTTGAAGAAATCAGTGGCTCTTCCATTTACAAGAGGGGCAATCCATGGTTCCGAGATACAAGCCTGGATCCATTTGATGAAATTATCTCCAAAACCAAACTTGCTCATGACTTTTAAAAGAAAGCTATGATTAACTCGATCAAAAGCATTTGCTAAATCTAGTTTAATCACCATACCTTGTTCTTTTCGGAGAAGACTTGAATGAATTGCCTCTCGAACAAGGGTGAAGTTGTCCACGATCTGCCTTCCTTTGATGAAGCCTCCTTGATTCTCCGGAATAATCTTGGGGAGAATGAGCTTCAATCTGTTTGCAATTACTTTGGTGATTAGCTTGTATCCTGTGTTGCACAAGGAAATCGGGCAGAATCTGCTGAAATTGTTGGTGCCTTTTTCCTTGGGAATGAGGGCTAAGAAAGCGGAGTTTGTGCTGCCTCCAATTTTCTGAGTATTTTGAGACTTTTGAACCATTTTGAGCAGATCCTTTTCAATAATCGACCAGCAAACTTGAAAAAACCTGGCAGAAAAGCCATCCGGCCCAGGGGCCTTATCCGGTTCCATATCAAAAAGGGCCTTTTTGACTTCGTCTTTGGTGACTTTGGCCTCAAGGATCTCATTCATACGAGGAGAGATTGCAGAAGGAATAATGTCAAGCAGATCTGGGAGATGATCCGGATCCTTATCCTCACTATACAAGTTTTGAAAGTGAGAAAAGGCTGCTTTTTTAATGTCTTCAAAATCCTTGTGGGTGCCGTTGTCCTCCTTAATCTCAGAAATAGTGTTGAAGCATTTCCTGCCCTGGGCTTGTTTGTGGAAAAATGCAGAATTCCTGTCCCCTGCTTTGAGCCAGAGATTTCGAGATTTCAATCTCCAGTATTCTTCTTCAACTAAGCAGGCCTTATGAAAGCGCTGTTGTAGTTGAGCCTCTTGGTCTAACAGCTCCTTTGTGACTATAGCGTGTTCCAAATGAGATTGGTGAGAGGCAAGAGCTACTTTAATGGCTTTTCTTTCTGTGATAGGGTTGGACAGGGTTTTGACCCAACATTTTAGGACTCCTTTTACTCTTCTAAGTTTCTCATCCCAGATAAAGAACGGAGATCCATTGACAGGCTGACTCCAACTTTCCTTGACTATTTGCATGAAATCTGGTTCCTTGACCTAGAGGGGACTAAATCTAAATGGGATGGGTCCCAGCTCTAGATGGGCCATGAGCTCTAACTTTATAGGCTTGTGGTCCGAGATGCTGTTAGTAAGAATGTGCATTTTGGGTTCTAATCCAAGAAACAGATAGGAGCTTTGGATGAAAAATCTGTCTAATCTGGCAGCAATATGACCAGGGCCCACTCTTTTATTAGACCAAGAGAACTTACCGGAAGAAGGTTTGATATCCATCAAGTCCCAGTCCTGCATTAGATCCTCCGCCCATTCCCTTGCCGGATCTCGGACATCGCTACCTCCTCTTTTTTCAGATGAGTGAAGAGTGAGATTGAGATCTCCACCAATAATTATATTTTCCAGATTTGTCAAGTCTGCTTGGTGCCTTATAGAATCCCAAAAATCCTTTTTTTCTCCGACATTTACTGGAGTGTACACATTGAAGAGACAGAATATTTCCTTGGTGTCCAGGTTCTGCATTTTCAGCAGCAACCAGTGAGTATTACTAGCCTCAAAGGTGACTGCAAATTTGCTGGCGTTCCATAGATTGCCAATCCCTCCCGAAGCGCCCCGGGCAGAGATCGCTCTAGCTTCACTTTTGAACCAAATCTTCTTGATTGCTTGCAGGAAGACTACGTCTTCCAGCTTAGTCTCCTGGACGAGAAGTATGTCTGGAGTTTCTGTTCTTATTAAGCTTCTCATGGCTTCTTCCTTGACTTTGCTCCCCATACCTCTACAATTCCAGGAGATGATCTTCATTATTTCTGTTTCTGGTGGGCTCCCTTGGAGCCTTGGGGCTGATTTTTCAACATCCTGGACTTTGAGGCTAGCAGTTTTTCCAGAGTTGGCTGGCTACCCTGTAGCTTATCTTTATAAGTCTCCTGCTCTCTTTTTTCCCTGTCATTTTTCTGGCCTCTTGTAGATCTTCGTACCGAGGTTTGGGTGTCTCCTATTTCTCCTTCCGCCTCTGACTCGTCCGTTTCCTGCTCTCCTTCCTCTTCTTCTGAAGTCATGCCTTTGGATTCTTCGGCACTTGTTCCTTTGAGGGAGACCGAGGGAGAACCTTTGTTTGGAGAAACTGGATTTTGAGTCTCGACCTCCGGAGGAGTTTCTGACTGCTGGCTTAGTGGGTCAAACTTGTTTTCTTGCGCCTTTTTGGGGGGAGGGCGTTGAACATTAGCCTGAAGAGGGCCTTTTCCAGAGGGTCCTCCCGATTTTTGCCCTTTATGATTGGTTTTTGCTCGCTTGACTTGGTTCCAACCCTCTTCAATCCCTTTCTCTGGCTCAGCGTTGGAAGGACAGTTTCTAGCAAAGTGTCCATGAACGTGGCATTTCCTACATTTGAACGGCAGTTGCTCATAGTCCAAGATCTGTACATGAGACCAGCTTCCGACTTTGATTTTGATAGCCTTTGGAAGACCCACCTCTAGATCTACTTCCACGCAGATCCTCGCACAGTCGTACTGATCCTTATTGTTTGCCCGATCTATGAATTTCTCGAGAGTGTTGCCAATGTGTCTCAAGGAACTCCAGTTCCAACAGTGAACTGGCAGATTTGGAAGACGAACCCACACCGGGACAGCCTTGGGAACATTGACAGCCGGATCAAAGTCCGGAGTCCATTTGTTCAGATAGAGGCCCTGAGAACCCATTAAATACGACCCATTTTGAAAGATCAAGTCTTTGTCTTCTTTGGAGGAAAATTCAAAGAGGAAGTACCCTTTCCCCAGAAAGTAAGAGGTGACCTTTTCCTTGATCAGAGGAGCCCAGTTCCTGTTAACCCATTGCTCAGTAGTTTTCGGAGAAGGCCACAGACCCGTGAATTGGCTAATGAGACCTCGATCCGCCAAAGATAAAGCTACTTGAATGGGGGCCTCCGGAGGCAAAGAGATCTCAGGAATTTCATCTAGCTTCTTAACAAATTTGGATGCTTCGCTTTTTTTCTTCTGAGGAAAACCAGCAAGAAGCTGGTTGAAGGCGTCGATGGCAGAAGAAGAATGTGGATCCATAGAAGGACCCATCGACTCCATAGGGAAGGCCTGAGGCCGGCCGCCGCAGGGGCAGCCACGCAGCAGAAACCCTAGCGAAGCTCAGAACGCGCAACAAGCATAACTGCTGAATTTTTGTTGTTATTCCAGCACTTGATTATTTACTATCTCCCTTTCCCAGCAAAGAGAAACGCCGCAACCAGAGGTCAGAGGTGCAGACCAAAGCCGTGACAGAGAAGAGCACAAAAGGAGGGGACTCCAACCAAGCAGCGACAGAAGCAGGAGGCCCTGCCAGAGCAGGCGCAGCCGCAGAGGCTGCAGCGCGCAGGTAGAGCAGCTAGGGTTTGCAGGGGCTGCAACGCGCAGGCAGAGCAGCAATTTTCTCCTTTTTACTTGTAGATAGAATTATATGTATATATTACTAGAAAGCAATCATTTATAAACATCACTTTTGTTATATTTAGTTTTCATATATTAATAAAAAAATTAAATAGTTTATTGACATGTTACTTTTTTCAGGAAGATTATGAAAATATCAAAGGATGAATGAACTGATATAAAAAATATGCCAGTAGGAATGCCTAAAAAGGCGTACAAGGAGATGGTCAAAGAAATTGACATAATTGCATCGCACGAGGAGCCATCTCAACAACAATGTGATTCAAATGTAATATGTAATCATTGAATTTTTCGATTAGGTAGAATAAATTAATAATTTAGCATTAAATATTAATTTTCAAGTATTTTCTTGCAAAAAAGAAAAGAAAATGAAACCCATTCAACACATAAAACAGGACGACAAGGAAGAAAAGGGTTGATATCTAAGTTTGTGAGTAATTGTTACTTCCTTGTAACAACTTAACTAGATTTCATTTTTGTATATTTTAAGTTGTTTTATAGCAATCATCATTGAATGTCTTCAAACATGTGCTAACATACAAAGAACCATCAAAATAATTGATTGGCATTGGGTTAAATATGGGTTTTCAGTATATGTTGGATATCAAAAATTAATTGTGGAATTTGTAAGTATCTATCTTGTTTTACTTAGATCTATCTATAATTACTAAAACAAAGAAATCTTTTATGTTAAATTTATGATTTGTTATGGGGTATAAAACTTGTACGAAACAAAGTATGGAACTGCGCCAACAAATGGATTCTTGAAATAAGGCATGAAATTTGGTTTTGAAATAATGTGTATAGTTCACGAGTCAATTCTTGTTATGGTACATTTATTTTAAATTTACATTGATGTATATTATTTGCAATTTTCATTATTTTCACCAATATAGATACACTCATTACACTTTATTTTTATGTCTGCAGATGGAACTTGAAGAAGAAAAAAACAATCAACACAATGAACAAAACATTCCTCCAAATAACCCAAGTCATGGAAGTAGCTCGAGCAATGACAACGATTCCAACGAAGAATTATAATCAATATGTTTGGATATGAGAGTAAGGCGTTGTATTTTTTGAAATATTTGTCTCTGAAATCAGACATTTTGTTGAATGTAATGAACATAGTGTCCCAATTGAAATACAAATGAATATCAATAATTGTCCCATTTTGTATGACAGAGAGTGTCTTTTATATGTGTGTTTGTGTGTGTGTTTTAATTTATTCTATTGCATTCTCCATTATCGTTGTGAAATGTTACACCGCTAATTAAATATATGAATGATTAAATATTATAATGAAGAGATGCAAAATCTTCTGATATGATATAACAAATTCATCCAAACATCACATTCAAATGCACTAATAACAATTTAATTAATATGAATATTGTTATAAGATATGTGTCGACTTTTGATGAATAATGAATTTTAAAAATCACAATAATTGCACTATCACAGGTCAATGTTTCTAAATAATAGAAAATGAACATCGGTGCGTGTGTATGATACTGCACACTGGTGTGTGTGTGTATGACACTGTGCATCGATGCGTTTCTATGACCTATGAGCACTGCACCAAATACCAATACCAATTAGAATGCCTGGTGCGCTTTATCGATGACTACGACCCAGGCGGATATGCATTGCATGCATCGGTATGGTTTGCCTTTAACGAGTTGGCACATTTTTACAACTTAACGGCCCGGTGTGTTTTTACACCTTAACGGCGTCGGTGCATCCACCTTCTATCGACCTGGTGCGTGTTTGTTGGTGACATGCACCGGGACGTTTCTAAACGCCCCAGGGCTTCCAAAATTTGTTTTCCATCTCGGTGCTTGGTATGTTTATAGTACTTATGCGTACAAGTTAAAACACATTGGTGCGTTCACACATGAATCACACACCGATAAGAAATACATCCGTAAAAACCTTCGGGCACCCTTTTGTTTTATTTGTATTGAAGTTCCGTTAGAAGCTCTGTCAAAACCTCCGTTACCAAAAACATATGTTGTAGTAAATGTTTTTTTTTTTTGACAATTTTGGCCAATTTTATAACACTAAAAACCTCCTTTATAACCTCCGCTATAGGTTATTTTCCTTGTAGTGAGTTTTGGTGGTAGTAGGAGTATCCACTAATCTCCATGTGTCATTTTTTTATAAGGCCATCACATTCCTTCTTCATTGCATCCTTCCATTCATCACAATTAGTAGCTTCTTCAAAACAGTTAGGTTCACTAATTGTGGAATAATTATATTCACAATCATGAGAAACATTACCTGTAGAAGAACTGACCGTCTCATAATCATCATATTTGCTTGGAACTTTTCGAATATGAGTGGATATTCTCAAAGGTTGTTGAAGTGATTTTGAGGGCTCATCCCGAAGTACAAGTTATTTAGGAACACTTTCTAACTCTGAGAAAACAACATTATCCTCGAAATTTTCCTCAGGAGAAACATCTTCATGAATTAAAGATGGAAAACCCATAGCCTGATCCATAATGGGAACCCCCCCTTCAGTATGTGGAACTGTATTTTCAGAATAAAAATAAAATTTCTTGGATGCAAATTTCTCTAAATGAGCAAGTTGTTGATCAATAGTGGAGAAATCTTTAAAAGATTCTAAATAAATGAAATCTCTGGAGAGAATAAATTTATTGTTTTCTTCATCATATAATCTGTATGTTTTTCAAGTACTAGAATATCCTAGAAAAATACACTTTCGACTTCTGGCATTTAATTTGTTTCTTTGATGCTTAGGAATAAGTGAATAACAAGTAGATCCAAAAACTTTAAAATGTTGAACTGTTGGTAACCTGTTGTACCAAAATTTATATGGTGATTTGTTGTTGATGATAGAAGAAGGGCATATATTTTAAATGCATGTTGCATAGAGTTTTGCTTCTCCCCAAAATATTAATTTGACATTTTTGAAAAACACCATTGATCTAACCATGTTAAGCAAAGTCTTATTCATCCTTTCTGCAACACCGTTTTGTTGTGCATTATATGGAATAGTAGTTTGGTGTTTGAAGCCATTAATTGTTAAATATTGTTAAAAAAAAATTGAAGTATATTAACCTCCATTATCTGTTTGTAAGGTACCAATATTTTGTTGAATTTCATTTTCAACCATACCATGAAATGTTTTAAACATATCAAAAACTTATGATTTTTTCTTCAAAATATAAAGACAACACATCCTCAAATAGTCATCAATAAAGATGAGTATATATTTATTTCCATTTGCAGTTGGTACAAGCATAGATCCACATAAATCATAATGTATGAGACCTAATTTTCTGGAAGATCTAGAAATAGAACTATGAAATGGTTGTTTACTGTGTTTCCCCAAGATGCAAACATCATATTATGTGAGCTTTCATGGAACAGTAAGGAGAACTTTAATGCCTTGCTCTTTCATAATTCTAATGATGTTATAGTTGATGTGTCTAAATCTAGCATGCCATAATAAACTAGAAGGCAAAAGATTATTTTGTTGCACTAATAGAGTTGAATTTGTAGCAAACTATATAATAGATGAATGACTATTTAATTTCAACTGTGTAACCTCTTCAACACCAGTCATAATTACTGAAATAGCACTTGCTCTATGGATTTCAATAATGTCATCAAAAATATGAATTGAATGTCCTTGTTGTCTAATATGAATGAGGGACATTAAGTTCCTCTAAAATTATGGTATATAAAGAACGTCTGTTAATATATAATATGCTAAATGTGGAATCTTTAATCTAGTTGATCCAATTCCCGATCGTTTAACTTCATATTTATCAGAAAAAAATATACAACACCATCAAAATTATCACTCAAACTTTCAAAAAGATATTTACAGAATGTCATATGACATGTAGCACCTGAATCTAAAATCCAACTATCCTCCGATGCAAGAAATGCAGTATTAAAAACATTATCAATGTTGAAATTGCAGTGAGCAACAATATAATAAGAAAATTCATTTGTTTTACTTTTGTGGGAAGGTGGTTGCTCTATGTTGTCATTAATTGGCTCTTTCTTGTCATTATTAATATTCTCCCTAGGAATCCTGCAATTAACTGAACCATGACCAATTTTTTCGCACCTATAACATCTGATATTTGGTTTATTAGACTACAAATTATTCTGTGTCATTTTGTTGTCTATCACCCTGATTGTTGTTATTATTTCCCCCCTGCATGTAAATTTCCTTCTACCTCGGCCTCTAGGATTCTTGCCACCTCAAGAAGATTCACCTTGTGATTTATGTTCCTTTTGAGCATGGCACAAGGGTTATATATTGGAAGTAGAAACAAACTCTTTCTTCCCAAAATCCTTTTCTCTTTCGGCAATTTTATTCACTAATTTATCAAAACTAATTTCCTTTAATTTTCCACTAGCCTAGAGAGATTCCAAGTAGTGAGAGTATGCAGGGTGTAGTGCCTTGATGAAAGCGGTTAATTGTAAGTCTACTTTAACACTTGTGGCTTCTATATCATGGAAAATAACCTTTATTTCAGAAGCCAATTTCATTGGATCATTGTCCTTCATCTCCAAATTAAATAAATTCAATAACAACTCAATAATCTCTAATTCTGAATGTGAATCATATATTTCCTTTAAAATATCTAATGCCGCATATGTTGTGTTACAAGAATGAATGTATTTGCTTACCTCTTATGAGACTAATGTTGTAGTCATAACATAGGGTTTATTGTTCTTGAATTTCGAGATGGTACATTGTTTATCATCATCTGGAGGTTCTGGTGCAATTTCTTTATCGTCTCTGTCCTTTTTTCCTTTACAAAAATCTTGCCACAAATCATTAAAAATCAATGCATTTTTTAGTTTTCTTATCCATTATGGGTAATTTTATTTCCCATAAAGTACAACGACAACTAACGAAATTATGGATGTCATCTTTAAATGAAATAAAAAATTTAATAATTTGGATGGACTGCAAAAATATATCACCGCACGTAAAAAAAATTGGAAGTATCTAGTATGTTATCAATGGTCTTGTGGCAAGACCTTTGCAATAGATAAAAATTTAACAAAATTCAACCGAGGTTAAAAACTTCGTCAGTTAACAATTTTCAAAACAATCGGTAAAAAAATTACGACATACAATGAATGTCGCGATTGGTGGGGACAACGTACGAGAGGACCATACGTGCCAATTCAAACTATGGTTTGGATTGCTCTGACAGATCCAACAAAGCACAATGTCACAAAACCTACCGAAGTTTAACGAGACAAGTGGTCCCGGAGCAAGGTTTTAAGAAAACAACCGACCGTTTGATCAAAAGAGTACATGGGCATGTAGGTGGGTTTCAATGTAATGTCCCCTCATAATGATAAAAATAATAAATAATAAATAAATAGTATAATATAATTAAATAAATAGTAAATAAATAATAAGTCAGTCAATAATAGTAAATACAGAATAAATAATAAAGAGAATAATAATAAAAATAATAAATAATAAACTCGAGTTTTAAATAGTAAATAAATAAGTGAAGTTAACAAAAGTAAAAAGGAATAAATTCGAAAGAGTTAAACTAAGAAAACTATAAAAATAAGTAAAGTTAACAAAAAGTAGAAATGAATAAAATAAGATAAAGTTAAATTAAAAGAAACATTAAATTAAGTAAAACTTAAAATAAAAAAATAAAGGTTGCATGTTGACACAATGAATGTATGCATGTGGTTCCCCTTCCATTTTTTGGTCTATTTAATAGACATTGAGGTGAATTCATTCACCATTCCTTCATCCATTCTCTTGGGAGAAAGGTATTGTGAGGCAAAGGATTCCCTGGCAGTAGTACGTTGATTGAGGGCTTGGGGTGGCCAACTGTGGAAATATAATATGCAGTTGAGCCTACGGTTGGGGGGAGAGTTGTCCTCAAAACTTTATTGCACTTAGCGGGATTCAAATAGCATTCAACTTTGGAGTCTCAAGTAAGGAATACCATTGTTACAGTTCAGTCGTCTTTGCTCGTATCTTTGAAAATTATATGTTGATTAGTTAAACAGTTTTTGTGTTGATTATTAATTGCATATTTGATGTAATTAGTTGCGTGTTAAATTTTGGGGTTGTTACATTCAAATACCGTCAACAATGATATCATAAACCACCCAACGTACGATCAACCCACATATTAATTATGCCTCATCTTCCGCTACGCCATCCACATCTTCCACGACTGCATCATCCATGTCACACAATCACACGTGAATTACAATGGAGTTCAACTGTACAAGGTGTATCATTACTCTGATGTCTCGCTACTCTGATACCACTGTTACAGGCCCATTGAACTCCATAAAATGAATTGTTATCTTATTAAGTGAAATCATCAAGTATTTATACAAACAAATACAATTACCAAATCACAATTGTTGGTGGTTTTCCTAACTATAAAACAAAAACTACCTAAACTATCAATTATAATCTAACAATGTTACAATATATCTCGAAGAATTCGTTAACAGTTCAAAATCTATTATACTATTACCATGATCATCAATTTATCATTATTGTTCTACCAAGATTTTATAGTGTGATGATATATACACACCAATGTGTGATAGTAGTTAATTGACATTAGTGTGCAATAATAATTAATTCACACGAGTACTTTTAAAATATCTAAGGTGCTTTTAAAATATCTCAAGCGCACTGGTGCATTGTATGTATATAATGTAAAATATGTCACTGGCAACAAAATATGTACCCAATAATGCCCTTCATTGTCTTAGATGCACTACAAAAAAGTCTCTGTTACGACCTCCAACCATCTATAATTTTTAATGTACTAAATATCCTCTAAATTCTCCACCAAAGCCTTTGTTGTCCAATCATTGTCTTACTGCAAAGAAGACTAATTGCTTCTTAATTACATAAGTAAATTTGAAAATTTTGTCCACTCAAAATAATGCAAAAATAACACTTAATTACCTCTTATGAATAATTCTCCATACACTAAATAGGATAACATCTAGAGTTTATTGACTTCTCAGTATAATTTTTTATTGCGACTCTTTCTTCTTCTTTCACTTTATTTACCTCCCCTTATGAGCAGAGGAAAGAGATGCAATCCTTCCTCAACACTTCTAGAAAGGAAGGGGAACAAGAATTATCACAGTGCTTTGCATGCACTTCCTCCTTTTCTTCTTTTAACTCTTTATCTACTTTTAGGCTCTTCTCCTGAGAGGGTGCCAAAAAAGTGATTGGAGTCTCTTTTAAAATGCGTGGAGTTAAAATATTGTTTCTTTATGAATCTTGATTGATGGAATTTATTGTCTTTTGATTTTCCTCTTCCACTTCTTCTTGATCTTCAAGGACTTCAAATTTGTCACCAGTGGGTTTCTTTTGAATTGATGGAGCAATTTTGAGATTTGAGAGGGTCTTTTGAGTGTCTATGTCCACCCTTTCCTCTTCCACTTCCTCCTAATCAAGAGCTTCAAATTTGTTGTTGGATGGTTTGGATGGGTTTGACTGAGGTATTTTTTCAATATGTGGTCCCTTGAGTTATTGCTTCTCACACTTTCAAATACTTTTTTAAATGATTTATATTCATTAATGTCATGAAAAGCGAGAGCCTGCTTTAAAAGGGGCCATGATCTTTGAGTTCTCTGGAAAATTCTTACAAAGTGACTGTGATCATGGCAAGAGTTACATTTGAAGGAAATATGTTCGTAATCAAAGACTTGATAATGATTCCAACCCTCTGTATTGATTTGAATAATATCTAGAAGGTCATTTTATAGGTCCATTTCCACACAAATTTCTGCACAAGAGTAAATATTTCATTTTGGCTCAGCTTGGTCAATATAGTGCATCAACTTGTCTTCAATAGTTTTAATGGAAGCTTCATCCAAAAAAATGACGGGGAGGTGTAGCAACCTAACCCATATAAGGGAAATTGAAACTTCCATTCTTGGACTGAACTCCATGACCTAATGGGTAAGGAACATTCCCTTGGAGGAACCCATGATGAAGGGATTTGATCTGAAAATTTGGTCCCTCGCCTCTTTACTACTAAAAAAAATTCAAATAATAATGTTTGCCACAATAATGATAGGAGACATGGCCTAGGACTACTTTCTAATGCTTTGATATCCATGCCTATACTTCTCGAGGGCTAGATGAATGGCTTATGAACTTTCCAATCAACACTTCCTTGTGCAACATAACCGCTATCCTCTTTGTCTCTAGAGTTATAATGTCCAATTGTTGAATGCCTTCAACCTTTTTAACAAATCATCTGCTCATTGGGAATTTCCCACTAGCGGATTTTGAAGATCCGAGCAGAGAAGTGTAAGCTTCCTCGTCATGATTTACAAATACATCTATAATGAATAATGATCTTCCTAGGAAAGATGACAAAAGGAGGGATGACAATGAAAGAACGGCAACCAACTATGTAGGATCCCTACATCCTTTTGTAGTGGCCATGGCTCCTAATGCAGCAAGGTGCTTATGGGTTTTAGCTCTATACACATAATGCTTACAAACGAATTCTTAGAAAAACATAAAAGATACAAAGGCAATCACAAAAAACAAACATATACATTTTTCTCGTGGAACCCAATACGAGGAAAACTAGTTTAATTTTTCATTTTATTCCTTTCAATGTTACAATACATTATATACACGCCGAAGTGTTCATAAATCCCCCATCCATTAACCTTTGATTAGAGTATACGGTAGTTCCTTTGACTAAATCAACAAAACGATGGGCAGAACCACCATGTGCCCAAATAGTTGTGCAAATAATACAATACATACTCAACAATAGATGTAGCACAACTTGTAGAAAATTAATAAAAACTTGAGTAAACGCTAACCATTATGGAAGACATGGCTCATTCACTGCATCATGCTCCTCTCTATAAACAAATAATGTCATTCCTTCATTTCCATATTATTATTTGGTTTTGCTTCATATTTTTATAAGGGTGTCACTATAATATCGAAATACCTAGTAAAGTGATTTTAGAAGCACTTGCTTCTTTTTTTATCTCCTCGACTTATGTTATAGTTCTCGAAGTCAAACATCTAATAAGGTTACCAAGATGTTTTAATTATGGTGTGAGGCTAAAAAATCTATGTCAATGTCCTTAGACTCCTTGTCCCTAAACAATTTTGAGATAAATTCCTCTACTTTATAATGTTGGCTTCTATTTAACTTCTTCTCTCCACTTACATTCTTCATCTTCATTGTCGTTATTCCTCTTGCCTATGACCTAGTTTGTTTTGTTTTTTCTTCTTCTTCTTCTTCTAATTTTATCATCTTTGGTTCATCTTATCCTTCTTCCTCAATGCATTCGACATTGGTATTTTCTATACTTTTCTTCATTTCTTTAACTTAAGGCTTGCTTATTACATGTTGTTATGAACTGCTCAACACATGGTTTGGCACATGCAATTGTTGAATAAGATTGTCTTTACCATGTCTTTGTTGGAGTGCTTTTGCATTCTTCCTATCTAGCTGGGTGCCCTTTGCTTTCTTGTTTAGCTATACCCTTTAGTTAAATCCATTAAATTATACACACTGGGGTTGGTCTACCTATTTCCTTATTCACTTCTTGTCTTTATATCGTTTATTTCATGTCGTCAAAACCTTCAAGGTACACCCTCCCCTCTTGGTTCATCGATTGATGCACCTATAACCACATTGGAATATTTTGTTCATCACAAATTGAACATATGAATGGGATTTGCATGAAGTGAATAGTTTGGATATATTCATTGTCATGATAATCTCAAATGGCAATCCCCAATAAGGATTTAAAATATGCACTATAACAAAAATGGTGGCATGTTATGTGCACTTCTTAGACTTGGTTATTTTAGAAGATATATTAAAAAACCGAAGTATGTTGTATGTGTCGTCTAAAAATGCTCAATCTAGAATTCCAAACAAGGGTCTCTAAGAAATGTTTTTTGTTTGGGTCAAACTAATTTGACCAATGTTTCATTTGCATACTTAAAGATTTGGAAAAATACAATGTTGCTTCAAAATTTCCCTCACAATCCTCTATATGCAATGAAACCCTTGGCATATAATTTTAGATCAAAGGATATCTCAATTTTCATTTAATTAAGCATTTGCTTTAACGATCATCACCCTAAGGGATGCCATATCATTACTCTCATATCACTACAACCCACCATTAGAGCAATTGCTTTGATGGTCACTGCCATAAGAAGTGACATCTCACACAATCTTTCATGTATAATATATACCATCTCCTCATACTTAAGGTTATTTATACATTTCCCATGCAACCGTGTGGGTGTCTAGGATTGGATTTTTACTAACTACTATATGAATATACAAAGACTATGGATGTTCAATGAACAATGAGTTCTTTATATGACAAGTCAATAAGGTACTCCCTAAATTGTTATTAAGATATCATTAGTACCTCTACCCTACAAACTTTTGTGTTCTTATCCCATGGCAATAACTCGTTAATCTAAAATATCACACTAACTTTATAAATTATTATTATTATTACTGTAATGACAAAGATACCATTTTCAAATATTTAATCATTGATTTATTTGTACACGAGATTTATAGCTATACTAAAAAAAATATGATAAATCTTAATTCTAAAATATTAAACCACTTAAAAAAATTAACAAAAATATTTTTAATAATATACAACATGAATTACAAAACTTCTAAACTCTTACATGCTTCCATGGGAAACAAATCTATAATGATTCTAAAAATATCAAAGTTACTTTCAAGTTTGTTTACACCCACATGAGCATTGAACATAATATGTAAAAAATCCAGAAACATTATAATGTTTATCTATTTATAAAAAGTCCATGATTCGCTAAGTGCTTTAGGAGCAACACTAACACAATACAAAGAAACAATGTTATCCCACAATTAATATACTAGAAGTTGCCACAAAAGGTGCAAAGATACACCAAAGGAGTACAATATGTCTATGATGTGACTGCAAAAATGTTATAGCAAGGGAAATATAATAACCTAAAGGGTGGAGGATGGAGGGGAGGAAAGGTGTTCAGACTTGCAAGAGTCTCACACTTGTGTCTATGTCTTTCTCAAGCCATAGTGCCTCGCTAAATCATTTTTTCCAATCATACCACTATGTCTAAATCTTATATAAATATTTATATCCAAGCTATCTCTTCAGTGGCATATTTTTTTTCAACTTTTACACTCTAAAAGAGGTTCACATATCAAGAGAATAGATCATAAGCTTGGTAAATCTATGGTCAAAATGGATCTAAACCAAAAATTTGTTTTTTAAATCTTCTACCTCTTAGTTTTTATTTTTTATTTTTATTATTATTAAATTTACATAATTTTAATGTTATAAGTGAGTTGAATTTGTTTATAAAATAATAATAATAATTTAAAACATAAAATTACAATTTGACTAAATAATAGAATTTGTCTTCAAAATAAATTTATTTATAATTAAAAATATATTTTAAACAACATTAAATCACAATTTAGGGATAAATTTCACAAGTGTATTTGGATAAAGAGTTAGGGAGAAAGAAAAATACTATATTGAAGAGTTTAATCCTACTCATAATTATTAACAAAAAGGGTACATAGGGGCCAATAATTGTTGGAGAGCCATGTCAAAATAATTGTGGGAGGAAAGAGTATGTATTTTTTGCTCTTCCCAAAAAGTGGAAAGAGAAAAAATATTTCATTTTAGAATGGGAGGCCTATTAAGACAACCAAAAAAATTATGTAAATATTTTGGTAGCTAGCTCTTGGGCTAAAGGAAATAATTTAAAATATATAATTTAATTTAAATCTTATCATATTTATTAATATTCTAATATGAATATCAGTGTAAAAAGTCATGCCCAAAATGACTTGTTTAAATAAAATTTAATTAAAGGTGTCAGTTTCTGTATTAAGAAGCACTACCTCATAGGTATCATGGATTTTGAATGTGAAGCTCCATAACCATATCCTAAAAATGAATATATTTAGTTTTTATTTATAATATATAAATAAAAATTTGACAACACATTATTTATATTTTATTTTCAAAAAATATTTATTTCTTATTTCTTAGTAATTTAAATATGTGATATAATTGTAAAAAGTAAGGTTATCAAGCTTTTATTAATATAAAGATTTAAATGTGATTTTATTTTTTTAAATTAATACTAATTAAAAGTGAATTTGATCAACTCCAAAACCTTTTATAAATAACTTAAAAAATAATTATATTTAAAAAATAAAATAAGTATGATATATTTTTTTAAATGAATTTTTTTTTTTTTTTGTAAGCTTGAGAGGACTACATCTTCATCATGTCCAATAAATCACCCTAAAGACTTCACATCAAGGAGTGCCTTAATAGAGCACCCCTTCACCATATGTAATTTGAATGAAAGTGAATTATTTAATTGATGTGATAATTTTTCCATCACTTAAATATTAATATTGTTAATAATTTTATTATTATGTTTTACTTTTCTTTAATAATGAATGAATAAACATTTTTTCCAATTTTAATTTGAAACAATAAGTAAACACTCATCATTATTGATTTGAAGGAGTACTTACTTAATTTTAAAATTATATTATTATTATCATTATTATTATTTTTGAAAAATAGTAAAAATAAATAAATAAATAATTTAATTTTAATTTACATATTAAAAAATAATTAAATAAAATACTAATAAAAGTTATTTCCAAACATATATATAATACCAAAATTGAAAAGCACAAGTTTCATGCAAGATAGAAAGATAAGTTTGTTGAAAAAAAATGAAAAAGGAAATAATTATAATATTGAGAAGGATTAATGGATGGTATAAAGCTTATGTTGGTCTTGAATAATGTTCAAATCAATAAATTTATAGTTGTAAGAAAAACAAAAATTTCTTTTGAGATTTATGTAGCTCTTGCTATATTATATAGCGTTGAAGTCTTCATGTTGCAACATCTCTAGAATATTATTAAGAAAGATTTAGCTGTGCAGTGTTTTATGTATATTGATTGGGTATGATATTGAGACTTGTGCAGGAATATCATAGCATTTCTTTGACTGAAATGGAAAATTGGAGATTAAATAACAAAACTTTTCCATTCATTTATCATATTGTTGATGCTAGAGAGACGTGGAATTTTGTGCTGAAATATTCATCAGAAGGGTAAACATCGTGGTATTTATAAACATTGAACATTCATTGGAGTTTACGATGATGAAGAAACATTTAGCTCAAGTTCCAAAGTCTATTCAGCGACACTGACTACATTTGTTATGAGCATAACTCAATAACTCAATCGAAAAATGGTATTGAACACTTCGACGATATTTTGAACGAGCAGATCACAATCTTCACGCGTGTGAAAGTCAACAGATGTGCTCCACGACGGTCAATGCAATGATATGCAATATGGCTCCTATTGCTCAAATGGATGTCAAAGCAGTAGATTAGCTTGATGTCTTTGACGGAGTTCCATTCGGTGGAGAATACGTTGAATTCCAAATTTGGTCAGTGTTGAACATAATTTTGGCATTGAAGAGGGTCCAAATGTTGATATTTTTTTTGTTATGTATAGATTTTAGCCAAAGTTCTTTAAAGAACACTTATGCGAATAAAACCAATATCACAGTTTACCTATTTTATACTTTGCTGGCTCTAACGTACATAAGGAAAGTGTGCATTGTACTGGAGCCTTATGCCTACGAGAAATCACATGCCTTGGAAGGAGGGAAAAATTTCAGATGGAGCATGGCAACCAGCGCGCATCCATTGGTTTAATGACAGCTGTTGACTCGAACGAATGGTAAAAAAAACAAAAAACAAATGGTGGCCTCTGGTGTATTGACAGTTGTTTGCTTGAACGAATGGAGGAAAACAAAAGGGTTGACAATGGTCCGTGCTGAAGTGTTTCAAAAGAACTCCCATCTTGCTGCTCCATCTTTTCTGGATTTCATCAGGTCAGCCAGATCCTGAAATTATAGCAAGTTTCAATTGGAAGGTTTAATGTCAATTCGGCTTGCTTTCACAATTCATAGATTTTAAAGAACTTCTGAAAAAACCTCAGCGTAGTTTGCAAGAATCGATCATTATTGCAAAGAAAGAATCTATAAATGGAAAAATTGAGAGGGGATCAAGAGAACGAGGTACATAGAATCTTGGAGCAGGCCTTATATTCCACCAAAATTGCTGAATGCATGCGCATATTCGATGGAAGGGGTTGCTTACCATCAAATATCTCGTCTTTTGATTTTGATTTTGAGATTCCCTCGGCCTGGGCCTCTTCAAATTAAATAGGGAATTACAAGATTCAAAACTTAGGACTAGCATTCAATTAATTTATTCGTGAGTTTCTAAAGAGGGAAACTGATATTTTCAAATCATAGAAATTATTCTGTTACAGGACCTTCCAATACAAAATATCACTGTGTTTGCCAGAGAAAGAGAAAAGTAACTAAAAATAATAATAAGATATGCTGGTACATACTGAATTCGCATTGTAAATACCGTAAGATCCCTGCCGAAGTCATCGCGAGCATAACATCATTTACCGTCTACAATTCTTTAAGATCATCAACACTCCGCCAATTGACAGCGCAACCATCCCAATTTGACAAAGATTTATGATTTACAAGGCACCAGATGGCCGAAGAAAAATAAAGTCTAGGATAGAGAGACAACAAGGCGCCATACTTACCCCATTTACAGCAGTCTTGACAATCTTGAAATCTCCTAGACTCAGGGTCACGTGTTCAATCTACTTAGGGCTTGTTTCTACACCCGGATATCCCTTAATTGGCGTATCGCGGTCCTTAATCCAGACAACTGTCACTAGAAAATACATTATGTACACAATAGAGTACCAGATTACAAGGAAAAGATTGTTGACGGTCATGAACAAAGGTCGCACATTCAATATTATCTCGCTTTTGCTGTTAATCGGCCTTGTGTTAGATTTTGGAGTTTGGCGTGGGATTGTGGGAAGGGATTGAGGATCAGCAACCTTTCTGGTATAGGCCAAGAAAAGTGACATGAGAGACATTTCGTCCCCCTAAAGAATGATGTATTCTTAAGATGGTGTTGGACTCTGCATCCTTCGATCTAACATGCATAAAATGAATCTACCATAGCGGCCTGGAGGGATCCAGGGGAGGGGTTGACGCCAAATTGGCTACATATTTCTCGACAAAATCCAGACTACAATTGTTCTCCGACTCGATAAACGGGACTATAACATGATCAACAATATTCACACAAACCGACAAGAATTTCAAAACCCCGCTTTTCTCTTCCTTCTGCAATCATATAAATAATCGATTACATGTTAGCCTAAAGAAAGTATTGGACAGAGCACGCATGCAATAAGCCTTATATAACAAGTAAAATGATTGAATAAATTCATATTGAAGATGAAAGGACTAACCACAATGTTGGAGAAGCGCTTGTGTTTAATCAAAGTGGCCTCTAGACCTGCTGTTATGGCTCGATATCGATCTGTGTCTTCAATCCTACACTGGAAAGAATGTAACAATTTAAAGATGGTTGGCTAAAGATGCTGGTCGGGGTCATGGGTTCTAAACCCTCCCAATCTTATTGCTTCCTCAATCTTTCATCATTTTTCATTGCGATTCTCTTGACATCAAGAAAATCACCAACTGATTCCATTCTTCTTTTGAAGCTCGTGCTAGGAATCCTGCACCAACAGTTTACTCAACAAGTTGCATCTAGCCCTGCAATTTCACTTTAGAATGAAATTTAGGCCTAGAAACTTTCTAAAAACTTAAGATGTAGCATGGCAAGCAACGCGCATCCATTGGTTTAATGACAACTGTTGGCTCGAACGAATGGTGAAAAAAGAAAAAACATATGGTGGCCTCTGGTGTAATGACAGTTGTTTGCTCGAACGAATGGTGGAAAACAAAAGGGTTGACGATGGTCAGTGGTGAAGTGTTTCAAAAGAATACGCCTTCGGTGTAAAAATAATTTGGGTTAATCATTGAAGTTAGAGCTTGAAGCAATAATGATGCAGGTGGAGGGATAAATCTTTCTTCGTTGACTCCACTAGCTTCCTTAGTTGCGAGGTTGTTCATATCTTGCTTCTTTTGGTTAGTTGCATTCTTTTTCTCGTGCTCCTCCTTCTCAATGCCCTAATTGATTACTTCCAAATCCCACATTGCTTTGCCCAACGCCTCATGCTTTTTATCCATTTTGTTCTATTTTTTCATAATAAAAATTTGTTGCATTTTTCTTCCCTCTACGACTTTTGCAATAAAATCTTTATTGATCCAATATAACTATATTGTCTTCATGTATTCTATCTCCCTACTCCTTGATATTCCCGTGTTTGACATCCAACCCATGAGTTTAGGTGCCATCTGCTCAATTATATATTGTTGCCTTTTCTTTCCCGCCCTAATTTTAATTGTCTCAACTTATTCCTCTATCGAGTTTGCAAAACATTAATGGTAGCGTTTAATTGGTGAGATGGATACCAATTGTGCCTTGATGACTTTCTTCATTGTCCCTGTTATCCTTTTATTGTCTACAAGAGTGAGGTTGACCATGTCTAGTTCCTTTATCTCTTTCTTTGGTCTTGCCCTTCTTCCTACCTACCATCCTTATTCTATAGTTTCTTAGCTTCCAATGACTTGCATAATTAAATCTCTATGCTGTCTTCCAGTGCCAACAAAAGCTTCCCTCCTTGAGTTCGATTAGATTTGCCACAGAGCATTCCAAAACAATGTAACTATTTCAATATACAGCCTAATCAAAGCCACAATTCTTCATGTGACTAGGTAGATGTGCAAATGATGGAGGGTTTTAGGTAGATGTGCAAATGATAGAGGGTTCCTTGAGTTCGATTAGATTTGCCATAGAGCATTCCAAAACAATGTAATTATTTCAATATACAGCTTAATCAAAGCCATAATTCTTCATGTGACTAGGTAGATGTGCAAATGATGGAGGGTTCTAAGTAGATGTGCAAATGATAGAGGGTTCTGCTAGCATGATAAAAGAACTAAACCATTATTTTCCCTTAAGCTCCTATTTGTTCCTCACCTAATTGTCACTATTATGTTGGAGAGTAATTATTGTTTATCCTTATAAAGATGCAATGACTTTTCTCTCTATCTTTCCCAATACTTCATATATAAAAAATTAAACTGTTTTTTTTTTAACATTAACGAGAATATATTATTATTATTATTATTATCATTATGCTACAATCTAACTAGATTATTATTTTTCCTTAAAAATCATTGAAATTCAGGTAAGATTTTAAGAAAAACCAGCAGGGATTTTTGTAAATCCAGGTTATAGCTACCAAACTTCAATATTTTCGGTGCCCTAAAGGTTTTCGATGGTGTTGAATCCATTTCCACCATCAAAAACATGATTTAAACACTACTATTACAAGATTTCTTAAAAAAAAAATTGTCCAGATTTTGACCAATTTTGACTGTTCGGCCAATTCCTCTGGCTACGTAGACAACTCCTTATTATTATTATTCAATATTAAAGTCACAACCAAGCCAGACACCAAATTGGTGTATGAGACTTCCTTGTTTGTGGAACAATAGACCCACCTAATAAGAGAAAACACATGATTTTAACCATTAGACCACTCAAACTGTATATAAAAACACTAAACAAAAAACTAAAGTAAAAGTAAATTACATCCATTACTTATTTCCAAATCAGAACTTATTAGGCTCAAGATAATGTGTGTCTACAACCTTATTCTAGAAAATGTTACATATTTCATCTACTTTAAAATCCTCGTAGTGACAACATTCATTAATACTTAAAAAAAAAAACAATTTAGTGAATGTAATACCAAAAAAAAACTGATTACCTCACACAGCTACTCTGAAAAAAAAACTGATTTCCTCACACTAAGTCGAGCAAGGGGCATCCCAAAAAACCATATGAATGAATGAATGGTATTTTAATGTCCACGAGACTAAAAATAGTCTATGGGACCACCAACTTCCTTGTTTTTTGCCTTCTGCAATTCAATCATTTTCTTACTCAAATTGATTATGAGCTGACCCAACCTTATAACGGTTCCATCACTGAAAAGACAATGCCACAGAATTGATGTTAACATATTACAGTAACTATCCCTGATGTCTCTGAAAGCGTTACATTCCAAAATGAAATGTTTTTCTGATTCCACTGCCCTAGAAGTGCAAAAAGTACATACCCTTTCTTCCCAAGCTTCTTTAGGTCTCTTCCACCGTCCCGTTTCACATCGAAGTTGATGTGAGTTAGTTCTTAATTGAGCAATAAGAACCTTTGCCCTCCATGGAATGCTAGCTCCAATGTATTCTTTTTGTTGGAGTTCACAAGTGGGGTTGAATTCCTGAACATATTACTTCTTCTTTCTACCTAACTCTTTTCCCCATATACCCTTACGGAACTTCTCCAGCACAAAATTCTTTAGTTCCTTGCTATTTGTGGGACATGCATTGAAGTAAATATTCCATTTTTTGCATCCATTTGTTGTTTTGTCTCATCCATGATTTCTTTCTTTCACTCATACTTTCATTGAAGATAACTTTCGGCGATCTACCTTCTCCCATTTGCTCCATTCTCTTTAGGTACCTTATAAGACGCACTATGGCAATTGCTTCGATGGGCGCTGCCCCTGTGTCACTCATCATTATCTCATAGGGAACTGAACTTTTTACTTTGAACTTACTCATGATCAAGCATTTTTGAAATTTTTCAATTTGTTTCCATTTTAAAACATAGACGATGCTAGTTCACAATTCACACCTATATAGTATCACTAAACAAACAGAAAGTCCAAAAAATACTTTGATCATGTTTCAATCCCATAACTCTACTTCTTTACCTCTATTTATTTCGAAAACCATACTGGCCAACGAACACTGCTACCCTGTTGCTTTATTGTGTTCTACTTCAATATTACGGGTACTGTCGACGCAAGGCACGCTTCTTCGCGCGTCAGTACAATGCTTTTTATTTAAAACACAAACCCTGGTTGTCGCCACCTCCAGAGCTTATATTTTCTGCAGGTTCAAGGAGGTCCCTCGATCGAATCCCAATCCTGGTTCTGCTGCCATGGGGTTAGAGAAGATGAAAAATCTCCAGGTTAGCTCTGTCACACAGCTGAAATTCCAGGAGAAGCTCAAGAAGAAAGCGAAGTCGGGAGGGTTCGAGTCTCTGGGACTGAGTCCCCCGGTTTTCCGAGGAGTGAAACGGAAGGGTTATCGAATTCCGACCCCCATTCAGCGCAAGACTATGCCCCTTATTATGGCCGGACTGGACGTCGTGGCCATGGCTCGGACGGGGTCTGGTAAGACGGCGGCCTTTCTCGTCCCCATGCTCGAGAAATTAAGGGAGCATTCTGCAAGCGGTGGCGTTAGGGCTCTGATTCTGTCGCCGACCAGGGAACTCGCGCTTCAGACGTTTAAGTTTTCGAAAGAGCTTGGTCGCTACACAGGTCAGTGAAGAATTCTAGTTTATGTTTTTTTGAGTTTTCTGTATGAAGTGTCTCAATTGCAGCGGTTGTTTTCGGTGACATTGGGGTTAATCCATGGGGTTTAAGTTTGTTAACTCGGGAATTTTTCTTTTCTGCAGACCTTCAGACTACTCTGCTTGTTGGTGGAGACAGCATGGAGACTCAATTTGAAGAACTAGCTAAAAGTCCAGATGTTATTATTGCAACTCCTGGCCGTCTCATGCATCATCTTGCCGAGGTAGACGAAATGTCTCTGAGAACTGTGGAATATGTTGTTTTTGACGAGGCAGACCGTTTATTTGAGATGGGTTTTGCAGACCAATTGCGAAAAATACTTGCCCAGTTGAGTGTTAACAGGCAGACTTTGCTTTTTAGTGCAACTCTACCTCGATTGCTCGCTGAATTTGCAAAGGCAGGGCTTCGGGATCCTCAAATTGTACGACTTGATTTAGAGACTAAGATCAGCCCCGATCTCAAACTCACGTTCTTTACCGTGCGACCTGAAGAGAAATGCGCTGCATTGCTCCATCTGGTGAGAGAGCAGATTGGTTCCGATCAACAGACATTAATTTTTGTCGCAACAAAGCATCACGTAGAATTCATCAATGAATTGTTTAAGGAAGAAGGGATAGATATCTCTATTGTTTATGGGGACATGGATCAAGCTGCCCGCAAAATTCATCTTGCAAAGTTTAGAGCAAGGAAGACAATGTTACTTCTTGTAACTGATGTTGCTGCTAGGGGGATTGACATTCCTCTGCTGGATAACGTAGTGAACTATGATTTTCCTCCAAAACCCAAACTTTTTGTTCATAGAGTGGGGCGCGCTGCTCGTGCTGGCCGAACTGGCACAGCTTATTCGTTTGTCACATCAGAAGACATGCCATATCTTTTGGATCTGCATTTGTTTCTCTCAAAACCTATTCGACCGGCTCCAACCGAAGAAGCGGTTGCAAGTGATAGGGAGAATGTATTGACTAAGATCAATGAAGCAATGGAAAAAGGGGAGTCCGTGTATGGACGTTTTCCACAGTCAGTTCTGGATCTTGCTTCTGAAAGAATTCGAGAGCTCATTGACGGAAGTACAGAGGTGATTGCTTTGCAGAAGGCATGTACCAATGCATTTCATTTGTATTCCAAGACAAAGCCAACCCCTTCAACGGAATCTGTAAAAAGAGCAAAGGGATTGCCTCGAGAAGGGTTGCATCCAATTTTTAAAAATGAAATTGGGGCTAACGAGACAGCAGCTTTGGCTTTTTCCGAGCGCTTAAAAGAATTCAGGCAAGTTCATTGTTGATGTTAAGAATTCGCTGATATTTTTCTGTCTTTTGCAAATTTAATCTTTTTATTTTTTTATTTTTTTGTAAATGCACAACGTAGGGATGTCTAAGCAAATGTTACCTGGAGGCCATGTCTTCTCAAGTAAAGATGTTGCTGTCTTGGTGTCACTTAACCTTTGTGTTCCTTTAATCATTCTGGAAAGAGGGTAGCCTTTAGTAGCCTGGCATTTTTCTCTTACTTATTGTCAAGAAAATGGTTGGCAGGAAGCTGCCTTGTTTTAAAGCGCGTATTTTGACTGATGCTTGCAAATTTTAAGTTGTTTTTACCACTACGACACCCGGCTAATTAGTGCTTAGACTGGTTCTATCTTGGCTGCAAAGTGTTGTGTTTCAGCCTTTTTAGATACAAGGGACCGGCTTTTTAATCAAAATGGTGCAGTAACATCTGCTGGTTTATTCTGGTTGATTGCAGGCCAAAGCAGACAGTTCTGGAGACTGAAGGGGAAGCAGCAAAAGCAAAGCGTCTTCTTGTAATTTTCGCACCCTTTCAACAGATTTATCAACAAGGGATTTCCTTATTTTAGATTTTGCAGTGGTTGACTAACAAATCTCAGTGATGGAATTCAAATATTCAGTTTTCTCAGAAACTTGATATTTTACTATGCAGTCGCTTTCTGCCAGAATAAATGGAACCTTTTTTCTGTTTAAAAACTTATACATTAATAGTGTTATGGTTCCAATCTCCATTAAGAGTGCTTGCAAGTTAGTTTTTTTGAAATTTGAAACCACTCCCTTGTTTATAGAAATAACTTATGTTGATAATATTACATTCCTTTGTCAAAATAATATATATCTGTATTTTCTTGAGAAAGCTTGCATTATTCAGCAAGGTCATTTACATGTTAGTTGCACTCTCCAACAAACTATTCTATCTATGACAGAGGATTAAATAATAAATACTCACACCATCTATTAAGACAAAGTAAATGGTAGTACCCAGATTACATGTGGCCAATAAAGACCATAAAATGTTCAATTAATTGCAAGCAACACAAACAGCCTCGCTGGACAATTTGATGTTTCAACTTTCCACTAATAAGGATTGCCTTGCCTCGTTTTATAGTGGTATAGATAAGCAAATCAAATTAATTCGAAGTAGAAACAAACCATGGGTTATATCTAGCCAATAGAAAGAATGTCCAAAGGAGAACCGAGAAACAATTCTTCAAATCAGGGAGTTACCATTGAATATTTGGAGAACAGAAGTGGGGAATGCACAGCATCATAGCTTTTAAGGGCAGAAATAGGAAAACTAATTCCAAAATGTGTTATCTATATCAAATGAAGCCTGTTCAGAAACAACAAAGGGCCTCTTAATTCGATGATATACCCATTTGATGTACTTCATACATCAAGTTACTAAGGGCATCATCAATAGGGAGGTGTTATAGGCTACCTTGCAATTGAAAGACAAAAACAAGAAAATTGGTGTCAAAGTGTTAGCATGAATGCAGACCTACTCTTGGACTACATGTAATCAAATCCATTATTATCTACACACTGGAGCATGCTACCCACACTCGTCGGGAAAGTCATATGGCCATCTCAAATTTTATAACAGAGCTCATCTTCTGATGGTAATTAGCAATCACTGCACAGTAGAGCGTAACCTCACTGTCCTTTCAGCAGAATTTTAAGAACAGTCGAAACTTATGATGAACTGTCCAGTGGGCTATCCACAGCAGTTCGCCGATCACTATAAATGATGAATATGATAGTACTAGAAACATGCTTTAAGTTTCCTATCCCGTGAACTAAGATGGCTAAGAATGAAGATTCTTGATAGGCATGCTTTCATTAGTTTCTAATGTCAGTATTAGAGTTGATGCTATTTATAATGTACATCCAATCTGGAGGTTGTGAACAAGCTTAGATTCAATGGACAACATGGACAATGATAATTTTCACTACTGTAAAGTTAAATTCCTTAATTTTTAACATTTTTAGCCCTCAGGGCATGTAAGGGTAATTGCATTTGTGGATTAGGTGAAAATACAGAGTGCAAGTTCATTCTCATTATGTTCAATGTGCTTATTTTAGTGTCTTTATAGATTGTGTTATTCTGTCTTGCACATGTTTTATGTGCTTAAGGAGTGTGTTTGCCATGGCTTTTTAGGTTGAGTTGTCTTGCTAGGGTTCCTTAGGTATACCGTATGACAGACTCTATGTGGGTATTCTTTAATTCACTCCCAAGCTAAGTTGCACTGGTACCTGAGCCTGTCCAGGGTTCCTGTCTTCCGTATTGGATTCAGGAACAGGGAATTCATCCCATGAACACACACGAGTGGGGACGACAGTCTGAAATGGTACCTGAATCCTGATTTTGGGTCCTTTTGAGTCATGCTGTCCGCAACAAAATTTTTGTTTTTAATTTTACAAAAGGCCAGAGAATGCAAGAATAGCATGACCCCTTCCCCCCCAAATTCTATTCCTTCACTTACCTCACATCTACATGCACTCAAAATAGTAAATCACACTCTCATTTTTATCATTTCATTTCCAGCAGTGAAAGGATTTTAGTGCTCTATTCTTGCTAAAAAATTTGTGGACAATGATAGACAGTGAAGTGGTGAAGTGGACTGAATGTAGTACGCCATATGTACTTGCCACTTGGTTTAACTTTTTAAGACTTGAGAGTTGAGACTTATTCATGTCAATTTCAATTTTTTAATTATAATTATCAAGTTGACTGTTCAGTTTTTTTTTGTTCAAAACTTCTATGAAGCAACGTGCATGTTTTTGTTGTTTATTGCTGAAAATGAAATTTTGCAATATGCATGTTTTTAAAATTTTTAATAAATTTTATTATATATTATATTGTTCCCTCTTCCAAAAAGTGCCATCCTTGCCCCTGACCCCGAACCCAAGTACCCTGGCAACTTAGCTCCAAAGGACTGCATGGGTGTTAGTGCTGTTGTAAGAATCTAAACATGAGGTCAGTGCTCCAACTGTTCCTTGATATGCCATATGGCCACAATATATTCCAAGATTGTTATTATGAACCTCTTTAAAAAATTATTTGGCCAACATGGAATTAACTACATTACATTTCATAGAACACCATTTTCTCATGTATTATTGAAACTTGCAGGTACCTGTTAGCCAGGCTGTTGATGTAATGAAAAAAAAGAGAGCTATACATGAACAAGTCATAAGTGCTTCCCAACAACAGAGGACAACTCAAAAGGCGGAGAACAATTCAAATGTATGTATATTAAAAATCGTGATCCCCTTTGCTTGCTTGGAATATGATTAGATGACAGATTAATTCAAGGTTCACTGTCATTTATTACATTTCAACTTTGCAAGATTTTACGATAACATCTACCAAATGCGCTTTTTAGCTGATATCTTGTTATTCCACTATTCTGATTGGTAGTATTATATGCAATATTGCTTTGTGATTACTATCAAGATAAGTTGCAAGAAGCAAAATGTGGTTGGTTATGATTTAGGGGAAACTAATTTTTTTTTTTTTTTTGAAAGTCAATGCTTCTATAGAATATGAGATATTGCAGTTTATAGATGGTGAAGAACAATGAGAGAAGGTTTTACATTGATTCTTTCCAGTTAAAAAACCATTCAAAACTGGTCTAGGGGTTTCCTGCAGATTTTGGAAGATCTGGATATACAGAATATGACATGTTGTACTTTATAGATGGTGAATGACATTGAGGGGAAGAGTTCTTATCTTTCTGGTTAAAAATGATCAAAACTATTTGAGCAGTTTCCTGCAGATTTCAGAAGGCTGGATAGATCTGCAGGATGCTAGTTCGGTTAGGTATGAAGGCCAGGAACCATGGGGATGGGACCTGCTGAGCTGCTTAAATTAGAAGATTGGTTTAAGTGCAATTTTGTTATTGTTTTGATTGAGGATTTTCCTTAATATGTGTGGTTCTTGGAACTTAATTGTGAAAAGTCTTTAGCTGCTTATTCTACATGCTAGAAATATGGGACAGGTAAGAGAATTGAAGATCTTCTAAATGCCGCAAGATTCTCTATTCAAGAGGCATTTGAGGTCCACTCGGAACATATTTTGGAGTTTGTAGTTTGCTGACTCTTTTGGAGACACAGGTGAATATCTGCAGGTCAGCATTCTTTGTTGATATTTGCTTGTAAGGACTGTCTTTGGGTAGATTATATATTTCTCCTGAGAACATGGTAGCAAGGTTTGATGACTCAGACTTGAGCCATAATCAAATTGGTGCCTAAAGTGAGCTGTAACTACACAGCCTGGTAAAAGCTCACTGCTAGTGAGCTTTTCTCCTCTGTTTTTGGTGCCCCATGATTATGTTTGAGCTCGAGCCAAGCACTTGTTGGGCATCACAATACAAAAAATACAAAAAAGGATCAATGGCAGTCTGTCAAGCTTTTGTAAATTTTTTGCTGGGTAGTAGTTGTACTCTTAGTCTCTGGCCTTGCAGAGTCTTTTGCTGAGTTGTCCAGCTTCTATGGTTGAGAATGCATTAGCTGGACTTTTGGGTAAAATGTCTCTATGATTCTATAATAAATAAAATGACGATTTTGTTCATTCTTGCTGGAACGAATTCTTGTTAAAAATCATTGATTACTTAATGTGGTATCACTCTTGGAGTGAAGTTTATTTTAATGCTATGAGAAAAATTTGGCAATTGGATGGTACTTGATTTACCGACATTTTGTTGGAGCCTTAATGTCACCCTTTAATAATTTAAAATGTAATCACTTTTGTCAAACAATTGAAAAATGTTCACGTGGAGGGAAGGAATGGTATTGGCACAGAATCCTGAATTTAACTCATATATTGCCTAAAAAGCTTTTGCATTACATGTTAGAATGCTAAAGATTCATGATATTTCCTGAAAAGCTAATATTATTTTGGAGTCCGTCAATGAGTCATGACCAAAAGCATTAGGCAGGATTTGTATGTACAGTCGTGCTAAATCAACAGGAAACAGTGTAATAAGCCTTTTGTAAATTTTTGTAGATGTTCTATGCTTGATGCAACTTTACTTTAAACCCGATATCAAATAGAAATCACATACATAAACATGAAAGTAAAATGCTGATAGAACATACCAATAGATCGACGTAAGACAAGCCAAAAATACACTTGATCACCAAAATATATGTGTTGAGGTGTGTTACGACGGTCAACAGGATGCTTCAACCAACAAAGTCTCCTCACGGTCAGCCAACCAGAAGTGTCACAAAACCCTCAAGACAGCTCTACTACAGTCAACCCAAAGTCAACAAAAGTCAACGCTGTTCAGTCAACGGTCAACACAGAAAAGCAACAGCAAAAAATCAATGCATTACGGTCAAAGGTCAATGTCCAGCCTCGTTTTTTGTGCCAAAAAATGCGGACTGCAGAGATCAAAGCGTTGGGAGTTTGAGGTCAGGTTGACCAAGCGTTGACCAAAGTCAACGCTGCTCAAATCTGCGCTGAAACCCTAGGTCAGATCAGAAAACCCTAGCTGCTGTTTTCCCACGTGTGAGTGAAGAGAAGCCTCCAAATGTGAGATCGATCCTCTTAGATGCAAGAGAGAAATGTGTGATGAGTGATGGTGAAAATGACTTCCAACGTTGACCAATATATATCCATCTGTGAGGGTGTGTGACTGATCTGTTGGGGCTCCAAGCCTACATTACAATTCTGGCCGACCTTGCACATAAGTGGAATTAATTCAAAATAAATGTTTTGCTCATCCGATCAAGATGATCTTTAGATCGATCTGGCACCTCTCCGAAAGAGGAATCCAATAAAAATATTGGCATCATCATCTGAGCATCACAACATGGAGTTTGGACCTAGTTGCCCAAAATTAACACTCCCTTTCAACTAGGGAGAACTCCATCCACCTGTGCCATCCAAATATCGTGCGTCATCCCGTTGTAACTTGCTTTGTTGGCTTCTTTATTTCAGAACAAAAGGCGAGTCACAAAGACAACACTCCTAGCTCACAAAATAAGCTAAGAGGTCTGAAACCTCTATAGGACTCAAAGGAGTCGCATACCAACTCGAAGTTGGTTTAACTGACCCAAAGTCAGTTGGAGGTCCGAAACCTCACTAGAGTTGATCCCAAATCAAGTGGTTGGACACGTGCCATCCTAGACATAGAGAGTACGACAATATTCGATGTGTCCATCGGTCTTGCTACTGATCTCTAGCTTTTCCCATCTCATTGGCCAAGATGAGAGGGCACTTCCCATGAGTCTGGGGCTTCATGGGTAGGATGCATACAGGGCACAGATCAAAGAGAGGTGAACCAACTCAATATCATAACGGTGGGGCAGAAACGCACCAACAAGGTTTGGCAAGCCTAGCCCTGTGGTTGCTTATAGCTCCAAGAAGCTATCCCCAAAGCCCCTTGGAGCTACCAGAGCTCATCGTCCAACAGGACCCTCAGCATAGGGTCGTTCCACGATTCCAAGATTCTCATGGAAGGTTAGGAACTTGACCTTCCCCAAGGGCTTTGTGAGAATATCCGCGACCTGCTCGTCAGTTCCTATATGATCGAGCCTTATCACGCCTCGTTGTACCATATCCCGGATAAAGTGGTACCTGATATCAATATTCTTGGATCGATCGTGGAACACAGGATTCTCTGACAAACGAATCCCACTCTAGTTATCACAAAGGATAACGGTGGTTTCTAGCACATGCACGAACAACTCACTGAAGAGCTTTTGCAACCAAACAACTTCACAACAAGCCATACTCGCTGCTATTATTTGCCTCAGCGGTGCTCAAAGCCACCGACTTCTGCTTCTTGCTCATCCAATATATCGAAGCAGACCCAAGTGTGAAGCAACATCCAGATGTGCTCTTGCGATCCACCACACAGCTAGCGCAATTGGCATCGGTATATCCATGGAGTCTCAAACAACCGGCAGTGTATCTCAGCCCATGGTTTATCATGCCCCGAAGATATCTCAACGGATTCTTGGCACCAATCCAGTGAATGTGATGAGGATTAACCATGTGTTGACCCAAAGTGTTAACTGCAAAACATACGTCCGGACGGGTGTTCACTAAGAACATCAGGGCCCCTACGAGTGGACGATACTCGGTAGGATTTGCTAGCATGGTCCCAATAATGTTTCCACTCAACTTCTTAGAGTTTAGCTCCATCGGTGTCGACACGCACTTATAGTCCACCATTCCAAATCTTTCCAGTAGCTTCACAATGTATTTTCCTTAAGAGAGGAAAATCTCGCCAGGTCTCTACTAGACCTCCAGGCCTAGGAAGTAATGCATCAATCCTAGGTCCATCTCGAACTCAAAGCGAGCTCCCTCTTACACCGATGAATGAGAGGGTCAACACCTGTCAGGAAGAGATCGTCCACATAGAGAACCAGAATGAGAGGCTTTTCTCTATTAACCTTGAAGTAAAGGTTCAGATCAACATTACTACGAGTGAAGCCCATCTTCATCAAGTAGCTATCTATCCTCTCGTACTAAGTCCTGGGGGCTTGCTTCAACCCATAGAGGGATTTCTTCAACCTGCATACATGGGTGTCTCTATCCTAGACTTCGAACCCCAGAGGTTGCTCCACATACACCTCTTCCTTTATCGAACCATGTAGAAATGCGTTCTTCACATCCATCTGATGAAGATTCCATCTTTGCATAGCAGCAAGGGCAATAATAGATCGGATGGTGGTATATCTGGCCACATGTGCAAATATATCATCATAATCTATGCCTTCCTTTTGAGAGAAGCCTCAGGCAACGAATCTTGCCTTGAACTTTTCAGCACTACCATCAGATCCATGCTTGATCTTATAGAGCCATTTCGAGGTGACAACAAGTTTGTCCTCTGGTCTTGGAACCACATCCAAGACATCATTCTTCATAATGGACTCGTATTCTTCGTGCATAGCATCCTTCCAAACTTGATGCTTTACGACTTCTTCAAATGATCCAGGCTCAGATTGTATGATTGTACTCATGGCTGCTAGATACCCTTGGTATCTATTCGACTTCTTGCTTTCACGGAATGTCCCTCTTGGGGCCATATGTCTCTTAGCTTCTTCGAGAGTATCTTGGAGCCATGCGAGTCTTCTCTTCCTTGAAGGAGGTGGATCAATGGGGTCCATCGGTCCTTCAACATCGGGCATCATCTCATCCTTCGGCTCTTCCTAATTCCCAGAGCTTACATCATGATCTTCCTCAGAGCTCGGAAGATTTATCACTTTCCTGAGGGAAGCATCTTCATCAAAGGTAACATTGTGGTATATCTCCACTTCTCTTTGACCAGACACATAGACTCTATAAGCCTTCGAAGTTTCACTGTAGCCCATAAACATTTCCTTCTTCCCAGAAGCATCCAACTTGCTTCTCTTCTCTTTCGGCACATGAAAATAAACAGGACATCCAAAAACTCTAAAATGTGAAACATCAATTTTCTTACCAGAGAAGACCTCTTCGGGAGTTTTGGAGTCCAGAGCGGAATGTGGGCATCGATTTTGTATGTACACAGTAGTGTTCGTAGCTTCTGCCCATAGAAACTTCGGAAGACCTTGCTCACATAGCATGGCACGAGCAACTTCCACAATGGTCCTGTTCTTTCTTTCAGCAACACCATTTTGCTCAGGAGTATACACAGTTGTGGTCTCCCCCTTAATGCCAGCTTCTCTGCAAAAGTTATTGAACTTGTTCGTCTCATATTCAGTGCCATTATCGGTCCTCAAAATCTCGATCTTCTTCCCTGTTCGATTTTCCACCAAGGCTTTTAAGGTGCGAAACCACATGAATGCTTCATCTTTCTTCAAGAAGTATATCCAGGTCTTGCGAGAGAAGTCATCTATAATCGTCATGTAATAAGAACATCCTCCCAAAGATGTCACGGGCAACATACCATACAGATCAAAATGTATCAATTGCAAGACATCAGATGTCTTTGTGACACTTGAGTGGAAAGGTCCCCTTGTATGCTTTCCTTCGGCACAACCCTGACAAACACCTTCATGATCATTTTTGAATTCGGGCATCCCTGTCACCACCTTCCTTGTTGCGGGAAGGGCTTTGTAATGAAGGTGTCCAAACCTCTGGTGCCATAGTTCAGTTTGACGAATAGTATCACATGTCATAACCCCTAGTGGACTTCCTCCAACCTGGTAGAGTGTATCAACTCTAAACCTAATCGTAAGAGCTTCCTTGAGACTCTTCTTTCACATGCGTACCTTTCCATCGACGAATGCCACCTTGAAACCTTTGTCTTCCATGGCCGAAATAGACACAACGTTCTTCTTCAAATTAGGTACATAGAGTACATCTTGCAAGCGAAGGACTTGACCTTGAGATAGATGGAGGGTCATAGTCCTCTTCCCTTTCACAGAATAGGTGGCAAGGAAAATCAAATCAGAAAGCGCTTCTTTAAACCCAGTGAGGTGTCTTGAAGCACCAATATCAATCAACCAGACATCCATGGTGTCGGGTGGAGATGCAGCAGAAACGACAGATACAAGAATGAATTCATTTTTCTTATCATCAATTGTTGATTTATGGTAGCATCGGATGTGCTCTAGCCTTGTAATTTTGTATACAGGCTAAGACACATGTATTCCATAATACACAGAAATGGTTTTGGAAAATTCCACTTAGAGATGGTCTAATTAAATTAATTAACGGTTTTTTAATGTTTTCTTAAGTCTAAACTTAGGGAAACTGATTAATTAAAGGGTATTAATTAAACTAAGTGTGAATCTTCTAGATAAAGTTATGGATCACCTCCAAGTTAATCTTAGCCCTTGATTATGTTTTAATCTTGGTTGTTGAAGAGTCAACAAAAGAATATAAGAAGGAGGGTGAGGGGCCTATGGAAAACACATCAGACGGAGAAAGAATCAAGAGATTGATTTCTTCAGCGGAAGGTAGAATCAAAGTGATTCTCGATTGCAAAGAGGGGAAGGTGAAATCTCCAGGAGGGAGAATTTGTGAAGGATAAAGAGTGCAGGAAGAGAAGTGAGAAGGGAGCCATAGCAACAACGTAGAGATATCCGAGTAGTAGTTACACTGGGCCAGCGCAGAGCAACAAAGGTAGTTTCGATTTCACTTGGAGAGACAACTGAGGGTTCATCCAGTATCCGGAGGGCATTTCTGGAAGAGGAGAAAACTCTAGTCTCACACATCAGTGAGCACCGAGGCAGCCACAACGAGCAGCAGCAGTAGTGACACAGTGACAGCGTGAGTGACGCAGTCACTGTGCAGAAATCATGCAGAGCCACTTAGTGTGGGTGCAGGTCAATGCCAAAACTTCGTGGTGAAGTGAGAACTATCTGACTAAGCCTATTCTCATAAGATTTCTTCAGGTGATTGATTGATAATTACAATCACACATTTGTACTCATAATTTCTGCATAATAAAGAAACCCTCAGATCTGTTGCACCGGTTTTTTCGCATTGGGTTTTTCCGGGGACGATTGTCCAAAAATAACGGTATCTATGTGTGAATACTTGTGCTATTTCTTTTATGTTGTTTATTGATCGTGAAGTCTGCAACATATTTTTTATTGATATTTAACGTAGTGAAATGTTAAATAATTGTATTTGAGAATGCAATAGAAGAAATATAATAAGTAGTTGCAGTAGGATT
This sequence comes from Pinus albicaulis, assembly GCA_034641835.2. Lineage (NCBI taxonomy): Eukaryota > Viridiplantae > Streptophyta > Pinopsida > Pinales > Pinaceae > Pinus > Pinus albicaulis. The sequence continues at coordinate 597,763,528 of CM076576.1, forward strand.
CTACATTACAGAATTTTCACATCAACAACATTAGATTCCTCATACCTGGAATTTCTTGACCTTTTGAAAGGTTGCCCATTTCCATTGCGACCAGAAGGAGCCTTCCTCTTTCCTTTGAACTTGTTGTTCCCTTGATTGCCATTCCTCCTGTTGTTGTTGTTATCATCATCCTTGGGAGAATCCCTTCTATTAGGGCATTCTCTAGCATAGTGGCCAGTCTTGTTACACGTGTAACATCTTCCTTTCTTTCCTTTGACCGCAGCTCTTCCATGGTTCCTCAGACCACCATTGTTCTTCTTCTTAGCACGAGCGATGAAGGCAACATTACCTTCATTTTCATATTCCATCATTCTTGTTTCCTCTTGAGTGCATCTCGACAATACTTCGTCAAAATTAGGAATCACATTATTATTGAGAATGGTAGTAATTGACGTACAAGCGCACTGTTCCCGTGCAAACTCGATTTAAAATCTTTAAACCACAATTAACTCTCAATTAGGCTCTTTTTAACTATATCGCATTTTCCAGAAAATATTTCAACTCTACTGATTTCGTAAATCGGCAAACATAAGATTTCACATATCGTGAATCTTAACTTATCTCACTTCGGCTCTTCGCAACTTTACACTTGTCGACACTTCGCGGATTTACCTTTATCGCATGTCGCACAAAATAACAAACTCGGCCGATCGCGCAATACATATATCGCAATGTTTGCGATTTCGCAAATCGCTGCGAATACCTTATCGCATATCGGGTATCGCTTCTTACAACCTTTAACTTGTGATAACTTAACAATAAACATATAAATCGTTGATAGCGATGTGGCGAAATATTATATCGATGCGATGCGATGTTTCACAATTTTTAACATTTGCGATGCGATATATGACTTAAGTTTGGGGATTTGCGACGCAAACATAAAAACTTGGTTTTTGGCCGAAATCACAACACACAGGTTTGCGATAAAAACACAGAATTTTGCCTAATTTCTTTTAAGTCTTGGAACTTGAAATATCACACGGTTATGCCTTTAAACAGGTTTAATTCAAATCTCTGAGGCGAAGACAAGAAATTATAAATACATAGAAGGATTAATACCCGGTTTGTTTAACTCCTGCCATAAGTGATCCTTAGCAGGTTTTGGATGAATGCATACACACAGGAACAATAACTTGCACATCTATTCTTCAATCAATTACTCAGAAAATAAAAACACAGAGTTATTTGCCCTTTTCAACTTGCTTACATCAACTCTTCGCTCTCTCTCTGTCCTCTCTATCCTTCCTCTCGCTCTATCCTTCCTTTATACTAAATGCACTCACTATTTTTAACAAACTAACAAATAAATCCTTATTCCAAGGTTCGATACATTTCATTCTAACAGTCTTATCTTTTTCCTACTAATTTAGAATTGCTCTAACTATTACAATAAATGAAATAAAAGAAAATTATCACAATAAATAAATAAAAGTAAATTCGAGCGATCCAACCCTCTCTACTAAAAGATAATTTGACCACACAGGCCAGTGAAATTCATATCATGTGATGCTCCTGCATCAGTGATGAATACATGCCATTCAGAGGGGAGACCTCCAAGTGCGGTGAGATTAGTTTCTCGATGGGCTGTTGTTTCCCCAATGGCAAGAAGATTATTCTTGATTTCAGGGAACTTCAGAAAATAGGATTGAATGGATTCATCCCTGCCTTTCTTGAGATTCTTCAATTGGTTCATAAAGAAAAGAACTTGATTTGCATTGTTAGCCCTGAACATATTGACCAACTTATCATACATCTCCTTAGATGCGCCTAGCTTAGAGATGTAGGCAACCACACTCTTATGGATGGAATCCCGGATGATCAGCTTGGCTTTGATTTCCCCTTTCTTATACTTTGTCTTGGTGGCAGTAGGTGCAGATGATGGAGGCTCTTATATTTTACCCTACACATAGTCCATGACATCTTGGTCTTCCAAGATCAGATCCAAAGACATCTTCCAAGCATGAAAGTCAGACTTGCCAGTCAACTTGTCATCAACTTTGAAGCCATTATAATTTGAGGTACCCATGAGTCCTTGACAAAAGCTACTTCTTCGGTGATTGCTCTCAATACAAACTTGGGCTTTGTCTTCACCTTAGCTCTGATACCATGTAAATTTGCTTAGATGTTCTATGCTTGATGCAACTTTACTTTAAACCCGATATCAAATAGCAATCACATAAACATGAAAGTAAAATGCTGATAGAACATAACAATAGATCGACGGAAGACAAGCCAAAAATACACTTAACTCGATCAACAAAATATATGTGTTGTGGTGCGTTACGACGGTCGACAGGATGCTTCAACCAGCAGAGTCTCCTCACGGTCAGCCAACCAGAAGTGTCACACAACCTTCAAGATAACTCTACAATAGTCAACCCAAATTCAACAAAAGTCAATGCTGTCCAGCCAATGGTCAACGCAGAACAACAACATCAAAAATTCAACGCAGCACGGTCAAAGGTCAACGTCCAACCTTGGTTTTTGTGCCCAAAAATGCGGACTGCAGAGATCGAAGTTTTGGGAGAGTTTGAGGTCAAGTTTTTGGTCAACACTGCTCAAATCTGCACTGAAACCCTAGGTCAGATCAGAAAACCCTAGTTGTTGTTTTCCTACGTGTGAGTGAAGAGAAGCCTCCAAATGTGAGATCGATCCAATCAGATGCAAGAGAGAAATGTGGGATGAGTAATGGTGAAAATGACCTCCAATGTTGACCAATATATATCCATCTGTGAGGGTGTGTGACACATCTGGGGGCTCCAAGCCTACATTACAATTCTGGCCCCCCTTGCACATAAGTGGAATTAATTCAAAATAAATGTTTTGCTCATTCGATCAAGATGATCTTTAGATCGATCTTGCATTTGTCCGAAAGAGGAATCCAATAAAAATATTGGCTTCGTCATCTGAGCATCACAACATGGAGTTTGGACCTAGTTGCCCAAAATTAACACCTTTGAAGTTTGAAAGTCTTTGAAATATGTAAATAAAGAGTGGCAGTTAACAAATGCTATTAGCATTGATGATTACAATGATCCAAGAGCATCGTGAGGAGTTGCCATGGTGGTTTATGGATAATGTTAGGATATATAAGTAAGCAAACAATTATGTAAAATCAGATCAACTTATATTATTGAATACTTTATTACTATAATCTCAAGATTCGTAGTTATCCTAGATGTTCTTATGAAGTGTCACATTAGAGTTGATTTAATTGGTATCAGGCTAGAATTTGGACTTATGTTGTCTATTATTTATTTGAACATCATTTTCATCTTTGTTACTCTTCGACAACCTCCCACCTATGTCTTCTCTCCTCTCTCTGCTTGCCACCTTTTCTCTAAGTGAGACATTAGGAGAGTAGTTAGAGCTATTTGTACTGATAGCACAGCTGATGAGGAAGGCCTCCAGGCCAGATTCCTTGAGCATGGTGTATCTTCAGGCTTGCCCCCCCTCCTGGACTAGACACTTTATTTATCCAATCCACTAATCAGGTAGTAGTTTTTGTCTAAACAACTACTGGACTATCATGGCAGGTCATACATTCTCCAAGCTTTATGCCACAGTATTACACCAGTGGCTTTTTGAGGAGTTGGAGGGCTACCATTTTAGGCCTAGAGGAGATGCAGTTTTTTGCCGCAACTACCAAACAACTGATCACATCTTCACACTTCGAGCCATTATTGAGGAGGCTAGTCATCCCTCTTTGAAACATTACTGTTGTTTTGTATACTTTTGGAAAGGATTTGACACAGTCTCGTGAGGCATTATTCTAGAGAGTCCCCGACATTGGCATATTAGAGATTGACATACATTCTATCTCAAGATGGATTAAATCTAGGGTTTGTTGGCCAATGAAAACTGAGGCCAACTAGTACCCAAATTAGTTACTTCCAGCAAGCCAAGACAACAATGAACATTGCAACAATGTATTCCATAGAACACCATGTAACTATTGTCATACTTAGGTTCTTGTCCCTATTTAGAAACCATCAATTCAACATGTCAATTCACATCAGCGAAATCAAAATTCATTTCATCCCTACAATTCTACTCAACATGCAATTATACACAATTGTAGTCATAAGTTACTTATCCATAATATTTGTCACAACATATACATTTTGCAATTTAACCAGAGAGGCAATAAAAATAGTTTGCATGTATAAATGCTCATATCATGGATCAAAAGTGATATTTATATAAAAATTCAAGTTGCCAACTGATTTGGGACAAGCCTTTTTCCACCCAACTGTAGGCTTAATTGCACATATGTCTTTCTACAATTGGCCATTCTTTGGCTAGGCCATGGAACCACAAGGGGAACTTTTTTAAACACTTAGGAAATTGGCTACCTTCTACTTGTTCCCCTCAAACTGTTTTCGGAGGCAAGGCCTACATCCATTTTTGGATCTCTATCTCGAGACAGTGATGGTGCCAAACACTAATGGGTAATTTTTGAAAAAATTTAATGAATGGGATTAGTCATAGAGCTAAGTTAGTGGTTGGTCAACTTTTGTAAAGTGGTTCCTTATGGTACGATGATGCTTATGATTTAGGTGATGCTGCACTTGAGAGTGAGTGGTGGGGTGCTTCATATGAAAGTGAAGGCAACTCTCCCTCATAGGCATAAGATAAACATGTAACTCCTCCTTCCCAATGAGCCTAGGGTCTCCATGATTTTCCAGATGCTCTTTAGTTGGCTTGCAAAGCATATAAGGAAATCCTTTCATCGCTTTATAGTCCCTTAGTGACATCTTTGCCTCATTCCTCTCATGTTTGCCCAACACATCAAATCATGACCCTCTTAGCTTTTTAAGAATCCTTGAGATTCCTTGCTCAAATTCAAGACATTTAATCAAGTATAACAAGCTCAAATTACTCAAGCAAGCATTCCACTTGTGTGTGGGTGTCTTTGGATGCAAGATTGCCTCTCTTCTCTACATTTGTGCTCCTTGACTTAGACTAACTCCCTTTCTCTCCATTGTTGCAGGAACTACACCCCCTCTGTTCGGAACTTGGATTCTCGTCCCATGCAGAACCGTGGGTGAATTGCGGGTAGAATCATGATTCCGCTCGAAAATGATGCTTCCTGGAAATATGGAACAATGAAAGTTTCATGTGTAGTTTTGCAAGCCCGAATTGCGGTTCTGACACAGTCTTGTCGCAGTTTGCGAGCAGTTTTGGGATTGGCCTGCATGGTTCCGCGACTTTTTTTATTTTTATTTTTCATTGACTGTGGTTAAAGTGGGGCCTAGGGTGAGTCAAGGGCGAGTTGGGAAAAAGAGAGGATGAGGTTAAAAGGCCCCTTCCCCCTCTCTTTTCCTCGTTCTTACATCTTTGGAGAGCTTGGAGAAGAGAGGAGAAGAGACCTTGGAGAAGAGAGGAAATAACAAGATTTTCAGATCAAAATTTGTGAGAGGTTTGAGGAGAGCTTGGAGGAGTGAAGAAGGGTTGCTATCTACCTCAAGTTCTCAACTTCGGAAGAGCTAAAGAGGTAAGTGCAATCCCTAGTTAGCTCCCTCATTTTCTTGTCTTCTTGTTTGTATTTTTTCTCCTCCTCTCCTACTGTTTCCCATTCTTTCTTCTTGCTCATTTTATTGCAGGTTGTCCTTAAAAAATGGTGTTCTTTTGGATCATCATTCCACTTTTGGTTTTCATAGTGTTGGTCGGGGGTAGGCACAAAAGGGAAGAAGTGGAAGAAGAGGATAATGGTCAGATTCATAGTGACCAAATTTATGATGAAGAGGGGATGAAGAGGGCGCAAAAATGCAAGGGGTGACAAAACATCAAGGGGGAGGAGGTGGTGGAACCTTCAAGTTTTTATGCCCTCATGATTGTCATGGAGGATAACCTTATAGTGGTTCATATACCCATGTGAGGAGGTATCTTTGCAAGGTAATGGACAATGATGAAAAAAAAGGTCCCATATGGATCTTAGTTTTCCGTAATGTATCAATGGAACAAAGGAGAAAATACATCCAAATACAAGAGGCTACACAAAAGAAAAGTAAGAAACAAAAACTTTAGTCTGAATCAAGTGCAACATCTAGATTCAGAGGCCCATCTCTTCATGGTACTTTTGGAACCTTTGAATCTAGAAGAAAAATAATAGATTTCTTGAATATTGGTGGGAGGGATGATGTGGATGCAAAAGCGGTTTGGTTTCTTTGTGCTTGCGGTATACCATTCAATGTGCTCCACACTCCCTAATGGCATGATTTGGTTAAGGCTATAAATTAAGCCCCAAAAAGATACAAGAGCCCCAATTATGATGAAACTAGAACTTTGTTATTAGACATACAAAAAGCAAAGGTTCAAAGAGCTTTGACACGGTTTGCAGATGAGTGGGCAGATTGTAGGTATCCATTATATTAGATGGTTAGACAAACATTAGAAACCAACATTTGATAATGTTCTTGGTGTTTCTGCTAACCTTGCAGTGTTTCTGCCAGCCTTGCAGTGTTTCTTGTCAGTCATGACTCCTCCAACACTGCTTCTTCGAAAACATTGTAGATATCCTATTGGAAACAATTAATGATCTTGGTCCTAATACTGTGGTTCACGTGATCATTGATAATGCAACAAATTGTAAGGGAGTAGGAAGAATCATTGAGCAGACTCATCTACACATCTTTGTTTTAGGTGCTTGGTGCACACATTTAACCTTTTGATGCATTATATTGAGGAGCATAAAGAATGTGGATGGATTAATCAACTATACAAGAGAGGGAACCAACAGTTGATTTTTGGGTAGCATCGGATGTGCTATAGCTCCGAAACTTTGTGGAGGGGCTAGAACACATGAGATCTTCAAGACCCAGAAATCGTTTGGAGAAATTCCACCCAGAGCTTAAGTTATTCAAATAATTAATTATTTTAATAGGGACCCTAAGTCTAACTTAGGGAAATTAAATAATTAAAGTGATTTAATTTAACATGTGGGTGAGAATGTTCTATGTGATGAGGATCAAGTCTTGACTCTTTCCTAATCTTCGTCGTCAATTAGAGATTTGATCACGGCCGTTGATTTGTCAACAGGAAAAGTATTAAAGGAAGGCTTGGGGTCACTTGGAGAGACACACATAGTGGCAACACTTGAGCTAAGTCGAAATTTTGGGGCGCGGTTTGTTGAGAATTTTCGAGTGAGCTTGCAGTGCAGCGAGGGGCAGTGCAACAGTGGGATTTCTGATCCAAGGCCGAGAATACAATAGCAGAGAGGCAACGCAGGCCTAGGAAGGGTGACGCAGGCCCAGGAGGGGTGATGCAGGCCCAGCCAGGCTCACGCAGAGCCAGCGCAGAGGCTCACATAGGCCCAGAAGGGTGACACAGGCCTAGAGGAGCTGACGCAGAGCCGGAATGGGCAACACTGGGGTTTTAGTGGGCCAGATCGGGCTTGTATTCAGCAGATCGAAAAGGGTGACACAATCACACTGAAGGGTGACGCAGTCTCAACGCAGAGCTTGCTGGGGACTGTGTAGGCACCTGTGGGTTCTTCATTCTGAGCTGAATCAGCCATAATATTTGTCTCCAGAGACAGAGATAGAGGTACTTCTGCCGGGATTTTCTCTGTTGGGTAAACCACTATTGGTACCCTAGTTTGTATTCAGAAATCTGCGTAATAATAAAACCCTCAAGAGCTGCGTCACTAATTTTCCCGCATTGGGTTTTTCTGGGGACATTTGTTCGAAAAATCTTGTGTCCTTTGTCAAATGTGCTTATTTCATCAGTACTTGATATGTATATTTGTGTAGGCAGGTGTGTATTTACTTCAATGTTTTTAATGTATTATTCAGAAAAAAATATTGTTAAGTTAATAAAACGAGTAGGAGAAGTAAATCAGATTATTGCTGTAGGATTTTTTTTAGTAAATTCAGAATTTTCACACCAACTAATTAAATATCTCATAGGATATACAAGGGTCAACTACTTTTATGGCACTTATTCTAAGTTACAACTGCTTAAGCTTTCAAATACTAGATTTGCAAGCTATTACCTCACCTTTAGGCGCCTAATGAGGGTGAGACGAGCTTTAATTGCTATGGTGATGTGTGATTCATGGGATGACATGAGCACTGATAGAGATGGTGCTAATGTAGTGAAGGAAACTGTTTTTGATATTTACATTTGGTCATAGGTTAAAAATGTTTTGCAGTTCACCAAACCAATTTATTACATGATCAAGTTTGCAGATTTAGATCGGCCAATAATTGGGGAGGTGTATGAGCAGATGGATAGCATGTTGGGGTAGATATAAAACATTGTTCAGCCTAGAGATTATCACCTTGTACAATTATATTCATGCATAGGTGGAAAATCGATGGGAAATGCTAAACATTCCATTGCATGCCTTAGCATATGTTCTTACGCCTAAATACTATCATCCATCATGGCTTTCAACACCAAATACCTTGTGTGGGGACCAAGAGAAAAAACCACACCAAGATCCAAAGGTTCTAGTTGGTTATATGAAAACATTGGATAGTTTAGTCGTCGATGAAGAGGAGTGTGACATGATACAAAAACATTTGAGCAACTACATCCTTGGCACTGGTTCATTTCGGACCAATCATGCAATTAGAGATCAAGGGAATCTGTCTTCTCTTCAGTGGTGGAACAAGCATGTGGGTGCTACTCAATATCTACAATCTTTGGCAATGCGAGTGCTATCGTAGGTGGTAAACACTTCTTCTTTAGAGAGGTGTTGGAGCAACTATAATTTCATTCACAATGTTCAAAGAAACAAGTTAAATGTAAATTGGGTGAGGAGCTTGGTTTTGTTCATTACAACTTGCGATTGTTGTCCCATTACTATGAGGAGGCAAAGAAAAAAAAAGAATTTAAGCTTTGGGACAAAAATCCACATGAGGTTGATTTGGAGGATGGAGTTTTGCATTGAGAGCAATTGGAGGATACTCTTATTTAGGATGATGATGATTGTTATGAGATGACACCCACATTCGGTGCCATGGTCCCCATGTTCTAGCCTTCAATAACAACAATAGGGACTACATCTTCAGTTCCACAATTTCCACAACGACCATCTTCTTTACTGCCACCATGTGGAGGCTCACGTGGTGGTCGTGGTGGTGTAAGGAGAGATTAGTATATAGATTCATAGTTCAATACTTATTTGTCATATTCTAAACTCTATAGATGATAGATTAAAGTGTTAGACATTAGTGTTGTGAATTTGAACTTTTCAGTCTTCCTAGTTTATTGTGTAGTTGGTGGTGGCCAGGTGGCCTATTTTGTACACATTATTATTTGGTCATGATTCATGTTGTCATTTGCTCGCTTGCTAGATAAGTTATTTGAATGTTTTATCTTCTAAATGTCTACTTTTTATTGTATGCTTAAAATTTCGATACTTTCTACCTTATGTTATTTGTGATATGCTTAAAAATATGATGTATGTTTGTAATTGCTAGAATCTAGATGGCTGATGCTGGAATAATTAATCATTGATGTACAATGAACGCAATATCTGTTTTGATTTATGTTCAAATATGCACGCTTTCATATCTTTTGCAACTAATTTGGTGTTTCAGATGTTTTTTTTCAAATATAAATGTATATGCATGGGAAAATGAGGAAGGGCAAGAGTGTGAGCATGGGGAGAAACAACGTTGCACGAAGTGGGGACGCTTTTTGGAAAGTGTGATTTTCCAAAATTCTTTGGAAGCGTTTATATATATATATATATATATTCGCTGCAAAAAAACATCCTCACTTCACACAACATTGTTTCTCCACATGCTCACACTCTTGACCTTCCTCATTTTCCCATGCAATTCTTGGGTCAACTTCAAAAATAGAGGTGAGTACCCTTACTAGTGACTCCCATTAATTTATGAGAAAACTCCTCAACCACAACCTAGTCTTCATAATGGTGAAAGGTGGCGTCTCCAACTACCAAGCTTCTCTCAATCAATGAAGTTTGAGCAAGAGGGAAAAACATTATAATTATTTCAAATTCAAATTTCTCAACATAACTTTGATGAGGTTTTTTTTTTTTTTTGGCAATTGTAGGCAAAGTAATTCCTACAACCCTTGTTGAGATTTGTAGCTTGGTAGGTAAACGCTAGTCTAGAGGGTTGTGGAGGAATTGGCTTCATCAGGTCACTTGTGGGCTAAGAACCCAAGCTTGGGGTTTTGTACCCAAAGGTATGGGGCCAAAACCATAAGGAGATTTGTTGACATGGCACTTGGAGATGATAGTGCACCCTTAGAGAAGCAAGGGGCAACTTCAAGCACAAAGAGAGCCCATGTAGTTTGAGAGAAAATAATTTTTGAATATTTTTGTGGGTGAATTTGTCTACAAATTCAAGTCGACTTTAACATAAGTGACCCCTCTTGATGAGTTAGAGAACACCCTATTGAAAGATATAAAAGGAGGAGAGGAGGAGCCTCATTCCTCACCAACCAAAGGTAAATCTTCATAGTGGAGGACATTTGAAGGAGTTGCAAACCTTAAAGGGGACTGGTTTGGGTCTGTGTATGTCTATTGCAGCGCCAAGGAGGATCTGGAAGGCAACCGCAGGCTTAAAGGTCAGATCTATGCATGTATGGTGGCTTATTCTCCTTGGAAACAAGGTTGAATCTGCTTAGATTTGTCACAGGTAGGGCTGAGCCCTGATTGGTTGGCAAACATTGGTTTGAAGCAACTTGAAGGGTAGCCGAGTATGCTTAGAAGGATAGTGAGTTGGGACAAACCTCGAAGGAGGAAGAGCAAGGTGTTTAGACTCTAGAGGGTTGGTTGAGGGCTGGTCTTGTGCCCTAACTAGGACGAAACTTAAGAATGAAGTGTGCACAAGACCATGAGCAGCAGCAGGGAGGATGTCTCTTCAAATTAGAGTTATGTTCTCCTAAGTTGATGGTTTTGCAAGGTGTGTGGGTGTCCTAGTAGAGGGCAGATTTGTTGGGCACCTTAAGGCTATAAGGAGGGCAACAAGTAGGTGACTCAAGTAGCCCTAGTGCAGTTGACAAGAAGGACTTTGACAACTGTAAAGAGGGTGGAGATTTGTAAGGCTCAATGATTGATCTTTGGAGGATGAAAGGAGGAAGTTAAAGGCAATTGTTTGACTAGCCCAAGTTCATTATTGGAGAAGGACTTTTGACAGTGATAGGTGGTAGCCCTCCATGCCCTAAGTGTGTCTTCATAGGGAAACACATGAAGGCACTAGTGGGAAGAAGTCCTGAAGAGTTGTGTCCTTGAGGGACAACAGAGTAGCTAGTGGGCAAGAAGTCCCAGAGTAGCTGAAGAGCAACAATGGGCAATCTAGAGTTGTTCACAAACGGAGTTAGTGAACAAATCGCAAGAAGACCCCAAGTGTTGACACATTAATGGACGAATGGTTAGCTAGAGGACAAATTGGAGCCATGTTTAGTGACCTAAGGGAGCTGGTACATTGATAGAGGCAGAGAAGTGTTGCTATAGATTGGGAGCCAAAGGATTGGGCATGTGTGTTCAGGATACGACCAAGAGGAGTTAAGATAGCGTGCTACATCAGCTAGACAGTCAATGCATCTTGTTTGGGCAGTTTGGTTGTCATAGTTGTTGACACCAAGTCCCAATTGTAGTCTTGTATCAGTGGATGTATGAGGGCCATTATCCTTGGTATGGGAACCCTAGACAGTTGTATTACAGTTTGTTAATATAACAAAGTTGGGCAATTAAAATTTGTAAAAAGTTGTCTATGTTGTGCACGTGTTGATTTATTGTTGTTTATATTCCATCGTGCAAAGTAGTTTGTTGTGGTATTTGGATTGGAAGTGTTGGTGATTCCAAGGCCCTAACCTAGATTCCAGTACTGTGGAAAAACAACATGATATCAAAGTTACTTTGAAGGGGCAATGAATCAAAGTGTGCACAACGAAGCAACTCAGAGGGAGTTGAGATTGTCTAGATCATGGAGCAGAGGGTTCAAGTGAAGACAGGGAGATGTAGTCTTGATTGGCTTGGTACCAAGATTGCTTGGGAGTTCTGGTGGATTGGTGGTGAATCTGGTGAACAATATTTTGTTGTGTGGCAGGTTTCCGATCATGGATGTCCTTTGATTTTCCATGTGTTGTTGGGGCAACTCGAGGATTGATTTGGCATGGACGAGATTGATATGATTGAGATTGTTTCGTGTGATGGACAACATGTTGGCATGATAGTTTCTTCATTGGATCATGATGTTGCATATCCAAGATTCGAGGGATTTGCATGAGTTGTGTTTGATCCAGGAGTACGTGTGCTTGCAGGACTGTGTTGTGGTAATAATGGCCCTTGTTCAACCGCAACTCAGACTGACCTTCTAGGACACAAGATCAGTAGCAGGTTGAGCCAGTGGAGATCGTATAGACTTAGAGGGAGTCTAGCTTTAGAGGGAGCAGCTCCATGGACGTGTTGAGGCCTTCAGGTTCAAGTGAGATGAGGCAGAGGCACTATCGAGATAACATGGTTCATTCTACAAAGTATGATGTAGTGATCGACGCCAGATGGGCTAGTGTCGCCGGTGACGATGATGGAGACTTCCTAGTGTTGGAAGTACCTCCCTCGCTAAGAGGGATTGTTGAGATTTGTAGCTTGGGAGATACTCCAAACCTTAGGCTATAGGGTTGTGGAGGAATTGGCTTCATAAGGTCACTTGTGGGCTAAGAACCCAAGCTTGGAGTTTTGTACCCAAAGGTGTGGGGCCAAAACCATAAGGAAATTTGATGACATGGCACTTGGAGATGATAGTGCACCCTTATAGAAGCAAGGGGCAACTTCAAGCACTAAGAGAGCCCATGTAGTTTGAGAGAAAATAACTTTTGAATATGTGTGGGTGAATTTGTCTACAAATTCAAGTCGGCCTTAGCATAAGTGGCCCCTCTTGATGAGTTAAACAACACCCTTTTGAGAGACATAAAAGGAGGAGAGGAGGAGCCTCATTCTTCACCAACCAAATGCAAATATTCATAGTGGAGGACATTTGAAGGAGTTGTAGCTCAAGAAGACTAGGCCGAGGGATTAAAGGGGACTGGTTTGGGTTTGTTTATGTTTATTGCAGGGCTAAGGAGGAGCTGGAAGGTAGCCACAAGCTTAAAGGTTAGATTCGTTCATGTATGGTGGCTTATTCTCCTTAGAAACAAGGTTGAATCTGCTCAGATTTGTCATGGGTAGGGCCAAGCCTTGATTGGTTGGAAAACATTGGTTTGAAGCAGCTGGAAGGGTAGCCAAGTATGCTTAGACAGACAACGAGCTGGGAAAAACCATGAAGGAGTAAGAGCGAGGTGTTTAGGGGGCTGGTTGAGGGTTGGTCTTGTGCCATAACCAACCCGAAACTTCAGACTAAAGTGTGCACAGGATCGTGAGTAGTAGGAGTGGGGAAGTGTCTTCAAATTAGAGGTATGTTCTCCTAAGTTGATGGTTTTGCAAGGTGGTTGGGTGTCCTAGTAGAGGACAAATTTGTTGGGCACCTTAAGGATGTTAGAGGGGCAACAAGTAGGTGACCCAAATAGCCCTAGAGTAGTTGACAAGGAGGAATTTGACAACTGTAAGGAGGGTGAAGATTTGTAAGGCTCAGTGACTGATCTTTGAAGGACGGAATGAGGTCAAAGGGAGCTATTTGACTAGCCCAAGTACATTGTTCGAGAAGGACTTTTGACAATGATAGGTGGCAGCTTTCCATGCCCTAATTGTGTCTTCATCGAGCAACACAAGAAGGCACTAGGAGGAAGAAGTCCCTAAGAGTTGTGTCCTTGAAGGACTAAGGAGCAGCTAATGGGCAAGAAGTTTCAAAGAAGCTGAGGAGCAACAATGGGCAAACTTGCAAGAAGACCCTAAGTTTTGACGCATTGATGGACAAATGGTCAGCTAGACGGCAGATTGGAGATGTGTTCAGTGACCTAAAGGAGCTGGTACGTTGATTAAGGCAGAGAGGTGTTGCTGCAGATTGGGAGCCAAAGGATTGGGTAGGTGTGTTTAGGATACGACCAAAAGGAGCTGAGAGAGTGCGCTACATCAACTAGCCGATCAATGTATCTTGTTTGGACAGTTTGGTTGTCATAGTTGTTGACACCAAGTCTCAGTTGTAGTCTTTTATTAGTGGATGTATGAGGGCCATTATCCCTGGTATGGGAGCCCTAGACAATTGTATTACAATTTGTTAATATAACAAAGTTGGAAAGTATAAATTTGTAAAAAGTTGTCTATATTGTGCACGTGTTGATTCACTGCTGTTTATATTCCGCTGTGCAAAGTAGTTTGTTGTGGTATTTGGATTGGTAGTGTCAGTGATTCTAAGACCCTAACCTAGATTCCAGTACCGTGGAAAAACAACAACCCTCTCATTGGTTCACACTCGTGGTATCATTAGTTCATATTGGTGCTTCTAATCCCAATCAAATATATAAACATTTTTCATTTACAGGAAAATAAAATACATACAGAGTGATTCTGATTTATGCAATTTGCTTGTCGTAACCATGACATATAAATGCCAGTGCAAACAACATAAACATAATTAGTTATATTAATCTTGGGTATCAAAACGGGGATGTTAAATTGGGCAAGTGGCTTACAAATTGGAGTTCCCTCTTAAAGAAAGTGATCAACTCTAATTCCTGTTTTCAAACTTGCCTTCAAGAATTGGATGAAGAAGGTTCTATTTGGTTATAGCTAGAGGCGGTCCTCGAGAAAAGGCCCCTAGTGCACTATACAAGAGGTAATAGGCACAAATTTTGTGGAAGTATACACAACTCAAGGATGTCACATCGGATCCAATAGAGATCCTTCAACATTTCCCTTGTATCCAGCCTTGAGGATGATGCTGCTTTATAGGAGTAAGGGCATGTTATGATCCTACGCGAACCTCCTTAGGCAGATAGATAGGTTGCTATGTATCAGAGCCATATCTATTGAATAAGGCCCATGTAGTCAATAGTATGAAGCCGATTATCTAAAAGGCTTACTAGAAGGTTCCACCTATTAGAAAGGTCATAGGAGATGAGATAGAAATTATATTATGAAGTAGAAGCAAGACAGTAGTATCTCTTATGAAGCATATTGTAATTGAAGCTTTGCTTATCTAGAGGTTTCCCCCTCCAAGGGGCAACTGAGCATAGCTTTCATCAATAAAGGTATCGTTGTTTGTGGTGTTCTGGTTCATCTACAATTATTTCTGTTATAATCGGTCATTTCTGTCATTTTTGCTTGAAATCTAGATAGATTATGTTATTTTTGCTATGAATCTTCTATTTTGCTAATATAAAACACCACAATTTACCTCAAGGAACATCAAGTGGAGTATTTTAGAAATTGAATACTAGATGAACTGTTTACTGTGAAGGGCTCCATTTTGAGTTCCTTAAATATGGGGTTGCTCTCTTACTTTTTCTCTTGTAGAGTTATTCTGCGATGTTGTTCTCTTGGGTATTCTAGCTTTTGGTTGCAGCAAATTATTAGTTGTAGTCATAATACTCCAATGATTAGAGATGCTTTTGCCTAAAATCTATGGCACTATTGGGGGGATGCTACTTTTTGAGCTTTTGGAATGAGGTAAACTTAGAGCGAGGGTTCCAGCTAGTTTCAGTAACATACTGGAACCCTCGCTCTAAGTTTACCTGATTCCAAAAGCTCAAAATATACTCACCCTTCAAACAATCATTGCAAAGGGTTGACAACGATCTTCTAAAGTCTTTTGTTTCTTGCTAGTGTTTAGAAAGGTCTTTGAGTTCATGACCAGAGACTTGTTCTTCAAATGTTGTGAGCTATGAACATTCATGAGCATTTCATTGTTGCCACCATGGGTTTCTTTGAGGCTGTTGTTGACTAGTTGCAAATTGTTTAGGGATTCACTTGTTTTGTTTGTAGTAGTATTTGTGTTAACTTTTAAGCAAGGATGCTCCCTCTCCTAATCTCTTTTTGGGATATACATTGTTGAATTTGAGGAATTGTTTAGGGAGAATGCACATGTGGTGAGTGGTTGCACTTTATATCATGTCCTTATCGGAATCCTTTACTTGGTTGATGTTGTGGTCCTCCTAGCATCTTTATTTGAGGCTTTGCAAAGAGTAACGCCTTTAGCTCAATGTTATGGGATTCACCAACTTGTGAAACTTCTAATTTCAGATCTGATTTAATATTTCTAATAGATTATTAACCCATAGAATTATCTACTGAATAAGAAATACACTGGAATTTTAACTCAGAAATTTCAGATTTCAGACTTCTGCGATTAATATTTTATTTGTGTGTCTTCCGGATCCATCACATCAAGTGATTTGTCATACCGACGTTTCGAACCTTCTACCGAGGTTCATTATCAAGATAGAAATGTGAGAAAGAAAGATCTCCGAAGTGAGGAATAAATAGGAGGTGGTAAGGAATAGAAATAAAGGAACCGACAAGTCTAAATTATTCATGTATTTATTATTAGTAAAATGAAATTTATTTCTAAATTTTTGTAAGGATAGGTTTTATAAGGTTGGGTTTTATAATATATAAAAATGTGATATGTTACTGTGTTTCTTTAAATGTATATAAGATTATAATATTGTTAAAGTATAATGAAAATAATTGTAATATTTAATTAAATTATAATATTTATATATATATTTTTAATGTATATAAAATATTATATTGTTAAATTATAATGAAAATAATTGTAATATTTTAATTAAATTAGAATATTTTTTTAATTTATAATATTTTAAATTATAATTAATTATATGATGATGAAAATTTGTAATAATTTTTTTTATTAGAGATAAGTAACATATTTTTTTTTTCATACAAGATCGGTTATGATATATTTATCAGAAAAGGGGAGGAAGAGGGACTTCCTCATTACATGCTCACTCCTCTCATCTTACAAAACAAATTTAATTGCGGGGAGTGCTTGACTGCTATTACATTGCAACTACTGCTACTTCTTACATGCCTTTCAGCTATAGAGGCTATCACATTTAGACTATAGTTTTTGACAAACTGATTAAGCAAAAAGATGCATTTTGTTTTCATGATAAACTATTTTAAATCCGAATAAACAGTGGACTGAGCTGTGAGGACCAGATGGAGGAGAAGTTTCACTTGTTGACAGTATTTTCACTCTCCCATGTGGCCACTTCCTTGATCCATGGAGTTGGAGCCTCGCTCAGACTTTTTGGTGAGAATGTCCTGCAGATAGAGAATGGTCCCTTGAAGGTGGGTACAATGATTTTTAACATCCATCAGGTCATTGTTGCTTGTAGACCATTGCTGTTGAAGGAATGCTATTTCTTCTTTGGTGTGAGCCTTGTGATCATTTGGTTCTTCAACTGCTCTATGACTACTTTGTGAGATTTACAAAAAACACAAGGATGACTCTTTTCATCAGAGGGATCCATATTCATATGATGAGAGAAGGTAAAGGATTTGCTGCCTTTATTCATTGGAACGAAGGGCGCTGCTTTGGAGATGGAAACTGAGATTACAAATGATTGAAGGGAATGCCTTAGAGACCGAGGAGATGGCAGACTGGAGAGGGTGCTAAAGAATAATGCTGGAGGTGAGTAAGGGAAAGAAGGAAGGCAAATTCTGGTGAAAGAAGAGGGGCAGTGACAACGATGAAGGAGATGGGGAGGAGAGTGAAGGTCGACTGCCCAAATTGGGGGCAGAGAGTTGCAAATACAAAAGAGCCAGAGAGGAGATTCAAGACAGAGAGGGATTTCGCCGAAAGAAAGAGATAGAAAGGGATTGAGCTCCAAAGGATTGCGCCAAGCATAAGAGAGAAAAGTCTTCCAGAAGGGCGAAACAAAGAGTGCAAATGAATGGATTAGAGATCTAGGAGGCATATATAAAAGGAGGAGAGCGCTACTACACAGTGAGTTCACGGGATGGAGAATAAAATTCTGAGAAAGGGTACGCTGGATAGTATTGCAGAAGATCCTAAGAGGATTCAGAGATTTCCACCTCTGAATATCGTGGATTTGATTGTAAGTGCGCTCAGAGAATCGAGTCAGACCAGAGCTAAGAAGATTCTGTCCCTGGAGAGAGCGTAAATCCATAATGAAAATGGGTATGGGCTGAGCCTTCATGGGATGGGAATGGTTGTGATGTGTCCATGAATGCTGGCTTGCCCGATTTCTCTGCTGACTGCCTCATTTGCTTGAAAGTTTGCCAATTTGTTGTTATTTCTTAAAATGTGATAATATTCAATCCCACGAACCCGTTTTGCATATTGATCCACTCTACTCAGAATTTGACGAAGAGCTGCATTCTTTGGCTTGTTGCCACTTACCATTGCATGAATGATTATAGAAGAATCCCCAAAAATTATTGGGTTGTGAATGTCTCTGTCTTTTAAAAATTTAATGCCCAGAAAGAGACCATATGCTTCCGCTCATTGTTGGACATTGTGCCCATACCCCAATTGAACTAAATGGGATTGGAATTATATCTGTGAATTATTACTCCACCAGCTCCAACTTTGCCTGGATTCCTTTTGGAAGCCCCATCGAAGAAAATACAAGGCCTGTTGAGAGATCTAATCCAGTTTTGAAATTCTTCATCCTCCTTTCTAACTTTCCAATTTGGTTACTCCTTTGTGATTTTTGTCATCTGTTGGATGGTATTCTTGTTGAAGGCGAAGCTGATCCAAATTTTTTCTTCATTTTGTAATTGATTCCTGTCGATTCCATTGATCCCTTTCACTGAAAGAAACTTTGTGATTTGGCCCCAGACCTTAGATGTCACTTTGTCCATTGTTGGCTTTTTGTTTTTAAACACCTTTCCATTCCTTGCAAGCCAAATCTGCTAGCAGAGGAAGGAGGGGATGCTGGACCAGAACCTTTGCATTGTGACTTTGCTTTTTAAGATATAGGGGTAATTGTTCCTCCATTTGCTTAAAAATTGGTTGAGAGGGATATTGTATTTCATGTTTGCTTCAATTGGAGACACTATTCTCTTCTTGCATTTTCTGGAGATGGAGCAGTCTAAGAAGAGATACTGAATGTTTTCTTCCTCCTACAAGAAAAGGGGACATTGAGAAGGCCCATGGATTCCTCTTTTTTGTTTGTTTGTTTGTTAATATTTCAGGTTTTTAGCAGTGAGAGATTTTCTATGGAGAAGGGTTCATAATAATATCTTGATTTTTGGGAGAGTTTCTACTTTCCAGGCACACTTCCAATACTGCCAATCTTGCTGCCTTTGCTGTTCTTGTATTGTGACATAGCTAGACTTGACTGTGTAGTCTACACCTGTAAGGACCCAAAAATGGGCATCATGGATGCTTTGAGCTAAAGGGGCAGCTCCAATCAGTCGAGAGATCATGGAGTTCCACTAATCCATGAGATCGATGGGCAAGTTGGGTCTATCCCACTACTTCCAGGTGCCATCTTCCTCCCATTTGGAGATATCCCCCAATTTTGTATAACCTTCCACTTCCATCCAGATCTTTAGGCCGTGGATATCTAGGAAGCTGCCCAAGGGAGGATTCCCCATGAGCTATCAGTCCATAAGTTTATTTTTTTCCCATTTCTTGGCGTCGTGGAGATATTTTTTCTGATCACCGGGAATGCATTGGAAATGAGCTTCCAAATTTGTGAGCATGGTCTTATGGGGGGGGCTCCTTTCCGAAAAGGAGATCCATGGAGCATTGAGGTATTTTTCTTCTAAGGCAATTTTCCACCAACATCTTTCTCCTGTAAGAAACCTTCAGGCAATCTTAGTTTCGAGGGCTGAATTCATTAATCCAGGGGTTCGGATGCATAGGCCTCCATTCTTGTTGTGGGCAGTGACCTGGTTCCAATTGACAAGGCTGAATTTTTTTGTTTCAGATTTGCCTCCCTGCCATAAGAAACCTCTGATTATGATTTCGATTTGTTTATGAATGCTTGCAGGAGCTACTATTAGAGCAAACTGATATATAGGGGCAACACTGAAAAGATTGATTTGATAGAGTGACTCTTCCCGCCCGATTTAGCCATATCATCCCCCAAGATTGGATTTTTCTTTTCATTTTTTGGACATACTTATTCCAGATCTCGGTCTTTAAATTTTTCTTGGTGATATGCAGCCCAAGATATTGAAAGTGGCTCCAATTTGTTTGGAAAGGAATTTCCAGAATTTGTGACATTCTTTGAAGAGTTCTTGGAGGGGTGTTCCAGCCATATAAACAACTTTTTCCATTATTAACCAGCCCTCCCGAAACACCCATGAAGTTGTCCAAAACATTTTTAAATCTTCTTGCTACGATACAGGATGCTCCCCCCATGAGAAGGGTGTCATCTGCAAACAAGGAATGGTTGATGCTTTTGGTGCCCCTGCTTATAGTCAGGGTAGTCAAAGAGGAGTTTCTATGGCTATGCAACAACTTTCTACTTAATGAATCAACCATTAGAATGTAGAGGAAAGGAGACAAGGAGCAGCCTTGCCTGAGCCCTCTTGAGCTCTGAAAATAGTCACATGGTCTACCATTTACAAGAGGGGCAATCGATGGGCCATTGGTATAGGCCTTTATAGTTTCTGTAAAATCATCAGAGAAACCAAATCTATTGAGGACAACTGAGAGATAGGATAGGTTAACTCTATCAAAAGCATTGGCCATGTCCATTTTTAAGATGAAGCCCTGTTCATTGCGAGAAAAGCTTCTGTGGACGACCTCTTGGACAAGAATTATGTTGTCAACAATTTGACAGTTTGGGACGAAGCCTCCTTGGTTTTCAAAGATGAGGGAGTGAAGGAGAGGTTTAAGTCTTCCAGCTAAGATTTTAGGTATGATTTTGTAGGAAACATTGCATAGGGAGATGGGACAAAATCTATTAAGAGATGAGGGGCGGGGGTCTTTTGGAATGAGAGCAAGAAAGGTGGAATTTGTGAATCCTCCCACCTTTTTCTTTTAGATTGCATATCTTATCATTTTTAACAAATCCTTTATAACATGCCAGAATGTACGGTAGAAAGAGATGGGGAAGCCATCCGGGCCTGGTGCCCTTTATGGATGAAGGCTCCAAACAGCTGACATGACTTCTTTTTCTGAAACTTCTTTAGTGAGATCTTTATTTGCTTCCTCATCAATTATTTTTGGGATATGCATTAAAAATTCCTCTGGATTTGCATGGCTATCCACAACTGTTAGGAGAGTTTTGAAATACCAGAAAATTTCTTTCTTGATATCTTCTTGTCCCTTTATCTCAGACCCTCCTTTTCCCATGATTTTTTCTATATTATTTTTTATCATTCTGGTTTTGGCTGAATTGTGGAAGAAGGTAGTATTTTTATCCCCTGCTTGGATCCATAGCTGCCCAGACCTCAGCCTCCAGGTTTCCTCCTCTTGCTTGTTACTTCCATATATTTTCCAATGTATCTCTTTTTCCTTAATCTGATTTTTTGTTTTGTTGTCCATGTTTTCCATTTTCTCTTGTATTTTTGCTAACTCTTGTTGCAACTCTTCTTTTTCTTTTTGCGGTTCCTTATAGTTTGTTTTTGCCCAATCTTTTAGTCTTGCTCTGATGCTTTTTAGTTTTCTTTCCCATATGTAGCTAGGAGATCCATTAATTTTCTATTTCCACATTTTTGCAACTTCTTGCTTGACCTCTTCATGGCTGCTCCATAATTGGTTATATTTGAAGGGAAGAGGCCCAAAATTTTCTGATGAGCCAAGCTCGATGGAGACTGGTTTGTCTGAGGCTGCTGATGGGATGATCTTAGAGGAGACTTTACTAAAGCTGGCCACTATGTTGTCCCTAATGAGGATTTTGTCCAACCTTTCTTTGATGTTGGCCTTTCCCAATCTCTTGTTGTCCTAGTGTATTTCCCATTTTTTGGAGGGATCTCCAAAAGGTTGCACTGCTCAATGATTTTTTCAAGGGCTTCCCTGGATGGATATGGCTGAAAGAGGCCACCTCTTTTCTAAGAACTATATTTAAGTCTCCTCCAAGGATTAGATTTTCTTCTTGATTTGCCATTGTTGTTTCTTTCAAGGTTTTCCAACAGATTTCCTTGTCTTTATAGTGATTTGGGGAATAGATATTGTATAAGCTGATTTCCTTTTCCAAGGCTGAACTTTTCAGATTTGTTTTAATCCAGTGAGCTTCCATTTTTGAATTATGCATTTCCCACTTTCCTTTATGCCAAAGAGTGCAAATCCCATCGGATGCTCCATTGGCTGAAATAGTTGTCCCTTCTGTAATATTCCGAATAGGAAATAGACAACAATATAAAGCAACATAAACAAATAAATACAACAAATAGAGAGACATCATAAAAACACTGCAAATATGGAGAAACACTGAGCCATTTTATTATAATTTGAAAGATAAAAATGGGTACAAAGCTGATCAAAACGCTGGCACCTTGGCTTGCTCAAGGCAAGCTGGGAATACTCTCAGAATATCCCATTGAATGGCTACTCTCTCTATGACTGCGTAACTCCTGACACTGCTGCTGCCGGACTGGAGCTACTCTTTAGGGCTGTTCCCCTGCTCAGAAAAATATGAAACTCGGAATATAAGCTCTCCTGTAATAACCCGAAAAAACCCAGGAAGGAATCCTAGAATCGCTGACCCCGGAAATTGACCTCCCTTGGAAAATCACGCACTCCAGGTGAGTACGCTGGCCCTGAACTGATAGACTGCAAATGCTGGCCTCCTCCTACTGCAAAAGATGATTTGTGAAGGGATGATCCCTTCACAATACTCCCAGACTAAAATCCCTGATCTCCCTTCTCTCCCCGTGCTGCCTCATCTCAACACTGCGTAATCCCCAAGAGTGACTGCGCTGCCTAAATGACTGCGTGCTCCTGGCTGAAGGATGCTGAGTGCTAAGCCCTGAAAAACAATGGTGGATCTCCTCACCTGAGCGGACACTCGAAGTCCCCTGAGGTTGAGGTTGGGATCTTCGCTCGGAGACACCCGTGTGCTGAACAACACCTGCAGACTTCACTAAACAACAAAAGCGTGCTCAATGTGTAAAGACAGAAAATCAGAAGATGCATAATAGAATGAATGAATGGTGAGCCTCCTCTCCCTTTTATGCTTGAGAGCCTAGCTCTCCTTTGGGCCCCACTCAATTGCGCTGTCCTTCCATGGCCAAGCTGTCCTTCCCACTGCGCTGTTTGGGCCCATGCTGCCACTGCGCTGCCTGGCCCACGCTGCCCCTTTCCCTGTGCTGTCACTTGGATCACCTGGGCCCCATGCTGCCACTGCGCTGCCTGGCCCATGCTGCCCCTTTCCCTGTGCTGTCACTTGGATCACCTGGGCCCCATGCTGCCAACTAAATTTACCTAAGTGACTTTAGAGAATTATTATCTCCTAAGTGCGGGTTATGGGTCCCATCACCCCCTTTATTAACTGACTAACATTAGGAAGGCAAAATCTGTACAAAATTAATATTGCCAATTAGTAGCTGCTTATTGGGAATATTACAGTCCTCCCCGCCAAAATGTTGCTTGTCCTCAAGCAACTGCAAAGAAGGATGCTGCAAAATCTTCTCACTCTCCCAAGTGGCATCCTCATCTGGCAAATTCCTCCACCTGACCAAGTGGCATCCTTATCTTTTGCAGTAGGAGGAGTGCAGTCATTTCTTTTTCACATGTTCCCATTTTGGATCTTGACTTTCTTCAGTTTGCTTGTCATTATCATCTTTTTTGTTGCATCTATTAGTGAAATGGCCGTATTCGTGACATACCTTACACTTGAAGGGCATTTGCTCGTAGTCCAGCTGCTGAATGTGCGTCCAGTTGTCGACTTTGAGCTTGATGGCTTCCAGGAGTCCTCCTAGGTCAACTTCGACATAGATCCTTGCGCATGCTTGCATATTGTCCTTTGGTTCGCTCCTGTCGATGTACTTTCCAACGAAATTCCCTATTGCTCTTACAGAATCATCTCCCCAACAGTGCAGGGGAAGGTGCAGAAGCCTGACCCAGACCGGAACTGCGTTAGGGACACCCAGTTCTGGATTGAAGTTCGACGTCCGTCTGTTCAAATATAAACCTCTGGTATCCATGAAGTAAGTGTTGAGATTTTGTGTATTTGGGGTAGCAGCAGTTGTGCTCTAGGTCCCAAATTTTGAGGAAGCACTAGAGTACACTTGATCTACAAGACCTAGAAATGGATTTGGGAAATTTCATCTGGTTTAGGAGATATTAATTTTAATGTATTTCCTAAGTTAAAACTTAGGAAAATAAAATAATTAAAGTGAATTTAATTAAACATGTGATGAAATTGTCTTAAGTCACACCGATCAAGCTTCCTGTTAATTGTTGCCATTGATTAAAGATCTAATCTTGGCCGTTGATTTGTCAACGAGGAATGGCTTCAAGTCATTTGTAAGACACACAGAGGCAGAGTACTGAAGCTAAGCTGAGATTCTAGGGCGGGTTGCTAAGAATTCTTAGAAGTGTTTCAGTTGCAGAGAGGGGAGTTTAGACCAAGGGGATGATCTGATCCCGAGGTCTAGAATACACAAGAAGCAGAGAAGAGATCAACAAGGACAACGTAGAGAAAGGTAGCAGCGGCAACAACAGACGGCAGCAGCAGCATCAGCAGCAGCAACAGATGGCAGCAGCAGCAACAGGAGACGGCAGCAGCAGCAACAATAAATGGCAGCAACAGCAGCAACAGTGTCTTTTAGGGGTAGCGCTGGGGTTTCTAGGCCTAGATCTGGCTGAGTTCTATAAATCCCATTTGAGGGTGTGGATCAGTCAGTATTTTTGGTCTTAGATCAGTCAAGAGCTACAGATCTAGAGAAGATCTAGAGTTTTCTCTGTAGGGTTTTCCAGATTTGGAACCCAGAATTGTGTATTCAGAAATATTCTTAATAATAGAGCCCTCCAGCAGCCAGAGACCGGTTTTCCCACCTTGGGTTTTTCCAGGGACAGTTTGTCCAAAAATATCTGTGTCACTTTGTTTATGTGTGCATGTGCTTATTCTAGATCTGAATGGGTAGAGATCTGTTATGTGTTTTGCTTTGATGTTAACTTGAATTTATTTAGTTGATAACTTGTATAAGTAGGAGAAGCTTAACCAGATTAACAGTAATAATTTCTGCATAAGAATTAAGATTCAGAAATTTTTACATGGTATCAGAGCAATTGTAGATCTAGAAGGGTCACCAGTTGAAGAATCTAAAGGATCTAGCTGTAGAAAGCAACTGGAAAAGTAGCAGAGAAGCAGATTTGAAGGGACAACGCAGTTTTCAGGAGCAAATTCACGCAGAGGGAAGGGTGACGCTGTCCAACGTTGTGTCCTAGCAAGCCCACACAATTATTGCGCAGAGGCAGCTTAGAAACAATGCTGGTTGGGTTTGAAGCCGACTAGTGTGATTCAGATCTGAATCTGTCAAATCCAAAAAGGTCTGCAGAAAAGTTGCAGAAAATTCAGAAGAGCTGGCGGGGTTAAATTTCTGAAGTTTTCAGATTTATAGCCTTAGCACAAGTGACAAAAGTTGGGAAGAGATCAGCTTCTCAGAGAGTTTCTTGCCAAAGGAAACTTGCAGTTTGATTAGAGGATCAAAGAAGAAGCTGAATCATTATTGATTTGGCAGATTTCCAAGGAGGGAAATCAGTTGTCAGAGGGAGCAAAGGGTGCCCAGTTTGTAAAGGACCATAGATCCAGATCTCTAGTATAGAGAGATGGAGCTCCGACAGATTTTCTGAGCAGATGGCTAAAGATGATGTGGCCATGAGAGCTCATGAACCACGAAAGTGGGGCGACATGGATATGTAGAGTAGCTACATAGTATAAGGCGGGATCCTTGAGCAGCTCATCTCTTGGATCACAAGCGAGCTACGACAGCGTTAAGACGGTAGCGGGACAAGTGGAGCATTGGGTGCATAGATCACAGATGAGGCATAAGCAGAGGCAAATCTGGATGCTGGGAGGAGCAGCGCAGAGCATAGCAGCAACAACGTAGAAGCAGTAGCAGCGCAGAGGCTGATGTGACTTCAACAGCGCAGTGCAGTGCAGTACTGCTTACCTAGTGCAGAGCTACAACAACGCAGAGAGCTTCAGAGGGACAACACAGTGCAGCAACAACATGATAGATTTCAGCACAAGGAGCTGATGTGACTTCAGTAGTGCAGAGGGAGTCTGATTACGCTAGCAGAGCTGTAGCTGTGCATCGTTCTTTAAATGGCAGCACAGATCTGTAGCCTATGGAGCTTCAGTGATGAGGATGCAGCCCATTTGACTTGTTTGTCAAAGATTGGGTAGGAGATTCAGTTGTTACTCTCAAAAACTGAAGTTGCAGTGCAGCAGATCAGTAGTGGCAGTGCTATGAGCAGCATAGATGAAACATATTGAGAAAGAGCTGTAGTATAGTGGTTGCAGTGGCAGTGGCAGAGTCATGGGCAGCAGTACAGAATGGCAGCAACAGTGCAAAGTTGAGTGGCAGGAGGCCAAGCTTCAACAGCACAAAACCAGTGCCCAAAATCGTGTAATGCATAAGTCTAATGTATTGCTAGAGCACACCCTTGATGCTAAGAGGGAGTGTTGAGATTTTGTGTATTTGGGGTAGCATCAGTTGTGCTATAGGTCTCAAATTTTGAGGAAGGACTAGAGTACACTTGATCTACAAGACCCAAAAATGGATTTGGGAAATTTCATCTGGTTTAGGAGATATTAAATTAATTAATCATTTTAATGTATTTCCTAAGTTAAAACTTACGAAAATAAAATAATTAAAGTGAATTTAATTAAACATGTGATGAAATTGTCTTAAGTTAGACAGATCAAGCTTTCTTTTAATCTTAGCCATTGATTAAGAATCTAATCTTGGCCGTTGATTTGTCAACAAAAAAAGTATAAAGGAATGGCTTGGGGTCATTTGTAAGACACACAGAGGCAGAGGACTGAAGCTAAGCTGAGATTCTAGGGCAGGGTTGCTAAGAATTCTCAGAAGTGTTTCAGTTGCAGAGAGGGGAATTTAGACCAAGGGGCTGATTTGATCCCGGGGTCTAGAATACATAAGAAGCAGAGAAGAGATCAACAAGGACAACATAGAGAAAGGCAGCAATGGCAACAACAGACGACAACAACAACAACAGCAGTAGCAGCAGCATCAGCAACAGTGTCTTTCAGGGGCAGCGCTGGGGTTTCTAGGCCTAGATCTGGCTGAATTCTGTAAATCCCGTTTGAGGGTGTGGATCAGTTAGTATTTTTGGTCTTAGATCAGCCAGGAGTTACAGATCTAGATTTTTCTCTGTAGGGTTTTCCAGATCTCAAACCCATAATTGTGTATTCAGAAATATTCTTAATAATAGAGCCCTCCAACAGCCAGAGACCGATTTCCCACCTTGGGTTTTTCTGGGGACAGTTTGTCCAAAAATATTTGTGTCACTTTGTTTATGTGTGCATGTGCTTATTCTAGATCTGAATCGGTAGAAATCTGTTATTTGTTTTGCTTTGATGTCAACTTGAATTTATTCAGTTGATAACTTGTATAAGTAGGAGAAGCTTAACCAAATTAACAATAATAATTTCTGCATAAGAATTAAGATTCAAAAATTTCTACAGTAAGGACCGCTTCTGAAGATTAAGTCGCGACCTTCCTTGGATTCGATATGGAAAGTGTAATAACCTCTGTCGCAGAACCGAATGGAGATCTTACCTTGAGTAACTTGTGCCCAGTTTCGTTCCACCCATTTTTGGACAATTTTGGGGGAAGGCCATAGTCCGGTAAACTGTCTGACAAGACCTTTTTCAGACAGGTATAGTGCTGCTCTCCAAGGCAGATTGATCTCGGGGATTGCATCAATTTTTTTGACGAATTTGGAGATCGCTGGTCGATTTCTCTGAGGGCCCATTGAAGCGATCATAGTGGCAAAAGCTGAAGCGGCCTCGTCAGGCTGGGATTGTTGGGAAGATACAGGGGCGTTGCTAGAGGGAGCCCTGCCTGGATCAGGCTCCGGGTGAGCCATGGCGGCGGGAGGTCTAGGCGTAGCGCGATCAAGGAGCCACTAGGTCAGGCGCAGCGCGGGCTCGCAGCCAAAGTGATAGAGCAAGGAGTTATCAAGATAAGTAACACTCCAATATTAGAAAGTAGTAAAATAATAAATTATGATAGTTATGTGATAATCTTAAGAAGGGTAAATTATGAGAGTTATATTTTATAAGAAATAAGTTTTCAAAAGATTAAGAGGCTGAAATACATTAAGTGCAATTAGGTTTAATAAAACGGTATTAATGAGGATAATTATAACGTAAGAAGAGCCTATATGCAATCAATTTTTAGGGTCGGGAGGGCGTTACCATAGTGGTCAATGTGGGAATCCAATTCTCACTAATGTTCCACCCTTTGTCGTGGTTGAGGTTATTGGGATGTTTATTAATTTCTAGGGCCTCTCTGAATTTCCTGTGATCATAATGGTCAACCTTGGCTATGATACGAGAGTCTTCAATGCATATGTGATGTTTAGTCTTGTTTGAATGCTCAGCTAGGGCAGATGTTTTGGACCGATTGTATTTTATGTCAGCAGAGTGTTCTTGGATTCTAGTTTTGATGTAGCGCCCTGTTTCCCTGATGTATGGTTTTCCACACGAAGAAGGGATGATATCTAAATCATCTATGCTTTATGGTTTGAAGATTTTGAGCTGTAGCTTAGGGCTAGTTGATTGGACACATATTTAGAGTGTTTAAACTATTATGCCCCAACATATGGTCCATTGCAAATAGTAGGTCCATTAAGATATTGTCCAGGCTAAGATGGTTGATGATCCCTGTTGTCTTGAGAATGTATTCAGACTTATATCATATCGTCACAGACTCTGGTCTTTGGGTGATTCTGCCTTGGGCAGATAGAGATATTAATCTTTATTTTCTGTTCTTATAAGTTCATTACATACGTGAGCCTCTCTGGATGAAGGTGATGTTGGTATTCAAAGGCTGACCTACTTTATTTGTCTTTTGGCTATATTGACCAGTTATCGTGTTACAGATACTCCTTGGGCATTCCCGGCACCTTCATCTCCCGAATGGTAATTTGATAAGATAATTGGAGGCAATATTTGTCAACCATTTTGATCACCTCTTATCCCCTGTTCATTATCTCAATGCTAAGATGCTTTTATGCTGAGCAGTTTTTGTAGATTGTTCATGATCATTTCTCATCAGGAACATCTCTCAACAGATGCCCTTAAGGCCCCCCCTTGGCTGGGTGAGGGTGTGATCCCACTTGGTATGAGTTGACATGCATCACTACATTCTCCACTAGTACAGTATCACTTTGCTCGCTCTGGGAGATAGATATGAGGGAACATTTCATTTTCAAGTACCCTGTTTATTAGCCCTGTTTATTCTGAAATTTGGGGGAGATTTCACTCTCTGTATGGGGACTCTAGAGGGTCCCTAGCCACATCTTTAGCTGTCCATACTTGGGGTGTTTTTCTCTATATCTTTTAGAGACATTTACTTGTAGATAATGGACCGTCTAGAGACCCTTCAAGTCATTGTGATTGGTCACTTCCTTATTCCCGCCTATCTAAGCAGTTGTGGGCACCAAGCACTTGAAATATATTGCATAGTCATAGGCTCAGTCTACTGCTATTCTTTGTCCTGAGCTCAGGCCTTGTGGTCCGTGGATAACTGTAAATGACCTGTTTTCTTTCTCCCATGAGATACCCATTGTATTTGGGTGTTAGGTGAGTGGCAGGCCACAACAAGGAGCTTCTGATGACCCCAGGGATAGCACAACCAGGCCCTGTTAGTGCTGGTCACTTCCCAGCAGACATTATCATTGTTGACATTGGCACTTGAAATATACTGCAGCCATAGACTTTGCCTACTGCTATCCTTTGTCCCCAGCTCAGGCCTTGTGGGTATCTGTACATGACTAGTTTTCTTTCTTCCATGAGAGACCCATAATCCCATTGTATTTAGGTGTTAGGTGAGCAACCACAACAAGGAGCTCCTGATGACCCTCAGGGATAGCACAACCAGGCCTTCTTAATGCTGTTCACTCCCGAGGGGACATTATCATTGTTGACATTGGCACTTGACTCTAGTTGACAGAGATGCTGGTTTTCTCCTCTGATTTGGTTGCTGGTCAGGGTCTCATTCCTCATGGTTCTATCAAATACCACAAGACAGAGGTATCGTCTGAAATTGTTATTGGTTTTCTGTGGACAATTATATGGGGTGTAATAGTTATGTTTGTGGCTTTCTTTCACAATGATTTTACCCAATTGATTGGTTGTTAGTAACATCTTGCATTTGTAGACATAGAATATTGAAATGCACCAAGGTAAGCATGCTGCCATCTAACTGAAACTTTCTCGTGTATCATCAGTCCTATTGTTAACTCTCTTAGTATTTTTTTAAAAGTATGCTGGTAACCCTTAGCTTGTCCTTCCTGACCATCAAAAGAAAAAGTGAATCCATCTATATCACGGGGAGAAACTTACGAAACATGCATAAAGAAGTAGGATTTGTACAGGAACCAAACAAGTTCAGATTTTCAATTGTTTAGTCTGCTTCTCTGCAGATATGGTAAATTTTTCCATAGACTTTTCAGAACTATTCTGTGTTAATTGCCTTTTTATATTTTAGACTTTTTTCTACCTTGGTTTTAATTCTTCAGTAATGATCTTTGGGAAGGTCTTGCCTTGATATATGGGGATATAATGTGAATCATTTTTTTTTTTTAATGGCTTTAGTAGGCAAGTATTTGATCCTTCAAAAAAGGCTTGGTCGGGAATGATTTTATAATTTTCACTGATATCTTTTTTACTACTTTTTTCCTTGAAACCTGAATAACTTTGGTCAAAAGGAAGTTCCTAGTGGGTCAAGAGTAGATTTTAACTTGCTTATATCTACTTGTTCAATTGGAGATTTTAAGCTTTGATTTCCTTTCCTTTTGTCAGCAGGATACTAACTCTGATGCAGTTGCCCCAGGAAAGAGGAAAAGGAAAGGTACATATTTTGATTTGTCAATTGGAAATTAAAACCCTGGTAAAATATCAGGAGGGAATATTGAATGAACTTTTGTTGAATTTGCTCATTGACATCTGTTTTATCTAACCAACAGATTATGTGCACATGATTTTATTCTGACCTCCTATGTTATCATTATTTATTTATTTTTCCTTACAGCAACTGCACTGAGTTGTACTGTTACATCATCGTATGAAATGGGTTGTTCTGTAAACAATCAGTTGCATCGTAATATTGGGACTAGTAATGGATTTAATTTGTACTAGATAAACTGAAATTTTGTGGCAGCTACCTAGGTCCTAGTCTTGTTTCAGTATTGAACGTTTCACCTTTATGTACTGCAATTTGTCAGAAGTCGACAAAAACTATTTTCTCCATATTTTCTATTCCATGAAAATATCTTTCTGTTTGATATTTGAAGTGTGAAATCAGAATACAAATTTGACTGCCTTGAAAGGCTCCAAAATGTACAGTCTCTGTACTGCCCTGAAACAGTCTCTTTCTCTGTCTTATACTTACATATTACAATCTTCAAAGGCTCATCCAGGGCAGTCTTCATATTTCTTTCACAGTTTTTTTTGATTTTTTTTAAAGCCCCAAGTCTCTATCAGTCAACAAGACAAAATCCCAACAGAAAACATATTTAAAACTTCTTTCAGCTCCTGCATCAGTGTAGTGATCTTTTAGAGACTGAAATTTGAGCTCCTTCTTTGAACTCTAGATCAGATAGTAACCCTTCGTGCAGTAATACAGATTCCTTAGATAGCTGATTGGCTTTAGTGTTGAAATATTGACGAAAATAAGAAAAGATGCCTGCAAGTGTTTGAAATATCACATTGTTCTTCGAAATTCAGATACCCCAGATTACAAAGGATGGAAAAGACTTAAAAGTCTTTTTCATATTTATCCTTTATTCATGAGTAAAAGGCATTCTACCAAAGACCAGCAAGACAAAATTTTTAGTTCATAAAGGGCTCTCCAGCTTCATTGCTGACTTCCACCATCAGGTTCTTTTCCTGATTGAGATTCTTCCATTTGGCTGAATAAACATTTTTAGCTGTATACACCCTTGTGCCTTGGTTTTAGACCATTTAATTATATCTTCCAGCTCTGAAAGTTTCTGGTACTCAGATTCAACCAATTCACCTATTCAGATCGTTACCCATCCACATACATGTGTAACCCTAGTAGAAAAAATTACTCCGACATTGCAGCTTGCCAGCCAGCATTCCTACCATGATCTAACAGATATCTAGCCAGCGTCCCATGCCTCTCATCCATGATCTGGTCAGTGCATTCATTGATCTAGCCTACTCATCTGTTGAAGGTTGGTCATCTATTATGAGGTAGTTCAACCATTTTTGCATTCAAATGTTTCCATTCAATGTTTTTGAGACATTCTATTATGGATCGAAGGTTGAAATTGGATTATAGATCATATTTGGCTTTGTGCTTGTTCCCTTACTTCACCTTGGTGATTATCATGTGTCCTTAGTCCAGTATGACCTTTCTTAGGGTCTTTTCTTTCATTGTCTAGGAGGGTCACAAATAGGAGGCTTTAATGGTGGTAGCGCTTGTGTTATACATGCTTAACACTTGGTCATCATTTCCCTATGTTTGTTATCCCACCTTTTGATTGGTTGTTGTCAAGAGCTTGTACTAGTTTACTGTTGGCCTTGTCCTATGAGAAGAAGGGATTGAATATCCCAATGTTGACGCAGTTTTAAGGAAAGAAAGAGCATGAGCCAAATGTCAAAATGCAAAAGAATGGCAAGGGATGTAAAACAAGCAGAAGCCAGTTTTAGCTTGAGCTATACCCCCTGTTATATAGCTACTGATCCCTGAGAGTATCTGTGCATATCATGCCTACCAAAGTAAAAGGAACTCTTTGTAAACATCTTGACCCTAATCTAGCGATAAACTGGGCATCATTAAAGGGGAATTGTATGATCATTATTACTTGATTAATCAATGAAATCTTGTTAAACAAGCCATATCAAAAGCAAGAAAAGTAACAAGCAAGTTTGGGGGCTTGGAAAAAGAAGGGCGAGGGAAGATAACTAAAGCAGCTAAGTGCTTGTTCAACAAAGACACTCATGGACAATGGTTTACATAACCTAGTATAAGAGTTTGGCACTTTTTATGAAGTAAATCCCAAGCCATAACACCTATCACTTAAGCCTGCCATTTTAAACGGTTGGACTAGAAACTATATCTTCACTTAGGGGTTGAAGCACCTAATGAGGTTGTATGATAACCATTCGATAGTTAGGTGAGGTAACTTGTACACAATCGTAAGCTAGTTGGGGATTTGGAGATGTTAGTTGTGTGAAGCACTTTGATGGCTTTGGCATTGAATATGGTTGTCCTTGATGCTTTTATGGTTCTTCTAGCCATGATGTTGATCTCACTTGATTCCTTGAGTATGTGCTGGATGATTCTTACATAAGCACCTAGGATCCCTTAAGGGATGAGTGATGCTTCTATAGCCCTTTGTAGAGCACGTCCAACCCCATTCAATGACAATATAGAACACTTGATTGAGGACATTGGAGTCTTGTTTAGGAGTGTTGGCTTTGATGGTACCTTTGCATTGATGATGTGACCTCCCTCCAGCTCCAGGACCTTGGATGTTGTGTATTGGAGCCATGTCGTTGACTTAAGAGATGGTACAC
Organism: Pinus albicaulis; assembly: GCA_034641835.2. NCBI lineage: Eukaryota > Viridiplantae > Streptophyta > Pinopsida > Pinales > Pinaceae > Pinus > Pinus albicaulis. Next base: position 597,797,125 of record CM076576.1, read on the forward strand.
CCTTGATGTGATTAGATGCCCGAAGGTTGGCATTCTACCTTCTTGATGGATGTTGTAGTTCTCTTGATGGTGATTGGTGGGATTGATCACTTGGGACTCATTTGGAGGGGTAGGTGCACCCTTTTCCACTTGTTTGGATCTATGCGGAACATTGAATCACTTTTTTTTCAGATCATTATAGGAAATGTTAATTAGAGTCAGAGGGGCTAGCATTGATAGCCTCTGAGATCATCTCATCCTTCTTGTTCGTGTTCCTGCCATATCCTGAATTGAAACTAATGGGATCAAAATGCTCTATGAATCGGTTGTAAGATCTTTTCAATTGGAAAGACAGGAAAAGATGTGGAAATATCAACCAATTTTTAGTGAAAGGCTTTAAATATTCTTTCGGTGTTTCATTTCCAAGTTCCATAAAGTTATGTATAGGAAAGAGTTTCATCGAATATAATTTTTTTTCTTTTCAATCATACTACTTTTATGATTTCTCTCGAATTTTTCGAAGAACTAACCAAAAAAAAAGAAAAAAGAAAAAAGAAGAAAGAGTTGATAGGTGTGATCATCTGGTATCGGATCAATCTCGATCGATCCAAAATACTAATCTGCCTGCTCTGGTCCAACGTTCCCATCCATCGATCTCGATAAGGACATGAGATTTTGGAGGGCTATTTTAGCGATATACCACTTCTTTTGGATGGAGATCCATAACTTATGGGGTAATATACATCCCTTAAGTTGTTCTTTGCACCTTTTCATGGAGAGACATGACCTTTGGATGATGATGTCAGCTTTGGAGGACATTTGTCTCACACACGTGGGCTAATTGAGGTTTAGTTTTATGTTATTTCATTCATTTGGCTATCTTTTGGGGTCAACTTGTGACCTATGCACTTTGTATTATGGATTTAGTGATTTTTAGGGCTTTTTAGTTTAATTTTGGGAAAATTAACTTCGCTACCCTCATATAAATATAGGGGAGTCAATTTGCTTTCTCTCTTCTGCACAATGGAGACCTAGAAGGGCGAATTTGTTTAGTGGATGATGTGATCTATTTTCATGGATTGTTATTGTGGATCTTGGATGTTGCATGGTGAAGTAAGTTAGTTTGTTTGATTTATTTTGGTTTTATGTTCCATGGGATACACATGTTTGTGCTAAGCTAGTTTATTTTGTTTTTGCTTCATTATCCCTTGTTGAGCCAAGCCCTTCCTCCATGTATTTGATGAATAGAGAGTTTTTTCTTTCTCTTAATCATATGTAAAATTGAGAACCCAAATTGCAAACCTTAGTGTTGAAATTTGCAACAAGAAACAATAAAATTGGCATCCATAAATGAAATCCAGAAAATGGCTACCATATGAGGTTTTTGATTTAATTTTCCCTTAATTAAAATGAAAGAAAAATTGTAATTTCATCTCATGACAACTTGTATTAGTTAATCAAGTAAGGAAGACTTAGTTAGCTTAGGAAATTCAAGTTAGAGGTCTAAAAGGATGCATGCAAAGGGGTCTCGTACTTTTTAGGACCCCTGGTTGAGTTATTTGTGAGTTGTAATTAGTTAACTCATGTAATTGAGTTAAAATCAATTTAAGTAGTTCTAACTGAGAGATGAGCTAGTGAGAGGTCTAGTGAATTAAATTAGATTTAATTCACAAGTAGTGATCAATCAATTAACTGATAATTCACTATAAATAGCTGTTACATGTCAGTTCTAAGGAAGGCTCCAGTTGAGTTTGAGGTTAAAGGGAAGATAACTATCAATAGTACTATTAGAAAATTGTATAGGTCATGCATGAGGTCATCGGGAAGGCCTTGAAGTATTGTACAATCATTATTGGGGATTTTCCTAATTAACACGGACTCAATTAGCCCAAGAATGTGTAAGCAAGGCAGGCTAGGCAAAGGCAAGAAAAAGGTTAAATACTTGACCGATTTTGCTTAGATCGCAAGCCAGTTTCGAGCAAGATCGGAGTGAGACAATCAACAGAGTGCAGGGAGTTTCTCTAGTGTGAGAAAGCATTGTATTGTTTCATGTTCTTGGCCATATGCAATATACAGATAGCGTGGTTTTGAGCAGTTGCTATCCCTAGATACATCTTGTGTTGTGCGATTGATTGTTTCTTTCTCTTGCTTATACGTGATTGTGCGATTGTGTGTTGTTTCCGCAAATTGTAGGAAGGATTCAATATCTTGTTTTAGTACATTATAAGATCAAATTGAATCCCGTTGGTGGATTTTCTACATGGTATCAGAGCGCTAGGAATCACAATAGAGGAGAAGAAATTGAGTTTGTTTTGAACAGGTTCAAATTTGCAGATTTATTCTTCAGGATCCAACAACAGATCAAGATGTCTTTCAATGGCTTGAGACTCGAATATGCTCTTGAGTGCAATTCGAATTACATAACATGGAAGGACATGATGGAGGCAGTGCTAGAGGACAATGGGTTGAAGGAATTCATAGACACTGATATTCCCAAGCCCATAGCAGTAGATGCCCAACTTCTTGAGGCATGGTAGAAGAAGGTAGCAAAGGCGAGAAGGATCTTGTTGGAGGGATTTCGAGATCATATTGTCTCGAGTCTCCATGGGAAGGCAACTCCATATGCTATGTGGAAGGCCTTGATAGATCTGTTTTAGAATAACAACGACCATAAGAAGTTTTCGCTGAAAGACAAGCTCAGAAAGATCAAGATGGAGGAGGGCGAGACGATACCAACATACTTGAGGAAGTTCACTCAATTTTGAGTTGAGCTTGGAAGTGTTGGTGTGACAGTAGCCCAAGATGATTTGGTGAGCCTAGCACTTCTAGGCCTTCCCAAGGGCTGGCATATTTACCAGGATTCTGTGAATGGGAGGGAGAAGTTACCAGACTGGGAGTGTTTGTGGTCCGGCTTGGTAATAGAAGAGATAAGGCGAAGCACCAAAGATGGGACCTTCGAAAAAGACAAAGAAGAAGATTTTTCATTGGTGGGAAAAGGCAAGAAATCCAAGGGAAAGAAGTCCCAAGGCGAAGAGGGCAAGAGAGACTTGTCCAAGATCAAGTGTTTTCATTGTCACGAGCACAGGCACTATTCCTCGAATTGGCCGCAGAAGAAGGCAATCAAGAAGGAGGTTGCAGTTGCAGTTGGTGAAGCGCTAGCTTTACAGTTCGAGCTTGATTTTACTCTCATTGCATGCATGGCCAACACTGTAATGGGATGCATGTGGTATCTAGACAATGGTGCCTCGTTCTATATGACGGGGAAGAGAGATCTCTTCAATGACTTGGAGGAGAAGGACATCGTGCAGAACAAAGAGTTTGGAGATGACGGGAGGTATAGCGCGACCGACATAGGTACAATTACGTTTCAGAGGGAGTCTGGCTCCCTTCTCAGATTGATAGATGTTTTCTATGTTCTAGGACTAAGGAAGAATCTTGTCTTCGTAGCGGTATTGGAAGACCGTGGTTATGATGTCGGTGTAAGAGTTAAGAACTTGTATGCTCTCGAGGTCGAGGATGCATGCAAAGCTTTGAGGAGCAAAGCAAAGGTTAGTGACTTAGTGGTTGAGAGGGAGCCTCTCCACATGCAGTGTTAGAAGGTTGTGGAGCAGTAGAGAGGAGACCGAGTGGAAGCGTCCACTCAAGCAGAGACCTCCAGTAGGGGGGAATTTCAAGCCATATGGGCAAAGGGAGCACATGTAGCTATACCTCTAGGTGAGAGGTGGGGTGATGAGCAGTTATAATCCCAAGAGAAGAAATTTGGGCAGGATCCAGTGAGATGGAGTGTCTTATTGATCGACCTTGGCTTCGAGAAGCCCACCGTACAACAGTAGAAGGAATGATTAGTTAGATTGATGCAGTAAGATGTTAGGAAGATAGAAATCAGAGCGACATATGTCAGATACTGGAGCGCAAATAGGAGTTGGCAGTAGTGCAGAGGGCACAGATGCAGGGTCAGCAACAACGCAGAGATTTCAATAGATAGTGCAGTAACTAGTAGCAGTTAGAGACTCTGATGACAAATGCATCATACTGATTTAGTTTTTTGGAGGCTATTCAGTTTCAAGAGTTGCAAGAGCAAATAACAATAGAGAAGTGTTGCATGTAGAACGTTCCAAGGTACCAGATTGGGAGATTGAATTCCTTTCTTGTTGAGAGGGAGTGTTGAAATTTGCAACAAGAAACAATGTAATTGGCATCCAGAAATGAAATCCATAAAATGGCACCAAGAAATGGCTATCATATGAGGCTTTTGATTTAATTTTCCCTTAGTTAAATTGAAAGAAAAATTGTAATTTCATCTCATGACAACTTGCATTATTTTTTCTATCTTGGACTTCAATAACCTGAATTTTATTCGTGGAACTTTTAGCTTGTCAGGAAATCTAGGCTTTGATATCATTGTGATACCATATAGGGATTTATGATATACATTTGCACATAACCATGGAGAAAGAAAATAAAGTATATGTTTTAATAATGATGCTGCAACGATACGTTTTTTACAGAGCATATAAAGTGTCACAAGTCTCACAAGCATTGCATTGGTCAAACACTTAACATGTAAAGTGACATGAGAATTAATGACTCCTAACAACAGTGAAGAAGTTTTTCCAGCTGATTGTTTTAATCAATTGAAGTCGATATTCCGTGAATTTTCATTATTGCTTTTCTCTTTTTATTGCAATGATTGTACATATGTTAGATTAAATACTATAGGAATGTGTTACGTGATAGCTTTCATGGTATCAGAAGATAATTTAGGTTTAATATCAACGTCCTAAAAAGCAAGAAAAAGGTGTGTATTTGTTTTTTTAAAATTGCATAACCTTTGTTTGAAAAAGCAGCTTGAAGTGATTACAAAGGCATATTGAAGAATTTTTATCAGTGTTGGGTTCTATAATGCCTCCCAAAAATAATTCCACACCCATTAAGCCCTCAGAAAGCTCTACTATGACGCATGAAGAGGAAAAATTGTAGTATTAGATATCAAAAATACGGTACCAAGTACAAAAAATTTCGATCTTACAAAGAGCAATCAAAGATGACATAGTTGGTTTGAAAGCAAAAATGGAAGCTAAGTCGGACGGTTTGAAGGATCAAATGAAAGCTAATATTGATGATAAAGTGGTGGAAGATGACATCAAGCATCAACAACAAGTTCTCCAACTGTCAAAAGATAACCTAACTTTGGTGCATAATTGAATGAAACAATAGGAAGATCAACATCGCAACGGAATAAGTTCTAAAGCAGTCACAAAAACAACTTGACAACTACGAAATCGATCAATTTCAGAGTATCTAAGAAAGTGGAAGAACTTACCCATTGAAGATTCCACATGGGAGGATGAGAATTTCATACAGAAACATCGAGAAATAATCAAGCGTTGAGGACAACACTTGTTTGAAGGAGATGGGCATGTTAGGTCCCTATATTACTAGTGTAGTCCCTTATTGTTGTTAGTGTAGCCCCCTTATTGTTATTGGTGTACCCTTGTAGCCCCCATATTGTTATTATTTTGCCCTTACATTATTATTGTTAGGTTGGCTAGGATTATTGTGACCCCATGGACTCCTATATATATAAAGGAGGTTCTGTCATTTGTATCATTGAAGAATTGTTCATTTATGTAATGTAAAGGAGGTTGCCCCCTCGAAGTGGCTTATTTCTAAGGCGTTGATCTCGTTTTTTTTCTATTTTGGGAGCTGGTTTCATAACAGAATTGTTCCTTGAAACTGCAGGGATTTGGAGCCATAGACAATGTCACTATCAATCTGTGTCTTGGTGCCCTTAGCTGATGGGAGCACCACAAAGAAGGAAGTAATTTGCTAAACAAGATCAGGCCTAGGAGGAAGTTGGAGAATGTGGGCATAAAATTCGAGGGCCTCCTATGTGTAAAAGGTGAGACATCTCTAGTTTGGATATAAAAAGAAATTAGATAGAGTCCAGATTCCTCTGAACAAATCTTAAAATATTCCACAAATATCATAATAAATAAGGCAACAATCCTCAATTTTAATCTCTTGGAGATGGAACAATCGACTTATCTTGTCATATTGATCAATCTGGTGCTCAGTCTCAATCAATATTTTATAGGGGCCAGCTCTTAACTGTCCTAAGGGGATCCAAATGGCATGTATCCCATGTAGAAGCATGTAATGTTGCCGAACAATGAGTTTGTTAGTGTCTATGACTCACAAGTGGTCAAATGTACTCTTTCAATGTCAGTTGATAGGGTCCTAGGTCAAATTGTTATAGTTTCAAATAAAATTTGATCATTGGTCAGTGTCTAAGTATTATTACTGCGCCCTCCATTTCAAGGTCATAAAATGCTATCATGGTCATGTCATCACTCCTTGTGATAAGGCATCAAAGAGTTTCTTGGTCATCATTTTGGTCATCAAATTATAATCATGCATACCGCAAAGGTTCAAAGTTCCAAATCATGGTTTCACATTTGCATTTGGTGTCATCATTTAGGTCAGGTCATCATAAGTCTTGTAGGGAGTCATACCACCACCTTAGTCACCATCTCGAGAGCTAGTAATTCAAGAAAAAGTGCTCAAAAAGATTCCAAAGGTACATTTACCCTTCAAGGAGATGTAACCTTGCCAAATAAAGTGGTAAAGTTGCAGTACACTACCTCATCACATTATTTCTCAAAAAGGACATGTGATGTCATATCATCATCAAAAGCAAAAGTCGACTTTCAAGCTATAAAGTGACCATCCAAGCATTTAAGCACATCATTCCATCTTCCTAGAGCTCTCATCCACCATTGAGCCTCATCTCAACCTTCAGAGCCTTCATCTTAACATCATCAAGCCCTAACTAGCTAGCATGTTGCATTTCTGCCTAAGCACGCTACACTTTTGCTAGCATGTTGTGTTTTTGGTTTTTGGAGGCTAAAGGAACAACAAAAAGGTTCAAACAACATTCTACAGGTTCAAGACACTTTCAACAAGTAAGTATAGCCTCTGATCAACTCTCATACAATCATTTCCTTCAACAAATGGTGAAATCCCTCTCCTAGGGTTTTTCGCTGCGTTTTTGGGTTTCCTTAGTGTTTGCTTCAGTTTAGTGAGAAACCCCTAGTTTCCCCGCCCTAACACCTTTGTATATACTTCATACACCTCCCCAACCATTTCCCATACTCATCCCCTTCATTTCCATCATTTTCCTCAAAAAACCTAGCCCACGCTGCGTTTTTGCCAATTTCTAGGTTAGCATTGTGTTTTTGGCTTTCCCCCCTCTTTCCCGCATCCATTTAGCAAAATTTCACTTCCCATGTGTCCCTAACACTCATCTCCATCTCCCAAAATTTTCCTACTAATTATCTCACTCTCCTTACCCTTCATTTCCCTCCCACAACTTGCTGCTCTTTTCCCCTATTTCCCAATCCTACCTACCCTTCCCTCCTATCAACTAGGGTTTTATCAAGCAAACTAAACCATGGCCAGAGAGAAGAAGAAGTATAACAAAGGAGGGCATATCTCCAGATATTAGCCAACTCATATGCTGGAGATCAATGCCTCATCATTCATGAAGAAGTCATATGAAGGTGTGGGTTACTTAGGGTTTTGTGAGAAGATACAAGGGGCGGGATGCCATGCTAAATTGACCAGTCTTTTTGCCACCAATTTCAAGAGGGATAAGGCTACCATACCAGGGATGGACTTCATAATATCAACAGATGTCATAGCTTCAGCTATATGTATCCCTAACCAAGGAGAGATTTGGTTTAAGGGGATGGATTTGGATGTTGAAAACTACAAATTTTTCCTGAAACCACACTGCAAAGATGCTCCCACTCATATCTTTCCTTTCAGACAATTGTTAGATTGATATGCTCCTTTGATCAAGATGATAATGAAGTATTTTACTTGTGAAGGGAAGTTTTCTAGGTTGTATCAGTTTCACATAAGGTTGCTAATGCATTTTACTGCCATAAAACCATTAAACCTACCCCATTATTTATTCAGGAGCCTGGTCAAGATGAGTGAGAAAGTGCAAAGCAAATGGAGAGATCGCCATGCAAGTTTATTTCATCATGGTTTGGTCAAAATCATAGTTCTTCATTAGCTTTCACAGATTAATATATCATGGGAGACCTTCATGCAATTAGTTGCTCTTATGCCTGCCACTAGTCAAAATGACAGTCAAACCATCATTCCATTAGCACCATCTAGGCCACATGAGGTTGGCTCATCAAGTAGGCCATTAGTGACAAAGACACCTAGGGAAGAGATTACAAAGACCTATAATCGAGGTAAAAGGCTAGTGAATGCCCCTATCAGTGAAAAAAGAGTTCAACCTAGCACTATGCGACAAGAGATATCAGGAGGTGAAGATGATGCGCCATTGCATAATGAAGCGCAGGGACCATTGATTTTGACATGGTTGACCTGAAAAACACAATGAAGACAAATCAACTGAAGAAATAATCAAGGAAAAAGAGGCAGAAATCAGAGGGCTCAGAAATGACATTGACAACGCAAACTTCATAGTATCCTTTTTACAGCAAGAGAACAGGTAGCTCAAAGTGAATCAACTGTTGCTAAGCAAACCTAAAGGAGATCATCCCTCATCCAGCAAGGCAGATTTGGTGGCAAAGAAGGATAAGGGCAAGGCTATCATAGATGAGGTACAACCAAGGAGGCCAAAGACAAGAGCAACAACAAGACAAGAAAGGCAGGAAAATGAATCATTTCCCCCTCAAGTACACCAAAACCTAGATGACACTATAGCAATAGAGATTGAAGAGGACAGAGAGTTTTGGCTGGGATAACCAATGAACACTTGGAGAAGCTCTTGAAGAAGGCCAACAGAGATACAAACCTTCAGAGACACATGACAAGAAATTATTACACCAGGAACTTGATTTGCAAAATTAGGGTTAGGAATATAAAGAGAAGGCATACGAAATCCCTAATCAAGCTAAAGAAGAGAGATAACTTAGATTTGCTTGGTTAATTTTATTTAAATGCCTATTCTAAGTTTTCTTATCCCTTAACTGTTTTGAAGCTAGGCTCCAAGGTAAGTTGTGGGAAGGAGGTCAACAGGAAGCAGGCTAGGGCTTGATTAATGATACCTCCTGCTGTGCTCCTATCACCCGGTGCCTTTGGCACTGCAGAGACTGTGGCTTTGACGACTGCAAGGTCATTGTGTTAACTACTGAAGAGTTCCTGAAGCCCCTCAAGCTAAATGAAAAAGTTTGTCCAAAATATCTATCAACCAAGCTTATGCTTGGAGGTGAATTTTTTGAATGCATGACTAACTTAAAATGTAGATGCAAGGAAAGAGAAATAATTAATGATTTAAGAACGTAGATTACGATTTATTCTGATTTAAACACTCAGTACTTAAGTGAAAAATTCGATGAAAAATGTCAATTATGTAAATGCTCAAATATACTCAATCAAAGATATACAATTTGTCACAAGTTCACGATACAGTACTCGAATAAAAATACCGATCACAATTACTTGAAAAATTTCCTAAACTTAAATATTCAATAAATATCCAATAATTCAACTTTATAAATCCACGCTTAGAGTTAATTTCCCTTTAAAACAATAAGTGACCTCAATATCAAAAGATTTTCTTTGAGTTTCATCTAACTCCACAATCTGATCAATTCTATTTTGAACAACATCCTTATCATTGGAAAAATGCTGAAGGAGTTGATAAGCTGGAAATTTAAGGTGCACATGTATAGTTTTTCTACAGAAAAAAATCGAACCATCTATTAATATAGAGAGTTACATAGCATATGCATAACACATTCCAAAAAACTGCGTTTCTCCCTTACTAAGAGAGAGACAGAGTTACAACTGAGGTAAACAGAAAAAACATATTCACCTGTCAGCCTAGTCTAGGAAAGAGAGAGATGTCCTCATCTTTTTTCCACCTCTCATGCTTCCTTATAGGAAAAACACCGGAAACAGAGGGGAAAAAGATAGAGACTGTTTGAAGCTTTAAAACTCTAAAAAACGAAACCGGGTAGTAGACACTGTTCCAGTTTTCTGTGCGTATCATAGCATAAAAAAGAAATCGAACACCCGAGCCTCTTCTGTGAGGAAAACAACCCAGGGTCAAAGAAAGAGTTTTAGTGTTTCATCCAAAAAATTACATAATGTCAGTTCAACATATTTAAAACAAAAAGACAACAACAGTAGAAACCAGATCCTTAGACAAAGATAGGCTGTTCGATAGCTCGAACCAACCCATCATCCAACTCAACAGCTATCCAGAGCCCCATATCCTTCTCAATGCCTTCTTTAGAAAGGTGGTTTGCATCATAGTTCCGTTCCCTGTAAATGTGGCAAACAAATATGTTGTTAAAAAAACATTTTAGACGGGATATCTCATTAAGTAAAGGAAGCAAAGTATAATTTTGACATCGTTGAGTCCCATTGAACCACTTGACAATATTCAAGGAGTCCCCGAAGATCCGAACCTCTCTCATTCTCATGAAGGAGAGCCTGCATAGGAGATAGTGTAAAGCTTTTAGTTCTGTGAAATTATTGGTCCCCTGTCCTAGACCAATTGAGGCTTTAAAAGTTTTTTCGGATGGGAGATGAATAACCAGCCCCGCTACGCATCTATTATGCGGATCTGAGGCCCCATCAAAGTATGCCCAAGGTATATCCCCCCTGATGACTTCCTGTTGAATCACACAAGGTTGCTGAGGTAAGGAGGGAATAGGAATATGATCATAAATGGATACACCTTCCGCCACCAGCTTGCAGATCGGAAAATGTGAATCTTTAAAGATAACATGGTTCCTAGCAATCCAAGTTCCCCATGCAATCAACAAGGGAATAGTGCGCACCCTGTCATTTGGGGCTTCCTGCCATCACCTTTGCCAAGCGTCAATCACCTCCTGACCTTCCCAACGTTGCGGGATTTTAAGAAGCCTCAGGGATTCATTCCAGAGACTGATGTTGAAGGGGCAGGTGAGGAAAACATGTTGCACCGATTCCAAACTATCTCTGCAGAGAGAGCACCAACCAGGACCTATCTTACCCCTACGTTGCAAGAAGTCCTAGGTACAGACTTTATTCTGGAGAATGCACCAGGAGAACAATCTCGCCTTTGCCGGCCCTTTCAGCTCCCATAATGATTTGAACCACCATTTCGACTCCCCCCAACCTTTCTGGGACATAAGCCAATTATAACCAAACTTGGGGGAGTAAATTCCAGACGGGGAGTGTACCCATCTGAGCTCATCTCTTTTATCCAGGGTCCTTATGTTTGAATTTTGAAGGTTTGAGATAAAATTCTCCCACGCCCCCAACCATCTTTCCTCTAGCTGCAGAACATCCCCTTTCAACCATGCTTGTCTCGAAAGAGATGAGCTTTCTTGATCAACTATTTTATTAAGAGTAAACAAACCTCTATTGTTCAAGAGCTCAATTAGTTCTCTTGTTAGCGCGATTCTCTCAGTACAGCCCATCCAAGGGTCACAGCCCATTCTAACCTGGGCGACATCCCCCACATGCCAAGCTAAGCTCTGCTCTATTACCTTAACAGATGCTATGGTTGCCTTCCATACAATGAAGGAATTTTTAGAAGTTTTTTGAGGCATTCGCAGCCATTCTAGAATTGGCATTGGGTCGATATATTTCCGTTTCGTAACAGAGGTCCAAAGATTATCCTCAGTGATAAGTCTCCAAGCCAGTTTGGCTGCTAGAGATTTTGAGAGGGATAACAGATCTTTGATGTCCCAACCTCCCCATCCTTTAGGCCTGACTATTTTCTCCCATGCCACCCAGGGAGTCACATGTTCCACCTTTGATCTTGCCCACAAAAATCTGTTAATTTTATTGATAGAGGCCAAAATACTTTTTGGGACCCATATAAGGCTAACCCAATAAACTGGGATGACCATTGCCACTGATTTTATCAGAACCAGTCTTCTTGCTCTAGACAACCATTTGTAACTACAGTGTTTCATTCGAGCCTCTATCTTTGCAATAATCCATTTCCAATCCTGGATTAGATGAGTCTAGTTTTAGGAAGAAGCCCAAGTACTTGAAAGTGTCTTGCAGAGGTTTGACTTTAAATTGTAGGTCTGCTTCTATTCTGCCCACTTCATCCCTAGAGCGACCAGACGTTGTCATGGACGATTTTTGGCCATTTATGCAGAGACACCTTGCTTTTAGGAAGAGGTCCAAAAGCTCCTTTAGGCAACGACAATCCTCCAGACTGCCATTACTGAACAACAAAATAACATCTACAAACAACAAGTGAGTTACCAATAAATTAACCGCCACTTCAATGCCTGTGAGAACCCCTTGTCTCATAGCTTCATGTATCATTAGACTCAGACCTTCTGCTGCCAATAAAAAGAGGAGGGGGGAGAGGGTGCACATGTATAGTTACATCCAAACCATAAATTAATTCAAGGGGACTTTTACCCATATATTTTTTCTTTGTAATTCTAACTGCCGATATGCATACTTGATTTTGCTATCCCAAGACCGCTTGTTATGTGCTACTATCTTCTTGATAATGGTTATAAGATTTTTATTACTTGATTTTGCAAGACCATTATCTTGGGGATTGTAATTAGATGAATGAGATAAGATAATGCCATACTTAAAACAAAAAGATGAAAACTCCGAAGAACTAAAAGCCTTGGCATTATCGGTGGTGATTTTATCTAGGACACCAAATCTAGTAATAATATGATATTCAATGAAATCCATAATGACCTTTTCAGTGGCATTCTTAGCAGGAATGGCTTAACCTATTTAGTGAAATAATCGGAAGCAGTTAGAATCCATGAGTAGCCACTACTAGAATTTCCATGGAATTTACCAATGAAATCCAGACCCCAATGCTGAAAAGGTGCCTTAATAGCCATAGGTTGTAGTGGCAATGCGGCTAGTTTCTGTTTCCCAATGAACAATTGACAGGCTTGGCAACTCCTAACAAACTTATGCACATCAGAAAAAAATCGATGGCTAGTAATAGCCACCTCTAAGGATTTTGTGGGCAACAGTTCTTGCAGTATAATGACCACCACAGAATCCCGAATAAAACTCATAAATCAACCTCTTGAACTCAATTTCGTCAACACACCTAAGTACAATGCCCTCAGTATTTCTCCATCCAAGGACATCCTTCATAAGACAATACTTAGTTGCTTTTAATCTAAGATCCCTTCTCTTATGAGCAACTAAATAGCTAGGACATGTAAGATTTAACATATAATAAATGATATCCTTGTGCCACTCATGCTCTCCTAATATTTGCAATTCAGGCGAAGACAAATCACTAACACAAATCAAACCAAGAATTTTCTCATTATTTTGGGTCAACATTTCAGCCAATCCTTGACATTTGACCAGCTTGGTGGGTGTAATTGCCAAGTCATATTCTTGAATCTTAGTAACCCACCTTGCACGAGTCCTTAAGCAATTAGTTTGAGTTAATATATCTTTAACAACAAAATGTGGGACAAAAGCAATAATCTTGGAATAACCCACATAAGTTTGAAAATGTGGGACAAAAGCAATAATCTTGGAATAACTCAGAATTTTGAAGTGCTCTACTCATGAAAGAAATAGGCTGTTCGTGACCTTCATTATTCTTTTGTAATAAGACACCAACAATTGTACCTTCTGAAGCAAAAGAAAAAACCATGAAATCTTTAGAATAATCAGGGTTAGCGAAGACATGAGCTTTAGCTATAACACCCTTGATTTCTTGAAAAGCCTTTTTACCGTCTTCTTTCCATGAAAATTTAGCATCCTTCTTTAGAAGACTTTGAATAGGCTTAGCCATTTCTGCATAATTTGGAATAAACCTCCTAAGAAAGTTAGTCTTTCCAAGGAAAGACTGAAGGGATTTATGATTATGGGGGAGAGGAATCTTTTGGATAGCCTCAACCCTCTCAGGGTCTATCTTGATCCCATCTTTGGAAATGATGTGACCAAGTAACCTTCCTTCAGTTACTCCAAATACAAATTCAGCGGGTTTCAAGGATATGCCAAACTCTATGCATCCGTCAAAAACTTGCCTGAGAGGACCTATATGACTAATACCATCCTTAGAAAAACAACGAGATCATCTCAATAATTTTACCAATTAAACCTTTAAAGGCATGATAAAATATTCAAATGCACCCCATGGTGTGGTGAAAGTAGTCTTGTGTCGATTTTCTTTCTTAACTCATACTTGATTATATCCATAAAATCCATCTAGCAATGACATCATTCTTGAACTAGTTACTCTTTGCAACATTGTCTGCATGTTGGGCAAAGGGTAATTATTCGTTTTACATGCCAGATTAAGATTTCTAAAGTCGACACAATGTCTAATCGTTCCATTCTTTCTCCTAACCATCACCAAATTAGAACACCGTGTCGAATGCCTAGTTTGAACAATAATACCAGCTGCAAGCATCTTTGAAAGCTCCTTTTGTACTAAGGGGGCCAAATTAAGATTTATCTGCCTAAGCTTTTGTTAAATTTGGACAACTAGGTCCAAACTCCATGTTGTGATGCTCAGATTAAGTGGCTAATATTTTTGTTGGATTCCTCTTTCGGAGAGGTGTAAAATCTATATAAAATATATCTTAATCCGATGAGCAGAACATTTATTTTGAATTTATTATTTATAATAAATTATATGTGCAAGTCGGCCTTAAGGTTTTACACCCCCAACAGATGTGTCACACACCCCAATGATGGATATAAATACAGGCAAAGTTGGAGAGCATTTCACAACAACTCAACACACATCTTCTTCTCTCATCTGATTTAGTACGAACTCCTTGGAGGACAATTCCAGCCCACACATGTGAAGAAGAAGGACGAATCTGTACGGCCAAGAGGAAGGACGAATTTCTGCAGCTAGGGTTTTGAAGGAAGTTTGACCAGCGTTGACTTTGGTCAATGCATGGTCCAAAAGGGCTGAATTTTGTTGGAGAATTCGATTTTGAGAGGCCGTACACATTGGCACAGAAATCGAGGTCAAAAGGTTGACCGAACTGTTGCTGCGTTGACTTTTAGCTTGCTGCACTGCGTTGACTTTTCTGGACAGCGTTGACTTTTCTGGTGTTGAATTGGGTTGACTCGGTAGCTGATTGGAGGATTGTTGTGACACATTCTGGGTTGGCTGATCAAGGAGACTTTGCTGGTTGAAGCATCCTGTTGACCGCCGTAACGCACCATCACATTTTTCTGTTTCTGGTTTGTCTTCTATAAGATCCACTTATATGTTCTATCAGCATTTTACTTAACTATTTGTGTGATTGCCGTAAGAAAAGTAAAGTTGCTTCAAGCATAGAACATCTACAAAAATTTACATGGTATCAGAGCTGAGGTGAAGACAAGCCCTATCTTTAGCAATCACCATCGGAAGAAATGGGTTCCACAAGTTTTGAATTCAAGGAGAATGACAAGCTGACTGGAAGAGATGACTTCCATGCCTGGAAGATGATATTAGATCTCAAATTGGAAGACCATGATCTCTTGGATCATGTACTGGGTAAGATTCAAGAACCTCCATCCAATGCTATCGCTGCTGCTAAAAACAAGTATAAGAAGGGGGAGATCAAAGCAACGCTGATGATCAAGGAATCCATACATAAAATTCTGGTTGCCTACATATCTGAGCTAGGCACATCCAAGGAGATGTATGATAAATTGATCCTTATGTTTAAGGTAAACAATGTAAACCAAGTGCTATTCCTCAAGAATAAATTGAAGAATATGAAGAAGGGCCGGGATGAGTCTGTTCAAGCTTACTTTCTGAAATTGACCGAAACAAGGAACAATCTGCTGGCTATTGGGGAGACAATAGCCGATCGTGAGATGGTTCTCACCGTACTTGGAGGACTCCCATATGAATGGCAAGTATTCACTACTACCATTCTCAATAATAATACCATTCCTAACTTTGACGAGCTTCTGTCTAGATGTATGCAAGAAGAAACAAGAATGAAGGAATTCGAAAATGACAGAAATGCGGCCTATGGTGCTCATTCTCGAAAGAAGAACTCTGGTGGTCCTAAGGACAAAGGAAGAACAAGGACTCAAGAAAAAAAGGGTAAGTGTTTCACTTGCCATAGGCCTGGTCACTATGCTAGAGAATGTCCCTTCAAGAAGGATTCTCCCGATAGTGATGATAACAACAACAACCGGAGGAATGGGAATCGAAGAAACGACAGATCTAAAGGAAAGAGGAAGGCTCCCTCTGGTGGAAACAATCAACCTTCGAAAAGGTCTAGAAACTCCAGGTATGAGGAGTCTAATGCTGTTGATAAAAGAAATGAGTATATTCTTGTATTTGCTCTCTCTGCTACATCTCCGCCCGACACTATGGATGTCTGGCTGATAGATAGTGGTGCCTCAAGACACATCACTGGATTCAAGGAAGCACTCTCTGACATGGTTGAGAGGGATACTAATCTAGAAATTATCCTTGGTGATAATGCCACATACCCCGTGAAAGGGACAGGGACTGTGACCCTCCACTTGTCTCAAGGACAAGTCCTACATTTGCAAGATGTACCACCTAAATTGAAGAAGAACCTTGTGTCTGTATCAGCCATGGAAGACAAAGGGTTCAATGTAACATTCTCTGATGGAAAGGTGCTCATGTGGAAGAAGAGCTTCAAGGAAGCTATCTCGATTGGTTTTAGAGTTGGGACACTCTACCAGGTTGGAGGGAGTCCGCTGGGAGCAATGACATGTGATACTATCCGTCAAACCGAACTATGGCACCGAAGGTTTGGACACCTTCATTACAAGGCCCTTCCCAAAGCAAGGAAGGTGGTGACAGGGATGCCTGACTTTGGAAATAATCATGAAGGTGTATGTAAGGGTTGTGCCGAAGGAAAGCACACAAGGGGACCTTTCCCCTCAAGTGTCACAAAGACATCTGATATTTTGCAACTGGTCCATTCTGATCTATCTGGTATGTTGCCCGTGACATCCCTGGGAGGATGTTCCTACTACATGACATTCACTGATGACTTCTCTCGCAAAACTTGGATATACTTCTTGAAGAAGAAGGATGAGGCTTTCATGTGGTTCCGTACCTTCAAAGCCTTGGTGGAAAATATGACTGGAAAGAAGATCAAGATTTTGAGGACCGACAATGGCACTGAATATGAGTCAAATGAGTTCAAAGACTTTTGTAGAGAAGCTGGCATTAAGAGGGAGACTACTACCGCATATACTCCTGAGCAGAATGGTGTTGCTGAATGCAAGAATAGGACTATTGTGGAAGCTGCCCGTGCCATGCTATGTGACCAGGGTCTACCGAAGTTTCTGTGGGGAGAAGCTGCAAATACTGCTGTGTATATTCAAAACCGATGCCCTCATTCCGCTTTGGACTCCAAAACTCCCGAAGAGGTTTTCTCTGGTAAGAAACCCGATGTCTCACATTTTAGAATTTTTGGATGTCCTGTCTATTTTCATGTGCCGAAAGAAAAGAGAAGTAAGTTGGATGCTACTGGGAAGAAAGGAATGTTTGTGGGCTACAGTGAGACTTCTAAGGCCTATAGAGTCTATGTACCTGGTCAAAGGGAAGTAGAGATATGCCATGATGTCACTTTTGACGAAGATGCTTCCCTGAAGAAAGTAGTAGATCTTCTAAGATCCGAAGAAAATCATGAAGAAAGGCCTGGAAATCAAGAAGAACCGCAGGATGAGACAATGCCTGATATTGAAGGACCAATGGACCCTATTGATCCATCTCCTTCACTGGGAAAGAGACCATCATGGCTCAGGGACACCCTCGAAGATGCCGAGGGTCATGCTGCCCCAAGGGGGACATTCCGAGAAAGCAAGAAGCCGTGTAGATACCAAGGGTATCTAGCTGCCATGAGTACTATTGTACAATCTAAACCTGGATCTTTTGAGGAAGCCGTAAAGCATCAAGTCTGGAAGGATGCTATGCACGAAGAATATGAGTCCATAATGAAGAATGATGTCTGGGATGTGGTTCCAAGGCCGAAGGACAAATCAGTTGTCACCGCGAAATGGCTCTACAAGATCAAGCATGGTGCTGATAGAAGTGCTGAAAAGTTCAAGGCAAGATTTGTTGCCCGTGGCTTCTCTCAAAAGGAAGGAATAGATTATGATGACATATTTGCACCTGTGGCACGATATACCACCATTCGATCTATCATAGCCCTTGCTGCTACGCAAGGATGGAGTCTTCATCAGATGGATGTCAAGACCGCTTTTCTGCATGGTGCAATAAAAGAAGAGGTGTATGTAGAACAACCTCTGGGATTTGAAGTTCAGGATCGAGACACTCATGTTTGCAGGTTGAAGAAAGCCCTCTATGGGTTAAAGAAAGCACCCAGAGCTTGGTACGAGAGGATGGATAGTTACTTGATGAAGCTGGGCTTCACTCGAAGTAATGCTGATCTGAACCTTTACTTCAAGGTTGTACAGGGAAGCCTCTCATTCTAGTGCTATATGTGGATGACCTCTTCCTGACAGGTGCTGACCCTCTCATTCATCAATGTAAGAGGGAGCTCGCTGCTGAGTTCGAGATGAAGGACCTAGGACTGATGCACTACTTCCTAGGCCTGGAGGTCTGGCAGAGACCTGGAGAGATTTTCCTTTCTCAAGGAAAACACATTGTGAAACTTCTAGAGAGATTTGGTATGGTGGACTGCAAGTCCGTGTCAACACCGATGGAACTCAACTTCAAGAAGTTGAGTGGCAGCGCTGCTGGGCCTATCTTGGCCAATCCTACTGAGTATCGTCAACTCATAGGAGCTTTGATGTTCTTAGTGAACACCCGACTAGATATATGTTTTGCAGTGAACACTTTGAGTCAACAGATGGTTGAGCCTCATCACTTTCACTGGGTTGGTGCCAAGAATCTTCTGAGATATCTTCGGGGCACGATAAACCATGGGCTGAGATACACTGCTGGGAGTGTGACACTCCGTGGATATACTGATGTCGATTGGGCTGGCAGTGTGGTGGATCGTAAGAGCACATCGGGATGCTGCTTCAATCTTGGTTCTGCCTCGATCTCATGGATGAGCAGGAAGCAGAAGTCGGTGGCTTTGAGCACCGCGGAGGCCGAATACATTGCTGCTAGTATGGCCTGTTGTGAAGCAGTTTGGTTGCGGAAGCTCTTTAGTGAGCTGTTTGGACATGTGCTAGATACCACTGTGATACTCTGTGATAATCAGAGTGGGATTCGTATGACTGAGAATCCCGTGTTCCACGACCGATCCAAGCATATTGATATCAGGTACCACTTTATCCGGGATATGGTACAGCGAGGCGCCGTAAGGCTCGATCATATAGGAACTGATGAGCAGGTCGCGGATATTCTCACTAAGCCCCTGGGGAAGGTCAAGTTCCTAACCTTCCGTGAGAGTCTTGGTATCGTGGAACGACCCTATGATGTGGGTCCTGTTGGACGATGAGCTCTGGGAGCTTTGGGGGGCTTTGGGGATAGCTTCTCGGAGCTATAAGCACTCATAATGCTTCTGCCCCACCATTGTGATTATTGAGCTGGTTCGCCTCTCATTTATCTCTCGTGCCCGTATGCATCCTACCCATTGAGTTCAGTGGCTCATTCTATAACCCTCTCATTTGGCCAATGAGGTGGGAAAAGCCAGAGACTAGTAGCAACATCGATGGACGCGATCGTAGATTGCTGCATTTCATCTAGGATGGCACTCCAACTACTTGATCTCGGATCGTTTAGTGAGGTCTGGGACCTCTCGCCCCGACTTCGGTCGGGGATGAACCAAATTCTAAGTTGGTTGAGACTTTTTGGTCCTGATAGAGGTTTCGAACTCTAGGCCGAATATGTCAGTCGGGGGATGATGTCTTTGTGACTGACCCACTTCTGTTCTGAAATAAAGAGGCCAGCAAAGCAAGTTACGGCGGGATGACGCACGATGTTTGATTGCACCGATGGATGGAGTTCTCCCTAGTTGAGAGGGAGTGTTAAATTTGGACAACTAGGTCCAAACTCCATGTTGTGATGCTCAGATTAAGTGGCTAATATTTTTGTTGGATTCCTCTTTCGGAGAGGTGTAAAATCCATGTAAAATATATCTTAATCCGATGAGCAGAACATTTATTTTGAATTTATTATTTATAATAAATTATATGTGCAGGTCGGCCTTAAGGTTTTACACCCCCAGTAGATGTGTCACACACCCCAATGATGGATATAAATACAGGCAAAGTTGGAGAGCATTTCACAACAACTCAACACACATCTTCTTCTCTCATCTGATTTAGTACGAGCTCCTTGGAGGACAATTCCAGCCCACACGTGTGAAGAAGAAGGACGAATCTGTACGGTCAAAAGGAAGGACGAATTTCTGCAGCTAGGGTTTTGAAGGAAGTTTGACCAGCGTTGACTTTGGTCAACGCATGGTCCAAAAGGGCTGAATTTTGTTGGAGAATTTGATTTTGAGAGGCCGTACACATTGGCACAAAATCGAGGTCAAAAGGTTGACCGAACTGTTGCTGCGTTGACTTTTAGCTTGCTGCCCTGCGTTGACTATTCTGGACAACGTTGACTTTTCTGGTGTTGACTTGGGTTGACTCGGTAGCTGATTGGAGGATTGTTGTGACACATTTTGGGTTGGCTGATCAAGGAGACTTTGCTGGTTGAAGCATCCTGTTGACCGCTGTAACGCACCATCACATTTTTCTGTTTCTGGTTTGTCTTCTATAAGATCCACTTATATGTTCTATCAGCATTTTACTTAACTATTTGTGTGATTGCTGTAAGAAAAGTAAAGTTGCTTCAAGCATAGAACATCTACAAAAATTTACAGCTTTTGATGGAAAAGCTTAGTATTTTCATCTTTCAAAGGGATAGTATGTTCCATGACATCTTTCCTATAACCTTTTAACTCATCATAAGAAAATGCTAAAACATCCATATATTCATGAAAGTAATTTAATTAACCTTTTTTCGCTCTTCATTACTAGTACCTTTAACAATTTTTACAATCTTAGGGTCACTAGAGGTACCAATATTTACCTCAGTGAATTCCCTTGGATTCATCTTATTTTCATCCTTTTTCTTTGTAGCATCATGACGTTCAAAATGTTGCTCCAAAGCTACAATGTTCCTGGGAGTAGGATTAGGTATATCTTCATGGTTGACAAATCCATCCTCTTTATAACTAACCTCAAAATTCTCAAATTCATCCAACTTGTTTAAAAAACGAATCACCTGACTTTCATCATCAAAAACTTGCAAATGCTCCATATTGTCAGACACAGAAGGTTTAAAAATGATTTCCATTTTAATCTTATCCTTCATCAATTCATCAGATAACTGTAAAGTAGATGTTGCAACGACAAGCTCATCAACCTAATTATTTTTTTCTCTATGGATAGCTTCGAGATCTAGATCATCAAAACATTCCATAGTATCCCATACAACATTTTGATAGTTTCTTAACCTTTGGTTTTTACATGTAAACTTGTTCTTAAGCTACATGATAACCAAATCAGAACCTCTATTGATACTAAGAAACTTAACCTTCAAATATTTTGCCAACTCAAGACCCAACAATAAAGCTTCATACTCAGCAACATTGTTGGTTGCTTCAAATTCCAATCTATAGGCAAATTTGAAAATGTGACCAAGGGGAGATTTTAAAACAATTCCAACACCTTTACCATGCCTAAAAGATGCACCATCAAAATACATGTACCAAAATTTACTTTTCAAATCACATACCTTTTCATCAACTTTAACATCTAAAGGGACTATAGAATTAGACAAAATAGCATAATTCCCCATGTTAGGTTGTTTAGTGATTATCTCATTATGGGGTCTCTTAGGATCTTCAACATGGAATCTCCTTTCGGGTTCTCTATTAAGTCTAAGAAATCCCAAACCTCTAGGAGAAGGAATTGTAGCATATGACCAATTCATTTGAATACTCCCTCCTAGATCAGAGGCCCACTTCATTGACAATAACATACCCCAAGCATTTGGCACATCAACTACAACTATGTCCATAACAATCATTATGTTAGGATAGACTGATAAATGAACTTGTAAATCTTTGATCAACGCATGAACTTCAATCTTCTTAGAATCCATGGCACATATGTTGTAGTAAGGCCTAGAAATTCTCAAATTAAGTTGTTCCATGACCCTCTTGGTTATAACACAGGTTGAAGCGCTAGAATCTAACATGCAATTACACAATCTATAACTATTAACCATAAAGGTAATAAAAAATGGCTGATGGTCATTGTTTATTAGAATCCATACTTTGTAGATATATAGGGGCTTCCTGATAGACAGTCTCAGGAGTCTTCTCTTGAGTAACATTAACACGAGGAGCCTCATTAACATCTAATAACCTTGCCTTCTGGGAAGGAATCTTCAATACTTAAGTAACAAGCACGAAAATTTTAGAATTATTCAACCATCCTCCTGTGTCAATATTTAATCCAGGGTTAAATCTTTGAGGGAGAATTTGATTTCCACTCTGATCCTTATCCCTTCTTTGATAATTCAACCCCATATCTTTTGCAATTTCCAAAACTTGATTTGGAGAAAGCTTTTCACCAAATAATTCAATCATTCAATCTTTTTCTTGTCCAAAGTTATTGATATTATAGGAAGATGTGAAAGGCCTAATATCTTGACTCTTTTCTTTAACCTCCCTCCAATCTTCTCTAGATAAGTGATACTCTTTACCAACCACATTTATTTGATTACTTGCCCCAAACATTCCACTATCCAAGATTCTTCTAACATTGGGACAAGTAGCCTCTTCATGAAGAGCATCACATGCCCTACAATAAGGAGAAGCATCATCAACCAGACTGGCAGATTCAAGAGGATTAGGAGGTCTATGCACACTAGATGGGCCTTTCCTTTGCCAAGCATTATTATTTCGATTATTATTATTATTTCTAGGTTGTGAACTCTGTGCTTGAGACCTTTCCATTTGGATCAACCTAGACTGCAAGGCACTTATTTCTTTAGCATGGTTAGATGTTAATTTCGCCTGATTTAACTCCATGCTTTCAAGTGTTTGCATCAACTTTTGCATAGGATCATCATCAGATTCTTTAACTTCCTTACCTTTAGATTCCTTCAACTTTGTTGAACTCTCATCAAAACCTAGGATTTTAGACTTCCCAGATGCTTTCTTATCGTTTTCAAGCTCTTCAACTAAAGTCTGGCAAGTCTTGTAATCATTGGTCTTAGCACGTCTCAATCCATACGAGGTATCAACATTAAAGGCATCAGTATAAAAATCCAAGAGAGACTTCTGGGTGGGTTTATAATATTGATGTATCTCTTTCACAATACCACTAAACCTTTTATTGAACTCTTCTATAGTCTCATTCTCATTCTTCTTTATAATGCTCATAGCTTTAACCAAATGCCTTTCTTCCTTCTTATCTCCAAACTTTTCCTTAAAGGCATTAACAATTGCTTGCAATGAATTAAACGAATGATCATTTCTCTCAGTAAACCATTCCAAAGCATCTTCTTCCAAAGAGAGCACAAAAAGATTCATCTGTACATCCTCATGACTAGTGTTAGCTCCATCCCATTTGTTAATGAAATGTCTAAAATTAATAAGATGATCTTTAGCAGTTATCGCATTATTGCCTTGGAAGGAAGGCAATTTATCTATACCTTTATCAGGAAGATCACGAGGATAACCTTGAATATTAACGAAATCACAAGGAAGATACAAGTCATCCATGATGTCTTACTGGACAAGATCAAGAAAAAACGAGTGGATATCAGAGAGAGCTTCCTGTCCAAGATTAACAAGAAGTGTACGGGAAGAGAGCTTGTGTAATCGAACTCTGAGAGCCTTTTCAGGATACAGAGAGGGATTAACCAAACTACTCGGATGTCTTCTGGTACAAACTCCTGTAGAAGATGAAGGAAGTGGAGTCGCCACTCAGACATAAATCTAACTTAGACACCTGAGATGAAAGATGAGAGATAAGATGAAATGATTAACTGCGCCAAATAATGTTGTGCCACTAGGCGGGCTAATGAATGGTGGAAAAGATGGGAAGATTAGAAAAATGAAGATAATTAAGATGGATGTTGCAAAGCCAAGGTCCAATAGATTGGTCCCCAACAACGACGCCAAAACATTTTGTCGCCCAAAGTGTACACCAAGGGCCACAACGCTTAGGACAAAGGCTATCACTCTAAAAATTTGTCCACTTCGTTTTGGCTATCTCCTAGGAAAGCTAAGGGGGTAGTCCCTATAAGGTGAAAGATGGACGATGAAGGAAAACTTGTTGGGAACCAACAAGTTCTAGGAGATGCACTGAAAGCTATCTTATTAACTTGACTTTAATTTAAATGCAAGTAAGATTAATTGAACAATGTTTCAAATATTCAAATAAAATACAATTCAGATTTAAAGTTATGAGACCAGTGCCTTTAACTACAATGCTCAAAAGAAAAAGACTTGCAAGATAAATGTTTCACCAAGTGACAAGAAAACAAATGTTGCTTTAATGAATGATCAAGTAACTTATATGAAATGCAAATCTAACAGCTAGTTGAACTGCAAAATTCTTTTTTAATTTTATTTAAATGCCTATTCTAAGTTTTCCTTTCCCTTAACTGTTTTGAAGTTGGGCTCCAAGGTAAGTTGTGGGAAGGAGGCCAACAGGAAGCAGGCTAGGGCCTGATTAACGATACCTCCCGTTGTGCTCCTATCAATCGGTGCCTCTAGCGCTGCAGAGAATGTGGCTCTAATGAATTCTAGGTAACCGTGTTAACTACCGAAGGGTTGTCGAAGCCCCTCAAGCTAAACGAGAAAGTTTGTCCTAAAGATCTATCAACCAATCTTCTGCTTGGAGGTGAATTTTTAGAATGCACGATTAACTTAAAATGTAGATGTAAGGAAAGCGAAATAATTAATGATTTAAGCACTTATATTACGATTTATTCTGATTTAAACACCAAGTACTTCAACGAAAAATACGATGAAAAATGCCAATTATGTAAATGCTCAAAAATACTCAATTGAAAGATATACAATTTGTTACTAGTTTACGATAGAGTTCTCAAATAAAAACACTGATCACAATTACATGAAAAATTTCTCAAACTTATATTCATTAAATATTCAATAATTCAAGTAAATAAATCCATGCTTAGAGGTAATTTCCCTTTAAAACAATAAGTGATCTCGATAAAAATGCCAATGATCGTAAAATTTAGCTGAAGCACATAAATAATGGAAGCCTAAGCTCTTAAATTTCGATAATTAATAACTAGGAAAAACCATGAAATTTAGATGTTAATCAAATAAACACTTCAAATAATTCTAGAGTTAAATGGTTTTGTTAAATAACGCAAAACCCAGAAAATTATATTCACTCTTATAGTCAAATTTTAGAGATATTTAAAATTTTTTAAGCCACGCCGACTATAAGGATTTTTTAATTTTATTTCCCACAAATTAATTTTTCTTTCGAGGCTTAATCGATTATTAAATGAGGCCTTATATAACTTGACAAGCTATTACCAATATATCGATGCCGTTTAACTTATAATTTAACAAATCGATCTTTAAACGCTGTCGTCCCGTTTTAAACGACGCCTGTTTCCGACAATCTTTTTTAACAAAAAATTTTTTAAACGCAATTCCACTCGACCAGATTTGTTTCTGACTTTGACCAACTCGGACGTGTTGACGTGGGGAGTGGGGGCACAGGCGGAAGGTGAATCGATACCAATGCCCTGTTCGTATAACTTAAACAATCGATTATTAATATCTGACAGCGGTTTTGCACAGGAATTAAAGACAACGGGTTTGAAAGCGTTTAATATGGTTAAACGCTGTAGAAAACGACCACTGTTTAATATTCTCTGCCGCTGTACCCAGCACCCACCACCGAAACTGCTACCACGTAACCGTTCCGAATTTCTTTTTAAACGCTGTATTTTTTAAATGCTGTATTTCTTTTTAAACGCTGTGTTTGCCACAGAGTCCGAGGGTATCGACAGCAAGATCTGAGTCTTTCTTTTTAAACGCTGTATTTCTTTTTAAATGCTGTGTTTGCCACAGAGTCCGAGGGTATTGACAGCAAGATCTGAGACTTTCGGCTTGTTTTAAAAAATTTCCTTCGAATTTTTTTTTTAACTTGATGATCACACAGATCCAAAGAGCGATGGCTCTGATACCAATGGAGTATAAAAACTCTGGTAAAAACTGATAAATATATATTATTAATGATGAAAAGATGAGATGATTACAATGAGGGATCCGCCTAGGCTTTAAATACAGCCTCAAGGTGTCCCTTGGCGAAGAGGCATGATCTTTGATCATGCCTTTTCAGTTAATAACCTAAGATAACTAAATCTAATTAATAAATAATAAAATATACATAACAGGCTAAAAACAATTTAACACTTAAATGGCTCAAAAGGCTATCTCAAAAGAAAATGCAAAAAAAGAGACTTTTTTTAGAAATTTCATGTCACAATTTTTTATTTTTTTTATTTTTTAATGTTCTATTGTTTACATTTTTTTTTCTAAACAAAAATTAAAAGTTAAATCTTGTTTCAAATGTTTAAAAGTTAATAATAAAGAGAAAGTGAAGATTTGAATTTTTAATGGGCTAAAGGCCAAAAAAAAATTAAATTGAATTTTTCTTTATTTGGTTTGGTTAGTGTTTTAGGGAAAAGTCGAGAGGGAAAAATGCTCATACAGAAACACGTGTTGATGAGCGAGCACGCAGGTGATGGCAGCGGCAGGGAGTAGATGAGGAGATGGACACAGGAAAGAGAAAGGAGAGACATGGGTTAGAGGGACGAAGGAGCAGTGAAGACGGGGATTGCGAGCAGACAAGCAAGGGATGCGGGTCTACAGGGAAGTGGGAGAGGGAGCTCGGGCTGCAAGAGAAAGAGAGGAGCAACGAGTTGGACGGGGGCTTGCCTGAGAGGGCTTATACCCAAAAAAAATTATTAGCAATTTCAGAAATTTATTTCAGTGAAACCTAGGAAGAATTTTTACAAATAAAAAAAAAAACTCAGATCTGCAATATTTCATACAAAGAACTTACTTCTGAGAGAATATCTTGCCCTCCAGGGCCTAGTTCTGCTTCAGATCTTGAAAATTTCTTTGAAAACCTTCAGATCTATAACTGCACAAACAGAAACAAAACCCAAAAACCCAATATATATACAAAAAAATCTGAAAACAAAAACCCAATCCCAAGTTAGAAATCGAAATAAATGTTTGTACAATTTTCTCTATAATATATTACAAATATTTCAGATCTGTGGAGTATGAGTTCAACTTCACTCCTAGATCTGAAATTTTAGGCTCTTACTAGCCAGATCTACCTTTAAATTTGATAAATATAGAGAGAAAATAAATTTTTTATTTTAGGCACAAGCTCAAGAAAACCCTGCAAGAAAAGAGCTTAAGATAAGCTTGGGGAATTAGATTCGGAGGGCTCTTCAGATCTGCTTAAGATAAGCTTGGGGAATTAGATCCAGAGGGCTCTTCAGATCTTATCTCCTTGTGAGTCAGTTGGTCCAGCCAAGGACTTCCTTAAACGCCCAAATTTAAATTTGAAAGATTTATGCACACTTAAAAGCTAAACTATTAAATAAATAGAGAAATAAGATAACAATAAATTTTCAGGAATTAGAGACACTATCTAATTCCATCCAATTAAGATTCTTATCCTAAACCTAGTAACCTAAGCAAGGTACTTGTGCAATAGATTACTCTACAAGAGCTATTAATCAACAATTATTAAAATAATTACCAACAGAATATTAAGAACAAGATTACCATAAATTGCCAAAGAGGAGCACCATCATCAAGTAAAATCCCAAAGGCTTCGTTTTTATTATTCCATAATGTAGTATAAGAGAGCTTCAAGAGCGAGTACACGATTCAATGATCAGATCCTTTGATTGACAAATGACTCCTAATTTATAGTTAAATTCTCCAATGGCTAGCTAGCTTGATATCCGTCAAATTAGTCTCGACCGTTCATAAATATTTAATTATCTTTTAATCATCATCATTAAAATTATTTATTTTTTGAGGGAAAATTGAATTTTTTCGTTTAATTGATTTTTAATTTACTCAAAATTATTTATTTTGAGTTAATTTTCTCAAAAAATTGACTTTGACTTAACCATAAAGGCCCAAAGGTCCAAAATTTCTTGATTCTTCAATATTCCCTTGGTGGAGGACCTCGAGAAATTAATTCTTCTAGAACCCACAAATTTTTTTAATTTGGAGAATTTATTTTTCCGAAGACTTAACTGAGACTTAAATTAATTAAATTTATGGCTTAGGATTTTTAGTTTATTTTTGCGAAAAATTTAATTGATTGACACATGAGGGGATTATTAATTTTTTCCGACCCTCTAATATTTTAGCACCATGGCTAAAATATTATTTACATATGATAAATACATTTAACCCATGAAGAGGTACCCCTGTTCGTTATAAACCCTCAAATATCTACTCAATTTTGTGCCTCGAAATATGATCTAGTAGACCAAGTAATTGGTAATAAAATAATCTAGCCAATTAGCTAGGATTATTCCCAAATTACTTTTACAAAGACTCGATAAAAAACACTGGGACTCACATAATATCTTGACGACAAAATCCACGCTAGCTTTGGGGTGAGGCTGGAGGGAAAGACTATGCCGATCATTTGTGTCTAGAGACACAAATGAATCAGTGAGACGAAAAACCTCCTAGGATAGAAATCATCACCAAAACAATAGGTTTACCTAGGTTGTTACATACATGATGGGCCTTACGAAGATCATTTTACATTATAAACATGCAGAATGAGTTTACATCTTTAACAAACTGAATATTGCTGATGAATGCTAGATGAATAATGAAATTCCTTTTGCGAAAAAAGGGATGTACTGCTATAGGGTCGTTGACACAAACTGGTCAACACAAATGTGTTTGGACTTAGGGTTGTTTCTCATATTTTTATGGTATTTATTTTAAATTTTATTGCTTCAATCCCATCTAATCTTTTTTCCTAGCCTGTAACATGGATATATTATGTTGCATTTTATCATTTTGGTGTACAATCTTACACATACTATTTGATTAGGACTAGAATTCTACAAAATAAGGGTAGTATGTGATTATAGGAGTAGGTTGCAACATACAGGAGTTTTAGCAAGGAAAGGTAATGTGTCTTCCCTCAATTAAGAGGGAATGAATATGTGGTATGACACAATTAAGTGTTTTTGTGTCGAGAGGCGCTCTACAACCCAGTATAGTGGAGATGTGTAGGTGTAATGTAAGAAAGTATGTAAACATTTTTACATGTCGGCTCAAATAAATAATAATAGAAGGTTAAAAGTAATATAGAGCCCACTATGGGGGAGATGTTGTAGTGTCTTTAAAAAGTTAAAAGTAATAAAAATAATAATATTCAATTTGTTATATTATAATTTTGTTGTTATTAATCAAATTACAAATAACTTTTTACATAAAAGAAAATCATAATATACATATCACAGTAAAATATATAACATACAAGTAGTAAGTAAAGTTAAGATCCATTTTACCTTACCAGCTTAGATCCATCTTAAGAACAGATCTAACATGAGTCGAGAGGGATCAAATTTCTTCTAGTGCAAAAGAAGATGTGTAATTTTTTATTGTTTAAATTGTATTTTTGAGTGTTGGGGAGATTACATAACATGTGCATTGAGCTATTTTATCAGCGGACATTAATTGGTTTTCTTATTATTAATATATTTTTATATCATCTTACTCACATATTTTTTCTAGACTTCTAACTACTTTACATGAAATTATATTAGGTCATATGGACAACTAATTAAATATGCATAGCATATTTTTCCTTTTTTATTATAGCCAACATTTTTATTTTTATTTTAAGATGGATGAACATACTTACATATTACCTTCACATTGGGTTGTGGAATGAGCCTCTCGGCTCAAAAATTAGAATAATGATTCTGTAACCATATTTAATTTTACCTGATAACCACATAAAAAATAACAAAATTTTTAACCATGGATATCCATGTCTGTTTTACCATAGATATTATTAATTTGTAAATAGGATTTGTTACAATACCATGGGCCAATATCATGGCTCATCAACGCCACATGCCCAAACACCATCTCTTATTTCACAATCAAAATATTTTATAAAATTTTATTTGTATTTAATTTTATAACATCTTTTAATTAAATCTAAAAGCAAAAATATTATAAATACTTTTGAGATATATTTAAATCCTTTGCCACATTAAAATGTATAAGATTAAATAGTAACTATAAATTAAGATCCATTATACCATATAAATAAAAATAATACTTTGTAACCATATTTAAATTTCATTTAAGCACATAAAAATGTAATACTTACAATATAAGAAGATTTTTAACCATTGATATTCATCTCCACTTTACCATGGATATTATCGACTTGTAAATAGGCCATACAATGGGCCAACAATGTCACATGGTGCAGGTTCGACAATGATTAGTTTCGGTTTGAGTTCGAATTTTGTGATGAGGTTCGGATGAGATTCGCCATTAAGTTCGTCTATATATATATATATATATAGGGTAAAATAGTAATAAATCAACATTAGTAAACATAAAATATGCTATCATGGACATTCAAACTACAAGGATAAATTACAAGCTTGAGTTGTGACATGAAGTTATGAGTTTTGATCTTATGGGCTTGGTCAATGGCTATGAGGGTCGATAAGGTTCGCTGAACCTCAACATTTTTTTTAAGGTTCGCTAAAATTCGAACCTCAAGGTTAAAGTTCGACGAACCTTGTGACATAGGCCAATACTATGGTTCATCAATACCACATGCCCAAGAACAATTTCTCATTTCACAATCAAAATATTTTATAAATATTAAATATATATTTATTTTTAATTTAATTTTATTACATTTTTGCACCAAGAGATACTCTTGAGCCCAGTATGGGAGAGATGTTGTAATATTCTGTTATGTTATGTTATCTAAACATTTTGACTTGGTCAAATTACATAAAAATTAAAAAAATAAAATTATTAATTATGATTATCAATTAAAACATTTTGACTCAGTGAGATACATAAAAATAAAAATGAAAATTATCATTATTAATTATTAATAATTAAACCAGCCTAGATTTGCACTTTGAGATATTTAATTCCTCTCGGCGCTTAATAGATCCGGAGTTAAAATGGATCTAGGCTGGTTTTAAGTATCTTCTATGAAATGTTATTTATTTATTAATATATATATTTTTTTACAGATTTTAAAATGATGAGAGAAAATAGTAGACCAACCTAGAACAGGATTAAATTTTTCCTATTTATTTGTGGTATTTACTTAAATTTTATTGACTCAATCCCATCTAATCATTCTTCCTGGCATGTAACATGGATATATTATGTTGTGTTGTTTTTGGTGTACAATCTTACACATACTATCTGACTATGACCTGACTTTTGTAAAATAACGGTAGCATGTGCTTATAGGAGTAGGGGCCAACATACAGTAGTTTTAGCAAGGAAAGGTAACTTGTCTAAGGTCAATTGAGAGGGAATGAATGTGTGGTATAGTGCGTGTTTTTTAAAAGTAACTACAGGCTCAACATAGAAGCACTTTTCTGAGCTGTTCTTGGAGTATTTTCTGTTTGCTTTTGGCAGTTATATTTCTTTCAAAATTTGTTTCTGGCATTAGAATTGAAATATTTGCTAGTGACTGGGGTTATATGCAGCAGTGATGCTAAATTCTCCATGATTTGCATACTGTTAGGTTTTCGTTTTTAAAT
Organism: Pinus albicaulis; assembly: GCA_034641835.2. Taxonomy (NCBI): domain Eukaryota; kingdom Viridiplantae; phylum Streptophyta; class Pinopsida; order Pinales; family Pinaceae; genus Pinus; species Pinus albicaulis. Next base: position 597,828,905 of record CM076576.1, read on the forward strand.
TCTTCTATATATTACTATTAATAAATTTATATGACAATGCTAACATATCAACATAATCCAATCCAGGGATTGAAACTTTGGTTAAGAAGAGTTTCAGGGATAAAGAGTATTATATAAGTGCCATACCTTCAAATCAAGTAAGTTTCTACTGATCTGATTCACTTCATTATTCGCTAGCTTTTGTTATTTATGGGATATAATACGATGGATTGTTCTTACAGGTATATTTTAAGATTTTTTTGATCTGCAGTTCCTTTTGATGTATCATTAATATATTGTTGGAGTTCTTGTAATTTCCAAATGGATGTATATTTTCCAGCACTCAGAGTCTGGATTAACAGTCAGAGACGGTGAAGACTTTCGATCGAACAGGTGTGTAAGGTTATAATGGTGTTTTTGGATGATGCTGGATTCCATCTGTTATTGTGCTTTACGCTGTTGCTGGTGATTTCTTTGCAGCAGAATTCTAGATGTATTATATTCACAGCACTTTCTATGTGCGTCATGCATTGCATTCGAAGAGATAATTATAGCGCTAAGCATGTTGAGTACATTTATTAATAAGTAGCTACTAGCAACATTTGAAAGTTATATCTGGTCATATAAAGTCATTCATGCGAGTACACATAGACATGGTGCACCAGCACAATCAATGGATGTGGGCAACATTATGCACATACAATTACATTGCCAGTCTTCACATTATTTCTATTGGCATTAGTTACAAGATACAAATTTTGTAATTGAACTCCTGTAAAAGTACACATCGCACAACATATGTTGTTAAACTTTTAAAGGATACAAGGCATAGCTAGTATTTCTTAGACAGTATGTATAAACTGGATAGGTTAACATTGCAATGTTTGTGAACGTGGATGCATAATTACACATAGACATGGTGCACCAGCACAATCAATGGATGTGGGTAACATTATGCACATACAGTTACATTGCCAGTCTTCACATTATTTCTATTGGCATTAGTTACAAGATAGAAATTTTGTAATTGAACTCCTGTAAAAGTACACATTGCACAACATATGGTGTTAAACTTTTAAAGGATACACGGCATAGCTAGTATTTCTTAGACAGTATGTATAAACTGGATAGGTAACATTGTAATGTTTGTGAACGTGGATGCATAATGTATGCAACTTGTAGCAGTTTGGACGGGTGAATATTATTGGATAAGTGTGCTTTAGTGTTGTGTTAGGTGTAGTTCTAGAGAGGGATTGGTGACTGTTAATGGGAACATGCTTCACAAATGGAAATTTATGTTTATGTCCATAAAAGGCCACAATAGGTGAAAGGGATTATAAAGTATAGCCAACTTTTATAACCAAGAAGAAAAAGGGGGTCCATGAAGTATGGTCTAAAAGGAGATTGAGTACAATAAAAAGCATAAAAACAACATCAAATGGCATAAATCATGCAATGTTGGTTTAGCTATTGCCTAGAGCACATTCTTCTTCAACTGTAGTGACTTGGGCAGGTTCCAAGGCGCTTTGTGGGAGAAAAGTGAATTTCACTGAGTGCGACTTCTATCATAGGCCACTTTTCATCTATTTTTGTCAATGGAGTTGGAGGGCACACTTGCTGCGTAACTATGTGATGTTGCATAAAAATAGGTGAAGTGGGTGAGTTGGCACATGTGGGCATGTGCCTATCTACTTGAAACATGGATAGTGCTCCACTTAACAACCTATTCTCTGTTTGTGGACTTACTCTAGGGTTATGGCTTTACTTGTAACTCACTGCTTCTCTTACTCTATAAAAGGAAGGAGCTCTTCGCTGTAGAATATTAGCATAAGTATATTCTTTTTTTGGTAGAGTAGAGTGGAGAGTAATGTGGTAGTTGTGATTGCTGACTGTTTTGTTTTGGGTAATAAGCTTGGGGGAAGTAGTTTTCTTGTGGCGCAATGTTCTTTTCAGCTGTCATAGTAAAAATGTGATTGTTAGTGCAAATGTGTGTTCTGATCCAAGTTTCCAAGATCTGATCTCTCTTCTGTTTACAGTAGTTTAGCATGCTGATCTGAACTTTCCAGATTTGATATATCTTCTATTTGTTATTTGTTTATCATGTGGATTTAATAAACTGCTGGGACGGTGCTTATCTGAGTTAGGGGTTTTTTAGTCTGGTTTATGTGTGTTAAATGCTGGCCTAGTGCTTAGCAGATTTAGTTTTGAGATATAATTTCAGGCTTGTATAGCATATGTTATTATTTTTGTTAGAGAGTCCCAGTGTTTTGAACTGGCAAACTTCACATGAGGAATGCCTTATCAGTACACTATATCGTCAACTGTTCTATGCCCCATGTGCTTTTAGTATATGGTTGTTGTAGAAATGATTTATGATTTAACTCTTTTAAATATGGTGTTTGCACTCTTGAATATTTCCTACAACATTTTGGTTTATTGGGATTACAGAAGTTTTCAGATGCAGCTATAAGGCTGAAGCTCTGAGTACATAATTGCTGCCAGGAGGTGAAATTTTAATGTGGTACTAGAGCTATGCTGCTACTGAAATTCTCCATCTAGTTGATAGAGAGTTCAGCTATCTCTGAGACGGGATGTGGTGCACAGGAAGCTGTGGTGATTAGAGCAGATCCATGCATATGACAGGTTAGCATGTGGAATGCTCAAGAAACTCTAGTGATCGGTGTGCATATTATGCTTGAAAGTGGTGATTTGAAACTGTTATAGTTTGCTGATTGTGGCCAATATGTTTTTGTTTCAAGTTGTGATTCAAGGGGGTGCAAAAGTGTTGAACTCAGTTGGTCTTAAAGATTGATTGACTGGTGAGAGCTTCCAGTGTAACCCATTGGAATTGGAGGTTGAAAACATTAATGGAGTAGATGAACCTATTGTAAATTTTTGTAGATGTTCTATGCTTGATGCAACTTTACTTTTTATCCCAATATCAGTCAGCAATCACATAAGCAATAAAGTAAAATGCTGATAGAACATACCAGTAGATCGACAGAAGAGAAGCCAGAGATATACAAGTGTGTTGGTGCATTATGGCGGTCAACAGGATGCTTCAACCAGCAAAGTCTCAATACGGTCAGCCAACCAGAAGTGTCACACAACCCTCTAGGACAGCCAAAACAGTCAACCCCAAAAGTCAACAAAAGTCAATGCTGTTCGGTCAATGCAAACAGCAGCAGAAGAAAGCTCAACGCAGCCAAGTCAAAGTCAATGTCCAGCCTTGGGAATTGTGCCAAAAAATGCGGATTCAGAAAATCGAAAGTTTGGGAGAGTTTCAGGTCAATTTGACCTTGCATTGACCAAAGTCAACGCTGCTGTAGAAACCCTAGGCCGAAAACAGAAAATGATGCTTGCTGAAATTCCCACGTGTGAAGAGAAGAGCCTCCAAGGTGATCGAACCAATGAGATGAGGAGAGAGAAATGTTTGAGGATGAGATGAGTGAAAATGTCCTCCAACGTTGACTAATATATATCCATCAATGAGGGTGTGTGACACAATTGCTGGGGCTTAAAACCTTCCGGCCGACCTGCACATATTTTGAATAAATTCAAAATAGATGTTCTGCTCATCGGATCAAGATGATTTTTAGATCGATCTTGCACCTTTTCGAAAGAGGAGTCCAATAAAAATATTGGGATCTTCATCTGAGAATCACAACATGGAGTTTGGACCTAGTTGTCCAAAATTAACACTCCCTCTCAACTAGGGAGAACTCCATCCACCTATGCAATCCAAACATCGTGCGTCATCCCGCCGTAATTTGCATTGCTGGCTTCTTTATTTCATAACAAAAGTGGGTCAGTCACAAAGACATCATTCCCGGCTGACAGATTCAACCCAGAGGTCCAAAACCTCTATAGGACTCAAAAAGAGTCTCATACCAACTCGGAGTTGGTTTATCTGACCCGAAGTCAGCAGGAGGTCCAAAACCTCACTGTACTTGATCCCAGATCAAGTGGTTGGATCGTGCCATCCTAGATAGAGAGTACGACAATCTCTGATGCGTCCATCAATATTTGCTACTAGTCTCTAGCTTTTCCCACCTCACTGGCCAAATGTGAGGTACTTCCCATGAGCCCTGAACTCAATGGGTAGGATGCATACGGGGCACAGATCATGAGAGGTGAACCAACACAATCATCATAACGGTGGGGTAGAAGCACACCAACAAGGTTCGGCAAGCCTAACCCTGTGGTTGCTTATAGCTTCGAGAAGCTATCCCCAAAGCACCCCAGAGCTCCCAGAGCTCATCGTCCAACAGGACCCTCAGAATAGGGTCGTTCCACGATAGCAAGATTCTCACGGAAGGTTAGGAACTTGACCTTCCCCAGAGGCTTTGTGAGAATATCCGCGACCTGCTCATCGGTTCCTATATGATTGAGCCTTACTGCGCCTCGCTGTATCATATCCCAGATAAAGTGGTACCTGATATCAATATCCTTGGATTGATCGTGGAACACGAGATTCTCAGACAACCGAATCCCACTCTTGTTATCACAGAGTATCACGGTGGTATGTAGCACATGCCCGAACAACTCACTGAAGAGCTTTCGCAACCAAACTGCTTCACAACAGGCTATACTCGCTGCAATGTAGGATTTGCTAGCACGAGCTAGCAGCGCTGCCACTCAACTTCTTGAAGTTGAGCTCCATCGGTGTCGACACAGACTTACAGTCCACCATACCAAATCTTTCCAGATGCTTCACAATGTATTTTCCTTGAGAAGGAAAATCTCGCAAGGTCTCTGCCAGACCTCCAGGCCTAGGAAGTAATGCATCAGTGCTAGGTCCTTCATCTCGAACTCTGCAGCCAACTCCCTCTTGCACTGATGAATGAGAGGGTTAGCACCTTTCAGGAAGAGGTCGTCCACATACAACACCAGAATGAGAGGCTTTTCTCTATCAACCTTGAAGTAAAGGTTCAGATTAACATTACTACGAGTGAAGCCCAGCTTCATCAGGTAGCCATCTATCCTCTCGTACCAAGCTTTGGGTACTTGCTTCAATCCATAGAGGGCTTTCTTCAACCTGCAGACATGAGTGTCCCGATCCTGGACTTCGAACCACAGAGGTTGCTCCACATATACCTCTTCCTTTATTGCACCATGCAGAAATGCGGTCTTCGCATCCATCTGATGAAGACTCCATCCTTGCGTAACAGCAAGGGCTATGATAGATCAGATGGTGGTATATCAGGCCACTTACAGTCCACCATACCAAATCTTTCTAGAAGCTTCACAATGTATTTTCCTTGAGAAAGGAAAATCTCGCAAGGTCTCTGCCAGACCTCCAGGCCTAGGAAGTAATGCATCAGTGCTAGGTCCTTCATCTCGAACTCTGCAGCCAACTCCCTCTTGCACTGATGAATGAGAGGGTCAACACCTGTCAGGAAGAGGTCGTCCACATACAACACTAGAATGAGAGGCTTTTCTCTATCAACCTTGAAGTAAAGGTTCGAATTAGCATTGCTACGAGTGAAGCCCAGCTTCATCAGGTAGTTATCTATCCTCTCGTACCAAGCTCTGGGTGCTTGCTTCAACCCATAGAGGGCTTTTTTCAACCTGCAGACATGAGTGTCCCGATCCTGGACTTCGAACCATAGTGGTTGCTCCACATACACCTCTTCCTTTATTGCACCATGCAGAAATGCGGTCTTCGCATCCATCTGATGAAGACTCCATCCTTGCATAGCAGCAAGGGCTATGATCGATAAGATGGTGGTATATCGGGCCACAGGTGCAAATATGTCATCATAGTCTATGCCTTCCTTTTGAGAGAAGCCACAGGCAACAAATCTTGCCTTGAACTTTTCAGTTCTTCCATCAGATCCATGCTTGATCTTGTAGAGCCATTTCGAGGTGACAACTGCTTTGTCCTCCGGTCTTGGAACCACATCCCAGACATCATTCTTCATTATGGACTCATATTCTTCGTGCATAGCATCTTTCCAGACTTGATGCTTTACGGCTTCCTCAAAAGATCCAGGCTCGGACTGTACAATAGTACTCATGGCTGCTAGATACCCTTGGTATCTACTCGGTTTCTTGCTTTCACAGAATGTCCCCCTTGGGGCCATATGCCCCTCAGCATCATCTAGAGTGTCCCTGAGCCATGATGGTCTCTTCCCTAGTGAAGGAGGTGGATCAATCAGGTCCATCAGTTCTTCAACATCAGACATCGTCTCATCCTTCGGTTCTTCTTGATTTCCAGGCCTTGCTTCATGATCTTCCTCAGATCTTGGAAGATTGACTACTTTATTTAGGGAAGCATCTTTGTCAAAAGTGACATCGTGGCATATCTCCACTCCCCTTTGACCTGGCACATAGACTCTATAGGCCTTTGAAGTTTCGCTGTAGCCCACAAACATTTCTTTCTTCCCAGACGCATCTAGCTTGCTCATCTTGTCTTTCGGCACATGAAAATAAACATGACATCCAAAAACTCTAAAATGTGAGACATCAGGTTTCTTACTAGTGAAAACCTCTTCGGGAGTTTTGGAGTCCAGAGCGGAATGCAGGCATCGGTTTTGTATGTACACAGCAGTGTTCGTAGCTTCTCCACACGGAAACTTTGGTAGACCCTGGTCACATAGCATGGCACGGGAAGCTTCCATAATGTTCCTGTTGTTTCGTTCAACAACCCCATTTTGCTCAGGAGTATAGACAGTTGTGGTCTCCCTCTTGATGTTAGCTTCTCTGCAAAAGTTCTTGAACTCGTTCGTCTCATATTCAGTGCCATTATCGGTCCTCAAAATCTTCATCTTCTTCCTTGTCATATTTTCCACCAAGGCTTTGAAGGTACGAAACCACATGAAAGCCTCATCCTTCTTCTTCAAGAAGTATATCTAGGTTTTGCGAGAGAAGTCATCTATGAATGTCATATAATAAGAACATCCTCCCAAGGATGTCACGGGCAGCATACCAGACAGATCAGAATGGATCAATTGCAAGACATCAGAGGTCTTTGTTACGCTTGAGGGGAACGGTCCCCTTGTATGCTTTCCTTCGGCACAACCCTGACATACACCTTCATGATTATTTGAGAACTCGGGCATCCCCGTCACGACCTTCCTTGCTTCGGGAAGGGCCTTGTAGTGAAGGTGTCCAAACCTCCGGTGCCATAGTTCAGTTTGTCGGATAGTATCACACGTCGTCGCACCCAGTGGACTTCCTCCAACCTGGTAGAGTGTATCAACTCTAAACCCAATCGTGATAGCTTCCTTGAAACTCTTTTTCCAGATACACACCTTCCCATCAGTGAATGCCACATTGAAACCTTTGTCTTCCATGGCCGATATAGACACAAGTTTCTTCTTCAAATTAGGTACATAGAGTACATCCTGCAGGCGATGGACTTGACCTTGAGACAAGTGGAGGGTCATAGTCCTTGTCCCTTTCACGGGATATGTGGCATTATCGCGAAGGATAATTTCCAGATTAGTATCCTTCTCAACCATGTCAGAAAGTGTTTCCTTGAACCTAGTGACGTGCCTTGAGGCACCACTATCTATCAACCAGACATGAATAGTGTCGGGTGGAGATGCAGAAGAGAGGGCAGATACAAGAATGAATTCATTTCTTTTATCAACAACATTTGATTCCTCATACCTGGAATTTCTCGAACTTTTGAAAGGTTGCCCATTTCCGCCAGAGGGAGCCTTCATCTTCCCCTTGAACCTGTTGTTCCTTTGATTTCCATTCCTCCGGTTGTTGTTGTTGTTATCATCATCGGGAGAATCCTTCTTGAAAGGGCATTCTCTAGCATAATGACCTGGCTTGTGACAAGTGTAACACTTGCCTTTCTTTCCTTGGGCCCCTGCTCTTCCTTTGTTCCATGGACCACCAAAGTTCTTCTTCCTAGTATGAGCAGCGAAGGCAACATTTCCTTCATTTTCATATTCCTTCATTCTTGTCTCTTCTTGAACGCATCTCGATAGTACTTCGTCAAAATCAGGCATCACATTTTTATTGAGAATGTTAGTGTTGAATACATGCCATTCGGAGGAGAGACCTCCAAGTGCGGTGAGAACCATCTCTCGATCAGCGATTGTCTCCCCAATAGCCAGAAGATTATCCTTGATTTCGGTCAGCTTCAGAAAATATGATTGAACAGACTCATCCGTGCCTTTCTTTAGATTCTCCAATTGATTCTTGAAGAATAGGACTTGATTCGCATTGTTGGCTTGAACATGTGGACCAACTTATCATACATCTCCTTGGATGTGCCTAGCTCAGAGATGTAGGCAACCAGACTCTTATGAATTGAGTCCCTTATCATCAGCGTTGCTTTGATTTCCCCCTTCTTATACTTTGTTTTGGCAACAACAGTTGCAGTGGATTTTACCTTGCACATAGTCCATGGCATCTTGGTCTTCCAAATCAAGATCCAATGTCATCTTCTAGGCATGGAAGTCATCCTTCCCAGTCAACTTGTGATCAACCTTAAAGCCATTGTAGTTTGAGGAACCGATCATCTTCTTCGGTGATTGCTACAAACTAGGGCTTTGTCTTCACCTCAGTGCCGATGCCATGTAAATTTTTGTAGATGTTCTATGCTTGATGCAACTTTACTTTTTATCCCAATGAAAACATTGTCAAGTAATAAAATTGTATATTTAAAACTTACTTGGTGTAAATAAGGGCAAGCTTATTGGTCTGATTCGCCGAAAGTATCCTTGGAATTTGATTATACGCATTGAATTCTGATTGGCTAAAACACCCAAATGTCTCATAACTTGGCTGTGAGGTAGAAAGCACGAAAATGACAATGATCTTGTCAGGGTTTTCCCTTTATGATATATTGTGCAATGCCTTCCAGAGCAGTTAATCCCCACAGGTGTTTAATGTTGAACAACGAGGATTAAAAGGGTGGATGATGATTGAAGTTTGAACATATCCTGACCCTTCAATTTACAAACTCCTATCTAATTCTAATATATAGCTGCTTATTAGTGTAGTTAGCAGTTTGTGATTGGTATGAAGATTGAAGATGAGGTGTTATTTCCCATTGCACTTGGTGACTTCTCACCACCATGGGAAGTGTTGGCACAAGGTGTTTGTGCTATAAAACACCTACCAATTTTTGAAATGCTTCAAGGTGATTTCGTCCAAGATAAAACTAGGAGTGAACAAATGAAAGCTAGGATTGATGAAGTACAAGACATAGTTGTTATTAGCAAGGTGAGGAAATGTGGTAAGAAACCAAGACCTGGGAGGGGTAAGAAGGAAGAGACATGCTTTTCATATCATGGTACAAAGGACTTTGAGTCATGTGACTTATGTCAAATGTTGCAAGAAAGGACATTGTGCCAATCAATGTCTATAAACGAATAAAGGGAAGGACAAGAAAGAAATTTGTAGGAAGTGTAGAGACTATAGTTGGGGCAGATGAGTTAGTAGCCAAGCTTGAAATTGCCTTTTCCATGGTTTAATTCTGTTGGAGTGTGTAACTAAGTTCGGTATTCATAACTGTATCAAATGAATAAAAAGAAGAAAAATAAATTACTTTAGACAAGGCACGCATTTCATGCCCTACGTTAATTGAATCAATAAGACAATTTGTTATGGAGTCAAATTTCTATTTGGCCTATTTGTAAAAGGAAAACAAAATTATTTTCTTTTTGTCAAATTGTACCCCAAAGTCGCCACTCCCATTGATCAAGTTGGCCTGCCTAAAGGACGTGACTTTTCAGACACACGAATCACTATATATTGGCCAACATGCTCCTTGTTTTGGAAATCAATTTTGTGCTTCTATGAAAAGACATGCAGATTTTGTGGTATGGGCCTGAAAGGAATGTGAATCCTTTGAAGAAGAGAATTTGAGTTTCGTGTGAACTGTTAATGCAATGATGAAGATTCTTTATTGGACAGAATCATGGCAGAATGTAGGGCTGACTTGGTGCTTGAAGGGATATTAGTCTTGGTCTTGTGTCTTGGATTTCTCACTTTGAACATATTCTATAAGAAGAAGATATTTTTTGGGTTTTCCCCTTGGAGGGGTTTTTCTCTGGCTTGGTGCATATATCTTGTGTCTATTATTTTCTGTGATCTTCATGATGCATGATTTTAATAATTGATTGATGAAGAAACATAACAAATAGTAATAAAATGGCTAAGTATATTCACAAGAAATTATTAAAGAAAGGAGAAATCACATTAATCTGGTCTCCCTATTTCTCCAACATGGTTTCAGAACTTTGGTTCGGAAAAAGGAGGCTTGAAGATCACTATCAAAGTTTCCGAAATATCAAGAGACCTTATCTCTATAAAGAAGATCATGAAAAGTACAGTGGCTCGTTCTCTATGGTTTGGATATGACATATCTGGCTCATTCTCTGTTATAATGTTGTGGCTCATATATGGCCGTTTCTGAGCCTCGCTTGACAGGGATAGCATATCTGTGATCTCGCATGGCTCTGTAGATCTCGCTATACAATGGGTGCAATATACAATAGTTTGCACATACCATTCTATGGCACAATTAATATCACTGTAAGTCACTATACATGTGACAAAGGTTTATGTGGTTTAACATCATATGGCTCATTATATGTGTGACTGTAATTAGCTATACATGTGACAGGTTCATGTGGTTTGACATCACATCATTGGCACATACAGTGAAACAGAGGCTCGCATGTCTACACTCGTGGCACGTTCTTTCTTCATATATTACAGTGACTCTTGCTAGCATTACAACTATCGTTGCTGTTGCTCGGTACATACACTACTTACACAAGCTCAATGACTGGATTACATAATCTCATGAAGGAAAAATATCTCGGGTGTGTTAACTCTTACTCGTAGTAGTGACTCATTGATTACTTGGAGGTCGTTCTATATTCATAATTCTTGATATCAAACAATGGTATCACATCTATGATCTTCTCGCACTTCATATTTTTGTGATCACTTTCTGTACTATGGCTCGATAGTTTTCTGAAATTCGTATGACTCTTCGAGGCTCGCTATATTATATGAAGTTCTTATTCTTCTTTGATCGAACTTCTCTAAAGATTGAATCTCTGTGTGGCTTCTGGTTAATATTTACAATGGCCTGAATACTTTGTAATGAACCGCAAAAAGTTGCATTTGTTTTATGGCAGCACAAGTTACATTGCACTGCAGTGACATTGTGATACTTGCACTATTTATTAGACTCGTATCGCTCTTATCCCTATGTCACGACCCTGTTGACTATATAATAGAGGCTTTGCACTTGGCATTGCATTTGAACAGAGGCATCACTGAGAAATGGTTCGCTCTTGAATACTTAATCGCTACAGTGGTCACGCATGTTCAGTGGCATCGTTTGACATCACTATATACTGTGACTTGCTAGTATTTATCTATGGCACGCTTATGAGATACAATGTATCCATGTGGCTTAGACTTGAAAGTTGGAAGGATAATTATGATCCTCTCTGGCCTACAATAGTAACATGTTGGGCAACCTAAAGTGACCTTGTTGAAAGAACAATAATGTATATATGACAGTAACAGGATGTGGCAATGGCCTTCAGGTGATAGTTAAGTGATGCTTGACAATGTTCAATGATGTATGGCAGTAACATGATACTCAGTGGAAGGTATATCATATATGGATCATCTTTGAAAAAACTGAGGAACATGGAAGGACCTAACCATCGATAGAAGAAGTTTTAGTCACCTTGTTATGACATAAGAAGGGATGTGAACTATGATTTTGTGAACTACATGAAGAAACAAGGACTTTAGAAAATATCTGTATGGATTGTACCCTAGCGTGAAGGACAAAAATCCGAGGCACTTGTGTTGTAGATAAAAAATGATTGAAGAAGTGATGACACGTGAAGAAGAATCAAATCCTTGCAAAGAAAAAGTTATGGAATATCAAAGAGGTATGTACAATTTTTATATGCATTTCATGATATTAAAAACGACATGCTAAGAATTTGATGATATGCTAGGTCTTAAAATTTGATGATCTGGATAAAAGGTATGTTAGGGTTTTGCAACATACATGGTATGAATGAAAATGATATAGGGTTTGCATAGAACTTGCAATTTCTAACAGATCCCAAAGACCTTAAAATTTAGGGTTTTACAACTAACCTTCTTGTGTGTGGTTGTAGAAATTTAATTTTTAAGTAATAGGTCTTGGCATCCAAGGTTTGTAAACCTTATTAAAGTATGAAATAAAATGAGAAACCCTAGAGATGGAAACCTTGACTAATTTTTTCCGCTGTAAAAGGAAAAAGGACCTAGTTCTTAAGCATGATAAACACTATATTATGCTGATTAAATATTCAGATTAAGAAATGAAATGCATGAAGCTTTTTGGATCTTAATGTCTAGGGTTTGTTTGAAAGTTTTTGGTATCTAGTGTTTGTAGACCCTAGATGAGATTTGGATTAGAAAACCCTATCTAATTGTTCCCTCTTCAGAATTCGTAGTTTTTTGGAAATTGTATCCAGGGTTTGATGGCCGAGTGTTCTTTGATATTAAAATATTTTGAAACTCTAGCATAAAAGAGGTTATAAATCTAGGGTATGTATTAAACCCTAGGGCTTGAAAAACAAAACCCTAAGAATGGGTGTTTTCGCCAAAAGTAAAAACCCTAATAAGGGTTTGGTCAAGGAATATCTAAGGTTTGTATTAGAACCCTAGAAGTACACTCTTAAGAAATTATGGAAACTCTAGACTGACAAAATTAACATCATGCTCTTGTCTTTGTATATCTTGCTTGGTTATACTTGCTTGTGAGAATTGCAAGTACATAATACAAGCTGTCAAAATTATGAAAGCAAGATGAGAAGGATGGAAAAGCAAGACTCATGCATGATGATGACTCCTTGATAATGATGAGCATAATGGAAAGAGGGAGCTGTAAGGACCCTGTTGATATTGAAGCTTCCAACTAATGAGTTCATTCTTGGAACACATTGATGTTTGAAAGCGGAAGTAAACCTTGCTGCAATATGTAGATAGAACTTGCAAAAGAATGTTGGCTTCAAAGATAACAAGTAGCAAAATTTGACATGACACTCTGACTAGAGCATATCATAATTTGACAAATCTGATATTGATGATCTACTTGGGATATGACTTGGTTCCATGGTAAGACATATTGCAAAAGTATGTGAAGGGGATGGAAGAGGAGTCTACTTGATGATGTTGTACCTACAACTACATGGTTTAATCATGGAACACATGGATTGTGTATAGCACTGTTGATGAATTGAATAAGCATGAGGGAAAAATTGATATTGGAAAGTTAATATGACTCTTTTATGAGGTAGAACTCAGTTATGGAGAATAAAAGACATGTGCTAGCAGTTGTGAGGAAGTTTTGGCTCCTTGAAAAAGACTAATGAACCAATTGATAATAAAGTTGATTGATGATTAACTAAGATCTAGAAAGATCGAAGTTTGATACGTTATGGTGCTGTGAGGAGCCGAAAAGCCCTATCCTAAAGAAAGAGTGAAAGAATTTGGCTTTAGAAAATGATTAAAAGATCGAAGCCTAGGCATGGTGTAACGGAAGAAAGAAGCCCTACAACTATAGTTATATCTCCACGGAAGAACAAGTCGCTGATGTTTTGATAATATATGAAATCAACCATGGATTGTGATGGTGTTTCCCTGATTGAGAGGGAGTAAGAAATCTCCTTAATGTTTGAGAAGGAGTAAGGATCTATTCCTTGATCAAGAGGGAACGAGGATCTGCTCTCTGGTTGAGAGGGAGTGATGATGGACATTATATTCTCTTCTTCATGTGTCATGGACTAGGCCAGGACTAACAACTGTATGTCTAGCGAAGGCCATGGAGGGAGAATGGAGGATTGGATAAGCATCTGAGATTGATACTCTTTGAGGATTGGGAATCCAACATAGGTAGTGGTTTCGTGGACCGACATTTTTTGAAGATTGGACAGGGTTTCTAAAATAAGAGTCGTCTAAGAGGACTAATATTCTTTGAGGATAAGGAATCTAAGATAAGGATAGTACTAGAAGGACATACCCAGTGAACATCTAGATGGGGTATGTGGTTTCTCACGTAAAGCCTCCGAACATTGTGCTCTAATCTCGTGGAGAGTTAGAGCTTGTTAGTCAAGGCCTTGCTATGTTTGACAATGTTGGTTATGATGTTGACGCTTAAAGATGACTTATCAATCTGACTCTTCTTATGAGAATATTTCAATTTGATAGTATCCTTGTACCGGTTGTACGATTATGAATACCTCCCTAGTTAAGAGGGATTGTTGGAGAATGTAATTAAGTTTGGTCTTCATAATTATATCAAAATGAATAAAAAGAAGAAAACTTTTTTTCTTGATATTATTTTAGAGAAAGCATGCATTTCATGCCCTAGGTTAATTTAGTCAATAAGACAATTTGTCATGAGTCAAAGTCCTATTTGGACTATTTGTAAAAAGAAAAGAAAAGCATTTTATTTTTGTCAAATTGAACCCTCAAGACCAAGTTGGCTTGCCCAAAGGAAGCGACTTTTCATACACACGAATCACTATATATTGGCCAACGTGCTCCCTATTTTGGAAACCAATTCTGTGCTCCTGCAAAAAGACACGTGAAGCTTACAAAAGACAGTCAAGCGAATTTTTCTGTGGATAGGCTTGAAAGGAATGCGAACCCATTGAAGAAGAGAATGTGAGTTTCGTGTGAACTATTAAAACAGTGATGAGGATTTTTTATTGGACAAAATCATGGCAGAATGGAGGGCTGACTTTGTGCTTGAAGGGATATTGGTCTTGGATTTCTCACTTTGAACAGATTCTATAAGAAGAAGATATTTTTTGGGTTTTTCCCTTAGAGGGGTTTTTCCTTAGCTTGGAGCCTATATCTTGTGTCTGTTATTTTCTATGATCTTCACGATGTATGATTTTAATAATTGTTTGATGAAGAAACATAACAAAATGTAATAAAATGGCTAAACATATTCACAAGCAATTATTAAAGAAAGGAGAAATCACATTAATCCAGTCTTCCTATTTCTCCAACAGATTCATTTCTACCATACGACTTCCAGTATCAGTTGGTATGTGTACAATGGAGAATCTTGACATGTAACCTTCAACTAGATGTTTTTTGGTGAGTTGCCAGAATAAGATGCAAGCATGCAAGTGGATTTGGGTGTTGGAACATTCAATGATTGGAATCAACACCATTCCCTTTATGGAATGTTTTTGAGTTGTGTGATGTTCGTTTGGTTCTTGGATTAACGAAGAACCTTCTTTTTGTCTTAATAAGTAGAGATGTGAATTGTATAATTTAGTTTTATGATTAATAGTGAACCATTAGAGATTTCAACCAATGTTGATCTCAAAGTTTTGCTAGATTTTTTCAAGGAGGAGAACCTTATAGGCCCCTTGCTAATGCTGTGATGCATGATGCTAGAGGGTCCAAATCTTCCCCTAGTTCTTCCCTGGGGCAATATTTGATCTTGAGTTTTGTTCTTTGGGCGTCAACTATTAGTAGAGATAAATCTTGTGGACTAGGACCTAATCCCTAGATCCTTTACTTTTGTACAATTCCCTCCCATTGTTGCTGCTTGAACTTGGATTCGAGGGTTTTTCCATGTTTTAGCATTTAGAGTTTATGTTTTTATGTTACTTATTTTTCTTTATATGAAATGAAATTATTTTAACATCCACGAGGCTAAAGATAGCCTTATATAAGAGATGTTTTAGTTCTCCTGCTCTATATTGACATTATTGTACTTAACGGTCCCATTCACCTTTTTTTGTGGTCATTTGTTGGACATTAATACAATGATCTTATCTTATTGTATCTAGTGCATGAAAATGGCACATTGAATAAGCTATGGTACTAGTGCTTTGGCCACTTTCAGTATGGGGCTCTTCACTCCTCAAGGGCATGGTGCAGGGTTTCCCACATTACAAGGTTGATGAGGTTTGAATGTGCAGTCGACAAGCATTCAAAAGTTGCTTTTCCATCTAACGAGTAGAAATTGAGAGATTTTCTTGTGTTGATCTAGTTAGATTTGTGTGAGATGATGTATTATTCATCATGGACAGGTAGTTTGTATTATTTTTCTCTATTTTTGAGTCTTATTTCGAAACCTAGAATTATTTCATGAAGATATAGGATTGATTATTCTTTACTTTTTAAGAAATTCATGGCCTTGGTTGAACATCAGAGAGCCAAAAAGATCAAAGTGCTTATATTTCATAATGGTGGAGAGTAAACCTCTTCCGTATTTTGATGCATTTTGTAGGGAAGCATGGAGGAAGAAGGATCTAGCACCACCTTATAGTTGATAACATAACATGGTTGCAAACAAGAATAATGGATCTGTCATTGTAATGCAACCTATGGATTAATTACCAAGGGAGGGCGAAATAATCGATCCAACCTCGTAGGGTATAGTCCTTGATTAAGGGGGAGGAAACCCCATGAGGAAATATATAAATAAAGGAGAGTTGGAATCACTTTTTCATCAATGATTTGGATTGAATATCTCTGTTTTCTTGAGCTGAGCCTTTGAAGGTTTTAAGACCCTTTCTTCTTGATTAGTTTCGGTGGAGGTGATCCCACCCTAGCTAGACACCCTCTTTTTCTGCCTTCTACAACTTAGTATTCTTGGACAACTTTGGTCTAATTTGGCACCTAGTGGCGTGCTTTGTTGTATGGTGATTTGTTTGGTCAATATAGGCTCTTACTAAGCACAACAAAGGTCACTTCTGAGGGTTTTCTGGCCCTAATGATTCAACTAAAGAAACGAGGATTTGTGGAGGAATCTCTTGAGGCACCACGATGATTCTAGGGTAGCAAGATAGTAGTTGTGGCCTCGTAAATCTTTGAGGGTTTGCTTGGTTAGAGTGTGGGCGAAAGCGTCTTAGGAAATGACACCCATTCATTTAGACCTGCTTTGTGATAGTGTTGGGCCGAACTTGGTAGTGAAGGTTTGTCTTGACAAAGGCATCTATTGCAACAAAATTGAGGCAACATCGTCCGTGCCTACGAAAAATTATAAGCATTATTTACGACTGAGCAAAAGGCATACTCTGCAATGCCCTAACCCGTACCCATAACAATAAAGGTGAACACCAATCATACCACAAGTATTAACAATGACTAACCAAGATCAACACGAAGGTCTTCGCAGGTGAAAATTCAGAGCAAGGGTAACAAAATAGATAGATGGTAGTTAGACATTAGTCTAGTAACCACAATATTAAGTTAGTTACAATTAGATTGGATTATTGAATCTTGACATTGCACTCAAAGTATGCTAGTGGTTTTATGAGGGGAATCAATTTATTGTTTTGCGGGCAATCAACCCTAACTTCTATGTTTTTGCTGTAGAATCAATGCTATCAAAAATATATTAGGCATCATTGTTGAATCTACTTCTCATTGGGTGCCCTAGTTTATGGACGATTGGTTGGAGAATTATATTACTGTTGAAAATCTTTATATTTGTGCATTACATAGATTGATGCCCACTATACATGAATTATTGGAAATCCTAGACAAACAAAGAAACCATCGGGCAAAACAACCCCCTTGGCATATTACAATCATTGAGATGCTAAGGTTTTGATGCATGACATGGATTTGCAACTTTCCCATGTGTTTTTCGACATAGCCATATAATATAGCAATCTATATCTTGAATTGAAGTGCTCATAGGAGCTTGCCAGTACATAACACTGGAGGAGGCGTTTATTGGTGATAACATTGAGGCATCACATTTTTGTCTTTTTGGGTTGCTTAATTTACATCCACGTTCTTGATGAGAAAAGAACTATAAGTTTGATCCCTTGAGTATCATGGGGATTTTTTTTTGGATACAACAAGACTTCTATGGTTTATTGGATGTACATTCCATTGTCACAAAATGTGGTGGTAAGAGACCATGTGAAGTTTGATAAGGATGGATGTTCAAGGTTATAAGAATCTCCTTTAGTGATTGAAGAATTTGAAAAGTTTGATGTACCAATGTTTGATGTGAAATTGGATGAGAAATCATGAACAAAAAGGTTCTAGTGAAGGATTAGAGGGCTCATTGCACTCAACTTCAACGAGGAAGTTGTGATGGCTTAGCCATACATTGCAGGATGCATAGGAACAAGTGGGAGTACATAAATCCACATTTTGTGTTAGGAATCATCTTGAGAAATTTCCAAGTCATGTTGCTTAAATGACTTATATTCTTGTGACAAAACCTTCTAGTTGTGAGAAAGCAACTTAAACGCAGGTATGGTAGGATGCCATGATGGAGTATGAGCTTTAGGAGACAAGGCCAATGACCAAGTGTTATGGGTGAATTAATGTTTACGTACGATATGGTCCTTCTCAGCTCATCCTCAGATAGAGTTTAAAGACAACATTGATGAGCTAGAGTTCACATCTAGGATAGTGGTGATTTCCTTTTACACCATGTCTTGATTTCTATCTTTATGTTTACTGATGATGTGGTCCTTCTTGCCTCATCCTCGGATGGATTACAGTGGCAGTTGGATGCCTTGGCCCATTTCTGTGACCTTGGTCAGTTAATGGTCAACCTAGGTAAAACCAAGGTCACGATCTTTACATTTTTTTTCAAAGGAGAGGAGACCAACTCATATATGTATTTGACGATACTATTCATAGGACCACGCTTCTGTTTGCTATATGTGCTTTAGCCCTAAATCAATAAGGGTTATGGGTCCTTGGACTTTCATGAGAGGCAATGTTTCCGTAATCGTTTTTAGGACATATCGAGCAAGATGTCACCCATGGACACTCTTGTTTGACCCATAGTTTTGAGGTTCTGGGACATGCTTTACTAAACTCTGATTGGTGTTCAACAGAGTGAGTGCAAATCATCCTCCTTTTCCGCATCATTTGGTGCAAGCAAACAACTCCTCATCCCATTTTTCTTGCTGGGTTTGTAGCTTTCCCCTTTCGACTAGAGATGGTGTTTGGTCTCGTTTCTCTTCTATACCATGTTCAAAGTTTAGTTGATACAACAAAGGGGCATGATCGATAGTTCTTTGGCTTGATGTTGGAGTTCGTACACCAAAGTCTCAGATCTCCTTACTTCAATTGGTAAAATGATGGACCAACTTCTTTCAAAATTTTCTTCTGTGCACTTGGACACCTCTTACCATCCAAATAGGAGGATGAATAAAATCATTCGAGGGGATATCTACTGAAATATGTGCAAGTCTCTTGGATTAATCATCGGTGTGGGTTATGTCTGCTGATGGTTTTTTATGTTGAGCACATCATTGCAATTAGGGATTGACTCATTGTTAGGCCCCATTACACCATTCGATGTTGGATGTACACCCTTCAGATCCCCATTGGGACAATTCAGAGTTGGATCTCGTAAACTATATATAAAGACTGACCACTAGATTGACCGATTATATGACATTTGCTAGCTATGCCATCTTTGAGAGATTGAGAATGAGGAGCATTTCATCTTATATTGTTCCATTTATTATGAGAATTGTGGGAAATTTCATTGCTTGTTCATGTGAATCCAAACCCTCTTCTGTTCCTTCCGATACCTAGACTAGGGCTCCTGCTAGACTAGATCTTGATCAACTGATTAATTCCTTTCTTTTGCTTTCGACAACCATGAGCATCAAGAGACAAGCTGGTGGCAACATTGCCTCAAAATCTAGATTGGTGCAGACCCCATGGATTGTTCATCTTTCTTATAGAGCTCATAGATATCACGAAACCAAATATCTTACTAGAGTGCAATTGAGGTCACCGAGAGAACAATGACAGGTAACTTCTTCCTGGCAATATTGCAATAGAGGGTCCAAATCTTCCCATAGCTCTCCCTTTGGGCACCATTCTATTTTTTGCTACCTTCACTTGGCCTTGAGTGTTAGGAGAGATACATTTAGTGGATCATGACCTTCGCTCCTTTTTATCGTTGTACACACTTGGAGTCGAGGTTTTCCAATGTTTTAGCATATAGACATTATGTGTCTATTTTATTTCTTACTCTTATATGGGAGACCCTCTGGTACTCTTGCTTGTATAGACATCATTGTACTCAATTAGTCCCATTGACCTACTTTTGTGGTCATTTTTTGGGCATTAATATAATTATCTTATCTTGCAGGAATGTAATTTATTTTGAAGTTTATTGTAGTTTTCTTGAAATGAAGTAGCCTTGTCACAATTTTTTTTAATTTTTTTGAGAAACAACACTTTGTGTTCATCATGATTTTCCATATCATAACCCATAGTTTGATGTGTGGTTGGGCTTACAAATCTTTTACCAATTTCTTATCCGACTATCACCAAACCATAGGTCCAAAATATTTAAACCAAATAGAGAAACAACACAAAAATATAGATTCTAATGGCAAATGTTATGTCGTCTAGGTATATAGCAAAATGTTTGACCAAATATTGGCTGCGATATTTGGATAGATGTACAATTGTAAAAAATGAAAAACATTAACTTGTTCTTTTTTAAAGAAAGAATGCACCACAAGAAAGATACTAACAAATTTGGTTATATGAGAAGGTTACGATGATTGACGAAATACCGTAATTTAGCAATGAAAAGAGAAAAATTAAGTATCCATGATTTTTTTTACACTCGTAGGGCTTTATACCTCTGAACTACCTTGCAACACATATATGAACAATTATGCTAGTAAGAAATGATATGGTTAAAATGTTTCCAAACTCTTCTTCAAGAAGCTCTGAAACCAAAATTTGTTGAAGTAGACCAAAAAAATGAGACTTGGAAGCTACCATTCTAACCACAAGATGAATAAAATTTAAAACTTTGCCTAACAACAAATGATTCATTTTGATTTTTAATGTACCTTGGACAAGTGGTTTCCCATGGGTTAGTCTCGACCTAGGGAAAAAGTGTCCAAAATAATTCTTTTCCTAAGTGTGCCTTTATAAAGTGAATGTGACTTTATAAGTGGTAAAGTCAATGTTAAATTATAAAGTGAAAAGTGACTTTAGAGGTACTTTATTTAATGGGTGAGTTAAAAAATAGAAGGTGAGAATTAAATGCACATTTATTCTCATCCCTTGATCTAAATGAATCCGAGCTTTTAGATCTTAGGGTTGCCCAAAAGTCATTTAGGGAAACAAAAGGGGAAAAAGAAAAGAGAGACTGCATTCATTCTTCATGAGCAGATTGGAGGAAGGAGGCTGAGGGTTGGAGAAAAGTTCTGAAGGAGAAATTTGTTGCAACAAGCTGAAGCAGTGATTTCTGGGCAAAGTTGGGCACAAAAATCAAGGCATAGAAGACATCAGAAGGTACAATACGAACATCATTTAATGTTGTGAGCTACACGAAGTTCGAGATAAATTTTTATTTTTATTATTTTATTATTTTTAAAAATATTACTCACCTTGGAATAAAATTTATGTGGGGTAAAATTTTTATTATTTTATTATTTTTAAAAATTCGTACAGTACAATCTGTGTATGTACAATACATATTTTCAGCTTCAAGTGGGCATGGAAATCGATGCAAAGTGGGCACAATTTTCAAGGAGTTTTGGGCTAAAGAGATAAGTTGTATTTTGCTATTTTGTTTTGTTTGCAAATGTATTTATTCCTAAACTTGAAAGATAAATAAATTTGAAGAGCTCTCTAACAGGTTTTCCTCGGAGAAGATTGAAGGGATTTTTCCTGCGTCTAAATTGACCAAAATTTGGGTGTATTTTTATGTGTTGCTGGTCTGTTTTTGTCCATCTTTATTATCTGCATGTGTTGACAGTCCCATGTGTTTTAATCTGAAAATTTCATTTCCAGAATTCTATATGTTGAATTTATGTTTATGGGAAAGTGCATTTAACTGAATGGGAGTGATAAGGTGAAATTAAAACCGGGCTCCGATTGCAGGAAACTTTTTAGTCATCAAATTTCAACATGGTATACATGGTATCAAAGCTACAGGCTGAAAATTGTAGTTTGAACATCAGACAATAGTTTGGGATAGCAAATGGTGGTTTGGACAACAAACTAAGTTATTGGACAACAAACTCAGTTTGGACAAGAAACTGATATTTTGGGACAACAAGGTGAAATATCACACAGAATGAACTTTTGGGACAACAAGGTGTGCTGGAAAGTTCATATCTCCATTTTCTTGGTTTTATAAAGTTTGCACAACAATCATGGCCATGTTCTTAAGGATAAAGGACAAACTGGATGGGATATCCAACTATGCCGTTTGGAAGGACATAATTTAGACGGTGTTTGTGGAGGCAACAATGTGGGACATAGCGCGGCAAGAGGTTGTGTACCTCCTACTGATTCAGATGAACTTGCTGAATTCACAAAAAATAATGCAAAGGCAAAAATGATTTTGATGGACAGTCTGAAGGATCATGTGGTTCCTCAGGTGAGAGGAAACACACATGCATATCAGATGTGTAAAACTCTAACCACTCTCTATTAGAGTACCAATGAGAGTAGGAAGATGGTAATCAAAGAACAATTGAAGAACATCATGATGACAAACGCTGAAAGTGTAGTTCATTATCTTGGCAGGGTCAAACAAGTACGTGATGATTTGACTACTATTGGTGAGGCAGTTGCACCCACAAAGTTAGTCAGGATAGCTGTAGCGGGGCTTCCCAAGTCTTGGGAGGTATTCAGAGATGTTGTTATCTCTAGGGAGAATCTTCCCAATTGGGACATATTTTGGGATGATTGTGTGCAACATGAGATACGAAAGACTGGTAGTGGTGGGGTGAAGTTAGCAGATGAGGAGGATGTAGCCTTGATAGCCAGAGGGAAGAATAAAGGGAAGGCCAAGAAAGGGGCCTCATCAGATGGTGCTAAGGGAAAGGAGAGGAAGAAGAAGAAAGATACAGATATGTCAAAAGTCAAATGTTGGGCATGTTAGAAGATGGGACACTATGCTGCTACGTGTCCTGAGAGGAAAAAGAAGGGGAAGAAGGGTACTGTAGCTTAAGCAGAGGTGGAGAAGTTTTCTTCATAGTTTGACAAGGACTTTGCATTTATTACTTCTACATCTAGTAGGAGTACATCATCTGTTGTGCGCTACATAGGTAGCGAGGCTTCTCGCCATATGATAGGTGCACAGTAGTTCTTTTCAGAGCTTGAAGAGAGGGCACTTGATATTGAGATTGTACTAGGAGATGACCCCACTGTGAGAGTTGTTGGTGTGGGGACTATGACCTTTGAGAGGGAGTCTTTGCCTCCTTTGAAGGTCATGGATGTTTTGTATATTCTGGGGATGAAGAAGAACTCGATTTTAGTGTCTGTTATGGAGGAGAAGGGGTTTAACGTCACTTTCTCAAGAGGGCAAGTATTGATGCATCCCAGGGGAGCTTCCATCACTTAGGCCAAAGTGATTCGAGTTCGCTCTGGGAAACTATACAGGTCTAGTTTTCAGTCGGCAGGAGCATTGGTGAGTAGCACATTTGGTAGCACTCACACTAGTACCACCAGTAGTAGAGACTTGTGTGAGCTATGGCACCAGAGGATGGCACATATGCATCATGTATCTTTGAGAATTCTGAGGGAGATCACTACTGAAGTTCTTGATTTTAGTGTCGAGCATATTGAGGTATGCAGAGGGTGTGCTTTGGGCAAGTACACCGAGTTACCATTCCCAACGAGCGACAACAAAGCTACAGGTACACTAGACTTGATACATACTGATGTTAGTGGTCGTATGTCTCGTGTCTTTGGGTGGTTATGAGTATTATGTTATATTCATTGATGACTACTCTAGGAGGACTTGGATATATTTCCTGAAGACCAAGGGTGAGGTCTTCAGTCGCCTTAAAGAGTTCAAAGCTCTTGTGGAAAATCAGACAGGTTGGGGTCAGAGAGTTCATGGTTCCTTACAACCCCTAGTAGAATGGGGTCTCTGAAAGGAAGAACGAAGATTTTGTTGGGGTTGCTAGAGTGATGATTCATGATCAGGGGTTGCCTTTGTTTTTGTGGGCTGAGGATTCCAATATTGCTGTTTATCTTTAGAACAGGAGTCCTCACAGAGGATTGGGGAATATGACTCCAAAGGAGGCTTTCATTGGAGAGAAGCCTCATGTGGGACATCTTCATATCTTTGGATGTCTGACATATTCTTATATCCCCAAGGAGTAGAGGACGAAGTTGGAACCCATGGGAGAGAAGGGTATCTTTATGGGTTACAACGAGACTTCGAAGGCCTATTGGATCTTCATTCCTTCTAAAAGGAGAGTAGTGATTAGGCAGGATGTAAAGTTCGAGGAGGAGAGGGCCTATCGGAGATCACGAGAGTATGATGAGAGAGAGTCACAAACTTCTCCTCAGCAGGGAGGTCAGGTACAAGGAGCAGGACCTCAGGGTTTTGGAGTCTATGGTACAGGAGGTACTTCAGTGTCAGTGATATCTGGGGCACCAATGGCGAGTTCATCTAGCACTTCTGTAGAAATTATTAATACTGATATGTATATTACTAGATTCTCTTGATCTAACAATTTAATCCTTATATTAAATACAGAATCCTTCTACTTAATTCTTTGCGGAAATTAAATCACCAATTGCAAACACATGAAGAAAAACCAATCACACATAACAAGATGTTTTACCGGGAAAGCTTAAAGCTAAAAACCCCAACTATCATATATTATGTATATCAATGGATCATGAAACAATCTCATATATCTCATACAAAGCTCAGCTCATAGAGCTCTCAGTACAATATACAATCGTCTCACACTGTCTTGCAGAAATTTGCACCTCCATGCACCAATTTCTTGCCTTCTGACAGCCTGCCTCCACTGTGCAATCCCTGTTGAAGAAGAACCCTGAATGAATTCGACCTTACCTTGCCTTGACTGTGCAATACTCATAGGCATCTCCAATGTGTGTGTGGATGCACTGAATGCTCCATTATAGTCACAACAGATAGTCCATCTCAGCCTTTCACCTATCTCTCCACTGGGTCTTCACTGGATCTGACATGCAAGTAGTTAACTGTTGTATTTCTTCAGTTGCAAGTAAGACACTATTTGTGAATTAATTAACTAATTAATTCACTCATCTTTCAGTGTATGTTCAGTTACAACTAGCACAACTGAGTTTAACTCACTGAAATTAGTTAAAATAAATAACAACTCACATAACTGCTCTTCCAACTCTGTTACAACTTGCCACATTCAGTTATAACTAAGTCCTCCATGCATGACTCACCAACCACCCTAGGAATTGCATAATTCATTCAGCCCACTGATGTGCCACATCTGTTCACTGAAATAAAGTGCTCCAAGAGAATAAGTTACTATTTATTGTCTGATTATTATTAAGGGCTAATAATAATTGACATGCATCTATTTTTAGATTTGCGATCTGTAAATGGACTTCGCCATCTTCTAAAAATAGGAATTCATACAAAGATAGAATTTGCCTAATCATCTAGAATCAACCTCCTGCTAACTTTAGAATATGCTCACCATTCTAAAAATAGACATACACCTAAAAATAACCTATGTGGGCCCCACCTAGTGTAGGTGCTTAATTTTCACTAGGATCAAGGATGTTGTTTCTGGATGCCAATTTCACTGTTTATTGTTGCAACCTTCAACAACTTCTTTGGGAGTCCACTGGTACAAAGTTCACATCACTGTTTTAAAACTCCGACTTGGGTTCAGAACCAGTTGAGGGTAGACTCCGACTCTGACTCGGTATCGACTCGTTCGGTTCGTTTTCAATGACTTAGTTTTTCTAAAAAATACATTAAATATATATATTTTTAAACATAATTTTAAAAATTTTCATTCATGTTTCCAAACACAAAACATTGCAATATAGACAAAAGACTAACATATGATCAAAGCAGGCTCATGAATATATCCATTATATTAAAATGGCACCTAGTGCATTGTCCAATACATACATGATATAGAGATCAGAACAAAAAACATAACTAAGGAGGCTCTAAATGGCCTCTACAACAAAGCATGACTTGTCACTATTTCTAGACAAGGCAATATCCTCTGGCTCAGACTCTGAATCAGAGGGGGAAACCCATGGCTCCTCCTCATCAAGATCCTCCACTGGAACTGTAGCACTAGCACGCCGAGCCCGAGATAGATGAGCTATGCGCTTGTGTCGTGGCTGACTAGAGGAAGTGCCTGTGGCTGCGACTGGAGGACTTGATCTTGGGCCTGCTACTAGCAGATTTGCATTTAGCTGAGCATCTACCTGTAAATAGAAGTCCAACCCCACATCAATATCCTCATTTGAGTCAAACTCTGGTGGACGAGTCTCCACTACCCAATCTGATGTTGGATCAATATCGTCCAACACAATGGGATCTGAATAAGGTTTTTAGTTCAACAATTGGTTGCGTCTTAGTCAGAGGTTGTACTGGACATAGACTAGATCATTTAACCGTTTTTGCTCCAGACAATTTCTCTTTTTTGTAAGTTTGGCTCAAAATGCGGATTGCAAACCTCTGCAATTCAGGACAATGGCTACCAAATGCATCCCACCATTGTGCTACAAAAAATATAGTTGTGTAATGAGTTTCAGTGAGCTCAACAAATTATATCCAATTTTGAAATTATAAACAATTTTACAAAATAATAAAGTATGAATTTGAAAATTTAAATTCTTTGTTTACCTGTCTCCTCTGATTCCCTTGCAGTCCTTGCAAGGTTCTTGCTAAAAGTACCTGTGGCTTTGCTGAAGATAGTGATCTGATTGTGTATCAACCACTGGTCACTCTCCTCGGGGATCATGCAATCAATGCAGTCAATGAATCCAACTCTGACCTCCCTAGTCAAAGCTCCTTATTCCAGAGTTTTATAATGATACCTTGGGTTCAAAAAATACCCAGTTTCATGTATAGGGTGATGAAGTTGATTGTTCCATCTTTAATCAATGATTGCCCAAATGGGCCCATACTTATCCACTCTTTCCTTGTATGGTGCCTTTATTTTTTCCTTTGCTTGATCCATAGCCTCATAAATGAAGCCCATAACCAATCTTTCCCCATCCACCAACCACAACACCTTAACCAGTGGCTCAAGAAACATCACAATCTCTGTTGCCTTTTTCCAAAATATTTCTTCATTAACTTTCTATTTCATATCTTTTCCATCCTGTTTGCGGGCCCATTGACGTTCATTCCATTCATCACTGGAAAACAATTTTTGCAAGTTTCTATGTTCGAAAAGCATAGATTGCAATGTCAAAAAATGTGTTGCAAATCTAGTGATGGCAGACCTAATAATATCCTTGCCCCATGTGTGTTTCCTCATCAGGTTCAAAATCCATGAGTGATTGTAAATATATTTTGTTATGCTCTTGGCATGCTCTAGTGTTCTTGATCCAATCTATTTTACAAATATCCTCAAGCATGAGGTCTATGCAATGTGCAACACATGGGGTCGAAAAGATGGTTGGGTGTTTTTCCTGTAACATTTTACCCGCAAGAACATAGTTAGTGGCATTATCTGTGATGATTTGAACAATATTAGCCACCCCCAGCTTTGCAACAACCTCATCCAAACGCCGAAACAACAAGTGTGCATTTTTCACCCTATCAGATGCATCAACTGATCTTAGAAACATGGTTCCCTGTGGGCAAAAGATTAGAAAGTTTATGATGGTACAGTTCTCTGATCACTCCATTCATTTGACATGATGGTACATCCTGTTTTTTTCCATGAGTTTTTGAAATCTCTCAAATATTCATTTATGGACACAATCTCTTTTTGCAAAAGAGATCCCCTTAACTCATGCATAGTAGGGCCTTTGAATTCCTTTCCAACAACATATATGGCATCAAACGTAGGTTCATAATATGGTGAACGAGAAGCATTGAAGGGGATATCAACATCATACCACCATCTGACTATGTAATCACAAGCAGTTTCTCTCAATTATTTCTCCCAATGCTGATCTAAAGTGGGTTGCACTTGACCTCTAGTAGCGTTAGGACCATGTGCACTATCAGAGGGAGAGGAGAGTGTGTAAAAACTTTGATAGTACCCTCATTTTTCATTGTGAATGTTTATGATGTTACGGTTCCTTTGACCAGTCCATCCATCTGACATGATGGTACATCCTGTTTTTGTCCATGAATTTTTGAAATCTCTCAAATATTCATCAATGGACATAATCTCTTTTTGCAAAAGAGATCCCCTTAACTCATGCTTAGTAGGGCCTGTTGAAGCAATTTCCAACAGCGTATATGGCATCAAACATAGGTTCATAATATGGTGAACGAGAAGCATTGTAGGGTATATCAGCATCATACCACCATCTAGCTATGTCATCACAAGCAATTTCTCTTAATTCTTTCTTCCAATGCTGATCTAAAGTGCGCTGCACATGACCTCTAGTAGCTTTAGGACCATGTGCACTCTCAGAGGGAGAGGAGGGTGTGTAAAAAATTTTGATTGTACCCTTATTTTTCATTGTACCCTTACCCTTTTCTTGAATAGACTCCAAAGAGGGAGGAACATAGTGAAAGGGGTTTAATGCATCAGTGCAAGGGATAGATGAAGAGCCCTCATAATCAAAATTGGGGTTGGCACCCATCATGTGTTTTATATTCCTCTTCCTTCCAATTTCAGCCTCTATTTTATTTTGCCTACCTTTGTCTTCCTCAAACTTTTGAAATTGATCTCTGAACTCCTTTCTAATTTCCACAATTTCTTCTATTGGTGCTTCACATGGAGAAACTTGGCCTCTAAGACCGTCCAAGTGTAGTTTCATCCTATGAATGCACCCTCCACCCCCTTTAATTTTTCTCTTACAAAATTTGAAATGCATTTGATTATTAACCATCTCAGCATATGCCCAAGCAGCATCTTTCTTTCTAGGAACCATTTTGGACTGATTTTTTGACTTGGAAATGAAAGGTTTAAATCTGAAAATGAAAAAAAAACTGCTCGTTCTATGTTCATTTCTTTCACAAAAATCTATGTTTTCAATTTGCAGATTTGAAAAAAGAAAGAAAGAAGCAAAGGCAGATTTTAGAAGTGAAAAAAAAACCTCTAGGCTGTAGACTCCTCAATGCTGCTCCAACAAACCAACTCCTCAATGTTGTTGGTCCAAAGCTTGCCCAAGTAGCTCCTTGCTGCTGCTCCAAAGCTTGCCAAAGAGACTCCTCAAAGTTGCTCCAAAAACCAACTCCACAACCCTTCACAAATTCCTCACAAATGCTCACTCAAATGCAATGAGAGAGCTGTGAGGAAATGAGAGGGGTTGGGTAACTTTTATAGGATTTGGAGGGGTTAGAGTTCTTACCAAAACCCTAACAACAAGCTAAAACCCGGTTTGGAGTTCGAATTTAGGTGATTGTGGGGTCTGCGACCCGCTGGCATTGGCTCGGCCGGTCTAACTCGGACTCGGTCGAGCCGACTGGTTTGTGATCGAATCCACCGAGTTGGTGACACTGGCTCGATCGATCTAACTCAGAATCAGCTGAGCTGGTCGGTTTGTGATTGAACTAGCCGAGTCGGTGACCGGCTCGGCCGGTGCTGTCACAAACAACAAACTAAAACCCGGTTTGGAGTCTGAATTTGGCCGATTGTGGGGTCTGCGACCCGCTGGCACTGGCTCAGCTGGTCTAACTCGCACTCGGCCGAGCCGACTGGTTTTTGATTGAATCGACCGAGTCGGTGATACTAGCTCGACCGATCTAATTCGGAATCAGCTGAGCCGGTCGGTTTGTGATCGGTTTGGTCACAAATCGGTCGCTGGACTGGTTTTTCTACAGAGTCGGTCCAAGCTTGGGGTTGGCTCGGTCAGCTCGGTTGATTCCGAGCCAAACCTACTAGTTTTTAAAACACTGGTTCACATGGCACTTCAGCTGACACATGCACATTTTCTTCGAGGACAGGTGCTGGTGCAGGCACACCAGGGTCAGTTGGCAGACCTTCTGGTTCACTAGACTGGGGGGCAGAGGATGAAGTTCCCTATGGGGAAGCTTCTTCAGGGAAGAGGAGTCCCAATTGGCTTCAATACTCCTTGAAGGAAGTAGATTTCGTTGGTTCTCTGAAGAGGGTGAATAGGGAGAGTGTGCCACCTGAGCGGTTTTGCAGTTGTGTAGACAAGGCTACCAACATTGTTGACTCTTAGCCTACTAGCAATGAGGAGGCTGCCATCCAGGAGGTATGGGGAGAGGCTATGGTGGAGGAGTATGCCTCTATCATTAAGAACAATGTCTGGGAGGTGGTGCCTAGGCCTGAGGGCAAGTTAGTTGTGGCTTCTAGGTGGCTCTACAAGGTCAAGCATGCTGCAAATGGTAGCATTGAGAAGTTCAAGGCGAGGTTTGTGGCTAGAGGGTTCTCACAGATAGAGGGAGTTGACTATGATGAGACTTTCGCTCCCGTAGCTCGGTACACTTCTATCCTGTCCCTTATTTCTCTTGTTGCAGAAATGGGTTAGTAGATCTATCAAATGGATGTGAAGACCGCATTTATGAATGGAGTTATAAAGGAGGAGGTGTATGTTGAGCAGCGACATGGCTTTGAGGTACTTAGGCAGGAGACCCATGTATGCTAGTTCAGGCGAGCACTCTATGGACTTAAGCAAGCTCCGAGAGCTTGGTATTCGAGGATTGATACTTACTTGCAGCATATGGGTTTCACGAAGAGTGATGCAGATTCAAACCTATACTACATTGTTGTAGGGGATGATCCGCTCATTCTTGTGCTATATGTTGATGACTTGTTCATTACTAGGGCAGAGACACTGACTAGTGGTTGCAAGGAGGATCTTGTTGTGGAGTTCGAGATGAAGGACATTGGGCTGATGCATTACTTTTTGGGGCTTGAGGTGTGGCAGGAGGAGGGGCATATCTTTCTGTGGGCAATGGTAGTATGCTATGGATGTGTTGAGCAGATTTCACATGGCAGACTATAGACCCATGTCTACATCTATGATCACCAACTGGAAGAAGCTTCATGCTTCAGATTCTAGTTTGGTGGATCCCACATTGTATAGGCAGCTTATTGGGTCCTTGATGTATCTGGTCAACACTAGGCAAGATATATGCTTTGCAGTGAACCCACTTAGCCAGTCCATGGTGAAGCCCAGGAGGTTGCACTGGGGAGTTGCAAAGCACATTCTTCGCTACGTCTAGGGCGCTGTTGATTATGGTCTGGACTACAGGCGGGGAGATGGAGTGAGGTTGGCAGGTTACACAGATTCAGATTGGGAAGGGTGTGCTTCTGACAGGAAAAGCACTTCAGGGTGTTGCATCGGATTGGGTTCGGCTGTTGTGTTGTGGTTCAGTGCAAAGCAAAAGTCAGTTGCTTTGAGTTCTTCTGACGCTGAGTATATGGCCACTAGCCAGGGTAGTTGTGAGGCCATTTGGATTCGCAAGTTGTTGTATGGCCTATTTTATCAGGAGTTGAGACTGACAGTTATTCATTGTGATAATCAAAGTTGCATTAAACTCTCGGAGAATCCAGTGTTTCATGACAAGTCAAAACACATTGATATCATATATCATTTCATCAAGAACTATGTTCAGAAGGGGACCGTGATGCTGGAGTATATATTGACAGATGAGCAAGTGGCTGATGTTGTCACGAAGTCCTTGCCAAGAGGCAAGCATGTCCATTTCCGGGAGAAGATGTGTGTGGTGAGAAACACTTTCCTCGGTAAGAGGGAGTGTTGATGTTTAATGTACCTTGGAAAAGTGGTTTCACATGGGTTAGTCTCTACCTAGGAAAAGTGTCCAAAATAATTCTTTTCCTAAGTGTGACTTTATAAAGTGAAAGTGACTTTATAAATGGTAAAGTCAATGTTAAATTATAAAGTGAAAAGTGACTTTAGACAAAGTAAGATGTGGGTACTTCATTTAATGGGTGAGTTAAAAAATAGAAAGTGAGAATTAAATGCACATTTATTCTCATCCCTTGATCTAAATGAATCTGATCCTTTAGATCTGAGGGTTGCCCAAAAGTCATTTAGGGAAACAAAAGGGGGAAAAGAAAAGAGAGACTACATTCATTCTTCATGAGCAGACTGGAGAAATGAGGCTGAGGGTTGGAGAAAAGTTATGAAGGAGAAATTTGTTGTAGTAAGCCGAAGGAGTGATTTCTGGGCAAAATTGCGTAAATGAAGGCATAGAAGACAACAAAAGGTACAATTCGAATATCATTTAATGCGGTGAGTTGCATGCAGTTCGAGAGAAGTTTTTTGTTTTTTGTTTTTTTAAATCCATAAAATGGTACACAAATCCGTACAGTTAGTACAAAATTTGTATAGTACAGTTCGTACAGTCTGTATTTGTTCAATACATATTTTTCGCTTCAAGTGGGCATGGAATTCGAGGCAAAGTGGGCACAATTTTCAAGGAGTCTTGGGTTGAATAGATAAGTTGTATTTTGCTGTTTTGTTTTGTCTGCAAATGTATTTTTTCCTGAACTTGAAAGATAAATAAATTTGAAGAGCTCTCTAACAGGTTTTCCCTGGAGAAGATTGAAGGGGTTTTGCATGGGTCTAAGTTGACCAAAATCTGTGTATTTTTATGTCTTGTCCATATTTATTTTCAGCATGTTTTGACAGTCCCATGTGTTTTAATCTGAAAATTTCATTTTCATAATTCTATATGTTGAATGTATGTTTATGGGAAAAGGCATTTAACTGAATGGGAGTGATAAGGTGAAATTAAAACCGGGTTGGGATTGCAAGAAACTTTTTAGTCATCAAATTTCAACAATTCATAAATGCGCTAAAAAGTGTACCAAGTTGTTGTTGTTGTTTTTTTAAAAATAACTGTCATAGGTTGATAGGGCATTGATTTATGCCTATGAAACTAGCACTCTTATTCAATTTAGGAATTAATGTGGTATCTAACTTAGTTCACAATAAACAATACCTTTGCCCGAAACTATCCATAATCAATGCATTCTAAAGACAACCTATTACCTTATCACAAGAATGCAATAGATTATAGTGGGGAAACCCCATAAGGGGGAAAACATTGGTCACAAAGATATTCTTAATTCATTAACATGTGGTTATTACATGTGAGTCAAACTTGCAAGTTTGATAATGAGGTTACTTGGGCACAAAACATAAGTGAGCTGAAGGGATAGATAATAATAATAGAAAATAAGCTCAATATAAAACCCTCATTGAACATAAAATGTCGGTGTCAAAGCATATTAAGTCTAGAATCAATGACATAATTAGGGAAGTGAGAATAAGTAGTCTTCTTAGTAATTACAATGATCATTGTGAAGGCGTAAAAGTTAAGAATTTCATCTTAGAAAAGTTAAAGATTTTATTGTGGTTTGAAAATTCAAAATCAAACCTAACGAAAATTGTTGGATTAAAATATAAAAATTGTCAAATTTTATAGGTTGGAAAGAAATTTGCTAACAAAATGTCTACAACCATGATAGAGTGTAAAGATTAAATTGTTTTTATTATAAGAAAATTTCATTGATGGACAAATCTACTAAGGCCCCGATAAATATTTTAATATAGAACTCACTATTATAAATGATTATCTTAAAATTAAGATCAAGAAAAAATGTTTTACAATAAAATATTATGGTCATTTGAATCACTGTTATAGAAATTTTGATCGACTTAGGTCAACCTGGCCAAGTTAGATTATTTTTTTTGGCAAGCATTTGAGTTGGACAACATTTGACTTGATCGAGTTAATGTTTGCTGATGGTTCATGTTTCTCGTGAGCTCAAGTATTTAAAATTAAGGAAACCCTAATGACTCTAAACACTTAATTTGTCTTCTTAAAGACACCTTATATCAATATAATAATGTTATTACATAATTAGCATCAACATGTTTGCAATTTACACGATAATGCTTTTAGACAATTAACATATTCATGGCCGTAATTTATAAGAATATATTAAACACTAATGGAATATATTAAACCCCCATTGGTCATGTTACCCACCCAAAAGTGGATATCTCCTAGGAGAAATTTTTTCTCCTCTTTGGATAGCTTGCCAACCAATAGTGCTATATGATCAACACATAACATTATGCCATGCTGCTCCACTTATTGCTTCGGTAAAATATTTCTCCCATCCAACATTTCTTCTTGAAGGAAGGTGGGTCATCCATTGGCAAGTACTTTAACCATTTTGCAATCATGTGGTTTCATTTAATGTTAAAACCCCATTGGTCATGTTACCCACCCAAAAGTGGATATCTCCTAGGAGATATTTTTTCTCCTCTTTGGATAGCTTGCCAACCAATAGTGCTATATGATCAACACATAACATTATGCCATGCTTCTCCACTTATTGCTTCGGTAAAATATCTCTCCCATCCAACATTTCTTCTTGAAGGAAGGTGGGTCATCCATTGGCAAGTACTTTAACCATTTTGCAATCATGTGGTTTCATTTAATGTTAAGGGCATACTAATATGGATCACGGGACAAAACTGGATAATTGACAGATCCCAACTATATTCTTGTTCTCTTACATAACTGACTGTTGGTCATGTAAGCTAACACAAAGTTGGTAACTCCTAGAAGAATTTTTTTCTCCTCTTTGGACAACCAACCACACAATAACCCTATACGATAGACATATAACATTATGCTATGCTTCTCCACTTATTCCTTCCGTGAACTTTCTCTGCCATTAGCAGTCCTTCTTGAACGAAGGTGGATCATCCATTGGTAGGTTCGTAAACCATTTTGTAATGACGTGCTTTCGTTTAATTTTATCGACATACTAATATGGATCTTCGGGAGAAATTGGATAAATGACTGGTCTCGACCATAGTTTAAAAATCAGCTGAGCCAACCTAGCCAAACCCTCGGCTGGACTGACTCGGTAGAAAAACCAGTCCGGAGGTCGGTTTGTGACCGAACTAGTCGAGCTAGTCACCGACTCGGCCGGTACGGTCACAAACCGGCCGACTCGACCGAGCTTCAGCTAAACCAGCCGAGCCAGTCCAAGCCGACCGCGAACCCCAGTTTGCCTCCAAAACAAACTTCAAATTAGTTTTTTTTGTTGTTGTTAGGGTTTTATGCAGCTATCTAACCCCTCCCTATCCTATTAAAGCTAACCAACCCCTCTCATTTCCTCACATCTATCTCATTGCATTTGAGTGGGCATTTGTGAGGAATTTGTGAAGAGTTGTGGAGTTGGATTTTGGAGTAGCTTTGAGGAGTCTTTTGGGCAAGCTTTGGAGCAACAGTGAGGAGCTTACTGGGCAAGCTTTGGAGCAGCATTGAGGAGTTGGTTTGTTGGAGCTACATTGAGGGGCTAGAGCCTAGAGGTATTTTTTTTCCCTTTTAAAATATGCTTTTGCTTGTTTTATTTTTTTTGCAAATCTGAAAATGGAAAACGTAGTTTTTTGTGAAAGAAATGAACATAGAATGAAGAGTTTTGTTTTGTTTTCATTTTCAGATTTAAACCTTTCCTTTTCAAGTCAAAAACTCAGTCCAAAATGGCCCCTAGAATGAAAGACACTGCTTGGGCATATGCTGAAATGGTTGATGATCAAATGCATTGCAAATTTTGTAAGAGAAAAATTAAGGGGGGTGAATGGGGCATTCATAGATTGAAACTACATTTGGCAGGTCTTAGATGCCAAATTACTCCATGTGAAGCACCAATAGAAGAAATTGGGAAAATTTTGAAGGAGTTGAGAGATCAATTTCAAAAGTTTGAGGAAGACAAAGCTAGGCAAAAAGAAAAAGAGGATGAAATTGGGAGGAAGAGAAGTATACAACACATGATGGCTGCCAACCCAACTTTTGATTACGAGGGTTCTTCATCTATCCCTTGCACTGATGCATCATACTCCTTTTGCTATGTTCCTCCCTCTATGGAGTTTATTTCTGAAAAAGGCAAGGGTGACCCTCTTCTCCCTCTGATAATGCACATGGTCCTAGTCCTACAAGTAGAGGTCAAGTGCAACCCATTTTAGATCAGCATTGGAAAAAAGAATTGAGAGAAACTGCTTGTGATTACATTGCTAGATGGTGGTATGATGCTGATATTCAATTCAATGCTTCTCGTTCACCATATTATGAACCTATGTTTGATGCCATATACGCTGCTGGAAAGGGATTCAAAGGACCTACCATGCATGAGTTGAGAGGATCTCTTTTGCAAAAAGAGATTGTGTCCATTGATGATTATTTGAAAGAATTCAAAAACTCATGGGCAGATACAGGATGTACCATCATGTCAGATGGATGGACTGATAAGAGGAACCGTACCATCATAGACTTTCTTGTCTTTTGCCCACGGGGAACCATGTTTCTAAGATCAGTTGATCCATCTGATAGGGTGAAAGATGGATACTTGTTGTTTCAACTTTTGGAGGAGGTCGTTGAAGAGGTGGGGGTGGCAAATGTTGTTCAAATCATCACAGATAATGCCTCTAACTATGTTCTTGCTGGTAAATTGTTAGGGGAAAAACACCTAACCATCTTTTGGACCCCATGTGCTACACATTGCATAGATCTCATGCTTGAGGATATTGGTAAAATAGATTGGATCAAGAACACTACAGAGCATGCCAAAAGCATCACAAAATATATTTACAATCACTCATGGATTCTGAACCTGATGAGGAAACACAGGGGGCAAGGAAATTATTAGGCCTGCCATCACTAAATTTGCAACACATTTCTTGACATTGCAATCTATGCTTTCCGAACATAGAAACTTGCAAAATTTGTTTTTCAGTGATGAATGGAATGAATGTCAGTGGGCTTGCAAACATGATGGCAAAGATGTGAATAAGAAAGTTATTGAAGAAATATTTTGGAAAAAGGCAACAGAGGTTGTGAAATTTGCTGAGCCACTGGTTAAGGTGTTGTGGTTGGTGGATGGGGAAAGATTGGCTATGGGCTTCATTTATGAGGCTATGGATCAAGAAAAGGAGCAAATAAGGGCAACATACAAGGACAGAGTGGGTAAGTATGGGCCCATTTGGGCAATCATTGATCAAAGATGGAACAATCAACTCCATCGCCCTATACATGTTGCTGGATATTTTATGAACCCAGGATATAATTATAAAGCTCAAGAAGCAAGAGCTTTGACTGGGGAGGTTAGAGATGGATTGATTGACTGCATTGACCGCATGATTCCCACAGAGAGTGGCCAATTGCTGATACACAATCAAATCACTGTGTTCATCCAAGCCACAGGTACCTTTAGCAAGAACCTTGCAAGGATTGCAAGGCAATCAGATGAGCCAGGTAAGCAAAGAATTTCAATTTTCAAATTCATATTTTATTATTTTGTATAATTGTTTATAATTTCAAAGTTGGATATAATTTGTTGAGCTAACTGAAACTCATTTTTTGCAGCACAATGGTGGGAGGCATTTGGTAGCCATTGTCTTGAATTGCAGAGGTTTGCAATCCGTATTTTGAGTCAAACTTGCAGTGCTTCTGGGTGTGAGCGCAATTGGTCTGTCTTTGAGAGGATTCACACAAAGACGAGACTCTGTTTGGAGCAAAAACGGTTAAATGATCTAGTGTATGTCCACTACAACCTCCGACTAAGGCAACTAATTGTTGAACAAAAGACTTGATTCAGATCCCATTGTGTTGAAGGATATTGATCCAACATCAGATTGGGTAGTGGAGACTTGTCCACCAGAGTTTGACTCTATTGAGGATA
This sequence comes from Pinus albicaulis, assembly GCA_034641835.2. Lineage (NCBI taxonomy): Eukaryota > Viridiplantae > Streptophyta > Pinopsida > Pinales > Pinaceae > Pinus > Pinus albicaulis. The sequence goes on from CM076576.1 coordinate 597,866,467, forward strand.
TTGGTGTGGGGATGGACTTCGATACACAGGTTGAACCTCAGCTCAATGCAGATCCACTAATAGCAGGCTCAGTCCCAAGTCCTCCAGTTGCAGCTGTAGGCACTTCCTCTAGTTAGCCACGATGGAGGCACATAACTCGTCTATCTCAGGCTCAATGTGCTACAGTTCTATTTGAGGATGTTGATTCAGAGGAGGATTAAGTGGTTTCCCCCTCTGGTTCAGAGTTTGAGGCTGAGGATATTGCCTTGTCAGATGTCTAGCAGTAGTGACTCTTCATGTTTTGTTGTAGAGGCCATTTAAAGCCTCGTTGGTTATGTTTTTTGTTCTGATCTCTATATCATCATCATGTATTGGATAGTGCACTGGTGGAATTTTGATATAATGGATATATTCATGAGCCTACTTTGATCATATGTTGTCTTTTGTCTATATTATAATGCTTTGTGTTTGGAAACATGAATGAAAATCTTTAAAATTATGTTTTTCTATAAAAAAAATTAATATTTAATGTTTTTTTTACAAAGACCGAGTCATTGAAACCGAACCGGCCGAGTCGATACCGAGTCGAAGTTGGAGTTGGAGCCGACCCTCGGTCGTTTCAGAACCTGAGTCTAAGTTTTAAAACACTGGTCTTGACTGTATTCTTGTTTCCTTACTTTATTGGCTATCGATCATGTTACCCAATAAAATGTGGGTAACTGCTAGGAGAAAAGTTTTCTCCTCTTTGGACAATGTTGATGGTGCCAACCAACCAATGGCTCTATATGATCAACACATAACGTTATGCCATGCTTCTCCACTTATTGCTTCGGTCTCTCCTGTTCAACGTTCGTTCTTGATGGAAGGTGGGCCATCCATCGGCAGACACTTTACCATTTTGAAATCATGTGCTTTCATTTAATGTTATGGGCATGCAAATATGGATCATGAGGCAAAAATGAACAATTGATCGACCTTGATTATATTCTTGTTCCCTTAACCTCGGAGGTTAGTCTTTGACTCTAGTCCAGTTTGACGTCGTTTGAGGCCTTGGTGTTTTAGGAAGGGCACTATTGGGGAAGCATTGATTGATGTAGTGTGTCGAAGGTAGTCCATACTTACCATTTTCCATCAATCCTTGTTATTCGTCTCTATTCTTCGACTGATGGCCATTGGTCCTTAGGATTGGCATCCTTCATCCTAATCCTTGAGTTTAGGCCAAGAAACTTAGCCTTGGAGGTTGATGCAACTAAAAGAAAGAAAAATGTAACATGCAATAGATGGTTAGGACATTGTTTAGAGTGTGGGAAAAAGCCTAGAATGAGCTCTACCCCCCCTCATTAGCCATCACTTAGTTCCTCAAGCATTTAATGCTCATTTAAAGAAAGGAACTCTTGTAAGTCCCAAACCTAATGAGCGAGTAACTGCTTCATCTTAAAGGGGTAATGAGAAATTTGAAAAGCAAGCTGGGGCTCCTAAGCTATGAACCTAATAAAGGCAAAACATAAAAAGTAAAAAGAGGTACCATAGGGGTGGAAAAAATAGGTTAAGGAAAGGGGTAACACATGCCTCCACGGTTGCTTCCTCCTTACATCTATACAGTTCGAATGTTGGACCCCATTAGCTAGTCACATGGCTATGACACCTTCTTGAAGTCTTTCCCACTCTATCATCATTATCATAGGCACCTAGAAATTGATGGGCTAGCCTAGGACGTGTCATTCCCCTTGGGGGTTGGAAACACCTAATAGGGTTGACCTAACTATCCCTAATACAAGGGAGGTAACTCGTTTACATGTCTTGATGTAGTTAGACATTTGAAGGTGAGTTTTGTGTGAAGTATTGTTGTGACCTTAACATTAGGTATGGTCCACTATGATGCATTAATGGTTATTGTCCCAAAGGGTTGTTGATTTCACTTGATCTTGTAAGGTTTTTTTAGGTGGTGTTATCACAACAACAAAGACCCCTTTGAGAGTTGGTCTTCATCCCATTCAATGACACTCCAAAGGTCATTGTGCCCTATCCAAAGATCAATTTTGATCTTGATAATTTAATGTTGTGCATCTAGAGATGAGTGTTGGGCTATGAGATGATTCCACATGGTACTCGACTCTCATGAGTACCCCCAGATGTTGAAACTTTGAGCCGCCAAGGTTTGGTGATAGATTTATTGATGATGTGCCTAGATGGACCTAAGATGTCCCCACACTAGCCTTGCCACTATTTGATGGGCATTGTTTGTTGTAGAGCCTAGATGATGATTCGTTATCCTTGAGATGACATGGCAAAGGTTGCACATCATCTTTGGACCCCAATGCTTGAGCATGATGGTGCCATATCACCCCTTTTGCTCCTAGAAGGGTGATAGGGGGCACAATGGTGGTCATGTCATGGCTTTGGAGTCATCTATTACACTTTTAGTTTTACTTGGAGTATGGGACATCATGATCCATTTGTCACTTGCTTGTGGCATATTGAGCATTTGTTGAGGATGATGTCATAGTGGAGGACATTATTTGCCACATGTGTGGTCTATTCTTGCATTTATTGTTATGTTTTTGAGCTATATTACGGTCGACTTGTGACCTCACACTACTTGAACACTTACAAAAACTCGTTTAGGGCTTTGCTCGTGTAGTTAGTTGATGTAAGGCATGTTAGATCTCATATAGATGTAGCCTTATTTCACTTTGGATCATCACATTCACTTTTTTCCTCCAAAAGAGTGCGGATTAGTATCTTGTCTATATTTTGGGTTCAAATATGATTTTTTCATGGTGAGAGTTCTCTTGGAGATGGTTTTTACTTGGATATGTTTTCCTAGGATTGATTGAAGTGTTTCTCTTGGAAAATTTTGTAAGTTTAATGTGTACTTTCTATGTTTTGCATATTGTATTTGTGTATAGGGCTTCCAATTATCTCATAATATAATTGCTAAATCTATCTTGGAATCTTGCTCCTTTATGACATGCAAAATTGTTTTCCTAGAAAGGGAACTCCGATTGTGCATTCCTTAAATTTAAAATATCCCCTCATAAGGAAAGCACTAGGGTTTAAAGAGTATGTCCTAATCACCCCCCCAACCTCCATAATGCTGTTCTCATTGATTTAGCTCTAAAAGACTACATTTTCAGATTTAGGACAAGGCATTAGTCATAATTGTGTTGAACAACCATTTCATGTATTAAATTTCTTTTTCATTTTTCATTTTTCTGAAATAACTAGGGTTAAGGCTAGGGTTTTATGTGGAAAATTGCTAAAAAATAATTTCTGCTCGATGTTCTATTGGCCTTTAAAGTAGGAAATGCATTTAATAACTATATGAAAGCAAAATCTAGCATTGTTTCTTGTTAAACCCTATGTTATAGGGCCGATATGATCATTTATATGTTGTTTATGCATGATTTCAGCCATGCAATTCCATTAAAAACCCTAAACACTTGGTGTCTATTTGAACGTATTGGTTCCTTTGCTGATTATTCATCAAGAGACCTTTTATTTTGGTTGTTATATGCATCACATGCTATATCATTGAAAATCTACAAAACCCGATCTTATAATAACCTTCTAATTGGTCTAGAAATAAAGTACTCGAACTCTGACATAGATTATTAGGCCTTCTAGGCTCCGCTAGTATTATATGCCAATTTATAGACTTGATATCAATCACCTTGAGCCATTTTCATGGATTATAGGTGAGCATTTAGGGAAGCCTGCTGTGTGTTCAAACACCACTAAAGAGCAAGAGAAAGGTAGTGAACGTGACAATGGCATTTCATCTCTTGTTTCCCTATTGTTTGGTTGTTTCCTAGTGTGGCTTTGCATTAGGCTTGTTAGATTTTGTAGCAAGAAGTGACCAGTTCAAATTTGTTCGAGTTGTTGATGGGTACTAACCTATATTGTCACTCGTGGGTGGGTTTGCTTCCATTCATATATTAAAAGAAAGGGGGGCGAAGGCCATGTGGTTTTCACTGGAATATATTTTGTATATAATATTCCACGAGAGAGGGGTGAAGGCCAAGTGGTGATTTGGCATATTAGAGTGGAGTTGCTTAATGAGTTTGAGAAATTTGAAGATGAGAATGCTAGGTAAAGGTAGAGAAATCGTAAAATTGGGAGGAAAAGGCAAGTGCTAGTGTTGAATTTGAAGTCTCTTCCTTTATGCATTCTACCAATGTGATGGACCCCTTTTATTTTGTTTTTGCCCCTCTTGAGTTTGATTGGTAGCTTGGAAGGAAGAGGAACATTAAAAGCTCTTTTACGCCTTGCCCTAACCTTTTCAATGCCTCTCAACCAAGTCAAACTTGGCACACCTTAAATAACCATTGGAGGAAGCCAAAGATGCTGGGGATCTCCTTTTCAAAAAAAGGTTTTGTCTATGGTCGAACATTTGTTGGAGTTTAAAGATTCATGGGCCAAAACAAATTGTACCATCTTGGTTGAAGAATGTAACTAGTATTAGTCTTCATAATTGTACTTGAGTCATTATGTACTGTATTTAGAAAGATTTTTTTTTTTTTTGGGTATGTAAAAAGAAATTGACTTATTAAAGCAAGGGTTTCATGCTTGGGTCAATAGTCAATAGGTCAAAATCACCCATTGTGTGCTCTAGGGTTTGTGTCTTATGTCAAAAGTCAATGAGGTGATGTATAAGACTCTTATGTATACGACTCCTTTTGGGTTCACTATATCCAATAAATTTATTTATTTTAGTCATATTAACCCCTCCACCATCAAGAGGGCCTCAAGCAATTGTCTAGTTGGCCTCATGAAGGGACACATCTACCTTACGAAGACTATATATATATATATAAAGAAGCATTCGACCTTGAAGAAGACACCATTCAATTTGCAATTCTGTTGAAGAAGGAAGTTCGTATAAGCAATAAGGAAGAAATACCTATAAGGAGAAATAAAGGAAAATCACTGAAGTCTGTTCAAGGTATTGCAGGACCGGAGTTTCTATGACTGCAGGAGCCGAAATAAAGGATTACAGAAAGGGTTGAAACACTTGTTCTTGAAGAATTGTTTTTGGAAGAAGACTACTCTAACTGAAAGGCTGGCTTGATGGATGGAGAGAGGTCTAGGTCAAGAGTCTAGGATGGTCTAATTTTGATTTTGATTCTACTATGCAAGAGTTTGACCGAGCTTTCCTCTCCTTAGGTGTTTTGCCCTGGCTGGGTGCCTACATGTGTTCTCTTGCTGTCTTTGAAGTTTTGGCAATTGTCTTGATGATAAACATATAATAACAAAGAAGAAGAAATATGTAATATTCCAAATTAGCAATCGCTAATTGGAATATTCGATTTTGGTCAATTTTTCCTTATGTAGTTAGATTATAAATAAAAGTGAGTAGAGGGGGACATAACTCACTCTAAAAATAAAGTGCACTCCCTAGTAGACACAACGTTGTAACTTAAGTGAGCCAAGGGGGCCAAGAGACCACGTAGAGAGGGGGCCCACGTAGACCACATGGAGGGACTGCGCAGGCCAAGTTGAGCACGTGGCAAAGGGAGGCTACGTTGGAGGAGGTGGGCCTTAGGGTTTGAGAGAGGCCAACGCTATATAGAGAGGAAAGCCTCCTCATTTTGGTCATTCGATGTTTATGATATTGAGCTGGTCATTTTGACTTCTTGAGCACGCTGGTTGTTTAGCTAGTCTGCAACACTGTTTAGTGCATCGAGTGTCTCTGTTCGGAGATCTCACCCTCAGCCCCAGGGGACTTCAAGTGCCTGCTCGGGTGAGGTTGTCCCATCAGTATTTTGCAGGAGGATTGGTGTTTGGCTTTTGTAGAGGAGCAGTGCATTCATAGATTGCGCAGTCCTGAGAGGGAGGACGCAGTCCATTTCTTGGGAGCTCTGAGCGGGTTTCGTTCGGAGGTTGTGAGCTTGGAGGTTGAGCAAGGGGCTAGCCCTTGTCTGTTTGAGGATTTTGGTAGATTTTGTGGCCGTATTTTGGTGGTTTCCATTCAGCCTCAGCGTAGAGCCTTGGAGGATAGCGTAGATCCTCAAGGGGGTGATTTTCGGGGGTCGGTCATTTCAGAAATGCTTTCTGGGCTTTTATGGGTTTGGTGAGTAGAGGTGTATTCCAGAGTTCCAGTATTTTCCGAGTAGGGGAGCAACCCCAAATACTCATTTTGATTCCAGCAGTAGCAGCAACACAACAGTTCTCTGGCAGCTTGGATGCAGATCAGAGAGCAGCCATTTCTTGGTCATTCTGAGAGCTTTTCTTCACTTGCCTGGTGCAAGTCTAGGTGCCATCACTATGATCACCTATTGTACTCATTTCTATTCTTAGTATAATAAAATGGCTCAGCATTCTCTCTGCATTTCTTGTGTATCTGTTACATGTTTTATATATGCTATTGTATGCTTGCACTACTGTTATTTTCCTCTTCGAGCATTACAGTTATTATACCACTTCGTGTGTTTTCCCCGTACTCTTAGACAGAGTCTGGAAAGGGCCAGGTAGCCTCCAGATCTCACCCTCTTCTCAGAGGTGAAATATCTGGTAAATGCCCTCCCAGTCCATCTCTGGTTGGAGTTTGCTTGTGTTTGAGGAATATCCCTGAAAAGGGATATTACAAAATAAGAACTAATCACAAGAAATTGTCAAGTAAAAGAGAAATCAATTTAATAAGAAGCGCTAACTATGCTTCTCTAGATTTCTGAACATGGAATTAGAGCTTGGTTCATGTACATAAGGGCAGGAAGGGGATCACAAAGGATTACAAGACAAGTAAGGGTAGTCTTTTACCCAGGGCCGAGCTCCGAGAAAAAGAAGATCCGAATTCTTGGCCTATTTACAGTTGTAGCACAGGATCGAGACTAGCGATGGGTGTGTAGTTATTGACATCATAGAGACATCTGGGCAGGATGAGCTTTGCCTTAATCGATATTTCGCCTCCAGGTTTCAAGAGAGGAGGCTGTAGTGTGCACAAGATGGGAAGCCTATTCAAGTCAAAGTGGCGCAACAACAACATGGTGGCGCTTTTCTGAGACGAGCATTGGACCCGAGCATTGTAGTACTAGACAACTCAATGTTTTTTAGGGATGAGCTGGCTACTATAAGGGAAGATCACTCAGATTTTCCATTGGCCTTTAGTGACTCGGTGATGGGATGGGGGACTTCATCAGTATGGCAGGTTGGTCAATAGGAGGATATGAGGAGGAGCTCATGTGGGAGAGACTTCGTCCCCACAGGGATTGGGTTGTATCTTCAGAAGTTTACTCTTGGTGTGCATGAGGTGGACTACTTGGTAGGGTAGCTTCATGGAGAGTTGGACATAGTACCACATTATTATGATGAGGTACTTATTGATAGTACGCAGAGGGCTTCTGAAGCTTATACTTGGTTGGACGGTGAGTGAGGGAAGGGGTGCATCCCATTGATCAGGATGCCTTGAGATCCTGGTGTTGAGAGATTCCTTCATGATTAGACAGTGCAAAGATCAGGGATGAATCAGTGGCACATTTGGGAGCCTGGTATTACTGATGGTGATAGTGGTGATTAACAGGCAGAGCGGGCACTTGTTTCGATATTGCTTGAGGACAAGCAATTTTTGGCGGGCAGGAACGAATATCCCCAATTTTGTGAGCATGGGAATTTTGCCTGATTTTGGTGATATAAAGGGACAAATATTATGTTGGAAAAAGGTGGCAAGTATTATTTTATTGGAGATTGGCGGCAAATTGTTATTTTATTAAATGGAGGCAAAAGTCACTTAGTGGAAAATGGCCCCCACCAATAAAATAATAATTAAAAAAAGGAGTCGAGAAGCATGGGGAGAAATTATGAAAGAAGGATGGACTCATTTGCTAATCATCTTTTGATTATTACATTTCACCTTTCATTTTCTCTTGGGGTTGTGTAGCATAAGAAGAAAAGTGTTGTTTAGCACCAGGAATTCCAAGTGGATTTCGACTTCTACCTTCAGTGAACTTCGAGTGTCACCCTAGGGGAGTATGGAGGAGTCCATCTCATGGCTTATCTAGGAGCTACATTGCATACTATTTCAAGTTGGAACGTGCTTCTCTTAGGGTACAGAATGAAATTCGAAGGGGCTGAGAGAAGCTATCTGACAGTGGAATGGACGAATTTTCCTTGGGGATTTGCACGACCGAGAGCGCTACGTTTTTTAGGACCAAATTTATCTATTCTAGGGCCTACGCAAGGGTTTATTGGCAGTTTTTGTGCACTTGTAGAGATTCAAAATTTGTGGAGCATTCGAGCTAGGATCTACTTGGTGATTAAAGGGAGAAATTTGCAGCAGTTAGGGAGGATTTCTTGGAGGGAGATTTGGGCCAAATTTAGCAGTATCTAAATTGTAGGGCATTTTTTGGCCACATTGAACAATTTACACTTGTTGGGGGTCATCTGTGGTCAGTGGATTCAGCCCAAACAGTGTCTGGTTTTTTGTGGGTTTGGTGAGAGGAGGATAGGATTAATTTTATAGATTTTTCTGAGAACTTTTGAGGACAAAATTCCTAGTTCCATTCAACAATTAGTGACATAAATTGTTGGAGGAGGGCACAATTATCCTAGGACCATTTCCACCACTCGGATCCGTGAGATATTTCTGGGTTTTGTTGGAGCTGGTGTGGAGAGCCCAGATTTGATTTTGCAGAATTTTTGGAGTAGATTTGAGGGCCAAAATCTAAGGTTACCTACAGCAACAATGGCAATAATTTTTTGGGCTATCGCAAAATCATGGTGGGGAGCGCATCTGACATTTGGGCAGCGTGTTCATCACTTGAGTTTGGATTTTCTTGCTGTAGCAAGCCTAGGTTCGTCTTTCATACTCATTTGTACTCTATTTGCTTGAAAATAAATAAAATGGCTCAGAGTTTTGGTGCATTTCCTCTTGTGTTGTGGTTTCCTGCGTATGTGTTGAATTTCGTAGTTGTTTTTATAGCGCATGTTTTTGTTATTCTCTTAATATTTTTGTTTGGAATATTACAAATTTACATGTTTACTCTTGTTTTCTATCTTTGAAGCTTCATCCTTGTGTTGTCTCTCATTTGTATTAATTCATGCCATTGTGACCTGGAATTCTCATGTTGTTTGTTGATTTTGTCACATAATTAATTTTGTGCCTTCTTGAGATGACATATAAAAGATTTGACTCTATTCACTTTATCACTAAAACAATGAACTTTTGCTAATAATTATTTAATAATAACCATTTTAATGGCCTTTTCCCATGGGTGCACTACTTTTATTTATAGTTATATCCTATTATATAATGGTTTTCTAATATATACTGTGACTAGATCTCACTATATGATAAACACAATTTCCTTTGTCTAGGAAATATCAATATTGAGACAAATTCTTCGTTGAGGTCATGAGTGGAAAAATTTGGTCTACTTTGTGGCATACAAAACTTTGAAGTAGCACCAATATACATTCCATAAAATTATTGGGGGAACATTAGGTAGACCAAACAATTATCTTGGAAGCTTCCTTAATGGAAAAGTTGCACGTTGTTTGATTAACATAACTAGGGTGTTTTGATGCATCCATGGTCCGTGGGATTTCACTTTATGCTAGTGGTAATCTTCACCCAAAACGACTTGAAGAAAGCTAGAAGTTAAGGTGTCGATAGTGTTGAAAATTATAACTAGGTTGGATCTTCATTATGATGTAATTGTAATAATGACATTGTATACTTTTTATAAAGAAATAAAAATAAATTATATTTTATTTTTGGAGTATGGGTTTCATACCAAAGTTTGAGTCAAAAGCATGTTCTTCGTGCTTTTAGGTCTTCTAGGTCTTTCTAGGATAAATAATAATATTGGTCATGTGTCATAGTCCCATTTGGACTCATTGTAAATAAAAAAATATTTATTTTGTCAAGAAAAAGCCACAGATAAGCCCAAGACCAAGTCAACCCAAGGAGCAAATCATGCGACCTAAAGGGAGGGAATTCCACCCTTAAGAAGGGCTATCTAAAGGAGAGGAACTCAACTCATTTAGTCTCTCATCTCACAAAAGTTCGATCCGCAATAGCAAAGAAGAGAAAGAGTAGTTGGAGGACAAAGAAGAGGAGCAAAATTCGAAGTTTGTCAACGATTCTCTTTCTTGTCTCGCTAGGGTTTGTGAAACTGCGAGTTGCAGGAGGCCGAAATTCTGAAGTAATTGCAGGAGGCCAAAATTGCAGGGGCCGAAATTTTGTTGCAGTAGCAGAGTTGTAGTATAGAAGCTTTGAGGTTGCCTTGGAAGAGATTTTGCTGGGGGCTGGCTTAGGGCTTGGAGGGATTGTTGGCTTTGGTCTTTGGGTCTTCGAAGTCTCTTTTGTAAACAAATTCTAAAGAAGAAGAGAATCATTTTTTGGGTTTTCCCCTTAGAGGGGTTTTGCCCTGGCTTGGGGCCTATATCTTGTGTACTTTGACTTGTTGTGATCTTCATTGTTTTGGTAATTGCTTGATGAACAAAGATCTAATAATTAATAAAAGGCCAACACATATCACAAGTAATTATCAAGTTAAGGAAAATCATCCAAATACATAATTTTCCTGATTTTCTAATAGATAATTTTACAAATACATCCATGGGGCTCCCATTTTTCCTTTTTCGAGGCCTTAATCACTATGTTTGGTGAGATATAACCCACAAAGACTCTAGTGGTGTGTGCCTTTCAATGTTGCCATAGACCACATTATATTCATAATCTTGAATATGAACATGAAATTCATCAAAGGGAAGAACAATATTGTGTGTTGCGTTGCTTGCTGTCTCTTTGTATGGCTAAGTCACTGGATACTCCTAAAATGCCATCGAATCCCCGAATCCCCGTATCGGACACCTACCCGTACCGGATTCGGCCCCAATTCAAAGGATACGGTGTATCCGTACGAGGTACAGTCGGGATACGACGTGTCCGAAAAGGGATACGCCGTATCCCGACCGTACCCCGTCGGATACGCCGTATCCCGTACAGCCAGGTACGGCCGGGCCCGCGACAAGCAAAATCATGCTATTTTTTTTATAAAGTGCGGTTTTTCTTCTCTATTTTCTCATCCATTTCATTTGTGAAGTGAGAAGGAGAGCTAGTGTGAGCAAGGAGCAAGTGTGAGCAAGGAGAAAGGGAGTTCTTTCGAAGAGATTCGAGCATCCGGTAAGTGCATTGTCCCTCTATATTTTGCATTTAGTTTGTTATTAGTGTTTGCATGTGCATATGTTTTATATATTTAGTTGTTTTTGTTTATTTTTTACAGTATTCATGGCTCAATCAAAGGCAGCAAGACAGGGGCAAAGAAAGGGGAAGAATGTCTCCATTGGAGATGCCCCTCTTGTCCCTCTTTCATCAAGGTCTGCAAGTATTCCATCCATTGGAAGTGGGGCTGCAACAGTAGCTTCAAATGTGCAGGGAAAACAAATTGTTGACCCCAAATACCCATTGTGGAAATATGCGACAAGAGAGGAAGGGGTAGCAAAAAAGGGAGGAGGAAATTGTTCATGGAAATGCAATTTTTGCAATGGCCATTTCAATGGCACATATTTCCGTGTGAAAGCTCATTTGTTGGGTATTCCAGGTTGTGGCATTAAATGTTGTACAACAATTGAATCGCCAGATAGGAAGAAATTGGAGAAAGAGGCGAGTATTGGTGAGGCAAATGTGGCAGCAAAATCAAAAAAATCCAAGACTGATGACCCCCTTCCATTCTTGAGGAAAAGCAGCAGCAAGTTCCCTTTTGAGACTTATAGCAGGGGAGAATTAGCAAAGAGAAAGGCAACTGCAGTTGGTCCAATGGACAAGATTTTCCAAAAAGAGAAAAGGGAAGAGCTTGACCTCACCATTGCATTTTTTTTCTATCAGAACTTCATATCCTTTAATGTTGCACGGTCACCTCTATTTATTTAGATTTGTCGAGCTCTTTGTCATGGGGCTCCATCAGGGTATGTGCCTCCTGGGTCAGAGAAGCTCAGAATCACATTGTTGACAAAGGCAAAGAAAGAGGTGGACAAAATGCTTGAGCCTATTAAATCAGCATGGCCAACATCTGGGGTTAGCATTGTTTCTGATGGATGGATAGATCCAGCACGCCACCCACTCATTAACTTCATGGTGTCATCCACGAATGGTGCAGTTTTCTTGAAAGCAGTGGATGCACTTGGAGAGTACAAGGATGCACAATATATGGGTGAGTTATTTCTCAACGTTATTGAAAGTGTAGGTGTGGATTGTTGTGTGCAAATCATTACAGATAATGCACCTGTTTGCAAGGCTGCTGGCATGATTGTGGAAGCAAAATATCCACAAGTATTTTGGACACCTTGCATTGTCCATTCATTGAACTTGGCACTGAAATCTATTTCTTCTGATGTGCTTTGGATTGGAGCCACTATTGAGGATGCATGACATATCCGCAACTTTGTAACAAACCATACAAATGCCCTCACTATCTACAAGGAGTACAACAATCTATCATTGTTGAAGATTGCAGATACACGGTTTTCCTCTTCATTCATCATGTTGAAGAGGTTGATGGAGGTCAAGACCGCTCTTGGGTCTATGGTTATTTCAGAGTTTTGGTCTTTTTGGAGAAAGACGGATCAAGCAGCCTCAAAGAAGGTGAAGGACATAGTGTTGGATGATATATGGTGGGAGAAGGTAGATCTAATTATTCAGATCATGGAGCCTATCATTTCCTTGCTCAGATTTGCAGATACAGACCAACCCATTCTAGGAGAGGTTTATGAGGGATGGGATTACATGATTGAGTCTGTGAGGACCATTATTTTACAGAGTCAGTGCGCAGAGTATGAGACATCACCTGAGGCCTTCTTCACCGTCATACAGGATATTCTTGTCAGCAGATGGGACAAGAATTGCACACCTTTACATTGTTTGGCTCACTCCTTGAACCCAAAATACTACAGCCATGAGTGGCTGAATGGTGGACCTTCCCGCAAATTCCCTCCTCACATGGATGCTGACATCTCACATGGGAGGAAAGATGCATTAAGGAGGATTTTTCAGGATAGGGCATCCCTTGATAAGGTGGAGGATGCCTTTGCAGATTTTTCCACTGGCAGGGGGCGATTTGGAGGCTATGATTTGATTCGAGACAGGGGGGCTAAGAAGCCCCATTCTTGGTGGGCAACTCATGGGGCAGCAAGCCCTCCTCTACAGCAGTTAGCCACGAGGCTCCTCTCTCAAGTGACTTCATCCTCTTGTTGCGAGAGGAATTGGAGCACATATGGGAATTTGTATAGTGTGAAGAGGAGCAGGCTTGAGCAGTCCAGGGCAAAGACAATGGTGTATGTGCACACCAACCTTCGTCTCATCTACAGGCAGAGGGAGGAGTGGTTGAAGGGAAAGACAAAGATGTGGGATGTCTTTCCTGATGATATGGGTCTGGACAACAGTGTTGAGTTGGCATTGGCCAACTTGGATCTCAATGTGCCAGTGCTGGAGCCTGTCAGATTTGATGATGGATTAGAGGGGTCATCCTCCACACCAGTAGATGTAGAGATGATAGAGGAGGAGGATGCATTAGAGGCAGAGGAGAGCAGTGGTGAGCATGATGATCAGGATTTGGACAGTGATGCTGATTATGAGGATTGATGACTCTGACTCATTGAGGCTTCAGGCTTGTAGTCTTGTAGACTGTAGTTGATTTTGTATTTTCTATTTCTATTTGCCATTGGCAGTGTTCTTATGTAACACATTTTGATTCTGATGACTCAATGAAAAAACTACAGTATCTTACTATCTTCAATCTTGTCTTTCTGAGTAAATTTGACGATTGTATCATGTATGGTGTATAAATGTATCATTGTAATTTGTATTATAGTATCAATGATGATGTATGACTCATGAGTATCTAATATCTATGTTTGAATCAATGAATTTTGTATGAATTTGTGCAAAAAATATCTAATTTTTAATATATATATATATATATATATATATATTTAAAAAAATATATATATATTTTTAATAAAATAATATATAATGTAACATATCCCAGAAGTATCCTGTTCCGGGGTCACCGTACCCGTATCCGATACTTCGAATCTCGATATCCCGGTATCCCCGTATCAGGTGACTTAGTTGTATTGTTTAAAAAATAACGTTATCAAGTTACACGATTGCTATTTAAATGGCCCTCCATGCCTTTATTTTTGGAATGGACAACAAGCACACTTAGCTTGTGTGAATTCCATACTATCTAAAAAAAGTGTCATAGAGTGGAAGCCCTACTCTTAGAACACCTTGAATGGAAAAATACTCGAAAACTTGGTGCGTTTGCCTGACAATTTTAGTGAAAAACTGTGGGATGTCATGTGCTAATACTCTTCTTCCTCCCTTCGGGATTTTAACACCCTTCACTAACCCTTCTCTCTTTGGCATATAGCAGTTTTGTTCGTTAGACTAGAGTCACTCTTAGTTTTCTCCAATTTCTCCTTGAATCCCGAGGGGTTCAAGTGGTGGTTTTTCCCAAGATTTACGATGCTATTTTAGGTGTTAGGTCATTTGTTCCCACCGTAGTTTTATAAGTTAGATGGATTCGACTCAGAACCAATCAAAATGATTAATTTGATAGGCCACTAAGTCAACTCGACTCATAGGGGGTTGTTGCGGTGGGGAGGGGGGTTGTTGTTCGGGCTAGTTTGATAGCAAATCAACCCAACCACCCAAGTCCTTTTTGGGCAATCTTCGGCACCTTCTAGAACCCATGTGCTGTTGAATTTTTAAGATTTTCTAGATTGATAATTACTTCTAGTGATTTTCTTCATTAGTCCATCTTGTGTCACATTCATCATTAAACAATTATACCTTGAAAATCTCAACTTTAAAAACAATTAAGCCAATCAAATCATAGAGAACCAAACACAAAAGACACAAAATTTATCCTAGGAAAAACCCAAAAACCTTTTCTTAGAAAAATTTGTCCAATTCAACAAGAGATATAGTCTGAGTTCTATTGAACAAGCTCGAAATTTCTACGGCTTGACCAACCCTCCATTCACGAACAACAATACATGATTTGTTCCAGAGTTTCCCTCGAACTAGGTCTTCTTCAAACAAAAATTTGGCCTTCTAATCTGCCGCATAATTTGTCCTTCTTGTGCCTCAAAATTTGTTCTCCTTGTGATCCGAAGTATGCCACAATGGAGGAGGTTGAATGCCAAATATATAGCTGTTGAATGAGCCGAATTAGTGTGTCCCTTCACTGGGCTCGACTTGAAGCCGACCTTATATTTGACTTGGAATCGACATATATATTTATCATTTCTTAAATATTTGGACGACTAAAACTTGATTACGAAGACTGACCATAGATATGGAATTCAACACTCCCTTTTTGCTTGGTTGGTATTCATAACAACTTCTCTAGATGTTCTCTTGTTGAATAAAACATTTCTCTATCCAAGAAAATGTTGAACGAGCTTGGTTATGTTGATGAATCAATCCACCTCATGTTCTATATAGAAACCATGTGGAAAGCATCCCCGCATCAACATCAAATAAAGGAACTAGCTACTCACTAGTTATGAGGTCAACAATCTACCAAGTCGTAACTTAGAGTCTGATGCAACCATAGGTCGCAATTAACAAAACATCAACACATGCAGGGTTAGCGGAATTAACCCGACAATTACCCTTTTCAACTTTCCAGTTCACCTTATCAATCAATTGCACACAGAAGCTTTAACCATGAGTGACTCTTTGGGTTGGTAACTCAATATAATAACCCGTTACTTTTTCATCGTCACCCCTTCACATTACCTATTTCATACACGCCGTCACATTATGCAATTATCGTGGATTTGTGGGTTATGGTCCACATAACTCCTTTATACACACAACAGATTATACTATGGAGTTTATTTAACATACATACTTAGCAATCACTGCGCTTCACTTTATAACAGATTGCCCATATAACTCAAACTATTACCTACATATACACGAAATAGGATTCCAGGGTCCCACCATCCTTCGACCAATCATAGCGCATCGCATATTGGCAAACTTAACTTGCAAATTTAAATGTAAACAATACAATCGCCGATGCGAAGTTGTACTGTAACCTCCACCATAGATCTTCGCCAGATCTAACGACCATGTTCTACCTGCTCACATTCCATCTTCCGTCCACATCGCATTGCAACTGAAACACTTTACCGTGTGAACTCTTAACACTAAACTTTAAAACTGCCGATGTGCTATTTTGCGCAGTGTTGACACGTGGCACCTCCCTTTCACCGCATCGCAACTTTCGAACTTTATCGCATCGCAGGTTATTCAGTTTAACTTACGAACTCCTTGACTTTTAAACTCAGTAATCGCCGATGCGAAATAGCGCCATGCCAACACGTGTCCACTTCGCACCTTCTCAACTTACCTTGCGAAGCGATCTTAACCGTTCATCTCCCACATTCGGATCTGCGATCTAATCACGACTGTCTGTTCACCTTCACGCTGCTCTTCTTTGCCTCTGCCGTCAAACCTTAAATCTTCGGTTCTGCGATTCAATCCTAGCCATCGATTCCTCACTTGGAATTCTTCTAAGTGTATTCTGTCTTTAGTCAATTTCTCTGCTTTTACCGTCGATGCTCTGCAATACCGTTTCTTCCATGCTACTCCTCCTGAGCTTCTTCGGAATTCTTCAACTCTATCTCTCCTGAGCTTATTCTTGTTTTGTTTAACGCTATCTCTCCTGAGCTTGTTACTGTTCTCTTTAACGCTGTCTCTAGCTTGAATACAGAGCACTCTCTGCATTACCCCTCTTCATCCAGAATTTGTGATTTGTTCTTTACTTGATCTGTACACACATCTATTAGCTCCAGACTGGAATTACACAAATTCTAACTAGCCATTAAGTCCTTTATCACTCAGAAAGACTTATACATTCAATTTGAATTCATTCACCATGGTTTATCACATAGAAACCATAATTTCACAGTTACGGATGACTCAGCACGTAAAAGGAATGACACACACATTTACAATGAATTCAATTTCCTCATTCATTAAATAAATGTACAGATACAAATAAAAACCTGTTTTACAATCTAGCTTTGGCCTGATACGCCTCTTAAATGGCCCTTTTCTCTTCCTCTCTTTCTATGCCCGTAGGCTTACAACCTCTAAGAATATATCTCTCTATTTCCCTCTCTACCTTCCTTTTGTGCCTTTGAGGCTTTACAAATATATACAAAAGGTTCTGTGACCAATTTTTGTTCAGATCCATAGGTTACTCAACAAAATCCCTAAATCCGCCAAGTCCTCAATTAATTCCTAAAATCTCTTTTTTATCCCTTGAGGATCTCAACATTCAACTAAATCCTAAGGATCCTCCATAAATCATGAACTACTTTCTAATCTAAGATTTACAATATTTCTGAGTATCTCAATCCAGGGCAATCACTCACCAATCACTCATGTTCTCTTACATTCGAGAACATTTACAGATATGTACAAATATGCCTCTCAATATTTAATTAAATCCTATTCTAAATGTCTCACCTAAATCACTCAAAATATAGAAAATTATATTAATGAAATACTTAGGAAACTAACTCTTTTCAAAAAAACAAGACGCCCTAGATTCTACTAAATGTACAAATTTTCGGAACCATGATGCTCCTGCATCAGAGTCTTGTCTGGAGCCCCACCTGATCCATGGTGAAAACCTACTTGGGTCACTAATCTACCAAGTTGCCACTTGGAGTGTTGTTAGGAACCCCACCTGACTTAGGTGAAACTCAGGGGCCCCTTTACCATTCCCACATGTCATTACATGTCATTTAATGGTAGAAAATACTTGCACGATGGTATAAGGCATAAGCTCAACCCACTAGCCAAACCCCATGACAATATGGTTAGATAACCCTTGACTGGGGGAGCAATCTAGGCCTCGATGCTAACTTGGCCAAACTCCCCATCCATAAACCATGTCTTCCAATTTAATACCCATGACCTAAGGAAGATTCTATGCCCGTTGATGCTACAATATCAACACTCTCTTCAACCAAGGGAAGCATTCTCAGCCATTTCAAGCTTGTCCTAGAAGTATACAAATGTTAGCAATCAGTTCGACCATAGAAATATATAGGAGCCTCACTACTCCTTTTGTACCACGTGCTATGACCTGTAATCACGGTCATCTCCTGGACTTGATTAAACAATCCGGAAGCTACCTGCTTTATAATTTGCAAAACAAACTCTAATACATTTTGACCAATCTGAATCTGCATATTCCAACCACTGTACTTTATCATATGAAACATATCTCAATCAACAGTACAATACTGGTGCTTCAACACATGTTGTGCTACATGCCTTGGATCAACCATAAACTGACCAGCTTGAATCCATCACCACAGTTGCTAGACAGTCATTGTAATGTTGAAACAAATCCTGCTAAGATAATTAAGGTTGCTTCCTCTACCACTTAACTTCATCAGATTGGATATGATGGGAATGGCAATGGACTTGCTGGCTATCATCCCAAACCTTTGATGGATCGTAAAAAAAATACTTCCTTTTGATCAAGGAAAATATCGCCCGACTTCTGCAACACTTCTATTCCCAAGAAGCAATGTATATAACCAAGATCCTTCATCCCGAACTTAGAAGTCAATTCTCTCAGTCTTGACTGCTCCGTTTGTCTTGATGGCAAATTTTCTGCCACTGCTGCTCCCTCTAACATGTGAGTCCTTTTACTCTTCATCAGAAACACGTCATTTGATAAGATCAACCAGGGTCCGAGACTCATCAAATATCCATCACTTTGAGAATGTCATGTGCGAGGTCCATACAAAGCTCTTCTTCAGATTGGAGACATGAGATCTCATGTACCTCAAACCCCTGAGGTAGCTCTATGTACAGTTCTCCTTTTGCTTCCTCAATTATTCCATTGAGGAAAGCTGTCTCCTCATCCACTTGATATAGCTTGCTATCATAATAGAAGCAATGGAAATAATCATTTTAATAGAAGTGTACCTGACAACTGAAGCACATGTTACGTCATAGTTCACTCCAGCTTTTTAGGAGAATCCTTGCTTTCAACATCTCTATGCTGCCATTTAACAAATTCTTTATCTTGGAATCCACTTTGAAGTCATCACTATTTTTCACAGAATTCAACACAATAACATTCTTCAAAATTGCAAGCCTGCGCGCTCCCTCTGAATTTGTATCTCTTCTGGTCATCAAGCACGATTCTAGATGTCAGTACAGTTTCTGCCAACACAAATCACTGATCCTGTGAGAATCCTCTTGCCACAAATTTGCTTCGTTCTTCCAATACTTCCATTTGCTGCTAGAGCCTTGGCAGTATTCACTGTTTACCTGCAATCCTCATTAGGAGGCCATGAAAGAATGATTACAAGCCAACAAAAAGAAACAAAGACGAGAACCTAACTAATATCAGAAGAATAATAATCAAGGAAGGGATATATAAAGTACTTTTCTTTTGAGGATTTAAAGGAATTGTTAGCTCCTTCTGGATCCTTACCTTCTTGCAGAAATCATTTACTTAATTTTGCATACTCATTGTTCTCGTTCATCAACATCTTGCTTTCCTTGCTCCCTTGCATGAGTTAGGGTTTTTTTGTCAAGGATATCCTCATGTTATCAAGGAGATAAATTACATTAAGTTTTACTTGTATTCAATATTGCAGGTCTTGATTTAGGGGTTCATCCTTAGGAATTTCAATCTTGTACCAAGCTGTCCTTTTGATTACTATCAATCTTGTTGCTTTAGTACTCATGTTTAAACTAGTTATTTTACTGTTATGCCATACTCCTGCTATAAATGATTATCTTTCTGGCCATTATGGCAACACTTGTTCCCTTAGCTTAGGCAACGTTCTTCTACAATTAATATGCTTGCTATATGCAATGGCATCAATATGAGCTAAACGCATCTGAGGCAAGTTAGTAGATGGCTTAATAAACTGATACTCTTAGTAGCTCCAACAATGAATCCGTTGTAAGCAACAAGCACAATATACGACACAAATCAACTCAGGTTTTGTTTCAAATTCGAGTTTATGCCATAGCTTCAATACCATCACAGACTTCAGAGTTTATCTAGGATTATGCTTCAAGTCTTCTAGGGTTCACAAACCCTATTTCCTTGAAAAAAGAAAACTTATGTGCAAATTTATCCTGCTTTTGTCAATATAGGTGGGACAATTCTTCCACTCCAAAGACTCAGCAACAAGCCAATGATTTCCTTCTAGTAATGGGCATTCTTTTAATACAATAATACTCACATTAGTACAATGCAGGGCACCAAGGCCCGTACTTAGTCATACAAGATATTTCCCCATGGTATGTGGCATTAGAAGCCTAGATCCCAGCAACCTCAAAACAACACTTCTGCTTTTGAGCACATATCTTGTAGTATAGTGTAACCAAGGAAATATCCCTACTCATTTCCATGCAAAACTTCAGTCCAGTATATCTTTAGTATCCCAAACGTTCTCTGTACAGGTGTATGGAACACACAGTTAGTTCATCCCCCTTTTTGTAGGTCTTATCATGCCTTTGAACCATAATCCAAAAACTATTACTTTATACTACAAAACAATGGGTGTACAAGTGACCTTGCAACATCTTCCTAAAGTGCACGAGTGGCTGGATAATAGTATGCAAGGATCCTTATACGAGACATATCTTTCAAGTGTTCCATAGAATCTTATAGGAGAACTTGCTCCATCAAATGAGCAATCTTTAAGTGGCACGAGCAGACTCCCTTGACAAAAGAATCGTCAACTTTTGACTGCAGAGTATCACAAAATGTTTAGCAAAACTTAGATGGTTGATCTCGGTCTTTCCAGACAAAGTAACTTGGCCTCCTTGTTTCTGCAAACAAATGAATTCCGCTTCAACTACCATCAAAACTGAACTTTGTCCCACAAAGATCTGCTTGAAAGTCTTCTACAGGATTGATTTTATAGGCAACTTCTTGAAGGATAGTTTCATAATCTAGTCCAAGAAACAAAGCGAAGATCTCCTTCAGACTTGCCTTAGGCATATAAGCTCAAAATAACTCAAGAGGACCTTCGAAATTGACTTTAAGTCTTCCCTAACTATTCTCATTATAGGTAAAAAAAACACGTTGTCTTTGCTCTATACATGGATCCTCAACATATTGTAATGTGCTTTCTTCAGGGTACATTAATAACAATGATACCATTCTTTATCTGAATTTTGACTGTCTTGATGTCGAAAGAATATACTTCAGTATTCTGGGCTGGACATGGAGTTTTGTTAATATATCTTTTATCAGTCCTTGTAGCAAGAACAAGTCTTCAAAGACAATTAACCATGTGATACTTGAAACACTTCAAACTTGTCACTGTTACTAAAGTATCAGTCCAATCCCTTGTCCTATGTCCAATGGCTTCGACAATCTAAGGGTTAAAACAAAATTTAGTAGACCTCATGCACAAAAGACAACTTTGGTGGCTTTTCCACAGATAGAGATATTTTTGACTTCTTCTGGCCACTTTCTGAAACTCCTTGGCATTTGAAGCTTGGACTGAGGCCCTTTTCTAATTCTACCAGGCCCGGGGCCTAGTCCTGAGGCTGCTTGGCCTTCAGAGGTTTCTCGGCCTCTGTAGCAAGGCCCGGAGGCCCCTCTCAGCCCACTTTAACAGGCCTTGAGGCCTTCTCGGCCCACCCGAGGCCTCTGTTTTGGAATATTTTTTGTCTTACTAGCAAACAAAATTGGACTAGGGCTTCTTCAAGGCTGCTCTTTCACCATGGCTATGATACCATTTTGAATTTTTAAGATTTTCTAGATTGATAATTGCTTCCAATGATTTTCTTCATTAATCTATCTTGTGTCACATTCATCATTAACCAATTATACATAGAAAATCTCAACAATAAAAACAATAAAGTGAGTAGGATCATAAGGATACAACCAAACACAAGAGACACAAAATTTCTCTTGGGAAAACCCTATCCAGGGAAAAACCCAACAGCCTCTTCTTGGAGAAATTTGTCCAATTCAACAAGATATACAGTCTGAGTTCTATAGAACAACCTGGAAATTCGTAGGGCTAGACCAACCCCTCCATTCATGAACAACAGTACAAGATTTCCTTCTAGAGTTTCCTTCTAACTAGGTCTTCTTAAAACAGAAATTTGGACTTCTAATCTGCCTCAGAATTCGTCCTTCTTGTGATATGAATTATGCCACAATGAAGGAGGTTGAATGCCGAATATATAGATGTTGAATGAGCTGAATTAGTGTGCCCCTTAATTGGGCCTGAATTGATGCCGACCTTACATTTGGAGGCAAAAGTTCAAAATATAAAATTCAAAATTTTCTTTTGAAGCTAACTTGGAATCCAAATATATATTTATCATTTCTTATATATTTGGAGGGGTAAAACTTTATTAGGAAGACTGACCATTGTACAAAATTCAACAACGGACACAGTAGTAGTACCAAACTGTCTCAAATTGGCTGGGTCCTTTACAAATCGACTGAGGCACCTTTCAGACCGTCAATGTGGACTCATCAACAATTTATTGAAGGTTTTGCAGAATCAATAGCGGTTTAATGAATGTTTAGCAGAATCAATATCAGTTTAATGAAGGTTTAGGAGACTTGGCAGTTTAGTGGATTTAGTTGTGAGAGCCCATGATTTGAAGGTGTCGAAGCTCTGTAGCTTGATTTCTTTCTTTGTCATTGTGCTTTTACAGGTTCCAGGCACTGATTCACACACACCCAACGAGCAGTCAAGATTCTGAGGACCGTGTGTTGGAATCCTCTTTGCCCTCTACCCAAATCTTTCGTCTTCTCAAAAGTTTACGACATTAGAGTGTGTAGGTCTTCATGTAGAATCTCCTGAAGCCCCTTTGAACCCCCTATTCCAAGCCTTGGCTGATCGTTAATTGATTAGATTGCCGTTGGTTGTCTCCATAAAAAATATGCTGACATCATTGTTGGTTGTTTCCTTCAAAATATGTTGGCTATTTATAGCCTACTGAATTCCTTTGAAATATATATATATATATTTTTTTTTTTTTTTTTGTTTATTTTTCTGATTAAAATTTATTTTATTTTATGTATTTTTTTTGAAAATAGAGTCATTAAATTCGAGTCCTTTGAGTTAGAGTCGAAACCTGAGTCGATAGGTGGTCAAGTTGAAGTCCAAACCCGAGTTTTGAAACTATGGTTTGGAAATGAAAGACTGCAATTTTTTTGCTGTTGTTTTTTCCTATGTTTGACAAGAAACCCATGGCTGAAATTTACAGGGGTAATATCTTAGAAGCCTTTGAGGTTGAAGATGATATTTTGATTTTGCATTGAATTTTGAACTCCAGGAAATTTCCACAACTATGAAAGTACGATTGCATTTTTCCTTTAGGCATCTGGTGAGCAGGATAAAAATTTACAAGGTGAAGGAGCAAAGAATGTTCACTATAGCTTCAATGAGTTTGGTATGATACATTTGCAATATTACTGTTGTGAAGGCAGTATAAGGTGATTATTGAGATAGCAAAATATCAAACCTTCTAGCTGATTGTACCAGATTAGGAAATTACCATAGAACACTAGAGCTCTTAAAGCGAAAATAAGATTGAGTTACCATTAAAATTGATTGGCTTATTAAACTAACATAAATGACCTCGAGCTTTTGAAAGCCACTAACATAAATTACCTTGAACTTCTGAAAGCCAGCTAGAAGTGTGATATAATAATAAGAAGAATTGATCAAAGGGTTTTCCCATATTGGGGTTTTGCCCTGACATCCTTCAAATCTGGTGTCCTCTTGTCTTGGCTTGTCTTCTGCATTTTATTTTATGTTCCATCTACATTTACTGTCAATGTGATTAATGATTTATGTGATTGCTATTGGAAAGCTAAATTGGAAATTGTCATTGGACTGCTAAAGGAACATTGAAGTAATTGTGCTAAGCATAGAACATACCATTGTTAACTAAAATTAACATGAAGTGTATCCCACTCCACAACCAACATTTTCACATACAACTTATGAATTGATGGGTTAACTTGGAACTTGTCATTTCCCCTTGGGGGTTGGAAACATCTAATAGAGTTGTTTATCTAACCATCTCTAACATAAGGATGTAACTTGCTTATAAGACTTGATCTAGTTAGACATTTGAAGGTGAGCTTTGTGTGAAGTATGACTATGCCTTCAACGTTAGGTGTGGTCCACTATGATGAATTTATGGTTATTGTCCCTAATGATTGGTGATTATTGATTTATCTTGATTTTGAGTAAGGTTTTGTCGAGTGGTATTGTCACGACAACAAAGACCCTTGGAGACACGATTATTCTCCTTGTCACCAACATTCTAGAGGTCCTATTACCCATTCCATAGAGCAGATATGTCGATGATGATGTAACGTTGCCTACCCAAAGTAGCACATTGAGTTACTCGATGATTCACCTGTGTACTTGACACTGCTAAGTAGCCTTAGATGTTGAAATGTTGAATTTAAGAAGCTTGGTGTTGGATAAATAGATCATGTGCACAGTTGACCTAAGACACGCCTAAGCTGGCTTTGACATTGTTTGATTTGTGTTGCTTGTTCTAGAGCCTAGATGATGATGGTTATCCTTGTGATGACAGGGGAGGGCTTGAACATCACTCTTTGGGCCCAGTGCTTGAGTTGGCGAGTGCCATGTCACTCGTGTTTCTTTTTAGATGGTGATGTTGGGCAGCATGGTGATGACATCTAGGTTTGGAGGCATTTTGGAGACATTCCCTTGGACATGGAGTTACTCCTTCGAGTATGGAGCACTCTTTAGCCCACTTGACACTTACTTGTGGCATTTAGAGCTCATTTGGAGGATGGCATCATAATGGAGTAGTCATTTTCTCCCACATGTGTGGGAATTTTGTCATCTTTGGTATGTTTTTAAGCTACGAGGTTGGCTTGTAACCTCTCTCTTGTGGAACACTCAGAGTGACCTTATAATTAGGGTTTTTTTTTACTCTTGTTATTGTAGAAATGAGGGAGATAAGTGTCATATAAATAGAGATTCACCTCATTTCATTTTTCCATAATCACACATTCTATTCTCTTCTCTTCAAAGAGAATGGGAATTAGACTTTTTCACTACAGTGGGAAAGATGTGATCTTTTATGATATGCATTTCTTGTGGAGTTGATCTTTTGCATGGAGCTGTTATTACGGGATTGAAAGAAGTGCTTTGTTGGAGGTTTTTGTAAGTTTAATGGTTTTTCATTGATATTTTGCATATTGAATGTATAAAGTAGGGTTTCTATTTGTGCCATGACTAAATGCTTGATTTATGTTGAAATCTTGTTACATTATTGCATGCAAAATTGTTCTCCTTAAGGCCTATAGGGAAACTTTGAATTTGCATTCCCTATATTAAATTTCTTGCCTCGCAAGAATAATTGTTAGGGTTTCAAAAGTGGATGCCCTAGCCACCCCCCTTACTATATCAATATCTTTCCCATGAAATTTTGGCCTAGAATATTCCATTAAACCCTTGTAGGAGAAGATACTAATCTTTGTTGTATTGATCTTCCATAATTTTTATTGAATTTTATTTTCTTTCTCCCATTCCTAGGCATCTAGGGTTAGCTGCTAGGGTTTCTAGGGTAGATTTGATGCATAGAAGTGAATTTGTGTTGGATGGTTGTAGTTTATAAATTAGGAATTGCATCTACAAATAATAGAAATGAAAAATCTCTCATTGTGCATGGTAAATCTTCCTTATTTATGACTGATCCTCTCTTGCAGTTTATGCAGACCTAACAGCCATAAAAGTCAATTTCCTAGCCCTAATCCTAGTGTCTATTGGAAGGCCTGTGTTCTTTTGTTGTTGATTATCCTTAGAAGGCCTTTTCCTTTGCTGCTATATGACATTGTTCAGTTTGTTGTTGCATATCAATCAACCCTTACCTTATAGCAGCCCTTTCTTTGGTCTAGGTTAGGCCTCTCTAGACGTCTTATTCATTTCCATGTTCCATAGCATTATAATGTTCTTTAGGTGATCTAGGGAAGTCTCCCTCATGATTGAGTACCACTAAATAGCAGGAGGAACATTACTTTGTGGCAGTGGCTACCATTTCTCTTGTCGCCATAAGATTTTGCGCTGCCCAGAGAGGCTTTGCAACAGGCCTGCTTTGCGGCAGCAGCCATCAACTTGAGAAATCAGTAATTCGGGAAATATTGGCCAGAAATTAGCACATGCCACACACAAATTCGGATATGAAAAAATCTCAGAAAATGCAGCAACCTTGAAGATTTGGAACAGCTTGGGAGAGACCAGAGATCTTTGCAACACTGGGAAATATGAGTAAATATCTATTTTTTGGAGGTTGGATTCAAGGGCCAAACGTTGTTTGATATGAAACTCATTCAAAAGTATATTTAAATATAATGTTTGGTTGATTGCTTGTATTTTGCTAGATTAGCCTTCGAAGTAATTTCTGTTAATAGTGTTCTTTGTGTAGTCTCTACTGGTTGTAGTTTCTTTTTGCAGATTCATACTTCTTTTCTGCTGACAGGATCGATGCAGCTGTTCTTGACCTTGTTGCAGATGACAGTGGTGGTTTGCAAAAGCAGAAATCCACATACCACTGGGACAAGGTATATGATACTGAATTTTTGGTTATTGATTTTGTTACTTTCTGTGCTTTAATGTTTTTGCTATATACCTGTACTTTTGTTGCTTCGGGTGGTATGGGAAGGAAGCTTATATTATAGTTTCATTTCATGCTTGAACTCTAACAAGGTCATTCATGGATTAATTTTGCATGCAGCGAAGTAAAAAATATGTTAAACTAAACAATGGAGAGCGAGTAACAGCTTCAGGAAAGGTTGTGCTGTCATCTTCGCAAATATGTACCCTTTCACTGCATATCATTTACCTACCTTTTGTGTATTTACCTGTCTACTGGTTACTCATTTACATTGTTGCAGTTGTAACCTTGCTTGCTATCATTTGTGAATCATTGCTCAGGGATCATTATGTGTTTGCGTGAAAACATTGCTTCGTTAAAGTGTTTTGGTATTTTGTTTTCAATTTATATCTTATAAGTAGTAAGACAATGCGGACGTTTTTTGTATTCATCCTTGAGCAGATGTTAAAGTTGAAATCAGTTCAAAATCTGTCTGTTGTTTTCCCTAGTGTGAAACATTCTTTAGTTTATTACCATTTCACTTTAAAGTTCAAAATTTGCATTTGCAATTATGCTTTCATAATGGTCAAAGAAGTAAGGGATTCAAGGGAAAATGGGGCATTAAATGATTTAGTTTTGAGTTTTGTTTGAATTCTTGGTCAATGTAATGGTTTATAGAGGGCCTGGTGCTCTTGATCAGTTTTGATAACATCATCAGTTTTTCGGTGTTGTGACGAAAAATCTTGATATTTTGGCCCAAGAAAATCGCGATTTTTTCCTTGAAATAAACATCACACAATTCACTAAAAAATCACAATTATTATTATTGTTATCATTTTTTTATTTTTCTGTTTTTTCGTGTGGTTTACTAAAAAATTGTAGTCTCGAGTCAAAGTGCCTTTTTTTATGTCATTTCACTCAACAAGTTGGAGCTGTGAGGCAATTTGGAGTGTAGCTCAGGGTTATTGCAAAGTGTTATAAGGGATTCTAAGTTCTAGGCAAGTAACTGTTTCAGGATGTTTGAGAGTGGTTCCAACCTCATTGGATTTCATACCTAGAAAGTAGAATTTCAGATCCCACAAAAAATCCAACGAACTTAACAATTTTAAGGATTTCATGATTTGGGGCAATGCAATGTTTCCATTTGAATTTGTCAATGAGGGTATGGAACTAGCATTTAATTAAGAGCAACGGCATTATCAAAAAGTAAAAGGTGTATCGTGTAGCATTTAATTAAGAAATCCATAATAAGAAAGATGATAGCAACAGTGAAGAAACGAAACAAGATGAAGCTGTAGATGATGATAATGTTCAAGATTCCAAAGAAGCTGATATAGATCAAAATTTAGTTGAAGTTGGTCTTGATGTGGATGAAGATTATGAAGATCAAGATGATAATCCAGATGAAGGTAATGTGGATGAGGACTATCTTGAGAAACCAAAAGATGAACAATATCATAACAAGGAGGAAGAAAAAGAAGATATTTTTGAAGATAATTATGAACATGACCTTGAAACATTTGAAGTTGTGCAACATGTTCCCTTAAACGAATTTGTGACGAACAATGCAAAGGAGAGGCATGATGTTGGGATTGATAGACCAGAGAAGTCCATTATACTTGAGATAACAAATGATACAGATGATTAAGTCAAAGGTCCTTCTGTCTCTTTCTAATTTATGCTTCCCTCACATACATAAGGTGAGGTATGGTAAGCATTGGTATGAATGCCTTGATGTACAAACATTTACGAACTTAGTACAGTCAAGAAGTGGTACTTCAAAGACCGCAAATCACTGTGCATATTTGGATCAAGTAAAACCAAAACGTAGAAGGCATGCTTCCAAAGGAGGGAATCAAATACTTACAGCTGTACCATCTCATATGCTTAAAAGGGAGACATTGATATTGGAAAATCTGTTGTTTTACATTGTGAATGTTCCTTCAGATTTTTCACTGGAGTAGTTTCACAAAATGATGGGGAAACATAGAGGTTCATTCTCGATGAACTTAAATGACTCTGTTATTCAGAGTATTGCAGCTAATAAAAGAGGAGTCAAGTCCAAGTTGCTGTTAAGCATGGAGATAACATTCATTACTCTTGGGTGATAGATCGCTCCTCTGCTGAGCCATCTCCTCCGGTGACAGATCTTCTGCTCGCCACCCATCTGCGCTATTCAACCGCTGCGTCCTTCTGTTCTCGCAACTGATGAGACTATTTTGAAACCGTAATGCTGCTCCAACAACGAAATGGAACCCATAGTCTGTGGATGCTGGCCACACTGTCACTATCTCTAATCCACATTCCTCCGTCGCTGATTTTTCCAAACACACGACCTATCCTCTTCGCGGGCTCTGTTGCCTTTTCCCATTGACGAATAGTCCCTAACTGCGCTCCTCGTTACCCGTTGACTGACGCTGTGCCACCAAGCCACTGACTCTCCCTTCCGTTGATCGTGTTCGATCTCCTGTGTCATCCACCATTTTTCGCTCCAACTTCCCTTTGCCCATCCCGACCCCATCCACATAGTTTATTTCACTTTTGCCCACTTCGATTGTCCGCTGATAGCACGAGTTTCCATCCAACCGTAGTTATTGGATATGTGTTGGCTGTCGGCCGACTAGTCCTTTCTGCTGCACATTTTAACAACGATAACTCATATTGTTGATACACTGCGTAAAACTTGTCGGACGGGTGTCAAACGTCACGTGTTTTTGTCCACCTTCGTTGTCCCTTGTCTTGCTGTCCACTTCCGCTGTGCCTCGTATTTCCATCAACCGTCCCTGTCTGCTATGCATGGTCGTTCCCTTGACCAGTGCCGACAACTCTTTCATTGAGTTTTCTACCACACTGTCTCATATAGACGTGCGTCCAGTTGCTCGAAGCCGCCGTATCTTGTTGACCCCCGACCAACGCAACCCTCTCCTATACCCTTTCGATTATAGTCATATACTTTTATAATTAAAATAATAATAATAATAATATTAAAATAATAAAAAAATAAAAATAAATAAATTGATAAAAAATTGATAATCCTAAATTCAACACATAATCACCCGCAAACTTATACAAGACGAAGTACCAGTGACGTTAACATATAAGCAGAAGATGAAGAAATCATTAGTAATATAGCTTTGAGGACAAAGCTTTTCAAGGAAGGGGCAATGTTATGAATATAATTCATAACAAATAGAATAAATACAAATAAATGTAAATAATAAATAATCAAGATGATGATTATTTAAATACTCATTATTTAACTGAAAAGACATGTCTAAAAGACATGCCCAGTCATGAAAGGCCACTTGCCTAGGTATATAAGCAGGGCCTCATTGTAACATTTATCATCACATATACATTTTTATATAATAAATTATTATTACAAAATACTTCTTGTGTAGTTTTTAGAATTAAAGTCAACAAGCCTACAATTTTGTTGCTCCATGGTCCTTCATAGGTCAACAAAGGCTCTTAGGGCATGCTGCTGCCTTAACCCAAATCTGGGATTATAGTGGAGAAAATATTTAACTCCGCTTGGTGTCGCCTTAGGGGGCAAGTCTCAAGTTAAAGCTATCACTCAATTCTCAACTCCTCCGTTAGGCTTACTCTTAGCGAAGCCAAGGGCGATGTACCCTAGAGATGTCTATGGTTCAAGTAGCTCATAGCTGGCAAGTAAGTTTTCTAGGTGTTTATACAAGGTGATTCTTGATACACTTCAAATATATATGATATCCGATTATTTTTACAAGTTCATTGAGCACATATATCCACAAAAATAAATATGGTCAGATAATCAAAACATGACCAGTTCCCAATTGTAAATACTTGCTAAAAATATTCCAAGTAAAGATACACTTTTGCAAAAAAGAGCTTGGAAAGGAAAACTTGAAGTAAATATGCCAGAGAAAATCAATTGGTTTTAAATTAAAATGGAAAACGATAGCTTTAGCAAGTTCCACAATTAAAATAATGCTTGAGAAGGAATGCTTGTCAACTTGGAAATATAAATAATTGCTTAGGATAAATAACACTAGCAAAACATGAATCTAAATGACATCCTTCTTTGTAGTGTATGGTGATGAACTTATCTTTCAAGTTAGTCTTAAGTCCTGAAACAAGTTCCAAAATAATTCCGTTTTCACAGACCTCACCCTCGGCCATAGTGTTAAAAACTGGACGATCAGACCATTGGCCGGTCCAAACCGTTTGCAAAACCCGGTTTAACCTTGCACTTCACCTAAAAAATCTAGTTAACCAGTGTTGACCGACTGGTTAATGATAGAACCGACTGGTTTATCCATAAACTCGCCGGTTCCATCCTTAACCGGCCAGTTCCATCCTTAACTGGCCGGTCAGCACCTAAGTTGTTGTAGGGACCCACGGACGACCATCAAGGATGTTTAGGGCTGATTTGGAGGGAAGGGGAGGGTTGTTTCCCTCCAAAAACACCCTCCCCAATCCTTTATAAGCAGGGGTAGCCTCTCCTTTGTCTCACACCATCTCATTTGCAGTTTGTGAGTTTGATTGAGAGCTTGGAGAGTGTTGAGTGTTTGCTGGAGCAGTGATCTTGGAGGCTTGGAGTTGGAGTTGGAGCTATCTTGGAGACCCTCTCCAATCCTTTATAAGCAGGGGCAGCTTCTCTTTTGTCTCACACCATCTCATTGGAGATTTTGTGAGTTTGATTGAGAGCTTGGAGAGTGTTGAGTTTTTGCTGGAGTAGTGGAACAACATAGAGTTTGAGGCTTGCCACTTGAGCTAAGTAGTAGCCATCATGCCTCCAAAAGGCAAGGATACTGCATGGGCTCATTGTAATATGATTGATGGCAAAATGATTTGCAAATATTGCCAAAAATCTATTGCAGGAAGGGGTATTTACAGGTTCGAGCAACACTTGGCTGGGATAGGAGGCCATGTGGAGCACCAAATGAAGTAATAGGGCATATTAGGGCAGAATACCTTCAGAAGTTTGAGACTCGAGTCACTGAACCAATAGAGAAGTTTGTGACTGGAGCAGTTGCAAAGTTTGACAGTCGAGAGTCAGGAGACTCAAGTTCAACCAACTGAGTTTGAACTTTGATCATGATTAGAAGTTTCAACTTTCAAGTGATAATGTTGAACTTGATCATTAATTGGAATTTAGTAATATCATATATGTATATTTGTAGTAGACTGTCACTGTACTATGTAGGCCAATGGCCTCAATGCTGATAGCTTGTAGCATTGTTTTTGGACTTTATGGGTCATTTGGAGCCTCATTGCTTATATATTTTTTCGATGATATGTATTGCACTCGGTGCCATTTTGATATATTCAACTTTACATGGTATATAAATGAGAAAACTTTGCATATTTTGTCTCTATTGACTTGGAATCATGGTTGCAAACCTTAAAAATAGTTTTTTTTATTAAAAAATAATTATATAATGTATTTTTTTAAAACTGGTACGTTTAGACCTGACCAGTACCGGTTAGACCGGTTCCTGTCCGGTTACTGGTTCATTAGGTACACTGGTTCCGGTTTTTAATACTATGCCCTCGGCTGGGCCGTTTCTTAGAGTGAGGAGGCAAGAGGGTGTTAGTTTTTGTAGCATTGGATGTGTTCTAGCCACGGAAATTTGTGGAGAGGCTAGAATACATGAGATCTCCAAAACCTAGAAATCGTTTATGGAAATTCCCCCTAGAAATGCCTTAATGAGATTATTAACCGATTTTTAAATATTTCCTAAGTATAAACTTAGGGAATATGGTTAATTAATCAATCTTAATTGAGATAAGGCGAGAATAGTCTAGAAACTCACACAGATCGATCCAGAGATGATCCTAGCCATGGATTATGTTTTAATCATGTTAGTTGGTGATCCAACAAAGGATTATAAGAGGGGGTCGATGTGGTGATGGAGAATACAGTTGAGAGGTTCGATTTCATGAGCAAATCAATTTCCAGAGTAGCAGTAGTCAGTTGCTAGAGAGAGCTAATGAGATCGAAGCAGTGAGAGAGGGGCAGAGACAGTGAATCCGAAGGAAGAATTCCAGATCCGGTGAGTGCGTTTGCAGAGAGGCAAAACAACCATAGAGAGGCTGGTGCAGATGCAATGTAGTAGGTTCTAGAGGCAATTTCGATTTTGCTGGGGAAAGATGAGTTTTAGTGCCAGATGCTGGACAGAGGTTCCAGACGCCATGAGAGACTTTTTCCCAGACAACAGCAAACTAGTCGGCTTGAGGAGAAGTTGATTCGAACCGAGTGCAGAAGGGATTGCGCTACTGTGACGCAGTAACTACGCAAAGCCAGTTTGGACCGCTCTCCTGGAGATGAGGTCAGAGCCCGGATTTGCCTGTGGAGTGAGGAAATTTTCTCACTAGAATTTTATTTCCCGTATTTCTTTGTAGGATTGCCAGTTTCAACATCCAGTTATACTCAGATTATTTCACTGCTGCTTAATAATAAAACCCTCATCTCCTACACCGGTTTTCCCAAGTTGGGTTTTTTAGAGACTTTTGTCCAAAAATAATTGTGTTCATTTTATGTGTCTGCTAGCATTTCTTCCAACGTTTATTCTTCCACAGTTTTATTTGTGAAGGTTGTAGTGTGATGTATTCAGTGTCTGCCGTAGGAAACAACAAATGAATTGTTAAATTAAAATTAACAATTAGGAGAATATTTTCCAGTTGCTGCAATAAGATTCCGGTTTTCAGAATTTTCACAGAGGGGATGGAGGGTCCTTAATATCTGCTTCAACCAATTTATGTTGGAGGTAGATTTGTTAGTGCCGCAATTGCTACATTTCTATGAAAAGATTGCTTTCCAAAGTAAATGATACTTGAAAGTAAAGCAAGCTAATGAAATTATAACAACTTAAATCAATGATATTGCAAGAGTGTTGTAAAAGCCAGTTGATCTCCAATTTGCATGGGACAAGTCATTGCAATAAAGGCACAAATGCAAATGGTGAACTAAGTTAACCAAGATCATTCAACACATAGCATGCAAATGAAATGACAATTTAGAAAGACTGGAAATTGAATTTCATGTCTACAGAGAATGCATGTCCATAGAGAGATATGAAGCATGAAAAACAAGTTAAAGGAAATGGGTTTCACTCTAAACCACTTAAGTAAATCAAAGAAATAATATAGACTCTCAAGAAATTACAGAAGGGACACCTTCCTCAATTGGGGAAAAATGATGCCAAGGGGAAGATCCCCAAGCTCATAAAACAAAAGTTTGACCTTTATTAAAATTAGATTCCTCTTGTTGAATGAGGGATGGAGAGGGTATTTTGGAAAGAGTTTACAAGCACTTCCCTCAAGCTTGGAATGTAAACTCTTTCCAAATCTTGTTACAAGTGAAATAAACTTGTAGCCTAAAATAACAAGTGATTAAAAGGAATTAGGAAAAGGTCAAGGCTCCGTTATAATCAAATGAGAGGCTATTGCAAAAGGTGTCACAAAGAGGAGGTTCTCCTTGAAGGATTCTGAATAAATAAGTAAATTTCGAAGGACAAAAGTTACAATAATGGAGATATAGTGGCATCATAAACCATTGGTTTAGATTCTCAACAAAAAACAGTTTTAAGTACTCTTCTCCTCTTTTGAAATCTGCCAAAGCAACTCTGCCCCTAAGGCTGTTAAAGTCTGCCCAAAATATGACCCAGAAGTCTGCCTTAAAAGAGAGTTACGGTCTGCCTAAAAGGCAGTCCCAAAGACTGTCTATTGCTGCCCAAAAGGTCTGCAAAAAAGACAGTCAAGCAACTTGGCTAATGGCTTTAATTATCATCCCTCAAAAGGTAGTCCTGGCTGCCTTGATTTTCTGCCAAAAGACAGTGAAAAATAAGTTAGTGTTAATCACTAAGTCAGAGCTTGAAGAGCAGCCCCAAAACTTGACATATATTATATCTGATTAACCAAAATTTTGAGGAGCTGTCCCTAATTTAATTTCCTCAAGGGGAAACCGGGAAAACTTGGCTTCCCTTTGGGAAAATAAGCCCCTGATGGAACAGCAGTATAATTTTGAGCCTAGGTGCTCAGATTTAGCTTATATGCACGTAAATAAAGTCACTGAAAGAATAGTAATTTGAAGAGATTGAAGGAAGTAGAAATTGGGCCATTTTCAAAGCCTCTTTGGTTGATCATTTGAAGTCCTTGGATGACCTTTGTCTTCTTGAGTTTAAGGCTCCTTAGCTCTCTTGGAAATGGCTAGTTTAGCCAACAACTTCACCAATCTGCAAGCTTGTTAGGCAACCTTCACATGCTAAACCAAGAACTTGCAACACACAATTAGTAACCTTTGAGACATTGCTAATATGATGGCAAAGTTGGACTATTGTTCAACCAAAAACACATAAGCCACAACCAAGCCTAGGATGTGAGTAATGTCTAAGAGGAGACCCAAATAATTGAGGTCATCCCCCTAGGTAACATTGCTCCTATGGGATAGGATACCAAAGCTAGATGCAAGCAAATAAAAATGTCATAGTAATAAGAATATTAGAACCATTGGGAAAACACAAGAAGTTCCCTCGCAAATGCCAAAAACAAGTCCCCAACCCAATGCAAATGACTTCCAAAGTCTTGTATTTTATTGATCACCAATGAGAAAACAATTTAGCAGAGTTTAGCCAAGAATTATGCTTCCAACTATGTTCAAAGAATGAGCAATAGGTACAATATATCGAGCTTTGGGAGAAAATCCCAAGAGAAAAGTGATCAAGAAGTGGCAAATGGATTGACAATCCCAATTCCACAGTGAGCAAACATGTGTAGAGCTAAGTTCTGATTGTTGGAAAAGTAACCATGTTTGGTCCTCATAATTATCTTTGTACTTGTATCAAAAGGAAAAAGAAGAAAAGGAATTTTATTTGATCAAGTATTGGTTTCATGCTCAAGTCTAGGTTAAGCATGTTCTTCATCTATGTTGCGAGGAAACGTGGGTTCGGGGACGGGGACGAGGACGGGAATGAGGACGGGTATGTCATTTTTTGAAACAGGGTTCGTGGGTTCGTCGGGGGTATATTATAATTTATATATATAATATATAAATATTATATTTTATAAATTATAATATATATGAATTTGTATATTTTTGAACTTTAAACAAGAAAACTAAAATATTTATGATTTAAACTTTCAATATTTAAACATGCACATCATTGAACAATCAACATTCACATTGAAATTTCAAAATTTCTAGTTTAATATCAAGTGCAAATCCATAGCATGCTCTCCAGGTACTAATCACTCTCATCTTGAGGCTCCTGCTCATCCATAGCAACTGGAGGTAGCTCAATAAGACCATCTAGTTATATCTCCTCATCCACACACATAACATCATCTGTGTATCGGTCCCATCTATTGAAAGTAACCTCCTTGTACCCAGGGTGTTTTGGAGATATGAGACGAAGTATGCTATGAATGTACGCTAAGTTCTTTGCCTTCTTTGAGCCCAACCTTTTTCTCTTTATTGAATGGATCAAGTCATAAGTACTTCAATTCCTCTTACAAGATGAAGAAATAGCTACCGGGAATATTAAGGGAAGCCCATTAAATTAATTAAAATTTAAAAAATAAAAACTAAAAAGAATTCCAAAGAACCCGATTTTGGGGTTCCAGGTACCCATCATCAAGGTTCGCCGTACTCGTCAGGACAAAAGAACCCAATTATTTTTAATGGAGAACCCGGTTCTTCATAGAAGAACCCAGTTCTTATGGCTTCTTCTTAGAAACACCCGTACTCGAATCCAGTACTTGGGGACGAGAACCTGGGACGGATTCGAGAACCCCACCCTCGGGTTCGTGAAACCGTGCAACATAGTTCTTCATGCTTCTAGGGTTGTTGAGTCAAGAAGAATATCTGTCATGTATTAAAGTCCCATATGGACTCTTTCTAACAAAAGAAAAAAATCATTTTATTGTGTCATGTAAAGTCATTTGTCCTCCAAGACCAAGTCGACCCTGTTGGGTCGTCTTTTGCTCTCTTGGATGACTATAAATAGAGAAGGCTTCGTCCTCATTCAAACACACATACAAGCATGTTCGATCTGTGCATAAGACAAGAAGGAAGGAAGAGTAAAGGACATTAAAGAATGTTAAACACACACATGGTGTATGAGAAGATAAAACACACAAATAGAAAGATAAGCATTTATTGCACATATTATTCACCATGGATGTACATTTATAATACAATGGTGTGACCCTTGGATTCGTTTTCTAAGGTCACTTGGACTCCATTTGTGACTGTTCGCCTTCCACACCTACCCATAGAGGATTAGGTGTCCAACATTCCCCCCCTTAATCCGAAGGGGTATGTGTGAGTCCAAGAAGGGAGTTGTAATAAAAATCTGCAAAGTATGCATGGCAGCACTTAGGCTGAATCAGTTCTCTGAAATGTTGGCATAAAGAGGCGGTTTAAGGATGACCACCAACACTGGAACGCAACGCTTATTGCAGTTCCCAGAACTCTTCCAAAACTGGCAAGAAGCTGAGGGCTTCTGCTAGAGGAAGTGTCCCTCGTATTTGAAGAGGGAGACCTTCATCCTAAAAGAAGGGAAGTCTACAACCTGTGATGGTTTAAGGATGACCACCAACACTGGAATGCTTGATGCATTTCCCGAAACTCTACCAAGGCTGGCGAGAAGCTGAATTCTTCTGCTAGAGGAAGTGTTCTGAATTCTTTGAAGAGGAAGAATATGAACCTCACATGGATGGTTTAAGGTTGTCCACCAACCAAAGGCATGCTCATGGGCATCCATGTCTATGGCTACAACTCTGAATCTGGAATGATGAATTGTGGCTCAGGCTTGTTTGAACTGCTGTTCTCTGGCTACAACTTTGAATATGGAATGAGAGATTGTGGCTCAGGCTCTCTTGATGTGGCGTTGAAGCTTGTAGATGACCACCATTTTCCCTCCTGTCAGGTACAAGGTGAGATGATGGCGAAAACTCAACTGCAAGATTGTTTAATATTCGAGAACAAGTTCTGACATGCAACTTAAACATCCTCTTGGCTGTTGATGCCCATTGCCAAGAAGCGATCCATCTAAGATGAATCTTTGTTCTTGCAGGAGGCTTGTTTCTGAAGCATCTGTGTGAAGAATGGGTGTGCCGACCACAGTGCTTGCATGGTTGAAGATCAAAACAAAGATCTTTCATATGGCCAACGCGATCACAGTGTTGGCATTTTACAATTTGTTGTTGTTGTTGCTGTGGAAGAGGAGCAGGATCTAGAACAACTAAAGATGAACTGTCATGAAGAAATCTAGCACTTTGAAATTTGATGGGCTTGGAGAAGTTCGGAATATGAAAGGACAACTCCTTG
The DNA here is from genome assembly GCA_034641835.2 of Pinus albicaulis. Classification (NCBI taxonomy): domain Eukaryota; kingdom Viridiplantae; phylum Streptophyta; class Pinopsida; order Pinales; family Pinaceae; genus Pinus; species Pinus albicaulis. The sequence continues at coordinate 597,904,383 of CM076576.1, forward strand.
TCATATCCAAGACCAGTTTTGTGCTTGTTATGGACAAGCTCTTCCCAAGGTCTGATGATGGGCTTGGGAGGTGTAGACTGAATTGTTGCATCTACATGTAAATCTGCTCTTGTACAAGGAACTGAATGTGAATCGACTGCAACTTTATATTCTTGCTGCTGATGGGAGTCCCTCTCAATTTTCTGAACAGAAACAGGTTCAGAATGATGACTCTTTTGCTGAAGTTCATCTTGCTGAAGCTGAGATTCAAGCTGCAAAAAATAAATCTTCTCTTGTGCATTTTGTAGGCATTTTTTAATGTCAAGAAAGGTGCTTTTGCTGAGCTTATCAACAATGGAATGTATAAGAGTGTTCAACAGCTTTAATACATCATCAATTTCAGCCTTTTTTTTTTTCAACTGAGATGTAACAAGAGAATGGGTGTAGTACTCAAATGGTGAAGGTATAAGAGGAAGTTCAAGGGTTTTATAAACAATCCTATGTTAATACAAAGAATTGCCTTAATGATCCCAATAACTTCTCCTTAGCAGATTGATAGCTTTAGTAGATTTGTATGCTCCAAAATGTGATTCCTCAATGGCGTGGTAACAATCCTTCTAAGGCGAACTACGATGAGAGAGCCATTGATGTGACTATGCAGCGGTATTTATTTTCTTGAGACAGAGATTGGATATAGCTCACAAGGTAAGGCCTTGCAATGGCGAGATCTGAAACGATTGCAACACCTATCATTAACACTTGAAGCACCTTCGTCGGAGGGTATTATTCAACTGGAGGAGGGGACTTTTGTGAGCATGATGAATATGCGAGCTCTGTCCTTCAAATATACTGATTTCTCTCAAGGTTCTTGCGGCATCCTCAGGCTTTCGAAGCACATTGAATTCATGCACCGACTTGAAATTCTTCATTTAAAAAGTTGTGCAATGCAGGACTGGATTTTTCGGCTTCAAAACCTCATGGAGCTGGAGTTCTATGGGGATAACAACTCAATTTCAGATTATGAAGAGCTCCGAAATATTCCTGATTTGAGAAAGCTAAAATTATTGAGCAACGTTAAATGCCATCAATTTCCAGAGAAATTTGGAGAGCGTGGGGCATTTCCAAAGCTGGAAAAATTCGTCATCAAACATTTCGACACTTTGGAAAGCTTTCCCTCCACCGTTGCTGTCAGATGAGGCGAGGGACTTGGAACTGCCGTTGAAGGAACGATTCTATATTCAACCCCTCTCAGCAGACCAGGCGGCCGCGAGAGCCAAGGAATCTGCGAAGCAAATCCTGGAGGTGAAAAAGCTAATAGATAAGAAGGCGTGGTCGTACGTCCAGAACGACCTCCACTCCAAGGCTTCTTACCTTCGCTACGACCTCAACACCGTTATCTCCTCCACTTGATGAGGGTTCCTTTTTCACAGCTCAGAGCGTAATATGGAAGAATTGGTCCGTAATATGGAAGAATTGAAGGATCATTTGGCACATTTACCTGTGCGTATTGTCACATAGCCATCACAACTTTCGCTTGGATTTCTTCACCTTCAGAATTAAGTTCTCGGAATGATACAGCGTCAAGCAACTCGACTGGTTTCACGGTGTCGTACAAAAGCAATCAGCACAGTCAATCCTCTAGAAAGAAGGGGATTGTTCGGCTTGCTCAAATGCGTCTGACCAGCAATAGGGCTCCGCTTGCATTTCTTTCTCTGTGGAAGGCGAACAGTCGGAAGGAGATACCACCGAGGCCGTGGGAGGACGAAGTAGCGTATAACCACAAATTTGAAATGTATCATTCAATGCACAACAACATATGTGGTGTCATATACCGAGCAAGCCATTAACGCATAGGTCCAATGCATGACTTCCAGGTTTCAACCAAGTTTTATTCCAGCAACCGAATGTCACAAATCGAGCTGCTCCTTCTGTGAAACTCTGCAATACTCACACCAGTCCAACCACTCCATCAAAGCCCATGACCATATAAAAATAATACACAAACATCAATGCATATTCAAATATCAATCAATACAAATCGACTGAAACGACATGGATGAGAAAAATGGGAGAATGAATGATATATCAGAATGGCCATGGAGTTCAATGCATTTCAATGCACGTCATCCAACGCAGGATTTTTAATGCATAATGTTCAAACACAAAGAATAAAGCAAAGAATAGAGGGACAAAATATGGCAAAAACTGATAGGAATTATAACACAAAAAACTAATTTGGGAGCAACGCACAAATTGACAGAATTCATTGCAGGAGCTGGCAAGCAAATATGGCAGAGGAGGTCAGTTCTGCAGAAAATGGGCAGAACATGAGGAGTTACAAGAGAAAAAGAAGGCTAAAATAGAGCTCGACACATCTGAAAATGCCAGGACCTCACTTGCAGAGAAAAACCACAAAAACAAGTGACTCATTCACATGAACAGGCAGTAGATCTTTGGCTCTGATACCATGTTAAACACACACATGGTGTATGAGAAGATAAAATACACAAATAGAAAGATAAGCATTTGTTGCATATTATTCACCATGGATGTGCATTTATAATACAATGGTGTGACCCTTGGATTCATCTTCCAAGGTCATTTGGACTCCATTTGTGACTGTTCGCCTTCCACACCTACCCATAGAGGATTAGGTGTCCAACAAAGAAAGAGAAACTCAAGGAAGAAGAACACAACTCATATTTTTGGACTGTTTTGCTCACACGTGCGAGTATGCTAGGGATTTTGCAAGTTGCAGGGCCGAGGATTGCAGGTACAAATTACAAACCTGAGAGAGAAGGTTGGAACTTTGACTTGGAGTAGATTTTGTGAAGTTTGACAATCTTTGACTTGGTGAACTTTGACTAAACTGAGGCATGCTTTTGGATGGCTGACTTGGTGCTTGGAGGAGGTCTTGGTCTTTGGAAATTTGCAAGAAGCGGGGATGAAACATGGACGTTTTTTGGAAGCAAGGCATCCAAAGTGTCATTTCCCAAAAGTCTAGGAAGCGGAGTATTTGAGAAGCATCTAACTATATATATGTTTTTATTTTTTTGCTTTTACATTCAATAAAAATCTCCAAAATATCGAATTAGTTGTAGAAGATATGTAAACGTGCATATTTGTACATAAATCAAGATAGATATGACATCCATTATACAACAATGTTTAATTATTTGAGTATGAACCATCTAAATTCTAGAAATTACAAGCATGCATCGAAATTTTAAGCATTAGCCATTTAGCATATCATAATGATAAAACATAAAACATTTAGAACATAAAATAATAAAACAGTCAAATAACTTATCTAACAAGTCACGAGTGAGCATGTTCTACCTCTCAATAGAAGATAAATTCTCTTGATCTCTAATTGCATGATAGTTGCTCAAATGTCTATGGAGTATGGCAGATTCCTCATCAGGGACGAATTTATCCAATGCTTTCATATAATTGGATAAAACTGCTGGATCTAGGCGTGGTTTTCTCTTGCTCCCCCCCTAGGTGCTGGTGTTGAAAGCCATGATGGATGATAGTGTTTAGGTGTCAGAACATATGCTAAGGCATGGATTGGAATGTTTAGCATTTCCCATCGTTTTTCTACCTCTGCACAAATATAATTGTACAAGGTGATATGTCTAGGCTCAACAATGTCTTTTATCCTCCCTAACATGTTAATCATTTGCTCATACACCTCCACAATTATTGGCGGATTTGAATTTGGAAACTTGATCATGTAATAAATTGGTTTGGTGAATTGCAAAACATATTTAATATGTTACCAGAAGTAACTGTCAAGAATAGTGTCCTTGACTACATTAGCACCATCTCTATCAGTGTTATTGTCACCGCATGATTCAAAGGTCACCATATTAGTTAAAGCTTGTCTCACCTTCACAAGCCTGCTAAATGTGAGGTGATAACTTGCAAATCTTGTTTTTGAAAGTTTAAGGGACTGCAACTTGGAGTAAGTGCCATAAAAGTAGTTTACCCTTGTATGCCCTATGAGAAATTTAATGAGTTGCTTCACTCTCTTGTAAAACTCATTAATCCATCAACATTCTTTATGCTTCACAATATCATGCATCAAAAGGTTCAACGTGTGCACCAAGCACTCAGACAAAAATATGTGAGGATGAGCATGCTTAATAATTTTTCTTGCTGGCCTAAAATTTGTTGTATATTCAGTGATCACTTGAACCACATTACTAGGACCAACATCTTTGATTGCTTGCAATAGGAGACTGCAATGTTTTGGGAAGTTGCACTAATGGAAGAGGAGTCATGACTTGCAAGAAACACTACACCACTAACATAAATACCAAGAACATTTATCAAATTTTGGTTCCTAACATTTGTCTAGACTCCACCCATTTGATACGATGGATACCCCACAATCCACCCACTCATTTGTAAAACTTGTCAAAGCTCTTTGAACCTTTTCCTTTTCTGTTTCTAATAACACAGTTCTAGCTTTCTCATAGTTGGGGCTCTTGTATCCTTTTGGGGTTTCATTGATTGTCTTAACCATATCATGCCAATAGTAGAGCAAAGCACATTGAATGGTATACCGCAAGCACAAAGAAACTGGACCACCTTTCCATCCACATCATCCCTCCCAACAACATTTAGGAAATCTGCTATTGTTCTTCCACTTCTAAAGGTTGCAGAAGTAACATGAGGAGATGAGCTACCAAATCTAGAGATTGCAATTCACTCAAAATGAGTTTTTTATTTCTTGTTTTTCTGTTGTGCAACCTCCTCTATTTCAACATATTTTTGTTTTTGTTCCATTGAAATCTAAGGGAAATTGCTATCCCCACAGGACCCTTTTTCTTATCACTCTCCATCACCCCACAAAGATGCCTCCTCACATGGGTATGTGAACCACTATATGGTTTTCTTCGATGGAAACTACAAGGGCACTCAAACTTGTAGCTTCCACCACCTTCCCCCCCTCAAGTTTGGTCACATAGATCCATAAGGGTCTCAATGCTTTACCCTCATACATTTCAGTGTTCTCTTCAAAGCCTTCCTCATCATACATTGGATCACAAATATGGCTACCACTATCCTCTTCTTCTTCTCCCTTTCTATTCCTACTCCCCAACACCATAATGAAAACTAAAAGTGGAATGATACATATATGCCAAAAGAGCACCATTTTGGAATATGAATATAGATGGAAAACCGACAAAGAAATGAGCAAGAAGAAAGAATGGGAAAGAGTAGGAGAGGGAGGAGAAGAAATACAAACAACAATGACAAAAAAGTTAGGGAGTTTGGGATTTGCACTTACCTCTTTAGCTCTTATAAATGGCAACCCTTCTTTACTCCTCCAAGGTCCTCCTTCTTCACTCCTCCTAGCTCCTCCTCCTTCACTCCTTCGAGCTCTCCTCAAGCCCTTCTTCTCTAGGCTCTCTTCTCCTCTCTTCTCCATGCTCTCCAAAGTTGCAAGAATGAGGAAAACAATGGGGGAAATGGATTTTAACCCCTTTATCTTTTCCCTAACTCACCATAAACCCACTGTGAACCCAAGTTAGAACCTCAAAAAATTAAAAAAGGGAAAAGTCGCTACCTGCGCAGAACCACCCGACGTGCCTTGGAAGTGCTCTGGATCCAGTTGGATTTGTGCTTGATTCGTTGTGGATCTGAGGTGGATCCCCATCACGAAGCGCGAATCAGAAATTTGGATACGCTGGTCGGGCCTATTACCACTCAAACTAGCAGGGGACCTAAAAGGGACTTCTAAAGGAACAATTGCTAGGTTAAGGGCAACGATGGAGAATTAGCCCACTGTCATTTCAGCCAAGGCTCCCTACTTTTTACAGACTTTCACCGATGGGAGGAGACTCGATATAGAGGGAGTCACTTATGAAGGATAGATCAACAAATGCATATGAAGTTACCTCAATGATTCTTTCCTAGAAGAGTGTCAAGAATGGGGCTCGCTTGCTCTTAAGCAAGGTACAAGGCTTTGTAGGAGAAGCAGGTGAGGATTTAAGGGTTGGGTTAAAGGAGTGTGACTTGTGAAGGAACTTCCCAATGCCTAAAATCCTTGCAAAACTTGGATTGCCGAGTTGTCTTTGACGAGAAATTGGACCAAGTGGACCCATCCTAGGTTAAGAAGAGGGAGTTTAGTAACCCATGATGATCTTAACCTAAACAAGGAAGGGAAATGATGAAAGAAAGAATTTACACTTAAAGTTGCCAAAATGATCCTATGAGGTACTAGCCCAGGGAAACCCATGGCAAAGTTTGGTCTCAGGGGTAGGGCTTGGGATATCTCACAATCTCACCATCGGAATTTCTTTTGAATTTGGAGGAGACCTTGAGGACACACCAACGCAGTAGAGGCCATGATTTTAAACTTTTTCTATGGGTAGTTTGTCTAGAAAATGATGCCCTAGGTGGCCCAACGTGGCTAGACCTAGAGGGAAGGAGGATTAGGTGAAGAAAAATGGTTTTCGGGTGATCACCTTATGGTGGACCAGTGCCTAATTCCTTTGGGGATAATATTGGAGTCAAGAAGAATAATGAGATTGGATTTCATTTCTAGCTCAAGGAGGCTTTAAGGACAACTTTGTTTGGCATTAGGGAAAAGGAGAGTGACCTTAAAGCATTTACACTTTGTTTGCAAATCAAGATGGCTTATCAAGATGAATTTGATCTCTAGGAAAATTTGTTCAACAAACATGGCCCATATGTAGAGATATGTTATATAGAAACATAATTCCACAATTAAGCAGTAAATGCATGCAACAATTAGCCCTAAACTAGCCAATATCCCATTATCAATGTATGTGACAAAGTAAAAGGAAATAGCATTAAGTTCTTACTTACATGTAAGAGAATATATACAACCACCAATACATTTGCCAATCAAGAGGCTCCAAGATAAGAAAATATAATCCAAACATCAAAATTCATCCATGCTCCCACTTTGTCTACCAAGAAGGAATAGCGAAAATCTCAAGTGAGAATGATCCAATCCAAGTGATGATACAAAATGAATTCATGTTACTCCTATTTATACACTTCTTAGAAGTTAGAATTACCTACTTGGGCCTACATTAGCCCCTAAAATAAAATAATGTTCAAAATCACTAACTTTTGGTGACAAGCCCACCAAACTAGCTCATAAATAAAATAAGAAGCCTCTTAAGAGGTCAAATGACAAACAATATAGGTTGTTGAGCCTTCCAAGAGGCTCGATGAGGTCCACAAGTGCCATAATGATGAATATGACTCTCAAAAGTGATGGAAAAGGGGGGGGGGGGCTTGTTCTCCAAACAATAAACCTGTGTTGCTTCGAGTGAGTGTGAGGGCACACAAATAACCTCATGGGTCTCCAAGTAAGTTGAAGATGCCTGTAGACCATCTGCAAGGGCTCAGATAATGGAGTAAATGATGCCACATCAATGTACAAGTCCTGGGTCACCTGCCAAGTGTATGGCGCAATTGTGGGGCCGACTGGGAATTGTGTACCAGGTGCATCTTCCTTGTCGAATAGGAGCAATCTCTGAACATCTCTGGGGATCCATGGAGTGCTGTCTACTGGTATGGAGGCCCATAACTCTCTACACACACCCTACATGTGCCAATGTAGCCGTCTGGAGAGTTAGAACCCCGTATAGGGAGACCATACTCAGAATGGACACCAACTGCAATCCTACATAATGCGTCCCGTAGCCTTCCAACACAACAAGTCATTAAAGTAATCGGGTCAAAGAGCTTACAAACCATGGACAACAAGTGGACACTTCATAATGGCATGCCCATCCAGAGTCGGCTTTGGCATGTGGTAACGTCTCCAAGCTCCAAAGGGGTTAACCAAGTACCTTATTAGGTGGTTTCAACCTTTAGAGGGGATAATATGTCCAAGGTATACCTTTCAAATGGTGGTGGCATGTGATAAAGAGGTGGATGGAATAGGGAACGAAAGGGGCAATCCTAGGCCACATATCGGGGTACAAGGGTTGCTATAAGAAGCGAAGCCCACACCTGGGTATATAATGTATAGGAGGGAGAAATCGTGGTACATGAGGTGGCTCAGCCTTGATTTTTCCACCCTTCTTTATATGCCTTTTGCTTTTTATGATTTTTCTTTGATTAATTGCTCAAGGGTCAAAGGATAAGAGCATGATGTGTAAGATATAGCAGTGGATACCCCCTTTTAGGTAGGGCAGTTCATTTCCCACTAGGGGTTGGGAAAATCATGGGTTCTTGGATGATAAAGGAGACTCATCTAGGTTCCTATGGAACCATGGTGATGGCCATGGGTATGAGGTAGAGCTCATGCGTTGGATTTTCCCCACGTGCTAAATATGTTTGTCTCGACCATCTTTTGCATCTTATGGTACATTTTCCTGTTGAATGTGGCCATTTATGGTTTTACTTCTTCTTTACAACTACTTCAACCTTCGGGGCATCGTTCCAAGCTTGACCCAAGGTGGGGGCAAGGGAAAGGGGAGGCTAACCCTGTGTGCACCTAGTGAAGAAATGTGGACCCAGGGGAAAGGTGATGAATGGGGTTAATAAATGGAAGGGAAGTGATATATGTGGATGAGGGAGCGAGACCACGCAACCAAAATCAAGGTTTCCCAGGTAGTACCACCCTAAAACCAATTTGATCAATAAAAGAGATCACACGGGACTAAGATCCAAGGGTAACATCCCAAAGAGGTCTAGGGGACAAAAGCACAAATTAAGGCCACTCTTTCCATCGAATCCCCCCATTAATCCATGGCTAGAAGTGTCCATGATAAGCAAATTCAATACTCAATGACCAAATGACAAGACATACCTTCAGGCTCAGGAGGCCCTCCTTCAAACATACGATCATGAAAGATGGGTGAGGGAACGCATGGATGGCTCAGGCGGCAGAGAAATGGCACAATGAACTAGTTGGTGGCTGCAAGGGTTTGCTTGCTACTTATCGAGGACCATCTTGTAGAAATTTTTTCTCCTAGGGATATCAGCCACAAAGTGGTGGGTAACAGGGCCGATGTGGTTCCAGATTTCCGGCAATCAACTAAAATTGGCGGAACTACGGATCTGTTTGGGACGCAGTTTCGTGCTTGGATCCTTGGGGGGAGTGTTGAGGAGGTAAATCCCCTCTGCGGACAGAGGCGATCCCTACTAGCCCAGCAGGGGTCTAGCAACAATCAAACAATGTTATGACGCAAGCTCCTAGTTACGAATGGAAAGACTAAGAATAGAGGCCTACCTGGATTCCAACGCTATAATCTGAAGAAAAAGCGTCCTCGTTCTTCAGCCCCGGCAGATCACAATCCCTCCACGATCTCCGCGGATGAACACCTGCACATGGAAGAAACGAACAGATACAAGCATAGAAACCAGCATACGTTACTAAACATCAGTCAAAAAGGATGTTACTCGCATTAACATGATGGAAAACGGAGTGGAACCATAATCATAATCATCTATTAAATAATGAACGAAGAAAGATTACAACCAAGTTCTGACGTCGCGGTCTCCTTCGGACGGGTCTCCGGTCGTCCACATCTCGCAAAGCTCGCCAAGGAAAGGGAAAACCTCTCCGGAGTCTCTCGACAATAGTCTCCTTACTTGAGTCGGCCTTAAGGGAAAAAGATGGCTCTTTACAGCACAAGGGCTCTTGGGAATATGGAGATACAAAGCTTAGGCACTTCAAGACTAGCTTGCCATGGGATTGAGCAGGCTTTTATAGATGGGGAAGGAGGGAGTTGGGATCCCTATTATTATGGGATTGGCCCTATCAACAAGGAAGGTTCCATGGGAGGTGGCAAAACCACTTCCCTCCATAGAACTCCCGCAGCCAAACCTCCCAACTCAAGATAGGCAATGGTTTGTGAGTTTGTTGGAACTCAACTTCCGCCATCTTTATTTAAAAAATAGTCCCTAAATTGGGTGGCGCGACTACTGCTCTATGACAGAGCGCCAGTTGGCGCGACCTCTTTGCAGGATTTTCCCCATTGGCACGAGTACTGAACTGCCTGCCCGCGCCAATGACAAAAGGGATGTTTTTCATGATTTTTGCAAGGAGATGTCTCAAGGGCAAATGAGGCTCATGCTTAGAGGAATGCATTGATGATGTTTTCAAGGCATGACAATGTTCACAGGTCACAAAATGGGTCCTCCATTGTGCGGGACGGGGAATGGTAGAGACGGTGACAAATTACTGTGTAACAGATGCCCCCTAAAGTATGAGGCCCGAGAGAGAGAGGGGTGAAATGCTTTACGAGAACATGTTCAACTGAAGGCCCGCCGTCGGAAAACCTGCGCAGAAAGATACAACTGATATCTCAAGTACATGATGTATATGTGGTATGGACGCAGCCATCCGAAACAGAGTATGCTATAATCCGGATCCAGGGCATGGGCGCAGCCATCCAACTAAGATCAAACAAATAGACTCAGGTATGGTCGCAGCCATCCAATCAGTGAGTCATGTACATAATGATAATCTGATTCGCAGCCTGGATTACACGAGACACAATCCAGGGTCTTGCGCTCCATCTCGACAAACAAAGTACAAGTTCGAGCATCCTGATACGACGGAAATTTCGAAGTCGAACATGCAAGAACATCGTCTGATTACCAGCCAATGATGAAAGCTGTTAACAGACGCGAGAGAAACCACCAATAATGACAATGGTCCTCAAGGTACCACAGGTACAATCTACGGCGTGCGAAAAAATGAGTTGACGTCGAACACCCGCAGAATCACTCGATCAGAGGCCAATGATGTAAACCTCTCGTCGAATGCGACGAACCTGCCATTGAGGCATGCAGGCTCCAAGGTACCATAAGGAGTCTCTAGACCAACTTCCTGGATAATGAGTTGATGTCGACAAGAAGTGACCTTGATCGAAGGTGGGCCATAATGATTCCCACATCATCGACACGAGACAGAGGAACATGATGTTTTTGTTGTGAATCAGGATCGTATGAGAAACAGAGGAAGGTTGATATTTGCAGAGGCCAACTTCTCTTGAACACATGAACGGCACGATAATGGACTTGGCAGTATTTGACATCAACGGATCAGAAGTCATGGTGACGAGGCAGTGAACAGATGAGAGGTCAAAAGAGATTACCCAAACCCATGTAGGCAAAGTGAAGCAACGAGATGAGATGTCCCCAACCCGACACGAATGCAGACAAGTGCCATGTTCAAGAGCGACATACTGCCGACGACAACGACGATGGTTCCATTTTTCCCCCACCATTTCTGGCGAGTACCCCAATTATTTTTAATAACAAGCTTGAAGGGGATAGCATATGCTTTCAATATAAGTCCGCCCTTCGGGCGAATCCATCCTAGTGCATTTAACGAGTCCTAGGAAGGAGGAACTCGGAGAACGTCATTTCGACTAGATCCGATGTCATCAGGGTTTAACGAGTCTGACAAAGGAAGAACTCGGCGTCTTTTCATGTTTAGAGAGTTTGAAAAGACAGCGGAAAAGTAAACTCCACAGGTCCCTTTTCGTAAATAGTTTCTCAGATCCGAAAAGGTAGAAAACAATATCCGAGAAAACCTCCTAGTCGCGATAGGCTAGGGTATTCCTTTTTCGTAATCAATCCATCCCAGCCCGAAAAAGGGTTAAACTTATACTGGGTGGATGTCGATTCGTGTCCATTTTAACGAGATCGAAACGACAAGGGCCTCGACGATCTTTTCATGTTTAGAGAGTCAGAAAAGAGCTGAAAGATGACTCCAGAGTGACTTTTTCGTGTATTTACCGAGTCCGAAAAAGTATAAAATACAACTCGTTTCCATCATTTTAAGTCGCAAAAACCTGCTGCTGCACATACCAAGCAAGCGTAAAACCCATTTTCGACATAACATATGCAAATATTCAATAAAAATAACTTTTAAAACTCACTTAACGTCGAAAAAGTTATAAATATGTCAAATTGGTAAAAATAAAATTACTTTTACTATTTACCTTGGTGGAAAGCAACAGTGGTCCATTTGGAGCAGAAACTTCTGACGGTGATTGCGACAGATCCAGTCAACCATTCAGCTTCTCGTCTGTCACAGGTAAGAGGCGTTCTTTTGCTCTTCATTTTCATTCATTTTTTATTAACTTTCCCTTAGAAATCAGTTCTGTGTGGCCATTTTTAGAATTTTAGGGCTGCGCTCATTGGCGCGGGTATCGGGCACGGACCCGCGCCAATGAGCTCTTTTTTATAAAGGGCCCGCGCCAATGAGCTCTTTTTTATAAAGGGCCCGCGCCACGTGGCGCGACTGTTCGCAAAACAGTCGCGCCAGCGGCCGAACCTTAAATTCCGCCCAAAATTTCGATATTTATACCAAATTGCATGGAATTTGAAGCTCATCAAAGATCTAACTAAGGGTTTTTGACCATGTGAATGCAGATAATCACTCAAAATGGCAATCGAATGGAAAGAACGAGAGCACGGAGAAGAGGATGAACAGGCCATGCAAAGCCAAGCTTGCATGAATGCACTTAGAAACTGTGGATTGAAAAAGTTCTTCCTCACGCCATGTTTACGAGCTCAGCCCGAGCTCCTCCAGTATTTAATCAGTATCTGGGATGAACAGGAACAGGTGTTCAGGTTACGAGACCAGGTGTTAGAACTGGAGGTCACCGATGTTTATTTTATCACTGGATTGTCCCGCAGAGGTCCAATCCCTGTATTGACTGGAAGCAGACCATCTGGGGAAAAGATGGAAGAAGTAATGGCACGGGTGTGCCGAGGGGCACAAACAAGATCAGGAAGCAAGAAGGTGGATATTCACACTATCCCTGATCTAGCACCGAGAGTAGTTCTCCATACCATTACGCGGGCTGCTGGGTCGCAGGCTCCGCATGAGGCCATGAAGACCCAACTCCTGCTGGCCTCAGAATGCATGGGTCCCTTACTGTTCAACTGGGCAGAAGAAGTAACTATCAACAACAAGGAAAAAGGCATGTACCACAAAGTGCAAAAGTCAGGAACCGAAACAGCTTCGGTTATGGTTCCATCTTGGTATCACCATTCCGGAACGTTTACCATCCTTCCAGGCTGGCGCTCAGTGGGGATGTCCGATACCACGAGAGCCAAGAATGGCTCGCCGGGGCATCGATGCCCGTTGGGGACCGGGAGGTGCCAAACAGATGTCCTGGAGGCCAGAGTTTTAGGTGGTTACTAACACCAACCGATCGCTGTGGAAGACCCATTCTCTATTCGGAACCGACTTACCGGGGACCCGCATCTCCCCACTACTAGAAGGAGATGACTGGGACGAGGAGCTGGGTAAATACACATTCGTCTTAACACAATTATATATGCATGCAGATGTAGGACCTGAGAGACCAGCCGGGATGTCTCCAATCTCCCGGAGGACCCAACTCGCCCCTGAGATTCAGGGGGAAGGCACCGGAGGAGATGAACTGATCCAGAACCTCGAGGGGATTGTCCACGGGATCCCAGACTATGCCCGGCTGGCAGACGTACCGATGGCATACCAGCGCCACACGGTGGGAGTTCCGAATCGGATCCACCGAATCCTGAGGCGCCTAGTGCGTGCAGTCATGTGCTATCATGAGCACCATGCGGATTAGTCCTTAGGATTTATACCACACCTATTTTTGAGAGACATAGCGTCTCCGGATGTACTAAGACGATTATGTATATTTTGACTTTCGTGATACACACTGTGCAGACATTTCGACACACACATATATATATACATATGACTATTTTGGATGGATCTTTTACATGTGATGATGTTTTCTATATGTCATGCAACTGTCTAATACAAATGTAATCTAATGTATCAGTTACATAACAAACGACCCAATGCGAAATGTATTCACACAATGTATCTACTCACACATTTCATTTTTATGCAAGCTTAAAAGCACCCGTGAACACACACATATACGCAAACTATGCTTGAAATGAGGAAGACGGGCATGCCCCCCGGCATGGTGTCTCAATTCGAGGTGCATGCCCCCCAAGCTTCAGTCCATTGAAAATGGAGTGAAGGTTCGAAACAAAAAGTCGAATTGGGCATGCTTGTGTTTCATTATTTTAACGAGGTTGACACACACTTAAAAGAACTATCCTCAAACAACTTGTTTCATTGTTTTTAGGAGCTCGACACAAGTGGAGGAACTATGCTCCGAGAACCTGGTCTCATTTTTTAAAGAGCTTGACACAGGGAGGAAACTGTGCTCTAACCGACTTACATCAAAATGAACTAGAAGGCGGTGCTTCCAAGAGTTCCACTCCCGATGGAAGGAAAACATCCTGGAAGTCAGGACCCAATGCCCCCAGTACACTATGCACAACGACATCTTCACTGAGTACGGGCACAGGGTAGGTAGACACATAGTTGACCTGCGGTGGAGCAGATACAACGGGTGAATAAAAACCAGGAGGGGGTGATGGCGGACCAGCTGTCACATTAGGACCAAAGAACGAAAGCTGATCAATGGTCACAATCCTTCCTTCATGCGGAAAACAGACCACACGAAAGAGGGAGGAGACGAGTGCTCCCATGGCATAGGTGTAATCGCGCCCCAGGAGCAAATTGAAATCCAAGGGGCCTGGAACGACCATCACGTCCATATGGACGGTTTTACCTCCCAAAGTAACTTGCAGAATTTTGGAAGGGATCTCTTCAACGAAGTTGACTCTGTCTTTTTCTGTTAAAGAGCAGCTCGTTATCAGGCGCGCGCGCGAACCGAAAGCCATGTAGTTGACATAGAATACGATGATGTATCTTCGTCTATAATGGTGCGTCGGGCAACAACCGTACTCAAGAGTTTGTAATCGTATCCGAGCAACCAAGACTAAGGCAACTCGGTAAATCGGTTCAATCAGCGAAGCATTAAACTACTTCTGAGGCTACCATCGGGGACATCTTCTCGATGTTACGGAGCACTTTTGAGATTGCGCGGACCTCCATTCGAAGTGAGGAATATCCTTCCGTAGTCGACTTGGGAGGTGAAGCGAGTAGTTTTTTGGGCACAGAGACAGGAGAAGAGAATCTTCAAACCAAGAATTCAAGAAATCAAGGACATGGGGGTGAGATCCACTCGGCGTAAAGACCTGGTGCACCGTGGACAGGGCCAGTTCAACCGATCCGACGACCAATGGTTGGTTAGGGACGGATTCGTGAATTTGAATTTCTGGGGGAGTGGGATCGACCAAGGATGACTCTTGACCAATCGTAAGATCAGCTGGCGGAGGACTCACAGAAAGCCGATTATAACCAGGTGGAAGGCGTGGTGTAGAACCGGTCGGGTTGTCCAAAACTCGCTTGGCTTCATCCATATAAGGACAAAGGTGAATGGCATGGTGCCCTTCACACAACTTAGGACGGTGATCTTACCCCCGTTTCTAGGAGCCTTACGTACTCGGGCCAGACGGCTCCCCAACTTGGCTCATGTTTCAAAGGCACGATGCGATGGCCACGCACCATGCTTCGAGCACCTTGGGAATGCCAGGGCAGTCTCGAAGAAGATGGTCTCCCGTGCACAACATGCAGGGGAACTTGACTTTCCGAGGAGGGTTGGAAGGGTTATCAAGAGGAGACGTTTCAGGAGCAGTAGCTGCACTTTTAACCTCTCGCTTATTAGACTTCTTCTTCTTTGTCTTCTTCTTCTTCGTCTTAGCCACCTGGTTACTCGAATCCAGAATTTCACCAGGCGAAGAAGAGGAGGAGGACTCAGAAACAGGCGAAGAAGGGGAGAGGTTCACCTTAGAATCAACATGATGTTGTTCGGGTGGAGGAACTGATTGACCAGTAACTGAGACATTTGGAATGACAGAGGTTGAGAACAACTAGACAGGCAACCCAACAGTTATCCCAGGAAGGGACAACGTCGCCATATAAGGAGCGCCAACATTTCCAAAAGGAGGAAAGTGACCAGGATTCCTTCGAGGATTCCTTGGTTGGTGAACTCTGAAAGTTGCCATCAAAACTCGTAACCACACAGTCAAAATGAGTTACGACACACGATCAAACGGTCAACAAGCAATATCTAAGCAGGCGTGTAATTGTGGGCGATTAATTTTACCACATTGGAAAGTAAGAAATTCTATCGTTTCATATTTTAAGAGTCGAGAAACAATAGAAAGATGACTCTATCTCTTTCAGATTTGATACAAGCGTGAAAGGACAAGCGCTCGGCGGTCTTTTCAAGTTTAGGGAGTCAGAAAAGACCAAATGACTGCTCAGGTAATACTAGGCACAAAGGGTGTACCAAATATCCGTGAACTGCAATATACACCTTGGTTTCAATAATGAAACAAAAATCGACCAAGGACTTTCCGTACGTGCAGGTAGTCTCCCCGAATGCTGTGTTTGGTGTATCACGGGTATAGGGCGGCAGACTCGGCTTCCTGTGGATAAAGGATTGAAAACCTAGAGGGGTCTCCCTTTATATACGCGATGGTACGGGGAGCGCAAGTCCGTACTAGCGCTGTCTAAAGCCAACAGGCGAACGACAGCTGCTAGGTTTAACGGCGCCGAAACACGTCTCTAGCCTAGACCTTCTAAATATGTTTCGTTAAGTTCCAATGCTGCCTTAGGTTAATTGAAATAAATTTTACAGTTGATCTTCAATTAAGTTTCAATTTTCAGGCCCTATCGTATGTGGTGTCTTGAAAGACTCCTAAATGCAAAGCTATATGCCACAGTGCAACATTTCGTTCGATGAAAACTAGTTAGAGAAGAGTTGAGAGCTTTCCACAAACGAAATGAACGGAATACAAAAAATGAGATCCCTAATGCAACTAATGCAATTGAAAACTTTTCATTCAAAACACTAATCACTAGCAAGATGGAAAAGATCACAATTTGCACTAATTAACAAAAGCAAAAGAGATTTTTTTTTGATTTTCAATGTTTAAGAGCCAATATGCACTAAACAATCTTGAAAACAAACGGAACAACTTGAGAAATGATTTCCAAGAGAGCGAAACAAACAGATTTCACTCAATAACACAAGCAATCAGATCCCCAAATCGACCAAAGTCTCTCAAAACGAAGAAAAGACTCAAAAACTTCCAATGGGCCGTGTGATCTAGGTCCAAGGCAAGACCAAACGAATTTCGAATGAAGGAATGAACAATCACCCAAAAATCGCAATAAAACAATGAACAACTACTTAGAGGATGCGGAGAATCGATCAGACAGTTGATAGGACAATCAAAACACCAAAACTCCCAAGGAGGGCTCGACACACTAAGCCACTAGATGCCCTAGGGCTTAAAACGTGAAATCGGTAGATAAAAGCAAACAACCAAAGGACAGAGGTGAATTCCCAGCCAAACAGGACTCCAACACACTCAGGCAGTCGGAAAGTCAAGAAGAAAAACACTGATCAAATCCAGAGAGCTCAAAAATGAGGAAACTCAAAAAACTCACAGGGGTGGCGCGACTGTAAGTGTGAAACTGGCGCCAGAAAGCAATTGGCGTGGGCTGGACAAAGGCAACGTGCGCCAATTGGCGCGACTGTCGGGTTAAAAACCGCGCCAGTCGGGTTTCTCAGTCAAAAATTAAAAACAAGCTACTCCAGAAGCAGACCAATGCAAGCTAAGCAAACCAAGAAGCAAAAACAGTGAAAGAACCCACCCAAAAGGTTCATCAAGCAAGGGGAAACATAAAACAATCAAAGCGAGACAACATAAACGAGACAATGAAATCCGGACGCTCCCCAGTGGAGTCGCCAATTTGTTGAGGAGGTAAATCCCCTCTGCGGATAGAGGCGATCCCTACTAGCCCAGCAGGGGTCTAGCAACAATCAAACAATGTTATGACGCAAGCTCCTAGTTACGAATGGAAAGACTAAGAATAGAGGCCTACCTGGATTCCAACGCTATAATCTGAAGAAAAAGCGTCCCCGTTCTTCGGCCCCGGCAGATCACAATCCCTCCACGATCTCCGCGGATGAACACCTGCACATGGAAGAAACGAACAGATACAAGCATAGAAACCAGCATACGTAACTAAACATCAGTCAGAAAGGATGTTACTCGCATTAACATGATGGAAAACGGAGTGGAACCATAATCATAATCATCTATTAAATAATGAACGAAGAAAGATTACAACCAAGTTCTGACGTCGCGGTCTCCTTCGGACGGGTCTCCGGTCGTCCACGTCTCGCAAAGCTCGCCAAGGAAAGGGAAAACCTCTCCAGAGTCTCGTGACAATGGTCTCCTTACTTGAGTCGGCCTTAAGGGAAAGAGAGGATTCTTTACAGCACAAAGGCTCTTGGGAATATGGAGATACAAAGCTTAGGCCCTTCAAGACTAGCTTGCCATGGATTTGAGCAGGCTTTTATAGATGGGGAAGGAGGGAGTTGGGATCCCTATTATTATGGGATTGGCCCTATCAACAAGGAAGGTTCCATGGGAGGTGGCAAAACCACTTCCCTTCCATAGAACTCCCGCAGCCAAACCTCCCAACTCAAGATAGGCAATGGTTCCTGAGTTTGTTGGAACTCAACTTCCGCCATCTTTATTTAAAAAACAGTCCCTAAATTGGGTGGCGCGACTACTGCTCTATGACAGAGCGCCAGGTGGCGCGACCTCTTTGCAGGATTTTCCCCATTGGCGCGAGTTCTGAACTGCCTGCCCGCGCCAATGCTAAAAGGGATGTTTTTCATGATTTTTGCAAGGAGATGTCTCAAGGGCAAATAAAGCTCATGCTTAGAGGAATGCATTGATGATGTTTTCAAGGCATGACAATGTTCACAGGTCATGAAATGGGTCCTCCATTGTGCGGGACGGGGAATGGTAGAGACGGTGACAAATTACTGTGTAACAGGGAGGATCGTGTAACATTGGTCTTTTTGTCTTGGAGGTCTCACTTTGATCTAATTTTATATGAAGAGGATTGTTCGAGTTTTCCCCAATTCTAGGGTTTTGCCCTGGCTTAGAGCTTATATCTTGTGTTGTTTGTGTTCTTGTGATCATGCATTGTAAGTTGGTAATTGCTTGATATAGAATAAATAAGAAAGTAATAAAAGACCAACAAATCTCACAAGTAATTATCAAGTAAGGAGAATCAACATTAATCTACAATTACCTTGATTTTCTAGAATGGTATTAGACATAATGTTGGTGGAAGTTGGCAAAAAGATCATAAGTTGTTGGCATTGTGAAAAGAAAGAAGGTCTACTACAAAAAGGATGTGAAGCTTGATACAAGTCAGAGTGTGGGTTGATTCGAGTTTCCTCTGAAGTCATATAAAGGTCTTTGTTCTTAAGTTCTGGTGGAGGTTTGTTCACATGTGTTGTTGAATAACAATTTATGTTAGCCTAAGTACAATGCCTTTCTGGACAGTTAGTCGTTGTTCAATAGTGCTCTAAGTTCTGAGCAGAAGGAGCCAGATAGTGGGTACTTTTACAAGCCTTAGATCTGTGCAATTTGAGGAGTGAAATTCTATAATTGAGATATGACAATTTGGAACCTTAGATCTGTCAGGCATTGATTGTAGTTGGGTAGATCTGGAGGCCCTAAGAAGCGGTTTTTCAGTGGAGTTGGAAGGATGTTTATTTTACAAACTTAGAAAGGAAAAAATATTTTCTTATGTTTGGCCCTCCTGCTTTGAAATTTTCGGCCCAAGTGCAATTTTGAAATTTTCTTCCCTCCTGCAATCCAGAAACTTCGCATGTGTGGTAGTAGAGAGAGAAAATTTGGCTTTGTTTGTTTGATAAGTGTCTCCTTCTCCTTTGCTAGGGTTTTTCTCCTTCTTAGGGATTGCATTCTCGTTTTTCTCCTTTAACAACTGCAGATCGAATTGGCTTGTCATATGCTCCAAATGGGTTTGAGTTGCTGCCTTTATATAGTGTATTCTGGCTCCCAATTAGGCCGACTTGGTGGAGGAGACATAAATGACTCATTTTACATCAAAATAATTTTGTTTCTTGATAGATAAAGCCAAAGAAGGGTTTATTACATGATGACAAGGACTAAGACTCAAGACATTAATCCTAGAAGCCTACAATGGAGGCTTTGTCCTAAAATATAAGATAATAAAGCGTGAAACCCATACTTAGTAAATATTTTTTCTTTTATAATAGAATTCCTTTTTCTTTCTTTTGACAAGTACATTACATCATGACTAAAATATAATTATGAAGATCGACACTAGATACATTCTTCAACACTCCCTCTTAACTAGGGAGGTATTCATAATTACATATATACATATGTACATGGAAGATCTCAAAATGATGTGCTCTATGAAGAGTCACAACACACGTAGTGCTACAGACTAGATACCTGGCCAAGGTATCTAATTGGGTTGGACTAAAGTGTGTTCCAAACTTTAGCCACTCTAGGTAGCATCAAGAGAGTATGACTTTGTTATGAGATAAAAACTTTATCAACAAACCCTAAGAAGACTAGGGCTTCATGAATAACAAGTTAGAAAATTAGAAAGGCAGAAAGATTTTCTTATATTGATAATTACTTGTGAAATTCTTGTAGTCTTATTAGCTGCACTTTATATTCTTCTTTTATCTTCTTTTAATCTAGGAATCATCAAATCAAAACTTGAAGATCAATGTCACAAGATATAGGCACTCAACCAGGGCTAAAACCCCTCTATAGGGGAAAGGCCAGTTGAAATCTTCCATTAGTAAATCAAGGTGAGATAATCCAAGACCCTTTAGACCTAAACACGTACCTCCTCCAATCACCAAGTCAACCCCTCCTTCTAGTAGATGATTTTTGCCAAAGTTCCCATGTCTCAGCTCTTCAAATGCAACTTCAAACCAGAATTTCGACCCCCAACTTCAAAATTGCGGCCTACCAGCTTCAGAACTTCAGACCTGCAACTAATTCAGAAATTTCAGCCCCCAACTTCAGTTCATAAACCCTAGTAAACTTCTGATGTGTGAGAGAGATGCCCAAAAAACTTCGTTTTTCTTCTTTCTTTGATTAGGTCTTCTTCTCTTCCACTTTGCTCTACTTTTGGTCCTCTATCTCTGTGAAGATCGATATTGTGTGAGTATTTGTCGAAATGAATTGAGCCCCCTCTATTTATACTACTTCCATGAGGTTGAATTGTCTTCAATAGGGTCGACTTCTCTAGGAAAGGGCCGACTTGGTGAGGAGGAAAAAACGACTTCTTTGACTCAAAAATAAATTTCTTTACATGATAAAAAAACCCAAGAAGGGTCTAATAAATGTGACAATAACCCTTTTGACTCTGGACAAAACCTAGAAGCCTTCAGTGGAGGCTATGACCTAAAATTCATTGACCCAAGCCTGAAACCCATGCTTTAATAAGTCAATTTCATTCATAATGAAATTTCTTTTCCTTTCATTTGATAAATTCATTACATTATGACTCGTACATCTATGAAGATCCACACTAGTTACATTTTTCAACACTCCCTCAAAACTAGGGATATATATATATGGAAGATCTCAAATGATATGCTCTATGAAGAGTCACAAAACACACAATGCTATAGATTAGATACTTGACCAGGGTACTCTAATCGGGTGGGACTAAGGTGTACTCAAGCTTTAGCTACTCTAGGTACCATTAGGTAAATTTCTCAACATAGTATCAGAGCAAAGGTGGCTACATCAAGGAAAGACAACTTAAAGAAGGATACTCAAGGGCCGAAGCACAAAGATCATCTAGAAAACATCAAGAGCATCGATCATCAAGAAGGACTAACCCTCTCGTCATCTTGAAGAAAGTAATTAAGGAGAATCAAAGAAGACCTCAAAATCCTTGCTCATTCAAAGAAGGGTTTTTCAATTGAAGCATTCTTGGGAAGCTTACACATTGATCAATCGTCATCACAAAGAAAGGAAGACCTCAAGGAGCCGACATACACTCAATGAAAGAGAGACCCTTGGAAAAGCCACCACATTGTACACTATCATCCAAGGAAGCAAGAAGAGGCATTGTCATCATCATCAAGGATTTAAGGTAATCTCCCTCTCTTTAAGTCAAGGATCATTTTTGAAGGAAGACATCTTCTATTATTAACAACATCAAGAAAAGCATCAAGTTGAAGAATTTGTCATCAAGGAGTATCTTCAGTTGACAGGTAAGTATCTTTATATCTATGTCTGACTCTATCAAAATGACTTCATTTTGCAAGGAAAGCAACAAATTGGTTGGGTCATCAAACTTTCTTGCATGGAAGAAGAGGACAATTTTGATGCTCATAGAAAATGAAGTCATTGGACATGTTAAGGGTTTAATCACTAAGCCTCCAAAGGAAGAAGCTCAAGCTCTAGCTTAGTATATGAAAGCTGAAACAAGGGCTCAAAGGATCCTTATAGAATCCATCAAGGAACCCCTCGTACCTTTTGTTGTAATGTTGGTGTTAAAATTGGCAACTAGGGCCAAATTCCACCTTGGGACAACTCATTTGATGGAGATGATGATTGCATTAAATTCCTCTTTTCGAGACGACCAAAATTGATCTAAAGATAATGTCAGTCGAACAAGCAGAAGTGTGATTTTGAATTTATGCCCACAGATGTGCAAATTGTTCAGGTAAACCTCAGCTAAATGTGGGCTGATGAAGGCCAATGGACGTGTTTGTTCACCCACAACAAACTGTATAAATAGAAGTGACCTCACACCTCATTTGGCATCATCAACACTCTCACATTCTGATCTCTCTTCATTAGATTGGTTCGTACAACTATTGGGCAACCTTTCTCTCTCCCACTTGTGGCAAAGAAGGACGAGTTTTTCTAGGCTAAATTGAAGAATTTTAGACAGTTTGACCAATGTTGACCGAGGTGATTTTTACTAGTTTTGACTGCGATTTTTGGGGCAAAATTCCAATTTCTCTAGGCCGCATTGACTGACACAGAAATTGAGGTTTTCTGGGGTGTTTGACATGCATTGACCATAGGCTTGTTTGACTGCAGAGTTGACCACAAGTTGACCGATTTTGATCGCAACATTTGTGATTGTTTTGGGTTGACTTTGACTGCTGCTGGAGGCTGAGTTTCACTCTCTTTGACCGAGCTTCAAAGGAGGTGTTTCACTACTCTTTTGACCAACATTGACTTTTCGGTTAGGGCTGAAGGTTGACTGCAAATTTTGACGGGGCTAATTTGACTTTCATTTGGGCAAGTCAATTTGATCTTTTTACTCTCTCTTGCTGTTGAACTTTTGAATAATAATAAGAAGAATTGATCAAAGGGTTTTCCCCACATTGGGGTTTTTCCCTGGCATCTGCCAAATCTGGTATTTTCTTGTCTTGGATTGTCTTCTGCGTTTTGTTTTATGGTCTATCTGCATTTACTGTCAATGTGATTAATGGTTAATGTGATTGTTGCTGAAAATTATTGGAAATTGTCATTGGGCTACTAAAGGAACATTGAAGTAAATTGTGCTAAGCATAGAACATACCATTGTTAGCTAAAATTAACAGTTGGAGACTTCAAAAGAAATCTTTGAGAAATTAGTAGAATTATTCTTTGTAAGCATTGATGGAGAAGTCATATCTTTTAGAATCAATCTATATAAGATGAAGGTATCAAAGGAAGAAGGTATAGCCTCACATCTTATGAGGGTGTCAGAATTTCGAGACCAACTGCAAGACTTGGGGAAAATAATGTTTGATAAAGAAATGACCACAATTGTGCTCAGTGCACTACCAGAGGAATGGGGCAAATTCGTGTCATGAATCTATAGAAAGAAGGAAACCACCCCATTCGGTGAACTTTGGTCATTGTGTAAGATTGGAGAAACCTGGTTAAAAGCAAAAAGTGATGTGGGACCATGCGAACATCTTCAAGCATTCGCTGCCATGGCCAAGAGAAAAGGAAAGTTTGGGAAAAAGAAGAAGATTGATATGTCCAAAATCCAATGCTATGGCTCTCAAGAATATGGGTACTACAAGAGAAATTGTCCTAAACTCAAGAAGGATAACATCAAAAGGAAAGGAAGGAATGAAGCTCATGTCATGAAAGAAGTGGAAGAATATGAGAAGAAGAAATTAAAGGAGAAAGTGAAAGATCTATACTATTAGGAGATGGCATCATATTGAAAGCATACAATTGAAGCAAGAGCTCATTATAGAAGCTTGAAAGGATAGCTGAAGTAGAAGTCTACATGAATGTAGCAGTCAACATAGGAAGGAAGTAGCTCTTTGTAGCCTCATTGAAAGCATAAGTAGTATGCAAAAAGAAAGTCATCATCAGACATCATCATCATTAGGAAGGAGCATTTGCAGAATGAGGATAGTTAAGATCCTCCGTTGGAATATTCATTAGAAGTTTGACCTCCTTTGGAAGAGGCAACTTTCAAGTGTCTCGCTGATGATATCACCTTCTGTGGAATCCATTATTTAGAAGGATTATGGTTTGGTGACAAAGGAGTGCAACATGTCAAGATGGTTGAAGTACTTTCAATCAAGGAAAGGAAGTTGCCGAAGGAAATCTAGATGGCCAAAAGGAGAAAAGAGGTATGCAGATATGTGATAGATTAAGTCATGTCATCATATAGTTGTAGATAGCATGTGTAAATGCTCTACCTCATGATCATAATCGAAGAAAAGGGATCGCTTCCTTTGGAAAGATGCATGAAGGCATGGTTCACATATTGACAAGATGAAATCAACATAATATGTCCTCATATGGAATATGAGGTGGTTGACAAAGATGAAGGAACTATGGATGGAAGTTCCCGGGAGTAAAATGTGAACAAAGAAAGAAGAGATTGTTAAAGGTGCAAGTACATTAATGTAAGAAAATATAAAAAATCAACATTCGATGACTAGAAGAATTCGCCGTGACATCTCCATAGAGAAAGTATGAATACCCCGATAAGGTGTGTAAAGGAAGGAGACCTTGACATTGAAAGTCTTGGAGATGTGTTTTTGGAAGATGTTGATGTTGCAAGAAGTAGATGTCATGATGAAAGGCCATCACAAAAGGTAACTTTGATTTGATGTTATTTTTTATTTATTTTTGAACAACATCTGGATGAGTTGATACAGGGCTACCGAAAGAGAGTTGTAGATGTAAACTACAACTAGCACTCATGTGGTTGGATGGAAGATCTTGAAAGAAAACATGACTTGGAAGATGTAGCTGTATGAAGAAAAGTCAGATGTGGACTAGAAGATCACTTTTTGATGAAGAGAAGGATGACATGACTGATATGGTTCATGAAGGAAAGTGATGGTTCGCTGATGCCCTACAATAGATGAAGGCTCCATGATGAAGAAGATGTAGTTCATGACATCGAAAGGAGAAGCCCTAGAAGTAGCTGATAGTACCATGATCTCCACCAAAAAGTTGAAAGTTGCTGTTTTCAAGTCCCTAGTTAAGATGGAGCTTGGCCAAGTCCTTGGATAAGAGGGAGCTTGGGTATATTCCTTTTATGCTCAAGTCTAGGTTAAGCATGTTCTTCAAGCTTGTAGGGATTGTTGAGTAAAGAAGTATATTTTTCATATATTTAAGTCCCATTTGGACTCTTTGTACAAAAGAAAAATATTATTTTTTTGAGTCATGGAAAGTCATGTTGTCGTCCAAGGCCAAATCGGCCTTGTTGGGGCATCTTTCACTCTCCTGGATGACTATAAATAAAGGAGACTTCATCCTCATTCGAACACACATATAAGCAAGTTCGATAAGTGCATAAGACAAGAAGGAAGAGTGTAGGACATAGAAGAAAGAGAAACCCAAGGAAGAACGTTACTCATATTTTCGGACTGTTTTGCTCCCATGTGCGAGTATGCTAGGGTTTTCGCAAGTTGCAGAGCTCGAGATTGTAGGCCCAAATTACAGACTTGAGATAGAAGGCCGAAACTTTGACTTGGAGCAGGTTTTGTGAAGTTTGACTATCTTTGACTTGGTGAACTTCGATTAATCTGAGGAAGGCTTTTTGAGGGTTGACATGGTTCTTGGAGGTCTAACTTTGATCTGATTCTATATGAGGAGGATTGTTCGGGTTTTCATCAGTTGTGGGGTTTTTCCCTGGCTTGGAGCCATATCTTGTGTTCTTGTGATCTTCATGCATTTTAGGTTTTTGTAATTGCTTGATGAAGAATAAATAATAAAGTAATAAAATGCCAGGAAATATCACAAGTAATTATCAAGTAAGGAGAATCAACATTAGTCTACAATTACCTCGATTTTCCAACACTGTTGTGGTGGTATAGGCGACATCTTTATTACTCTAGACAGACCAACATATCCTTCTGCAATGGCCAACGTAAATATTCATTGTAGGAACTCTGTAGAGTGTTGCAGTGTCAAAACAAGTGTAACAACCCTCAAACATATGCTTTTTTCCCTTGCTGAGTATGAACTGTAGTCTGGCCTGCATCGAATTTTTAGAGTTTTGCATACTAGTTTTTAGTTAGCTGTTGATGCCAACATGTGAGTCGAGTGGGGGACAAGCTCTGACACAAGTGGCAATGCTGTCCCCCACTAAAAATCTATAAAAAAGGTACATAAAATCTGTTGTGCATTACTTTTGGAGTGCGTATGACAACGTGGGGGACAAGGTTTGTCTTAAGTGGCAGATATGTTCCCCACTAGCTCTGTACTAAAGCACCACATAAACTTCCTCTTCAAATTGATAACTTGCAACTTCAGTTTGGTAGTGAACTTGGGCCCCTTCATTTAGCTATACGTGGCTCCTTTGGTGGGATTTGGCCCCTTAAACAGTGAGTGGCAAGACCCATTCGACCTGGTCTTATGTCGCTTCCTAATCAACCCTTTAACTGGCTATTGAATCCTTTGGAATGGCACATAATTTTCCTTGTCCTCATTGATTTGGAATATATTTTTTATATATCCACCACTTATTTATATTTATTTATTTATTTTTTGAGCCTTTTTTTCCACTATCATTAAAGAAAGTGGGTTTTCAAGGGGGGATAGTCGACTTTTGACCCCTAAAGTGCACCTTATTAGATTTTTGGGATGAAGAGCATGAATTTTGAGTACTTATATGCCCCCAACATCTTCTTGGACCACTTATTTACGATTTTACTTATAAATTAATTAAAAATCTCGTCCTGCGGGAATTTTTTAAAATTTAGAAAATCCTATAAAAACTTAGTCAAATTCTGTGACACTTTAGATGTGACATAGCATGGTAATATACATCGACTCTAGCCATTAGGACAAACCCAAGGCCCAATTGTCAAGCCACACTCTAGCTTTGGAGGTATGTGAGTGAAAAAACTCAGCTAGTTATTCTTTGCTGAAAAGCGAGAATAATTAGCTAAGTGAAAAAACACATTAGAGTGGACTCACTTGATGATTGAGTTCCAAGTTGCCTAAGCCTGTTACAAAATTCATCATGCTAGTGACATTTAGTACAATTCCTTTGCAGGGGTGCGAAATTTGAGAGAGAGAATGTAGAGAGAGGAGAGAGAAAGGGGCATAGGTGCCCACATCTGGAGAGCAATGATGACCTTTTAGATGCAACATTGCTACTCCATAATTAAGCATTGGGAACTTTGATGATTCTATTAGTTGATGGACACCTCAGGGCACCCCTAGATGCTGAATTTCTGAGCTCGCATTGCTTAGTGTTGGAGATTCTTGATTATTTAGTCAATAGACCCAACATTCCCCCAGGATGGCCTTGACACTATTTGATGGGCATAGATTGATCCAGATTCCTGGTGATGATGGTCATTTCCAGGATGACAAGGGAGGGCTTCTACTACCTCTTGGAGACTCAATGCTTGAGAGAGGTTGTGTCATGTCATCTTTATAGCCCCCTTGAAGATGACGCAAGGCATGCCCAGAGTAGGCTTGTGACACCTAGAGACATTTGAGGCATGACTTGAGGGCTTCCCCTCAATCATTGAGTTGATTATATGATGATTGGAGATGCATCTCGCTCATTCAATGCATTTTTGGAGCTTTATTTTCCCTAAAAGGGCATGACGTCATGCTAAAGAGGAGTTTCGATCCACACCTGTGGGCTTATAGTCGCTTAGGATATTACATTGAGTTATTGGGTTGGCTTGTAACCCTTTTTCTTCATGTACACTCAAAGTTAAACTTGTAATATAGATTTTAGGCTAATTATTGAGAGTGATTTACCTCATATAAATAAAAGGTCACTCCTTTGTATCTTTTCATCATCAATCATGAATTTCGACATCCTTTGGAGAGTCCAACCTAGGATTTTATAAACTCGCTACTTGTGGAGACGTGATGTTTTTGGTGCTATTTCTATCGAGGATTGATTTTTGTCTTAAAGATGTCTTTTTGGGATTGAAAGAAGGTTTTTTCATGGAAGAATTGTAAGTTATTATTGCAGATTTTTTTTGTTTTTCATGTAATTGATGATTGCTAAGGTTTTCTTTGCTCCATGTCTAAGTGCATACTATTTATGGAAAATCTAGGTTGATTATTGAATTTTAAATTTAACCTCCTTGAAATACATAGGTGATCTCTTAGAGAGCTTGCCATATTTGATTTCTCCTTTCACAAAAAGATAGCTAGGGTTTATGCAAGTGAAAACAAGGTTTTTTCCCTTACTCCAAGCATTAATTCATTCTCTCTCAAATTTAGCCCGAAGGACTCCATTACCCAAGTAGGAACAGGCATTGACATCCTTGTAGTTGGTTAAAGATCTCTAAAATATAAATATTTTCCCTTTTCTTATTCCATAACTATTTCAAGGCAAGCGACTAGAGAAATTTCACAAGGCCGAATTCAATTAGGGTATTGTTAGATGAATGTTGGATTTAAATAGGCTTGGATTTTACCTTGCTAAGTAATCTCACTCAAAATCTAGCCTTCTTCATGGTTAAATTTATCTTAGAAGGGTCGACGTCATCTTCTCTAAGTAATATGTGCCCTAGAACAAACCTAACCCTTTCTAGGGCTTCATTGTAGGGCTTAATTTGAGGGTTTGCTTTCTACTTTCTTGATTATATCGTTTATAAATCCTTTCTTCAATGCATGCATGCTTAGAAATTCCTTTTTTTGCTATACATCTTGAAACCCTAGGTCGCATGTGCCTGTTTACTACGCTTGTTGTATGATACAATGTTCCTTTACAGAAAGAATTGTGCATTTGTCCATTAGAGAGCGTCTTCAACTAGCTTGCATTTATATCAACTTGAGCCATCTAACATAGAATGCCCTTTAGGTGATCACGGGTAGCCTTCGTTGTGGTGAACTTCCACTAAAGAGTAGGAGGAAGATCACTAAGCCGACAACAACAATCTCCCCTCATTGTTACAACAAGGTCTGATCTGTGCCTTGTGAGGCCTCTCTTAAGGCCTACTAGACTTTGAGGAAATAGTACTATTTTTGTTATATGCACTAGTTGTATGATTGAATTTGTATCATCATGTAAAGTTGTAAATATTTTAGTTTCTATACTCTAAAGAAATTGATTCTTTTTCTATATTTCATTTTTGTATGTGTAATAATTCACTAATTTGTGTTTTATATATATATATATATATATATATATATATATATATATATATATCACTAGACTCAAAATCGACAATAAATCAACAAGGCAAAAGAGTGAAGGGTTTTAATCGAATCGTGAAAAATAGGGAAACAATCGGTGAATACAATAAATAAAGATATACACATGTATTGAATTAAAAACAAACATTTTTCATTGATATTCAATAAAGCCATGTCCAAACAATGCATAGTATCAATAAATTTCCAAAATATCATGAGGACAAAGTGTATATATTTCGTACTGGAAAACATTAAAAAGCAGGTACAAAGATTGAAACAAGATGAAGAACTTCGAATCTTTTGTCAACCAACAACACATACCTACTAAAATCTTATTTGGGGTTACAAAAGTTTGACTTCTAAATTGGGTTAAGTTGGTATTGGTAGTGCGTTATACCCATTCATAAATCACTTATACACTCAACGACAACAAACGAATTTAAGGAATTGTTTCATTATTATAGGTCCTTGTCAAGTTCCAATATTCTGCAACAATTTGCTTTTATTCAAAACGATATAGAACTTTAACATACTACAACCAATTTTTTTAAATCAATATGATATTTTTAAAGGGAAAGAATGTTGCTCGACCATCGAGGAGCAACCACAAGTAGGTATGTATACAAGCGAAGTCAATAGCCACTAGCATAAGAACCAATGAAAGTAGTTCATGTTTGGTAAGAAAACACGTAGTTCACTTAGGTGACTCTTTGGGTAGGGGAAGGGTTGCATCGCTGGACCTAAGGCATAGAAAAATCAGAAAGCAATGTAGTCTAGTAAGATGAGTGAGCCGACCAATGCTAAAGTCGTTGTCTAATACATGAAGCTGACCAACAAAACCCATCACGACCTTGACAAATTAGAGAAAGGGTAATGGTTATTGAAGACGAAGCGCGCACAGTGATGGAAGAACATGACAATGGTGTTTTTTGATCCATGACGTCTCGAGATAGGTGGGTGATAAGAAGAAATGAAAACGAAGTCTAAGCGTGGTAGGCGACAAGAAGAAGTGAACGCAAAACCAAAAAATAAAACCTCACAGAGTTTTAACCTATGAATCCGAGTGGCTCACTGAGTCATTTGCAAATTGCTGAAATTGTGAGCCAAACTCATGTTGACCACGAGTTAAACTCGGTCATTGCGAGTTTGACTTGCCAAGATTTAGATCGGCTCGTTTGGTTGAAGATTTGAGTAGGAATCGCAAGTGATTGAAGACTCCTATAACACACACACACACACACACATATATATGAACCGTGTCCTCCTTGTCCTATTTTAGGGGTTGTCGTCTCACGTGTTGGACACTTGTATTTCTGTGTTCCGTTTCTCATGTCATTGTGTTTGGTGACATTGTTTAAGGCAATGTGGAAAAAGTTGAAATTGAGGTTAAATAGGAAAGGGTCCATAAATTGAAAAAGTCTTTAGAGTCTGGAGTTTTTTTGAAAATGTCGGTAACATTTAAAAAATACAAAAATATTCATTTGTAATTTTTTTAAAAAAAGTCGTTAAAGAAACTACCTCACTCATGATTTTTTTGGAAAAATTCTCGATTTTATCTCGACTTTTTCGATAAAATCCCGATTTTTTTGTTAAAGAAACTACCTCACTCATGATTTTTTGGAAGAACGCCCGATTTTATCTTGACTTTTTCGATTAAATCCCATTTTTTTCGTTTTCCAAAAAGTCGCCAAGAAATCGGTCAATAAAATCGTCTTGCTTAAAAAATTGGACTTTGCCGATTTTATCGCAACTTTTTCCACTGGTTTAAGGTGATATTGTTGTAGACAGGGTGCTAATTCCCAAATTATTGCAATAATTACTGAAATTATTGTGATAATTTCAAAACCTCAAATTATTGTGATATATACATGTGATTATATCACCATGTTTGATTTGGTGGTGTTCTCACAGTAAGCATAACATTGGCACTTGAAGAGGAATTGAGGGAAGAAACTAAATAAAGTGATATATGATATTGTTAAGGATAGGGCATGTTAAAAAATAGTAATGTTCATCCTCAACCACGTTTATATCACAAATTTTGTAAAATTCATTGATCCTCCCATTGAATAGAAAGAAAAAGGAAAATCAAGGAAATGAGAAAAATAGGTCCAAGTCCCTGACTCTCTGCTTTTGAGTCCTTGATTTGCAACTATCAGGGTTTAGGATTGTATTCGACTTTCATGTTTGCTAAATGGTAATATGCTTGGGTGGTGGTTAATGAATATCTCTCTTAGGGCTTTCTAGTGCCCAAGGCAGACTGTAAGATTATCTGTAAAGTTCCAAAGGTACTAGATACATGTTCATACTAATATGTAATGACAAAGAAAGATTTGGAATGATTACCTCTTTGTGGATAGTAGATCCTATGGAGAGCGCTAAGCGACGGGGTAGAAGTTCTTTCTCACCGGCTCCAATTCCAGATCTTGCAACCAAGCAAAGCACCCGTGTAATTCTCACAATAGTATAGCTTTCTAACAATTAAACTAGTATATAATCGACATTTAAACTATGCAGATCTAAGCCATTCATATCATGCTACATAGACAAATGAACAACAAATGTGACACTGAAGCATTGAATGGACAAAACAGATACAATTCTATTAATTTATGAAATGGAGGATTACAATTGTCAGTTGTACCAAGCCCTCCTTAGTATTCCAATTCCTCTCTCTCTTTCTCTATCTCCAAGTATGATGATGCTTTGGGCTGAGAGTCCTCAATGAACCTTGCCAATCTTCAAGCCTCACACTTCAACAATGAAATTCTGCTCCACATATAATCAAACCTTCGACCTTAGAACAAGAGCCTAAACCTCCAATTTATAGGAAATGGAGAGGACAAACCTTGCCAACTCTTTCAACCAGTTCAAATCGGGAAAGAGCTAGATGTGTCCTAGCTTTTCTTTGCTTTTGCCTTCCATAGGAGTTCAGTTGTGTTTGGTAATGTCTAATAAAAGGCTTTTGCCATAAGTTTCTATTTTTGAACTGTCTCTTTCTGAGGAAAAGCTAGAAATGCCAGTCATTTTCTACGAGATATTTCCCTTTTCACATTCAAACACTGATAACGCTGCCCCTTAGGCAAGACAAAGCGTTACCCTAGGCACTAATGCTCCCTTTGCATGGCTAGGGTGCATTATAACTCTGCTTAGCTGCTTTTGGGGGTGCGTTACCTTGGCAATATGGGCCTTTGTCTGGGTCATTTTCTTCCTTCCATGTTACCTTCTCTTCTGAGCTGTTGAGGAGGTCATTTGTCCTGTAACAGATGCCCCCTAAAGCGTGATGTCAGAGGCGAAGACGACTGCCAAAATACTTTATAATAGGTGTAGTAGAATGAGAGGAGTTGGAGGACTGAGGGAAACTTGAAACAACAACATATGTAAGAAATATAGTATCTGTCTTGAGTCGGGCATTCCTATGCTCTGTAGCTATATCAAAATGATTTCTCTAAAACAGAGATATGACCAGTGTGTCCACTGATAAGCACAATGTGGAAGCTTCTGTCATGACAGGATCAATCTGATAAGCTGTCTCCGAAAACAATATCGCAGCTTGGGAGAGGAAACACAACTGAAATGGTGTAAGACTCAACCCAAGGTCTTGGTCGTCGCTTCACTAAACTGCATATCTCCGCACATGTGAATGAAGGAGTTGTAGTCGAACATGCGAGAAATTGTCTTATTACCAGTCAATAACAAAAACTGTTAATAAACGCGAGGGTGGCCATCGATAAGGATGATGGTCTCCAAGATGCATAATACAATCTAGCAAGTGTGAATAAAAGGAGTTGACGTCGAACACTCGTAGAATCATCCAATCAGGAGCCAATAATGAGAACCCCCAATTAAACGCAAGGTGACCTGCCACTGATGTCTGCAAGCACCCGGGTACTGATGTGTTTCTGGATCAACTTCCTAGATAAGATGTTGAAGTCGATAATAAGAGATCTGTCGAAAGGTAGGCACTGAGGCGTCCTACATCAGTCGACACGAAACGGGAAAAGATGATTTTGTTTTGGAGATAGTCAAGAGAAAATAAGTAACTGACGACAAATAATTTCTGGTATATGATGGCTTGGTTGATACAGGAAGCAGTAGATAGTGAGATCTTCTTGAACAATAGAAGGCACAGTAATAGGGTACTGGGCAACTTAGGCTTAATGAACACGAAAGAGTGTCAGGATTCACAAATATAGGGGCATTGGCACACGAAGGCTAAACTCATAGATGGTAGGGTTCGGCTAATTGCGAGTGAATTTTCTGGGAAGTGCCATGTTCAAGATTTTGTGCTGCCAAATCGACCTTCAGAGTATAACAGAATAAGTATCCACTTTGTCCAATTTTTTTCCCGTCTGATTAAGTTTAACGAGTCTAGACAGGTAAACTCGGTGATCTTTTCATATTTAGAGAGTCTGAAAAAACATCGTAAAAGACAACTCTAGGGGCACGACGAAGTTTGAATAGTGAGCTCGACACAGTTCATTTTTCGTAAGTTCGTCCATTGAATCCGGATAAAGTGATAAACCTATGTTCAATGGACATCTGCCTCGTTTTGTTATGAGTACGAGGAGACAGAGTAAACTCAATATTCTTAGTGAAATTTTAACGAGTCCAACGAAGAAAAACTCGATGCTCTCCGTGAAATTTTAATGAATCCAATGGAGAAAAACTCTGTTACTTTTTTGGTTTTTTAACGAGCTAGAAAAAGATGGAAAAGAATGGCTCATATTTCTTCGTCGTAGTAGTTTAACGAGCTCGACGAAGGGAACTCGGGGTTTTTCAATTTTACAAGCTAGAAAAAGTGCCTAAAAAGAAAGCTCGGTGCTTCTTCGTGTAAGTTTAACGAGCCTGAGGAAGAGAACTCGAGGTTTTTTGACTTAACGAGGGAGGAAAATACCATAAAAAGAATGCTCGTTGCTTCTTCTTGTAAGTTTAACAAGCTCGAAGAAGAGAACTCGAGGTTTTTCGGTTTAACGGGCGAGAAAAATACCATAAAAAGAATGCTCGAAATTTCTTGATCTCTTTCTCGTCAATAGAAGGATCTATGTCGGGAATTTTCTCGTAAGACCAAGTGAAAACAGCGCAAAACTCCTTAAAAAGGGAAGTGAAGCGTGCAATTTCCTCGGGATTGCAATCAACTCCAATCTGTATATTTTCCACGATACCCGTTTTGACCGTGATATCTATGAGCATAGTCTTGGAAAGATTACCCATTTTCCTTTCCGTATCGATAGTTTGAACAGTCGTGTAAGTGGAGGGAATGATCTCAGGTGTGTCAAAAGATGGGTTTTGAGTAATGGTCTCGTCCGAATCAAACATCGAAGCGCGATGGTGAAACTCTCCCCAAGGTCGTTCCTCTAGAGACATGATCTCTCGAATGGCTTTGTCTGTAGGAAGGACTTCATCGAGGAGATCCATAGAAGGAACTGTGGTGGGTGAGAGGGTGGTACCATTGGTCGAAACCAAAGCAGTGGAGGGTTCAGATGCTAATTGGATGGCTTGATAAGCCAACTCAACCGATGATAGCACCATCTGATCTCCGTAGGAATCAATTTCTTAAGGCACCGGTAGGATCCATGGATCGATAGAGCCATCCGAAATGGTGGATATCATTGCAATTGTGTGTGGAACCTCAGGCGGCGGGAGAGGAAAACAACCCATCAGGGAAGATGCCTTCAGAAGACCAGTACCAACGCTGACGTATGAGTCAGGAACGCCTCCTACTAGGGGTACAATGCTACTTGGTTACGTGGAATAATCGGGGGTGCAAAAGGTTAACTGATCGACTGTAACTATCCTCCCATCCAATGGAAAAAGGATGAGTCGGAAAATCGAAGAGACAATGGCAGCCATTGCGTAAGACCAACTGCGACCCAGCAACAGATTATAGTCAAGATGACGATCTATGACTTCTATGTCCACCGTTATCGTTTTCCCACTAAGTGAAATGGGAAAGCTAGCAAGGTAGCCTTTTGAGAGGAAAGTGTGGCCATCGAAAGCTTTAAGGGAATTCGACAGCGAAGACAAAGTGGGAGAACCCAAAGCGAGCCATAACGCAGGTCGAAGCACCTTTGTCTATGACAGTGCGATGGATTGGTCTACCTTTCGACACAACTTGTACCTGGAAAGCAAGCTGGTGTGAAAGGCGAGATTTGGATTTCTCCATGTTGAAGATGGCTAGCGTAGAATCCTAGGGGTCGATTCCACCAATGGCTGAAAGCAGAGCTTTTCGTTGCATTGGGCAGTTTTACAATACTTCGAGTGCATACATGGCTGACGGTGCTTGCACCAAATCTTCTACAATGTTGTAGTTTTGGGCAGCACGTGCAGAGGTGTTATGAGTCGTGCGTCGAATTGTTCCTTTGGGGGGACGAATCGCAGGGTCAGCAATAGGCCTTTAGATATGAAAATCGTTGGGTGGTGGTGGATTCGAACTTGTACCAGGTTCTCGAGCTTCAATGACTAGATTTACATAGAGTTTAGCTCGGGTTTGGAGTTCAACACTTTCTACGCCATAACTGGCGGATGATCCTTCACCGGAAGGATGAGTACCACCGTTGCCCCTTCAGGGGGTTTGTGGTGGGTTTGCAACCATGTGTTGCTATTGCTGTTGTGGATTAGGGAAGGGATTGTGAAGGACGACATGTGTCCTTCCAGAGTCCTTGTTTGTGATAAAATCTGTGCATTCCTACAGCCGAGGACATTTGTATGTTAAGTGGTCCTCTGCACAAATTCTGCAAGGGAATCTCATTGGTTTCTCCTTTCCTTTGTCGTTCTTAGCAGTGTTTTTCTGATTGGGATTATTCTGAGTATTTGATTGCTCTTCAGAAGGAGAGGTCTTTTTCTTGTTCTTCTTGTTCTTGCCGCTAGGTTTTTGTGTAGACTGCACAAAGTTTACCTCAGCGGTAGGAAGAGTAGTCGATTGGTTAGGGGTGGTGGCAGCTGAAGATAGCTGGGAAGTTTGCCCACTAAGCTGTTTTATTGCTATGCCGGAGTTGGCACCAATGAGGCCGTCTGCGTGCGCTCCTGGTAATTGAGTAGCGGGAGGATTCAGGTTGCCAGGGGCATGGGGGAGTAAGTCATAGAACGTGCCAGATTGCGAATAGATGAGATCTAAATGTTGTGCACGACGGATGGATTAGTCTTTCGTGACTGCACCAGACAAGCAAACGTCTTTAGCTAGGGGTGTTAAGAGTGACTTACAAAACCAGTTGGATAAGAGATGATCTGGGGTTGGCGCTTTGACTAGCCTTCGCCTCCGTCTCCATTCATGAATGTGATCAGAGATGTGGGTGGCAGTGTCTTGGCGTAGCGAGGTTAAGAGTTCCGTTCCGGTTTCATATCGAATAGGTAATTGGAAGTTCTTAAGAAATTCCGTAGCTAAGGCGCCAGAATTATTGATGACTCCACGTGGTAATTCAATGTACCATTTGGCAGCATTGCCTGTGAGAGTGAAGGGGAAAATTCTGAGCCGGATACTATCATCCACCATGGAGTTAGAAACATACCATAGATGAAAGGTGGTGATGTGCGTAGCTGGATCGTCCCCTTGTTTCCCTTCGAATTTAGGGATGTCAGACGAAATCTTGTGCTGTACTAGAGGCCAGAGTGGGTTGTGGTTGATGGGATTGTTGGTCAATTTGTAGAGGTTGGGGATGTCCAGAGCTACCAAAAATGGCAATTGCGTGTTTTCCCCCGGATCTAGCCAAGGAAGTATTAGCTGACCATTCAAATCGTAGGGTCTACCCATTAATGTGTTACCAATGGGATAAGTAGGACTTTGTTGATAAAAGTTCCTAGTGAGTGGGGGTGATGGGGTGTATGGTTGCTGTCCATAGGGTATGTTGTACTGGGGGGGAAATTGTTGGTTGCCCCCAGTGTAATAGTTGCCTCCTTGCCCAAATTGACTTTGGGGTTGGTTCACCAATATCGATGCAATAGAGTTAGCTAGTGGCATACTGCTATTCGCATAGTTAACCATCGACATAGACCCTACACCGGAAGTTTGACCACTCAAAGGAAAAACGTTAACAATTGGCTGTCCTGTTTGTCCTAGTGACTGTAGGGGTACCAAAGTGCCCCCTGGCATATATGTATTGGTGGCACTGCCCCCTGGCATAATAGCCAAGGGGTTTGAACTCAGCAAAGGGTTCCAACCGAAAGGGTTGCTAAAAGGAACCGAAGTAGCCCCGCTAGCAGGAGCAGAAACCGTGGCTCTCGGCGCAGTCACAATAGGAGCAGATCCCGAAGGGTTCGGAGGTCCGCTAACAGTTGTGGTGACCGGATTGTTGGGACCGGGTATAGCCTGGCTACTCGGGTTGCCAATCATTGGCGTAGAATTGACAACTGGCGAGGAAGATGGTGGTGCACCAGAGTTGGTTACGAATGACATCGACCTCATGGGCGTCAATTGTGAAATGGATGTAGGTGCAGTCGAAGACATAACCTGGCTTGGTGTAACCTGAACTAACAATGGCCCTGACAGGTCAGTGAGAGGAGAATTGTAAGGAGGTACGACTCCTTCTGTGAAAGGATCCTCTGGAAACTCCGTATGATATGGAGCTATATGGAAGTCAGGGGTTGTCACTTGAGACTGCTCTTCTGGAGAAGGCAATGGCTCACCGAGACTCGACTCTTCCTCCTGTGTCAACGGAGGAAGACCTTGTTGCCGTCTAGAAAGACGACAAGGGTCGAAGGACGCCACGGTGACCTGTTTAATTTTATCAAATTTTTATTATTGTGATGTATTATAAAGTCTCAGTGATAGTAACCACACACCTAAAAAAGAAAAAATAAAAAATAAGGGCTTCTAAAAACAATCAAACAAGTAGTCAGAGCAGGTATGACCCCGTTTGAGTAATATCGTTTGCTGGAGATGAAACTTAGTATTACAATAGCATACAGAGAGAGTTGGCCAAATAAACAGTTACGGTTACTCTAGAGCTTCGCCCGAACCTCAGATGATAGGTGTGTTATCACCCTAGTAATTCTCAGGTTGTGGGATGGGGATTTTTGTAGTTAAGAAAACCAGGGGTAACCAGGAATTGCTTTGGGAATTCAGGATCTAGCCTTCCTGAGCTCTGGAGAGGGATCTCTCCTAAAGATTTAGCTTTGTTTTGGTAAAGGGTTTTAGGCTAGTTATGAGTGAGCAATAGGACTGATTTTAGAAGTGTGGTAGGAATAAAATTTCATGGTAAACCAGAGGGATCTACCAGAACATTGGGCAATGGAGTCAACTCTCTAGGCAAGCAGGGCTAGGAAATAAGACTTAAAGATGCAAATGTACTAAGGGCGGGATAGATGACCTTCTAAGGCTTTGAATAGGTTTTGAGGATGGAATGGGTGAATTCTGATCAAAAGAGCACTTAAGAATCCTTAAGTTACAGATAAGAGGATTGAAGAAGAGGATCAAACTGGGACCTAGAGCAATTAAGAATTCTATGGTCCGGTTATCAAGTAGAAAACATCAAAATGCCAACTAGTTTAAAACAGAGAGCTTATTATCACTAATTCTGTTTAATTACTCCTTAGTTGATCATTACAGAATAGAAACACGTCAAATGAAATGTATGTAAACTTTAAAGAATAACACTGAAAACAGGAAAAAATACAAGACTTATATTGTCACCACAAGAATCCTTAATTATGATGTCTCTAATCTTGTTTCCAGACTGCTGCTTCGGTAATTGACTCACACCAACTTGAATATGTCCAGCAAAATGACTATAATTGTCTTGAGAAATTTTATTCCACACTGAATACTTCGAATTATGAAGTATTTATACACAAAAATTGTTTACAAAATATCTCAGAAATTGAGATAATGTTTTAAAGAAAAATAGGAAAAAGAGCATAAGAAGAGGGACAACAGCAAAACAGTTTGCAAGCTGTCCTCTTTTACAAGGAAAAATAGAACTGTTTTATCTTATCTAAACTGATTTTTGATGTGCTGGCAATAAGT
The DNA here is from genome assembly GCA_034641835.2 of Pinus albicaulis. NCBI lineage: Eukaryota > Viridiplantae > Streptophyta > Pinopsida > Pinales > Pinaceae > Pinus > Pinus albicaulis. Next base: position 597,943,753 of record CM076576.1, read on the forward strand.
ATTCGCTGGCAATAGGTACATCTTCTCGTGGATGTTAGCTTGTGGAATACTCTTCCTTTTCATCTTCTGCTCTGATACTCTTTTTCTCTGCTTTTTCATTGTTTCACTGCTGTAATTGAAAAATGACCAGCAGTAACAATTAGATTTTACTGATACACTTTGACCTTGATACACTTTGACACTGATTTTTTCACCATAAGGTAAAAATAAAATATGAGTTTCCAAGTAATTTTCTTGTCCTTTATCTGTCAAATTTCACTGCAGATCTGTGGATTCTTGCCACTGTTCAGTGGTGGGGATCTTCATATTCTTCAATTTCCTGTAACTTTCATCAACTTCTGTATATTTGGCAAAGTTAGGCTTTACAGTGAACATATGCTTGATTTCATTTTCCAAAAAGAATAGATTTTCAAAATATTGAAGAAGTACTTTGCCACTTGGTGATCCTTGTGGCAATGGTTGTTTAGCTTGCTCCTTAGCATGAGTTCTGATTTTCTGATCATAATCTTTCTGTGGCATCAATTTGTCATTTAATGCATGAATGTCTGGCAAACCTGCTTCTGATAATACTTTGTATTTGGCCCAAAATCTTGAGATGGCCAAGTTCATATCTTTACATCTGTCTTCCAAATTATTCATCATATTTCTTTTATTCAGAACTTTTTTAATTTGAAGAATGGCCTCTGTTCTATTAGCAATTTTCAACTCTTCTAACTCTTTCCTGTTTTTACTGTTAAAAAATGTTATGAGTTGAACTGCTTGAGCTGGGTTATTTTCAATCTCTTTCTTGGTTTTATCAATTTCTGCATTTGCAGCCTGTAGTAACTCTTTCTGCGCATAAATTATTTGAATTGAAGGCCATTGAGAGTGAATGCCTTCCATGAATTTTGTCCATAAATGATTTTTTATATATGCAACCTGATCTGTAAGATTCACTTGTGCTTGAAGAATTCTCACTTGTTCTTGCAATCTATCAGCCCTCTGCTCATGCCCTTTGGAAGTAATCAAGGCATCTCTTTTGGAAGTTTCTAGAGTCTTAATAGTGCCTTTCAAACTAGGTATTTCTTTCTCTTTAATTGACATGTTTTCCATGGCTCTGATTATGGTAGCTTTGTCTTGTATTGTGTTTACCTGTGAGGTTGAGAAAGAAGAGGCAGAGATTTCATGAGAAGTTATTGGCACTGCAGTTGCCAGTACTCCTTGTGGTGCCAAGTGTTCTGCCAAAGTAGATGGAACAACTGTGCTTACAGTTGGGATTACTGTAGGAATGACAACCTGTTGAGCTTTCTTCAAGTTTTCATTTTCTTGCATGAAAGTTTCTATTTGGCTTTCCATTTCTTTTATCTGACCTATCATTTTAAGAACAAGTTGTTTCAATTCATCATTCTCTGTTTTCTGCTGAAGAATTTTTTTTGCCTGAGAATTTTCACTTTGAGGCAATTTTAGCTGTTTTCTGAGGGCAACGATATCTTCATTTTTCTGTTTGATTAAAGCCTTTGCAACTTCAATGTTAGCTGGATCTGCTCCTGCTTCAATCACCAAGTCTTCTAATGCTTTAATCTTCAAATTGTTGGTATATAGTGAGGCTTTATCCAATTTCATTTGAGTTTGAAGATTTATCAATGTTTTCTCAAGCTTGATAGAATTCATAGTTTTATTGACTATCTTAGAATATAGCATCTCTGTGTTGCTCCTATGAAATTCTATTTGGTCCAATTCATGGACAACACCTGCATCAACTTCAAGATCTGTTTTTGAATAATCTGCAATAGATTTTGGATTAGTCACTGTAGGCTTGAGAAATGACATCACCAATTTATTAGAAGAATAATCAAAAGCCGAAAGGAGTCTATCCTTATTCCCTGGCTTTTCTTTGAGAAACTTTGGAATATGCTTCATTTTTTATTTCTTCATTCTTTTCTTTGATTCGCCTGAACCTGATTTGAATGTCTGATTCTGTATTGTCAGGTTCTTTAGAGGAAGAAGGCATATCAACTTTGGATTGTTTATCCACCATGATTGTATCTTTCTGCTGGGCTCCAATTTGAACATTTTGAAGCTCTTTGAGAGTTTCAGTTACTATCCTTGTAGCTTCATCATCAGTTTCATGACTATTATTATCTTCAATATTGATGGCTTTGTCCCTTTCTTCATTGGTCAATTTTCTTTTCTTATTATAGAGAATTTTGAATCTTTTGTCTTGAATAGTTTCAGCAGTGAAACTATCTTCTTTTTTGCTTCTTTTATGAAGAATGTCAGATTCTTTATTTACTGTCAATACTTGTGTTTGATCAACTTGCTTATCTTTTCCACTGTTTCCCTGCATTTCCTGTGAATCATCATCAAAAAGAGTGTTTGTTTCCCATTCAAGTTTATTGGCATACTTTTCAGTTTGGGGTTTGGGATCATGCAAGAAGACAGACAACTTGCATTTCACTCTCATTGCGCTTAGAATACCTTGAGGATCATAATTCCACATAAAACTATATTGGAATTTATACTCTTTCAACTTGACATTAATTTCATTGGCTGCTTCTCTGTTATTCACAATAAATGGCCCAATTTGATTTTTCAGTTTGAACTGAGTCTTTTTCCTAGAAGCTATGAAATTAATTTCATCTGCATTCAATAGTTGCCTCAAATATTTCAAAGCAAATATTATTGTTGTAACAAATCTTGGTAGTTTATATGGGGCCAGGAGTGCACCATATACTCTGATCTCTATGTAACTTTTGTATAAATACCAGTCCCCTGTTTTATAGCTCTCAGAGAACTGTAGAATTCTCTTTGTCTCTTCATTGATTCTAGGGCTCTGTTCTTTATTCAATAGATTCATAGCAGGCACTAAAAATAAGTCATTGAAATCTGCAAAGCTATATTCCTTGTTCCATTTTCTCAGAATTGATGACCAAAACACAACTGAAAGAACATTTCCTTCCGGAAGTACCTTCTGAAATTCAATGGGAAATTTATCTGCTTGATAATACAAAAAGAGGTGAAGTAGATATGAGGTATATCTAAAGACTCCTCCTTCAGACAATCTGGATAACTGATAATGCATGTTTTCTGCAATGAATTTAGCAAAATTGTACACAATGGATGGTGACTGGCCAGGGTTCAGAGTTGACAAAAAACCTAAGATAGCCACATCAGTGAATTCATCACTGGTGTATCCTAGTATGAATGATAGCATTGAGACAATTTGTTTGGTTTCATCTGGAAAATCAAAGGTATCAAATGGAGGATTAAGCTTGGGGATATCAACTTGCTTGGGACAAAAAGTCTGGAAGGCTTTGAATTTAGAAGCAAAATCAAGCTCTAGGTAATTCTGAGTTAACTCCTCTATGGACAATGAGGCAGCATTGGGATCAAGGTTGAGTTGTAGCATAGAGTTTATAGATTATTCATTGATGTAAAATAAGACCTCTGTGTCTTTATTCATAATGCACCTTTGGTCTGGAAGATAATAGGATTGACACAATCTGACAAAATCAGGGGATGAATGAGTTTGAGGAACAATGTATTTTGGCAAATTGGAATCCCAGATTAGTATATCTTTGTCATATTTTTCTACTGATTTACCAAAACACCAGTTATATACATCAAGCAAATTGAACTCTACTGAAGGGTCCATTATTCTGTAGTCAAGGTCAACCAAAGGCATATTTTCTTGAGAGATAACTGGAGGTTGTACAGGCCTGACAACTTCTGTGGAATCCGCAGTGAGTACAGGGGTCAGTTTGTCAATTTTAGAAGATTCAAGCTCAGGAATTTTAGCAGAGGATTTCTTTTGAGGCTTTGGACCTCCTGATTTTGGGGTTACTTGTTTCTTTGTCATTTTTAATTGAAAAGAGCAAGCTTAGATTGTTTGCTGATTTCGTTTGTTTGAAACAAGGGCTTCTTGGGGATTTTCTCTGGTAAAATAGGGTTCTAAGCAGGGTTTTGGATTGAAAGAGGGTTTTTATGCTCAGAAAGTAGGTTACGATCAATTTCAGCAGTGGAAAAGACCAGGGTATGGATAAAAGTTGCAAAAAACGACAATTAGGGATTCTGGGGAAAATTTGACAGAGTTTCCCCTGTACTATGAATGTTTTTTGCAATTTCTATAAAGACAATTCAAACAATTACAGGCAATAGCTGGAAATTTGGTGCTTTTTCTTTAGAATTTGAAGTTCAGTGGATAAGTTTTGACGAAAAATACCTTAAAACAGGTATAATCGTGGTTGAAGACGTTTTGCAGTTGGGCACAGTCTTCAATTCTGCAAAATTGGTCTTTCAGAGGGTAATGTGGCACTTCGTGGTTGAATTGCAGGGAAACTAGCTCGAAAATGGCACTGGTAGGTTTTAAAATGATGAAAAGGCTCTGCACAGGTTCTCAAGGTGTTATGGCGCACAAATGGTGAAATTTCGATGATAATAGGCTTAGCAGAAGGTTCATTGGTTTAAAGCACCAAAAGGTGAAATGTTCAATGAAAATTATGATTTTAACGTATTAAACCATAGTTAAACTATAGTTAAATTACATTAAACAAAGGTTTAAGCGGGAGTGGTTTTGGAATACCATTGGGTGGTATTCGCGCAGCTCCAAGGCTGTAAGTGGTAAATAGCTTTTCGAACGCGATCCAATAGAACTGTGACATGTCGACGCAGGGTGGTTTGGGAAAACCACCCATATCGCGCGACTTTTCTAAAACATATGTCGATTACTTTACAGGCGCGAAAATGCATTGTCGTTGTCGGATCTGGCTTTGGGAAGTGAACAATCGGGATTAAAAGGGAAGGTGAGGGGAAAGATCAGTTATCGGGTTCACTTTGGGCCGTAGATCTTGGAAATAAAGGAAAATCAGACGGTTGTTATCAAGCGCGATGGGGAGGGATAAAAATACATTGATCTATCGCGTAGATTTCTAACTGTTGGATTAAAAGGGATTTGGGGATCAGAGGGTTGAAAATTAATCCGATGGGGAAAGGGATTTTGATGTGTTTTATTTATAAAACATGACTTTTTCCAATGGGAAAGGTGATTGGAGGGTTTCAAGAGAGTTTTAACTAGAGTAAAGAATTGGGGGGATATATATAAGGATTTAGCTCCGGTTATGGTTTTAACCTCGGTTAAAGGGAATCAGGAGAGAAGCAAAGGGATAGTTTAACCTTAGGTTAGGGAGTCGGGGAAGGGATAATATACAAGGAGAATGGGGTTTATTTCTACTGAAAATAAAATTTTGGGGAATTTTTGTTTAAAGCACATATAACATATGTTTTAAAATATTTTTTCGAATATATTTTTATTATATGGTGAATTAATTTGGGTTGACTTAACTACCATAGGGGGCAGGATATTTATATATAGATAAACTTAGCCAAAGGGGTTATAAGGGGGGTTTTTATTTAAACATGTGGGAATAAGTAACATTGGCTTAAGTTAAAATAAGTGGGTTTTTGGGTTATTTATATAAAAATGAGTTATATATGATAGGAGAAGGTCATTTCTATAAGGAGTTAATATATAAATTAGAGTTAATATGAAAATAGGAGATGGTATACTCAAAGTACATAAACATAACAAGTAAAGTGAATTACAAAAGATAATTTGCATTGATCTTATCACTTAACTTATGATATAATGTTATTTTGAGGGCTTAAGGTTTTCAAATGATGTAGGAAGTTAATCAAATGAAAATTATAATGCCTTTAAGTAAAAATGGTGTTTTACTTAGGATTATTAAAGGGGATGAATGCATGAATGGTAATGTAGTGATTTTAGGGATTAATATAGACATTCACACTTTAAACTAATTAGTGATAGAGCCTTGGGTCCGGTCCCAACAAAAGTCAAGGAAATGCCTTGAGCCTTTCTGATTGATAGTTTAGAATGTTTCATGACTATGGGAAAGGGAAGTTAGTTACTTTGCAGCCCATGATGAATGATATTTACATTGAGATATTTTCACCTACTTCTACCTATCCAGCTTACCATGCTAACATTTTTCTTCCTTTGTAATAAGGTGCATTTAGGCTAGCAACCTTCATAGCATTATTCTTTCTGAAAGCAAGTAAAACTATTTAATTCTACACTTATTTCATCCTTGAATCTAGATTAAATTGTTGGATTCACTTTATTTCTCTACCTAACCACTGAATTGTCATGATTAAACTGTATGACAACTCATTATTTTCCATTTATAACAAGTGAAATTGAAACAATGACAAGTTAAGATTAAACTGTTTAATTCATCATGGACTATGGCATTTATTGACACTCTGCCATAGTCAAAAAATAAAAAGTAGTGGCATTTATGCTTGCACACTTTCATGTTTTATTCATTTTTCTTTTCTGGTCTTTTATTTTTTCTAAGTCCTTTGATTATTCTTTTAGGACTTTTTACCCTCTTTTTGATTTTTCAATTTTTTTAATTTTTTACAAAATATGTGAATACAACTTGCGGAAGGCAAAGTATGTACAAATTTACAAGATTATCAATAGTCAAGTCAAAATTATGACCCCTATATTATAGGTTGCTAGCAAGGTGTAAGCACTCTTGTGAAGACGAGTACCCTCCCAAAGACCAAAGACAGAGTACGTCCGTCTGTTTTATGTACCAGGGCAGCCTGCCCCAGTCACCTTGTGTAAGTCCCTAAAATGTCTAGCAACTAAAGATACCTCAAATCACAAACACTGTCAGGGCAGTCGCGGTCATAGATAGCACGTTTATGGGCAGAACACCTAGATCCCCGATCTAGTTTCAACATCCCTCGAAGGGAACCCCAATATATAGCATGCCCACTGAATGCACTCGAAGGTGGGCTACCCTCTTATGCACCCTGGTGTTGTCTCGCGCTTAACTCCGATGGTAGTGGAGTGGTTCCGATAGTATGAGTGAAATAGGATTTCACTTTTTAATGACTCTAGTTTCAAGTTTTGAGATCTTGTGTGATTTTCTCACTTCTCCTACTCCAAGATCCTAGCCTAAACTACTGTTGGTGTGAGCTCAGAAAAAATTTATATGATTAATTTTATTATCGCTTGATTCTTAGTGTACTTGATTATTAGTCTTGCGGAGGGGGAGTGGACGTATGAAATGTGATGAGTCTCTGACTCAAAAACCATGCAGAAACATGCTCTAAATATTCAATTCAATGAAGAGTTTATTCTACAGGGAGAGATCTTTCAAACATCCGTGCACCAAACATTCAAATAACACAGTTCAACCTTAAAAGGTTCAGACATCTATCTATCCTCTCTAACAGCCTTTTAACCAAAAATTTCAGAATGAATTCAGCTATGTTCAGAAAACTTAAAAAAAAAAATAAAAAATAAAAAAATAAAAAAATAAAAAAATAAATAAATCTTCTTCAAAAAGTAGATGCTACTAACACTAACTCTTTAAACAAGAACTAAAAAATGCTAGCTAGTAAACAAGCACAGGGATCCAACAAAAGAAGCTAAAAATTCCTAAAGAATAGGGATTGCATTCATCAGGAATTGCGCAAGCAAGGCAGGTTGTTTAGAGGCTGAGAATTGGCTAAGTGTTTATCAGTTTTGTCCAGGGCTATGTGAGACAATTAGCTGATTTCTGGAGACTCTTGTGAGAAGAGTGCGTTGTGATTGTTTCATGTTTCCATGCTGAATATACAATAGAAGATAGAGGGGTTTTGAGCAGCAAGCTTTTCCCGGGAAATTATCTATGTTGTGGTTTGATTTGATTCTTCTTTGCTTCATGTGATTGGCGATTGTGTTTAATTTCCGCAATTGATTTGTAGAAGCGATTCAGTGTCTAGCTTTAGTACATTTTTAGATCGGATTGAATCCATGATATACATATTGTTTGTATAATTTCTACACTTCTTAGGCCTGGTGTGCATAATAGTCATCTCCTTTGGGATTGTCCTTGGTCTTTGATGATTTGTACCTTGTCATCTCCTAAGGCAACTGTTCTCACTGTGACTTCCATTATCATCCAGAGAGGCATGCTGGTACTTTTTATATGTCATATGCCTTGTGGCACCTGCATCTATATACAATGCCTTTTTAAAGTTCAGGTATATCTGGTTATGAGTAAATTAATAAAAAGAGTATGCAATCTCCCTTTTCTTTCTCACCGGAGTATGCAAAAATGGTGTTGCTTTACCTGCATCCACACCTGTCTCTGCAGCCCAACCTATGAACCTTGAATACTTAGGGCATGTTTGATATGAGTAGGAGTGACATGTATCTTTTTCACATTTGCTTTTTCTGTCTGTATCACTTGTCTCTTAGGGGCATGGTTGGGGTTGGTATGCTGAGTTGAGTGCACTTGTCTTGTATGGGCATCTAGATTGACACTCTATAGCAGTTATACCTGGAAATCTTTTTTGGTCAGGGAGGAATGCAAATGGATTTCTGGGGACTAGAAACTGACATGAAAACTTCTTGGAGATTTCTAGAAACTGCTGATCTGTTTCTTGGCATTTTCCTAAAACTCAACCAGAAGCTTCTTAAAGTTTCCTACTCCACATGCTGTTTTGTTTTTTTGTTTTTTTTTCTTGTTTTCATTTTTTTGTTAAGCTAAAATAAAAATAGGGGCTCAATCATCTCATTGATGGCCTTTTTGGGTCCTCAGCGTTCTCTTCTCCAGAAACTCATTTTCTTCTGTTTCCTGTTTTGTGTTTCCAGAACTTCTATTGTCCCACCTTCCTCCTCAAACTTAATATACATGGGACACTGGCTTCATGACAACCTCCTCTATTAGAAAGGAAAATTGCTGTAACCTGGCACATGTAGTTTAAGACATTTTTCTCTTGTTACAGCTGCATTTGCCCCTGCACTTATTTGCACGATGCAGCACTGATGGATTCCCTTCACTTGATTCTCCACCAATGCTCTTGGGTTGCCTTTGGAAAGAACAGCACTAAAAATCACAGATGGGATATACTGATTGCTATATACAAGCTACCTGGATCTTTCCTGTCCTTGTCCCTTTCTGCTAGCTAATGTTTGACCATTTCCTTCAGTCATACATCCAAATTTTGGATGGTTGTGTTGACCTGCCTTGCTAAATGGAGATGCATCTATCGTATGTATTTGTATATGTTTTAAATTCTAGGGCAATTTCGGGTGGATAGGCCAAATTTGAGTTGAGAGAAATCATTTGATAGATTTGGTTTTTGATATGCAAACTATGCTCATTTGAACCGTAGACAAAGGACCATTTCAGGTTCCAATGCCCAGTCTTATATATGATTAGAGGGAGATACAACTGGTTATTTTTTGGATGCGCACTATTTGCATGTGACATCAAATATTCGAACCGGTGATGCTTTACATTTGTTATTAGGGAGGTCATTATTTTTACTGGTACAGACTTTCAGGTCAATGGGATTGACTAATGACCTACGTTGCACGGGTTCCCGCACCCAGGGGTAGGGTACCCGAACCCATACCGGGTTCCCGTCCCCAAGTACCGGGTGTTTGATGGGTTCTTCTCAGAAGCACCCTAAAGAACCCGGTTCTTCATGGAAGAACCCGAGACTTCTCACACAAAATCAGGGTTCTTTTGCTGATTTGGGGACGGAGAACCCAAAAAACGAGTTCTTTTCGGGTTCTTCGGCGGCAATTTTGGTTAAATTTTTATTTTATTTTATTAAATTCGACTATTACTAATCACTATTAAAATTAAAATTAAATATGACTCGACTATTCTTATTGCGATTTTTTTGTGTGTTAAAACTTAAAAAGTTAAAACTTATCCACGTGGACTCCGCAACCCACAACAATCATTACCTCACCTCACCGCATAAAAACTCACCCTCAGCACAACAAGCAGCAACCTCACCCAAACAAGCAGCAACCTCACCCACTTATTAAGTGAGCAACTTGAATTCATTAATAGAGATGAAGGAGGAACTTGACAAATTCATGAAATCAGAGAAGGGAATGAAAGAATACAAAATCTCGAGGAAACTGGAAGATTGCCCACATTTCTAGTAAGTGTAGTTGCAAAGTTACAGGTGCAACTAAAAGTGGGTTCAACATGGAAAATTTTAGTTGAACAGAGGGTGTTTACTAACAACCAATACCCCATATGCTTAGGTATTCCCGAAAGAAAAGAAGGCACAATAGTAATGCACCCAAATACCATGGCTGTTGATTCAAGATTAGACTACTGGATACATGAACAGGGAACAAGGCAAAAGGGGTGTGTTTTAATTCATCTTCCTTCTATATCTAAAGTGTTATAAGTGAAAATAATTGCTGACACTGTAGTCTTTAAAATTGATGAAATTGTAGATGCTCATGTTCAGTTGATTCTAACTGCATGGGAAAGCCCTGCAAAGGAAGTTTTCAAAATGTTGTCATTTGTTACTTGCTTCACTTGGATGGCATTACCATGATGTAAGTATCATCTTCTGATGGGTATGTTGTGACAAAGACATTCTTACTATGATTGTAGTGTTTTCAGCAGTAATTTTCTATATCATTAGGGCATACATTGCTGTTAGTAGTGACAATGGGAACTCATATAATCATTGCACTCTTCAATCTATCTTAATCTATTAAGAAATTTTGAAATTTTGAAATTTCAATGTATTATCAATTTTAATTTATCTGAAGAGTCAAGACTGATATGATATATCATTATGTGAATGTTGAATGTTCAATGATGTGCATGTTTAAATCTTTGAAGTTTAAACTTTAATTTTTAAATAAAAAATATTTTATTTTTCTTGTTTTATACAAATTCACACACATATATATATACCCCCGACGAACCCACGCACCCTGTTTCAAAAAGTGCCGTCGCCATCCCCACACCCGCACCCGCACCCACGTTTCCTGGCAACATAGCTAATGACACTTTCCTATCCTATGCATGACAGCCTGGGTGGAAAGCACTGTGTTGATCTGAATGAAATATAACAGACCAGTTAGTGCACTACCTATTGGTGTACCCTGCACACAACAAAGCTGGTAGGAGTGTGTGACATTGGTAGGAAGTCTCAATTCTGAGGGTACAGAGCACCTGAAATTGGGACAAGCATATTAAACGATCCTTCCCTTTAATTTGGTTATGGGTGTAAAGGGAGACACTGTTATAGTCTTATTCTTACTTCTGAATTATTCAAACAAACTTTGGAGAGTCTAATCAGAAAACCTGTGAGCTTGAGGACACATGGATTTATGCCTATGTATATGTGTATATTTGTGCTTGCTATTTTACGTGTACATTTATTTTCAGGTAATTATGTATCTGTATATCTTTGTGTTTGGTTTTGTACTTTCATTTTTTTAGATGGGGCAAAATGTGCTGTCCCCTTAGTTGGCTGGTTGAATGATATGACCATTAGCCACTTTTTGCTACCCATCAACATTAATATAATATTTGATTCTTTATTGGTAATGTATAAGTTGAGTTGCTTTTGAAGCTCATAAATGTTAAGTTGATCTGTCTCGCTGATAAACATTTACTATTTCGCACAGGTGAAAACTGAAAGCGGATCAACGATAAAGCCTGGCAGTGGTGGTTTATACAAGAAGTGGAAGGAGCGTTCACACATGCATATATCTGTTCATGGGCAAGGGGATGATAATCATGCCAAAGACAGCGAAGGTGCAGCAGGTAGTATATAGTGCAATGTTTTTCTTTCCTTAACAATCTATGTTTTAGATTTCTCTAGTTTAGCTTTTTACAGAATTGCAATCCCATGGACGAAAATAAACAGTTTTCTCTGTGCATGATATTAGTTTACATTCCTAGTACAAGAGTTTTAACTTTCAAGAAGACAGTTTTATTCCTCTCTCTTTCTCTCTCTCTATATATAGCTAGCTAGTAAATGACAGCATTCGTTTCTCCACAGCTAGAACATACCTTGGTATTCCAAAAGACAACAAGACACATAGCATTTGTGTAAGGATGTCAACCCTGGAGTCTACCTAGTTGCTCTCCATGTATTTTTTTATGGTATGAACCATGTCTGTGTTGTGCATGCTCAAACATTCTCTATCTGTATCTCCATCCTTAAGTTAATTAGTTTTAGTTCTTTTTTTTTGTTTAATTTTTATTTTGTCAATAATGGGTAATTTCAAGTCCAGGTTCTCAGAAACATTAAACTAACAGAGCTATTGCCAAAAGTTCTGAAGTAGCAAGAATATTACTTCACATATTTTCCTGAAATAAGCAAAAGCATGCAATATCTTCTACAGTAACATTAAATTTAGAAGGCTGGCTCATGGAGAGCTCCTTCTTGCACCTGGGATTCATCAGCTTGATTGTTCTTGTTGCCTTCTGTTCTTGGATGAGCTGCAAGGTCCAATGCTTCTGTATTTCTCTTTTCCGCAGCTCAAAACCCCAACAGAGTCCCCTCATGTGTCGAGTGAGATGCAGTATGCCGAGCTCGCTCCATCGTACATTTAGCATATTTTCAATACCATCAATCTTAGCATTCAACAGCATCTTTTCTTGTAGTGCCAGTACTTCCAAACATTGTGTGAACTCTTGCATTTCTTTCTTTGTCGCCCAGACGGTTTGAATTTGTACTATATTTTTAATCTCATGTCTCTTTTTCTCCCGAGCTTCAACTAAGAGGTTCTCTTCCTACATCTGGTGCCATTGACTCGTCTGTAAGGTTGCCTTAGTCAGCTCATGTTTATTTTCAGCCATCCCTTTTTCATAGACTTGCAGTTGCCACTGGATATCCACTAACTTGCACATCACACTTCAACAATTGTGGCATTGAACCATGCTACAATCCAGAAAAAGGTCCAAATGCCACTGACATCTCCACAAGAACAATGATCCTACTCACCATGTTGAGATGTTCTCTTTCTTAGTCTCAAGTTGGAGCAGAAGTGCCAGAAATGGAGATATAATTGGAGCAGAATTGCCCCAGAGGGAGATAAAAGATACCACAAGAGACAACTGAATCCCACACAATGCCAACTCCAACTAGCACATGTCCATATATTTTGTTCTGCTGTCAGGTTGATGCACAGTGTTGGGGACATGGAAGGGGGTCTTAATTCTATGTCCTGTCTACCTTGCATGCTTCTTCTGTAAATTTATGTAGATGTTCTATGCTTGATGCAACTTTACTTTCTCTTCAATACTAGACAGCAATCACATAAGCCATAAAGCAAAATGCTGATAGAACATACCAGTAGATCGACAGAAGATAAGCCAGAACAGATAATTGTGATGGTGCATTACGGCGGTCAACAGGATACTTCAACTAGCAAAGTCTCGATATGGTCGGCTAACCAGCAATGTCACACAACCCTCATAACAGCCAAACGGTCAACTCAAAGTCAACCCCAGAAAAGTCAACATTGCCCAGAAAAGTCAATGCAGAGCAGCATCAAGTCAAAGTCAATGCAGCACAGTCTACGGTCAACCTTTGACCTCGGTTCTTGTGCCAAAATGTACGGACTGCAGAAATCGAAGTCTATGCCAAAATTCAGCTTCGTTTGACTATGTGTTGACCAAAGTCAACGCTGGTCAAACCTGCGGTGGAAACCCTAGCTGCAGCAGAAATGTCTTTGTCCTTCTCCCACGTGTGAACCGCAGGTTGCCTCCAAGTAGCTCGAACCAATCGGAAGTGGAGTATGTAAATTTTTGTAGATGTTCTATGCTTGAAGCAACTTTACTTTTCTTACAGCAATCACACAAATAGTTAAGTAAAATGCTGATAGAACATATAAGTGGATCTTATAGAAGACAAACCAGAAACAGAAAAATGTGATGGTGCGTTATGGCGGTCAACAGGATGCTTCAACCAGCAAAGTTTCCTTGGTCAGCCAACCCAGAATGTGTCACAACAGTCCTCCAATCAGCAACCGAGTCAACCCAAGTCAACTCCAAAAAAGTCAACGCTGTCCAGAAAATTCAACGCAGGGCAGCAAGCTAAAAGTCAACGCAGCAGCAGTTTGGTCAACCCTTTGACCTCGATTTCTGTGCCAAACAGTACGGCCTTCCAAAATCGAACTTCCCAACAAATTTCAGCCCATTCGAACCATGCGTTGACCAAAGTCAACGCTGGTCAAACTTCCAGCAAAACCCTAGCCGCAGCAATTCGTCCTTCAGCTCAGCCGTACAGAAATTCGTCCTTCTTCTTCACACGTGTGGGCTGGAAATGTCCTCCAAGGAGCTCATACTCAATCAGATGAGAGAAGAAGATGTGTGTTGAGTTGTGGTGAAATGCTCTCCAACTTTCCCTGTATTTATATCCATCATTGGGGTGTGTGACACATCTGTTGGGGGTGTGAAACCTTAAGGCCGACCTGCACATATAATTTATTATGAATAATAAATTCAAAATAAATGTTCTGCTCATCGGATTAAGACATATTATATATGGATTTTACACTTCTCCGAAAGAGGAATCCAACAAAAATATTAGCCTCTTAATCTGAGCATCATAACATGGAGTTTGGACCTAGTTGTCCAAATTTAACACTCCCTCTCAACTAGGGAGAACTCCATCCATCAGTGCAATCAAACATCGTGCATCATCCCGTCGTAACTTGCTTTGTTGGCCTCTTTATTTCAGAACAAAAGTGGGTCAGTCACAAAGACATCATTCCCCGACTGACATAATCAGTCCAGAGGTTCGAAACCTCTATCAAACTCATAAAGAGTATCCAACCAACCCAAAGTTGGTTCATTTGACCCGAAGTCAGGCAGAGGTCCCAGACCTCACTAAACTTGATCCCAGATCAAGTGGTTGGACCGTGCCATCCTAGATAGAGAGTACGACAATCTCTGATGCGTCCATCAGTCTTTTCTAATAGTCTCTAGCTTTTCCCACCTCATTGGCCAAATGAGAGGTACTTCCCATGAGCCCTGAACTCAATGGGTAGGATGCATACGGGGCACAGATAAATGAGAGGCGAACAAGCTCAATAATCACAAGGGTGGGGCAGAAGCATTATGAGTGCTTATAGCTCCGAGAAGCTATCCCCAAAGCCCCCCAGAGCTCCCAGAGCTCATCGTCCAACAGGACCCACATCATAGGGTCTTTCCACGACACTAAGACTCTCACGGAAGGTTAGGAACTTGACCTTCCCCAGGGGCTTAGTGAGAATATCCGCGACCTGCTCATCAGTTCCTATATGATCGAGCCTTACGGCGCCTCGCTGTACCATATCCCGGATAAAGTGGTACCGATATCAATATGCTTGGATCGGTCATGGTACACAGGATTCTCAGTCATACGAATCCCACTCTGGTTATCACAGAGTATCACAGTGGTATCTAGCACATGTCCAAACAGCTCACTAAAGAGCTTACGCAACCAAACTGCTTCACAACAGGCCATACTTGCAGCAATGTATTCGGCCTCCGCGTTGCTCAAAGCCACCGACTTCTGCTTCCCCGCTCATCCATGAGATCGAAGCAGAATCCTAAGATTGGAAGATCCCGATGTGCTCTTACGATCCACTACACTGGCCAAACTCCAATTCCGCAAAGGGCATCAGTATATCCACCTAGTGTCACACTCCCGGCAGTGTCACACTCCCTACAGTTGTATCTCACCATGGTTTATCGTGCCCCGAAGATATCTCGCAAGAGCCTGCACCAACCCAGCGGAAATGATGAGGCTCAACCACATGTGTTGACTCCAAAGTGTTCACTGCAAAACATATATCCTGGGCCGGTGTTCACTAGCAACATCAGAAAGCTCCAAGAGCTTGGATTTGCATATGAGGATTGGCCAAGATAGCTCAAGAATAGCTTCGCCACTCAACTTTTAAAGTTGAGTTCCATTGGTGTTGACACGGACTTGCAGTCCACCATACCAAATCTTTCCAGAAGTTTCACAATGTATTTTCCTTGAGAAAGGAAAATCTCTTCAGGTCTCTGCCAGACCTCCAGGCCTAGGAAGTAGTGCATCAGTCCTAGGTCCTTCATCTCGAACTCAGCAGCGAGCTCCCTCTTACATTGATGAATGAGAGGGTCAGCACCTGTCAGGAAGAGGTCATCCACATACAGCACTAGAATGAGAGGCTTCCCCTGCACAACCTTAAAGTAAAGGTTCGGATCAGCATTACTTCGAGTGAAGCCCAGCTTCATCAAGTAACTATCCATCCTCTCGTACCAAGCTCTGGGTGCTTGCTTTAACCCGTAGAGGGCTTTCTTCAACCTGCAGACATGAGTGTCTCGATCCTGAACTTCAAATCCCAGAGGTTGTTCTACATACACCTCTTCTTTTATTGCACCATGCAGAAAAGCGGTCTTGACATCCATTTGATGAAGACTCCATCCTTGCGTAGCAGCAAGGGCTATGATTGATCGAATGGTGGTATATCGTGCCATAGGTGCAAATATGTCATCATAGTCTATTCCTTCCTTTTGAGAGAAGCCACGGGCAACAAATCTTGCCTTGAACTTTTCAGCACTTCCATCAGATCCATGTTTGATCTTGTAGAGCCATTTTGCGGTGACAACTGATTTGTCCTTCGGCCTTGGGACCACATCCTAGACATCATTCTTCATTATGGACTCATATTCTTCGTGCATAGCATCCTTCCAGACTTGATGCTTTACGGCTTCCTCAAAAGATCCAGGTTCAGATTGTACAATAGTACTCATGGCAGCTAGATACCCTTGGTATCTACACGGCTTCTTGCTTTCTCAGAATGTCCCCCTTGGGGCAGCATGACCCTCAGCATCTTCGAGGGTGTCCCCGAGCCATGATGGTCTCTTTCCCAGTGAAGGAGATGGATCAATAGGGTCCATTGGTCCTTCAATATCAGGCATTGTCTCATCCTGCGGTTCTTCTTGATTTCCAGGCCTTTCTTCATGATTTTCTTCAGATCTTGGAAGATCTACTACTTTCTTCAGGGAAGCATTTTCGTCAAAAGTGACATCATGGCTTATCTCTACTTCCCTTTGACCAGGTACATAGACTCTATAGGCCTTAGAAGTCTCACTGTAGCCCACAAACATTCCTTTCTTCCTAGAAGCATCCAGCTTACTTCTCTTTTCTTTCGGCACATGAAAATAAACAGGACATCCAAAAATTCTAAAATGTGAGATATCAGGTTTCTTACCAGTGAAAACCTCTTCGGGAGTTTTGGAGTCCAGAGCGGAATGAGGGCATCGTTTTTGAATGTACACAGAAGTATTTGCAGCTTCTCCCCACAGAAACTTCGGTAGACAGAGAAATATGTGTGATGATGAGATGAGATGAGTGAAATGTCCCTCAACATTGATCTTATTTATATCCATCACTTGAGGGTGTCTGTGACACATTTATTTGGGGTACAAAACCTTAAAGCCAACCTGCACATATTTGAATATATTAGAAAATAAATTCAAAATAAATGATTTGCTCATCAGATCAAGATGATCTTTAGATCGATCTTGCACCTCTCCGAAAGAGGAACCCAATGAAAATATTGGTATCTTCATCTGAGCATCACAACATGGAGTTTGGACCTAGTTGTCCAATTTTAACACTCCCTCTCAACTAGTGAGAACTCCATCCACTTGTGCAACTCAACATCGTGCATCATCCCGCCGTAACTTGCTTTGCTGGCTCTTTATTTCATAACAGAAGTTGGTCAATCACAAAGACATCATTCCCGGTTGATAGATTCAGCCCAGAGGTCCGAAACCTCTATAGGACTCACAAAGAGTCTCATACCAACCCGAAGTTGATTTATCTGACCCGCAGTTAGTAGGAGGTCCGAAACCTCACTAGAATTGATCCCAGATCAAGTGGTTGGACCGTGCCATCCTAGATAAAGAGTACGACAATCTCTGATGTGTCCATCAGTGTTTGCTACTAGTCTCTAGCTTTTCCCACCTCACTGGCCAAATGAGAGGTACTTCCCATGAGCATTGAACTCAATGGGTAGGATGCATACGGGGCACAGATAATGAGAGGCGAACCAACTCAATCATCACAACGGTGGGGCCCAAGCACACCAGCAAGGTTCGGTAAGCATAGCCTTGTGGTTGCTTATAGCTTCGAGAAGCTATCCCCAAAGCTCCAAGAGCTCATTGTCCAATAGGACCCTCATCATAGATAGGGTCGTTCCACGATACCAAGACTCTCACGGAAGGTTAGTAACTTGACCTTCCCCAGGGGTTTTGTGAGAATATACACGACCTGCTCATCAGTGCCTATATGATCGATCCTTACGGTGCCTTGCTGTACCATATCTCGGATAAAGTGGTACTTGATATCAATATGCTTGGATCGATCGTGGAGCACGGGATTCTCGGACAACCGAATCCCACTCTGGTTATCACAGAGTATCATGGTGGTATCTAGCACATGCCCGAACAACTCACTGAAGAGCTTTCGCAACCAAACTGCTTCACAATAGGCCATACTCGCTGCAATGTATTCGGCCTCCACGGTGCTCAAAGCCACCGACTTCTGCTTCCTTCTTATCCATGATATCAAAGCAGATCCAAGTGTGAAGCAACATCCCGATGTGCTTTTACGATTCACCACACTGCTAGCCCAGTCGGCATCAGTATATACAAAGAGTGTCACGCTCTCAATAGTGTATCTCAGCCCATTGTCTATCATGCCCCGAAGATATCTCAGAAGATTCTTGGCACCAACCAAGTGAGTGTGATGAGGCTCAACCATCTGTTGACTCAAAGTGTTCACTGCAAAACATATATCTGGACGGGTGTTCACTAAGAACATCAGGGCCCCGACAAGTTGACGATACTCAGACGGATTTGCCAATACGGGCCCAACAGCGCTGCCACTCAACTTCTTAAAGTGGAGCTCCATCGGCGTCGACACAGACTTGCAGTCCAACATACTAAATCTCTCCAGAAGCTTAACAATGTATTTTCCTTGAGAAAGGAAAATCTCGCTAGGTCTTTGCCAGACCTCTAGGCCTAGGAAGTATCTCGAACTCAGCAGCTAGCTCCCTCTTGCACTGATGAATGAGAGGGTCAGCACCTGTCAGGAAGAGGTCGTCCACATACAACACCAGAATGAGAGGCTTCTCTCTATCAACCTTGAATTAAAGGTTTGGATCATGATTACTACGAGTAAAGCTCAGCTTCATCAAGTAGCTATCAATCCTCTCGTACCAAGCTCTGGGTGCTTGTTCAAGCCCATAGAGAACTTTCTTTTACCTACAGACATGGGTGTCCTGATCCTGGACTTCGAACCCCAGAGGTTGCTCTACATACACCTCTTCCATTATCGCACCATGCAGAAATGCGATCTTCACATCCATCTGATGAAGACTCCATCCTTGCGTAGCAGCAAGGGCTATGATAGATCGAATGGTGGTATACCGTGCCACAGGTGCAATTATGTCATCATAGTCTATGCCTTCCTTTTGAGAGAAGCCACGAGCAACAAATCTTGCCTTCAACTTTTCAGTACTTCCATCAAATCCATGCTTGATCTTGTTGAGCCATTTCGAGGTGACAACTGCTTTGCCCTCCGGTCTTGGAACCACATCCTAGACATCATTCTTCGTTATGGACTCATACTCTTCGTGCATAGCATCTTTCCAGACTTGATGCTTTACGGCTTCCTCAAAAGATCCAAGCTAGGATTGTACAATAGTACTCATGGCTGCTAGATACCCTTGGTATCTACTCGGCTTCTTGCTTTCACAGAATGTCCCCCTTGGGGCCATATGTCCCTTAGCATCATCAAGAGTGTCCCTGAGCCATGATGGTCTTCCCTAGTGAAGGAGGTGGATCAATCGGGTCCATCAGTCCTTCAACATTAGGCATCGTCTCATCCTTCGGTTTTTCTTGATTTCCAGGCCTTGCTTCATGATCTTCCTCAGATCTCGGAAGAGTGACTACTTTCTTTAGGGAAGCATCTTCGTCAAAAGTGACATCGTGGCATATCTCCACTCCCCTTTGACCTGGCACATAGACTTTATAGGCCTTCGAAGTTTCGCTGTAGCCCACAAACATTCCTTTCTTCCCAGACGCATCCAACTTGCTCCTCTTCTCTTTCGGCACATGAAAATAAACAGGACATCCAAAAACTCTAAAATGTGAGACGTCAGGTTTCTTACTGGTGAAAACCTCTTCGGGAGTTTTGGAGTTCAGAGTGGAATGCGGGCATCGATTTTGTATGTATACGACAGTGTTCACAGCTTCTCCCCACAGAAACTTCAGTAGACCCTGGTCACATAGCATGGCACGACAACATCCACAATGTTCTTGTTCTTTCGTTCAACAACCCCATTTTTCTCAAGAGTATAGACAGTTGTGTTCTCCCTCTTGATGCTAGCTTCTCTGCAAAAGTTCTTGAACTCGTTCGTCTCATATTCAGTGCCATTAACGGTCCTCAAAATCTTCATCTTCTTCCCTGTCATATTTTCCACCAAGGCTTTGAAGGTACGGAACCACATGAAAGCCTCATCCTTCTTCTTCAAGCAATATATCCAGTTTTTGCGAGAGAAGTCATCTATGAATGTCATATAATAAGAACATCCTCCCAAGTATGTCACGGGCAGCATACCAGACAGATCAGAATGGATCAATTGTAAGACATCAAATGTCTTTGTGATGCTTGAGGGAAAAGGTCCCCTTGTATGCTTTCCTTCGGCACAACCCTGACATAGACCTTCATGATTATTTGAGAACTCGGGCATTGTCGTCACCACCTTCCTTGCTTCGGGAAGGGCCTTGTCAATGAATGCCACATTGAAACCTTTGTCTTTCATGGCTGATATAGACACAAGGTTCTTCTTCAAATTTGGTACATAGAGTACATCCTACAAGCGGAGGACTTGACCTTGAGACAAGTGGAGGGTCACAGTCCCTGTCCCTTTCACGGGATATGTGGCCTTATCTCCAAGGATAATTTCAAGATTGGTATCCTTCTCAACTATATCAAAGAGTGCTTCTTTGAACCCAGTGATGTGCCTTGAGGCACCACTATCTATCAACCAGACATCCATAGTGTCGGGTGGAGATGTAGCAGAGAGGGCAAATACAAGAATGTATTCATTTCTTTTATCAACAACATTTGATTCCTCATACCTGGAGTTCCTCGACCTTTTGAAAGGTTGACCATTTTCGCCAGAGGGAGCCTTCCTCTTTCCCTTGAACTTATTGTTCCTTTGATTGCCATTCCTTCGGTTGTTGTTGTTGTCATCACCATCGGGAGAATCCTTCTTGAAAGGGCATTCTCTAGCATAGTGACCTGGCCTATGACAAGTGTAACACTTGGCCTTCTTTCCTTGGGCCCCTGCTCTTCCTTTGTTCTTTGGACCACCAAAGTTCTTCTTTCTAGAATGAGTAGTGTAGGCAACATTTCCTTCATTTTCATACTCCTTCATTCTTGTCTCTTCTTGAATGCATCTTGATAGTACTTTGTCAAAGTTAGGTATCACATTATTATTGAGAATGGTAGTGTTGAACACATGCCATTCGGATGAGAGCCCTCCAAGTGCGGTGAGTACCATCTCTCGATCAGTTATTGTCTTCCCAATAGCCAACGAATTGTTCCTTATCTCGGTCAGCTTCAGAAAATATGATTGAACAGACTCATCCCTGCCTTTCTTCAGATTCTTCAATTGATTCTTGTAGAATAGGACTTGATTCGCATTGTTAACCTTGAACATATGGACCAACTTATCATATATCTCTTTGGATGTGCCCAACTTAGAGATGTAGGCAACCAGACTCTTGTGAATTGAGTCCATGAACATCAGCGTTATCTCCCCCTTCTTGTATTTTGTTTTGGCAACAGCAGTAGCAGTGGATGGAAGTTCTTGGATTTTACCCTGCACATAGTCCATGACATCTTGGTCTTCCAATTTAAGATCCAATGTCATCTTCCAAGGATTGAAGCCATCCTTCCCAGTCAATTTGTTATCCTCCTTGAAGTCATAGTTTGTGGAACCCATTTTCTTCTTCGGTGATTGCTACAAATTAGGGCTTTGTCTTCACCTTAGCTTCGATACCATGTAAATTTATGTAGATGTTCTATGCTTGATGCAACTTTACTTTCTCTTCAATCCTAGACAGCGATCACATAAACCATAAAGTAAAATGCTGATAGAACATACCAGTAGATCGACAGAAGATAAGCCTGAAACAGATAATCGTGACGGTGCGTTACAGCGGTCAACAGGATGCTTCAACCAGCAAAGTCTCGATATGGTTGGCTAACGAGCAATGTCACACAACCCTCAAAACAAGCAAACTGTCAACTCAAAGTCAACCCCAGAAAAGTCAATGCTATCCAGAAAAGTCAACGCAGAACAATAGCAAGTCAAAGCCAACACAGCATAGTCTACGGTCAACCTTTGACCTCGGTTCTTGTGCCAAAATGTACGGACTGTAGAAATCGAAGTCTCTGCCAAAATTCAGCTTCGTTTGACTGTGCATTGACCAAAGTCAATGCTAGTCAAACCTGCGGTGGAAACCCTAGTTGCTGTAGAAATGTCTTTCGTTCTCCCACGTGTGAACCGCAGATTGCCTCCAAGTAGCTCAAACCAATCAAAAGTGGAGAGAGAAATATGTGTGATGATGAGATGAGATGAGTGAAATGTTCTCCAACGTTGACCTTATTTATATCCGTCACTTGAGGGTGTGTGACACATTTGCCGGGGTACAAAACCTTAAAGTCGACTTGCACATATTTGAATATATTAGTAAATAAATTCAAAATAAATGTTTTGCTCATCGGATCAAGATGATCTTTAGATTGATCTTGCACCTCTCCGAAAGGGGAACCCAATAAAAATATTGGTATCTTCATCTGAACATCACAACATGGAGTTTGGACCTAGTTGTCCAATTTTAACATCTCCACTAGTCCATTATGACTTGATCCTTAATATTTCACAATTAATTCAAGTGAGGGGTGTTGGGCTTTGCATCCCCCATTTTTTCACTTGGGAATCCCTCTTCCATTTGAGCACCTAAGTTACCGGATTCGTCCAAAAGGGTCACCGAATCCCGAATCTTCGCATCGGATACGATTCGTATCCGATTCGCCCCCAATTCATCGGGTATGGCCGTATCCGTACAGGGTACGACGTATCCCGACCGTACCTAGTGAATCGGGTACCACCAGATACAACCGCCCAAAAAAGTGCGATATTTTTTCTATAAAAGTGTGTTTCTTGTTGGTTTTCTCACTAATTTCATTTTCTCAAGTAAGCAAGGAGCTAGGGTGAGCAAGGAGCAAGTGTGAGCAAGGAGAAAGGGAGTTCTTTCGAAGAGATTCGAGCATTCGGTAAGTGCACTGTCCCTCTATATTTTGCATTTAGTTTGCTGTTAGTGTTTGCATGTGCATATGTTTTATATATTTGGTTATTTTTGTTTATTTTTTACAGTATTCATGGCTCAATCAATGGCAGCAAAACAGGGGCAAAGAAATGAGAAGAATGTCCCCATTGGAGATGCCCCTTCTGTTCCTGTTTCATCAGGGTCTGCAAGTATTCCACCCATTGGAAGTGGGGTTGCAACAACAACTTCAAATGTGCAGGGAAAACAAATTGTTGACCCCAAATACCCATTGTGAAAATATGTGACAAGAGAGGGAGGGGCAGGGAAAAAGGGAGGAGGAGGAAATTGTTCATGGAAATGCAATTTTTGCAACGACCATTTCACTTGCACATATTTCCGTATGAAAGCTCATTTGTTGGGTATTGCAGGTTGTGGCATTAAATGTTGTACAACAATTGAATTGGCATAGAGGAAGGAATTGGAGAAAGAGCAATATATTGGTGAGGCAAATGTGGCATAAAAAAAAAAAAAAACAAGAATGATGACCCCCTTCCATTCTTAAGGAAAAGCAGCAACAAGTTCCCTTTTGAGACTTTTAGTGGGGGAGAATCAGCAAAGAGAAAGGCAACTGCAGTTGGTCCAATGGACAAGATTTTCCAAAAAGAGAAGAGGGAAGAGCTTGATCTCACCATTGCATTTTTTTTCTATCAGAACTTCATATCCTTTAATGTTGCACGGTCACCTCTATCTATTGAGATGTGTCGAGCTCTTAGTAATGGGGCTCGATCAGGGTATGTGTCTCCTGGGTCAGAGAAGCTCAGAACCACATTGTTGACAAAGGCAAAGAAAGAGGTGGACAAAATGCTTGAGCCTATTAAATTAGCATGACCAACATCTGGGGTTAGCATTGTTTTTGATGGATGGACAGATCCAGCACGCCACCCACTCATCAACTTCATGGTGTCATCCTTGAATGGTCCAATTTCCTTGAAATCAGTGGATGCACTTGGACAGTACAAGGATGCACAATATATGGGTGAGTTATTTCTTAAAGTTATTGAAGATGTAGGTGTGGATTGTTGTGTGCAAATCATTACAGATAATGCACTTGTTTGTAAGGCCGCTGGCATGATTGTGGAAGCAAAATATCCACAAGTATTTTGGACACCTTGCATTGTCCATTCATTGAACGTGGCATTGAAATCTATTGCTTCTGATGTGCTTTGGATTGGAGCCATTATTGAGGATGCATGACATATCTGCAACTTTGTACAAAACCATACAAATGCCCTCACTATCTACGAGGAGTACAACAATCTATCATTGTTGAAGATTGCAGTTACACAGTTTGCCTCTTCATTCATCATGTTGAAGAGGTTGAGGGAGGTCAAGACCGCTCTTGGGTCCATTGTTATTTCAGAGTTTTGATCTTCTTGGAGAAAGATGGATCAAGCAGCCTCAAAGAAGGTGAAGGACATAGTGTTGGATGATATATGGTAGGAGAAGGTAGATCTAGTTATTCAGATCATGGAGCCTATCATTTCCTTGCTCCGATTTGCAGATACAGACCAACCCATTCTAGGAGAGGTTTATGAGGGATGGGATTCCATGATTGAGTCTGTGAGGACCATTGTTTTACAGAGTCAGTGCCCAGAGTATGAGACATCACCTAAGGCCTTCTTCACCGTCATACAGGATATTCTTGTCAGCAGATGGGACAAGAATTGCACACCTTTACATTATTTGGCTCACTCCTTGAACCCAAAATACTACAACCATGAGTGGCTGAATGGTGGACCTTCCCGCAGATTCCCTCCTCACATGGATGGTGAAATCTCACAGGGGAGGAAAGATGCATTCAGGAGGATTTTTCAGGATAGGGCATCCCTTGATGAGGTGGAGGATGCCTTTGCAGATTTTTCCACTGGCACTGGGCGATTTGTAGGCTATGATGTGATTCGAGACAGGGGGGCTAAGAAGCCCTATTCTTGGTGGGCAACTCATGGGGCAACAAGCCCTCCTCTACAGCAGTTAGCCATGAGGCTCCTCTCTCAGGTGACTTCATCCTCTTGTTGCGAGAGGAATTCGAGCACATATGGGAATTTGTATAGTGTAAAGAAGAGCAGGCTTGAGCAGTCCAGGGCAGAGACAATGGTGTATGTGCACACCACCCTTCGTCTCATCTACAGGTAGAGGGAGGATTGGTTGAAGGGAAAGACAAAGATGTGGGATGTCTTTCCTGATGATATGGGTCTGGACAGCAGTGTTGAGTTGGCATTGGCCAACTTGGATCTCAATGCGCCAGTGCTAGAGTCTGTCACATTTGATGATGGAGTAGAGGCGTCATCCTCCACACCAACAGATGCAGAGATGGCAGAGGAGGATGCATTAGAGCCAGAGGAGAGCAGTGGTGAGCATCATGATCGAGATGAGGACAGTGATGCTGATTATGATGATGAGGATTGATGGCTCATTGACTCTGAGTCTCTGACTCATTGAGGCTTCACGCTTGTAGTCTTGTAGACTGTAGTTTTTTTATATTCTGTTTTCTATTTCTATTTGCCATTGGCAGTGTACTTATGTAACACATTTTGATTCTGATGACTTAGTGAGAAAACTACAGTATCTTACTATCTTCAATCTTGTCTTTCTGAGTAAATTTGACAATTGTATCATGTATGGTGTATCAATGATCAATGATCATTTATGACTCATGAGTATCTATGTTTGAATCAATGAATTTTGTATGAATTTGTGTAAAAAATATCTAATTTCTAATATATATATATATATATATATATATATATTTTTTTTTTAATAAAATAATATATAACGTATCGTATCCTAGAAGTATCCTGTTCTTGGGGTCACCGTACCCAAATCCGATTCCCCGTATCCCCGTATCAGGTGACTTAGTTGAGCACATTCATTGGCAAGAAAATCTTGGTTTTTCATTGATGATTTGCAAGCCTTGAAAGCAAGAAATGGATTCATAGCGCATGTCCAAACCTTGAATTTATTATATTATTCTCTTTAACCCAATTAAATGGGGGCTGAAACTTTAAGGGAGAAGTTAATGATGATGGAAGAGTGTTAATTTTAGTTAACAACGGTATGTTCTGTGCTTAGCACAATTACTGCAATGTTCCTTTAGCAGCCCAATGACAATTTCCAATTTAGTTTTCCAATAGCATTCACATTAACCATAAATAACATTGACAGTAACTGTAGATAGAACATAAAATAAATGCAGAAGACAAGCGGATGCCAGGGAAAAACCCCAAGATGGGGAAAACCCTTTGATCAATTCTTATTATTATATCAAATGTTCAGCAGAGAGAGAGAGTACAAAATGTCAAAGTTGACTGGCCAAATCAAAGCCAAAACAATCCTGTCAAATCTGCGGTCAACTGCAGTCAAATTTAGCCCTAACCAGAAAGTCAAATATGGTTAACGCAACAGTAAAACATTCCCAAAGTAGCTCGGTCATTCCCTGTCATTCCCTGTCAAACTCAGACTGAACAGATGGTCAAAATAAACCCAAAATAGTCCCAAAGTCGGCAGTCAACCTTGGTAAAATTCATCCCTAAAATCTGCGATTAACCTGCAATTATCTCTTCGGTCAAAGTATTCAGATCACCTCAGTTTCTGTGCCAAACTGTATTGCCTGCAAAAAACGAATTTTTCCCACAAAAAAACATAGTCAAAGGATGAATCAAAGTGTCTGGTCAATGCTGGTCAAATTCTGCAACAACTCTGAAATTTCGGCCCTGCAATACGTGCAGAAAAATTCTCCTCCTTGCCACGTGTGAGAGAAAAGCCCTGCCCAATAGATGTACGAACGAATGAGAGGAGAGAGAAGAACGTGTGAGTGATGCCAAATAAGGTGAGGGGTCACATATAATATGCAAGTCCTTGAGGGTGAAGTGACACGTCCATTGGTCTTCCTGAGCCTCTACATGATGATGTGGCCGACCTTGTCAATTTTCATAAATTCAAAAATACATTTCTTCTTGTCGAAATTTTATGATCTTTAAATCGATTTTGGTCCTTTCGAAAAGAGGAATTTAATGAAATCATCATTTCCATTAAATGAGCCGTCTAAAGTGGAATTTGGCTGTAGTTGCCAATTTTAACATTCCCTCTCAACTAGGTAGAATTCCACCTACAAATCCCTCCATCATCATTGACCATCATGCCATCCTGTCATCATGAACCATCTCTGTATCTCGACTCTGCTTTGCTAAACATTGATTTAGATAATGAAGAAGATAACTAGGATCGGTCTTCATATTGACTATGTAATTATGTAATTATGTAAAGAAGAAGACAAAGATAATAAAATGTATTTTTCTTATGCTTGCTTCATGGGTTTCGTGAGAAAGATTTTTATTATAGGTCTATAGACTTCTTCTTCATGTCTATTAGGGTTTGTTTTCTGGTTATAAAGGTAAATTAAGAGTCATGTATATGAAGAGTCTAGTCATCAAAAATGCCTTCAAGACCTTGTCATGGAATGGCTTATGACAACCCTCATAAACGCTGGAATAAAAGCTCTTCATGTCAGCCTTTGGACAGTGGTAAAGTCGGCCTACGAGGAAGGTTGTAGGGTCGGCCTAAAGACAGGAACTGTGCACTATATATATCAAAGGAACTGCAGCTCATTTGACAAGGAAAAATGCAGATTTCTCTGAAGTATTACAATGGTTGAATGCGGACTTGGGATCAAAAGTAAGTGCGGGTCTAATACAAAGATAGATGCGGATGTCTTTGAGATATTGCAGTGTGTTGAAGTCGGAATTAAAATACAAAGTTTAAGCAGCGTTCAATGTGAAGTTGCTGCGGTCAGTTTGAAGGAAAGTGCAGATCCTGTGAAGTAGTTGTGGATGACTATGAAAGGAACCTGTATAGCAAGAACAATAACTTACCCATGTTGATGTGCACTCGAAAGTGCAAGAATAGAAGAAAGGTAAATCTATGATTTACCTTCCTATCTTCAGTACTCAAATGAAATATATCTCAAGTGAATATGAAGCAAGAAGAAGTGTTTTGATAAACGAAGACGAAATCAAGGAAGATTGAATTAGAGACCTAGTTTTCTAAGGTTGGTGCAGATCAATGTAAGTTGGTGCAGGAATGAAGGATCATCGTTAGTGGTAGACAAAGAAGCAATGTCAAGGTCTTGGAGGCATTCATAGGTCAAGGGTCTGAGTCTTGGTCATGGTACTTGTTATTTGAAGATTTATAAGAAGAATTCCTTACCGATTTTCATTGTCAAGAGGGAGAGGTTTTGGCCCTGGCTTGAAGAGCCTAATTTTGTGTTTCTTGTGTTTTGGTAATTGACTTGATGAAATACATAATAAGTTAAGGAGAGAAGACATAAGTAAAAGAAATAAGCTCACGAGTAATTATCAAGTAAGAGAATTTGAATTAATCTCCGCCCCTCTAAATTCTCAATACGAGTCACAAGACCTTCCAACTCTCCACTGACAAAATTCAGTACGGAGGCATAGTTTTAAAAACCGGAATCGGTGACCGGACCGGTGCACCTAATAAACCGGAACCGGTCAAATTGGGATTGGTTATATCTCAATGAACCGGTTTAAAAAAAAAACACATTAAATAATTATTTTTAAAGAAAAAAAACTATTTTTAAGATTTCAAACCATGATTCCAAACCAATAGACACAAAATATGAAAAGTTTTTCTCATATATATATATATATATATATCATGTAAAAATGAATATATAAAAAATGGTACCAAGTGCAATACTTATCAGCAACAAAATATATAACCATTGAGGCTTTAAATGGCCTCTAGAGTTCAAAAACAAAGCCAAAAAATTATGGGGCCACTGGCCTACTACAATTCTACATGTATGATATTCGTGATCAACATTATCACTTGAAACTTCTCATCATGATCAAACTCAGTTGGTTGAGTCTCGACTCCCAAACTTTACAACTGCTTGAGTCACAAACTTCTCTACTGGTTCAGTGACTTGAGTCTAAAACTTCTGAAGGTATTCTGCCTTAATATGCTCTATTACTTCATTTGGTGCTCCACATGGCTTTACACGACTTCCTATCCCAGCCAAGTGTTGTTTGAACTTGTTAATACCTCCTACTTCAATAGATTTTTTGCAATATTTGCCGATCTTTTTGCCATCAATCATATCACAATGAACCCATGCAGTATCCTTGGCTTTTTGAGGCATCATGTCTACTACTTAGCATCCTTGGTTTTTTGAAGCATGATGTCTACTACTTAGCTCAAACTCTCTACTGTTCCACCACTCCAACAAAAACTCAACACTCTCCAAGCTCCCAATCAAACTCACAAAAACTCCAAATGAGATGTGTGAGGCAAATGAGGGGGTGAGCTCCTTTGAAAGGCTTGGAGAGGGTTTTTTTGGAGGGAAATAACCCTTACTTTCCCTCCAAAACGCCCGGGAAGCTTCCAAGAAGACTTTTTGTGTCTGCTGCGGCGTTGGCAATGGACCAAACGGTTGTTTAGGAATCTTCTTTTATGTCTTCTCTTGGTCAGATATTTAGCTTTTAGCTAGAAACTTTGTTCATCTTTTCTTCTTTCAGTGTATCTAGTGTCTTTTGTTCCGTTGACCTACTTTTGTGGTTGTTTGTTGGACATTATTAAAATGATTTTCTATCCCTATCTTATCTTCTCTGATACCCATTGTGCGTACATGTGCTAGATACTTGGTTCTTCATGTTTTTATCTTATCTTCTCTGATCCCCATGGTGCTTACATTCACTAGATACTTGGTTCTTCATGTTTTCTTCTTTCAGTGTTGATCTAGTGTCTTTTGTGCCATTGACCTACTTTTGTGGTTGTTTATCATTATCTTATCTTCTCTGATCCCCATTGTGCTTACATTCGTTTATTGAATTTGCGGCAATGTTATCAGTACTGGATTGGTCATCATTTAACTACTGGACCACAAAAAAAACACACACATATTCATATGCATTGATATGAATCCAAGTCATTATATACAAATATGCAAAGTTTCTGATCTATAACAAGGTCACCAAAATAGCAATGATAACAATCCATCTATGAACCAAAATACATCGACAAAAAGGCTCTAAATGACCTCTAGAGTCCGCAAAAGATCATGCTATAACAAATAATTACATATGATTAAAATCATAGCATATATTGGGATCCTATTCATCAATATCACCCTCTATGCATTAAAATAAGATTAAAAAAAATTAACATGCCTAATTAGTGATTTTGCTAGAGTGAAGGGTACATTTTACTAGGGGTCATGGCAGAGGTGTTCAACAATCAATGCTACCGACATCAAAGTACATAAAGGGCTTGGTGCTCTTGATTAAATGCCAGACCCATGTCCTGACTCCTCATACATGGCGCAATCCTGTGGAAACATTGTAATCCCGCCAATCCTGAAAACTGTTAAGTCTGTTGAATTTTGAACGGGGAAATTCTATTTTCTCCATATGAAGTCCAATGAAGTTGGAACCATTATCAAACATCTGAAACAATCAATGCTAATGTTAAAAATTTAAGTAAAATGATACAGGAGGAAAGATAAAGGAGAAATGCAAACTTTTATTGCTTTCACTTCTATTATTTATTTATTCTTTTCCATTCAACTTTTCATGGCACCTAACTGTGACTGTACAATGATGTACGGAATCAGCCAGTTCTGGCATGAAGCCATCCGATACAGTATGGAACTGACTATTTCCAGTTTGGAACCCTCAACTGGATCAGTATGGCCATGGGGCTGGTCGGACTGGCCAGCTTTGCCGGTTCTGCTCTGGTTCTGCTTGCACTGATTTTACCAAAGAAGTTCTATTTATAATGCTAGCCACTAATCAAATGGCATCTCTTTGTTATAGGGACATGGGGTATGAAATAAATAGTATTAATGCATCTCTTTACTTCAACTTTTAGCGGCTCTTAACTGGGACCGTATGATAATGTATGGAATCAGCCGGTTCTGGTACGAAACCATCCAGCACAGTATGGAATTGGCTATTTCTGGTTTGGAGCCCTCAACCGGACCAGTATGGCCCTGGAACTGGTCGTACTGGCGAGTTTTGCTCTCTTCTCTGGTTCTGATTGCATCATAAGTTATAACACTGATTTTGAGCAAAAAAGTTCTAGAATAATGTTAGCCACAAGTAAAATGACATCGCTTTGTTATAGGGGCATGGGGCATGAAATAAATAGTATTACTGCTTTCGTCTTTTTGTCAAATATTTTTTTTATTAAAATTCAACTTTTTGTGGCTCCTAACTGTGGTTCTGGTACAAACCCATCCGGTACAGTATGGAACGGGCTATTTCTGATTTGTAACCCTCAACCGGACCGGTATTGCTGGTTCTGGTCTGTCTCTGGTAGCACTAATTTGAGAAAAGAAGTTCTGCTATATTCTTAGCCACTAATCAATGGCATCTCTTCGTTATGGGGACTGGGGCATGAAATAAATAGTAATGAGGCAGAATGGAGAATATATGTCTTATTTATTTATAGCCACTAATCAATGGCATCTCTTAGTTATGGGACATGGGGCATGAAATAAATAGCAGTGAGGGAGATTGGATAATATATGTCATATTTATTTATTTTTAAGCTACTGCTGTGGTATAATTTACAGGGACATGGGGTATGCAATAAATAGTTTTGAAGGAGATTAGAGCATATATATCTTTTATTTATTTTTAAATTACACAGTGCACAGGTATAATTCACGGGGTGATGTTTCTTGGTTCTTTTCAGGGAATCAAGCTAGAGGAAATGGTAGAGATTTTCATAGGCATAAAAGGCAGAAACCAATTCCCAATGCAAATGTCCGCGATGAACTCCGAGGTGTAGAACAGATTCGTAAACAAAGGCAACAAAAAGCAACAAAACAGATTGTCGGTTCTAGTAAAAAAAGAACCCGTGGAAAGGGATTTAAAGGCGGCAGGGGTGGCAACAATGATAAGAAGACATTCAAGGGCAAGGGTAAAAGAAAATGAGCATTTTCATTCATTATCGATTGAAGTATATCATTCATTACTTCAAAGAAGTAGTCACATGCAGGTGTTGGGGGATTGGATAGTACCGCTAAGGGTACGGTTTCTCCTCCTTTTGCGCCGTGAAAGATCGGCCAAGTAATATTGTTGTATTTACAAATCAGTTTTGGTCTATAATATATATCAGAATATGCGGTGGCATTGTTTTATCGAATGCCAAGCGTTTGCAGAAATGTCATGAATTTGTTGAAAATGGGGAAATTCATGTGGTCTGTCTTGTTCAAGATTCCTACAGGGTTCAAATTTTCCGGTGTTTGAATTGTAACTTTATTGTCAGGATTGAGAATAAAAAACATAGAAGACAACTACATTTATTTGGATTGTTCTGTTAGTGTCAATTTTCAAGCGTCTAAGTATATTTTTGAAATTTTGTGAAAAATGATTCATTCCATTTGATCACATTTGAAATGCATATAAGTTATATTAAATGCTAAGTAATGCAGAAATGGAAAAAACGTGGAAAATGGGGAAATTCAATTAGTCTTGTGTTGTCAAGGACATGTTCAAGACGCTGACATTTTCCGTTGTTTGAAATGTAACTTTACCGTCAAGACTGGGAACAAAGACCATAGAAGACAACTGATTTTATTTGGATTGTTCTGATAATGTCATTTTTGAAGTTTTCAAGGAAATTGTTGTTAGGTTATTATGAAAAAGTATTGATTCCATTCGAAATGCATGAGGTTGACATCAGATAACTGCATTCCTGGAGACTTGAGTAACAAAATCACTTTCAACTGTTAACCGCGCTATGATGCTTTTTTGTGCAGTGTTGATATTTTTAATTTGCTGGGTAATTTATCTTAAATTTATGTATAAACTTATTCCAATTCTCAAAGCACAAATGAAACCAACTGTAATGTCCCCTGTTCCCAGCTGGGCAACGCTACATACCTTGAACCCAAAATTCACCAAATAATTTGCCACCTTGTAATGCCCCTGGTCTCAAGGCAGGTAATGCTAGGTACATTGAATCCAAAATTCACCAAATAATTCGCCAAAATACTTGGAGACTTAAGAAACAAAATCACTTTCAACTGTTAGCGTGCTATGATGTTTTTTGTGCAGTGCTGATATTTTTAATTTTCTGGGTAGTTTGTCTAAAAAAATTATGTCTAAATTTATTCCAAGATCTCAAAGCACAAATGAAACCAATTCTAACATCCCCGGTTCCTAGCTGGGCAACCTACATAACCCAAAATTCGCCAAATAATTTGCCGCCTTGTAACGTCACTGGTCCCAGCAGGGCAATGTTGCGTACCATGAACCCAAATTTCACCAAATAATTTGCCAATATTCTCGCGGAAGCATTTATTTTATGATTACAATTATCCAACCTTGCCTCACTGCCAGTGTTGCTGTAAATCTGGGCAAACTTTGCTATAAGTCTGTAACCCGGGTATTAACCCTAGTCTGAATCCTATTAAAAATATATATGAATGAATGATATTTTAACGTCTACGAGACTAAAAATAGTCTATGGGACCACGAGCTTCCTTGTTTTTTGCCTTTTGTAATTTAATCCTTTTCTTATTCAAATTGATGATGACCTAACCCAACCTTCTAACAGTTCCATTACTGAAAAGACAATGCCACGGAATTGATGCTAACATACTGCGGTAGCCATCCCTGATGTCTCTGAAAGCATCACATTCCAAAATGAAATGT
Source organism: Pinus albicaulis (assembly GCA_034641835.2). Taxonomy (NCBI): domain Eukaryota; kingdom Viridiplantae; phylum Streptophyta; class Pinopsida; order Pinales; family Pinaceae; genus Pinus; species Pinus albicaulis. Next base: position 597,977,660 of record CM076576.1, read on the forward strand.
TTTTCTGATTCCACTGCCCCAGAAGTGAAAAAAGTACATACCCTTTCTTCCCAAGCTTCTTTAGGTCTCTTCCACCGTCCTATTTCACACCGAAGTTGATGTGAGTTTGTTCTTAATTGAGCAATAAGAACCTTTGCTCTCCACGGAATGCTAGCTCCAATATATTCTTTTTGTTGGAGATCGCAAGTGGGGTTGAATTCCTAAACACAATACTTCTTTCTACCCAACTCCTTTCCCCATATACCCTTACGGAACTTCTCCAGCACAAAATTCTTTAACTCTTTGTTATTTATGGGACATGCATTCAGGGAAATATTTCATTGTTGCATCCATTTGTTGTTTTGTCTCATCCATGATTTCTTTCTTTCACTCATACCTTCATTGAAGATAACTTTCGGCCATCTACCTCCTCCCATTTGCTCAATTCTTTCTAGATACCTTATAAGATGCACCATGGCAATTGCTTCGATGGGAGCTGCCCCTGTTTCACTCAACATTATCTCATAGGGAACCGTACTTTTTATTTTGAACTTGCTCATGATCAAGCGTTTTTGAATTTTTTGAATTCGTTTCCATTTTGAAACAGTGATGCTGCTAGCCCACAATTCACACCCATATAATATCACTAAACAAACTAGGAGTCCAAAAAGTACTTTGATTGTGTTCCAATCCCCGAACTCTGCCTCTCTACATCTATTTTGAAGTGCATATAATGCTTTCCTCTCCTAAAATCCTTTTCTTTCTGCAATCCTCCCAATGAAGCTTGTTGTTGAAATCGATCTCGAGGTACTTGTATTCATTTACTTCTTCAAGAATGTTACCTTCAAAGAAGAACGTATGCTGGCTTTACTTCCTTTGGTTAACTAATAATTGGTGCAATACTGAAACAATTACACATGGTAATTATGGTTTACATCCCATAACTCAAAATCATGTGCAGCATTTACAGGTAGCTCTGACCCAATAAACACAGACTCAATAAACAACATATAATTACAATGAATAATAGGATACATAGTCCTAATAGCAAAACCTAACTAGGGTTTATAGTAGATTAGCACATAAATACATTGCATGGCACACATACAACAAATACCCAGTTTAGAGCTTATCATTAGAATGCATAAATAAACATAATAAAACGCAAACCATAAAGGTAGCACTTAAATACATTGCATGGCACACATACAATAAATACCCAGTTTAGAGTTTATCATTAGAATACATAAATAAGCATAATAAAACACAAACCATAATTTGAGAGTGTACACTTCTGTGATCCATATCATATTATTTATAAATCTTCCAGGAAATCGCATAGGAAATTATAGAACCGACATATTTTGAACTAGATAGAAAATCTTTCGGATTAATCACATCATTAGGATTTGGTATTTTGTATTTTTGTATTTTGAACTACCAAGTGTAGTTCATCATCAAGAGAATGAGGATTTGGTTGATCATTTACATAAATATATATAGTGCAAAGATAACAACTGTCAAAACCCTACAAATTTTACCAATATTAATAAATAAATAAAGCAATAATAGTTATAATTTTAAATTTAAAAATAAACTAAGAAAATTAAATGAAAATAAGTCAAAAGTCAAAATTAAACACAAGTTAAAAGTCAAAATTAAACATAGTGATAAAATATAAATTAAATCATAAAAAATATAATAAAAATGCCATACAAACAACCAATGTGGAAAATCAACCAAAAAATTAATATTAATCAAAATGAAGGAAAAAATTATTTTGATATTATTAAAAAAAATTACAATTTATATTACCCATTTTAACAATTGTAATAGATTAATATAAAAATTAGAAATCAAATTTAATAAAAATTAATAAAAATATAAAAATAACCAAATTAAGTAATGAAGGCGGAATAAATCAACAAACTAAAATTCAAATCCAAACCCCATCAAAACTAGGAAAAAGAAACAATGCTAGAAAAATAGAGATATATTAGAAATAAAAATGAAAAATGAAAAGAAATACAAAATTATAAATTAATTCAAATAAAAAGTAATAAAAAAATATATAAATAATAATTAAACAAAGGGGAAGAAATCAACCACAAAATCAAATAAACTAAAATAGAAAAAAATAAAAAAAGAAAGAAAGAAGAAAAGGAAAAATGCTAGGAATAGAGAAAAAAAGGAGGAAAATTGCTAGGCATGAAGCGAAGGGATCCAACACCTACTAATCTTTCACTCGTCATCCTTATTCAATGAACAAGATTTTTTCTTTATTTCAATAGCTTCCCTGAATTTGCGGTGATAGAAATGATCAACTCTAACAATGACTCTGGTCTCTTCCAAACACATATGGTGCATAGTGTTCATTGCATGCTTTGCCAAAGCAAAGGAATTAGTTCTACAATGTTTAATATCAGTTGTATGATCTTGAATTCTCTTCTTAATAGAATGACTAATTTCTCCAATATAGGGAGTAGCACAGGAACATGAGATCATAGTGATCATGGGGTCCAATGGGTCCTTTACAGAACGAAGGGAACCCCATTGCACAACGAAATTAATAGTGAATTAACCATATTGAAATAATAATACAAAACCCTAAAACTAGAGTTCCAAACATAAATTCATAAATCAACACAAAAACCAATCATGAACATTTATCCATATGAAATAAGCAACTGGCTGCATGTTCCCCACATTCCACTCAACTATAGATCTCGTGATTCATCATTCTTAACCATGAGTCACCCTCAAGTTGGGGCCGCGACTCCACAAGCAACAATGAGAATCCGAAAATAACAATATATCCATGGTCAAGGCACCAACCCAACCGGCTCCAACTGGAGCTCGTGTTGTTTCCACGGCTTGCAAGCACCCTTCTAGGCCATAAACCAAAACAACTCTCAACTAGTCTAGAACCCAAGCTTAGGCTAATTGTATAGAACTGAAGTCACGAGAAATATATCAATATAATGATAATAATAATCATAAAAATCCTCGTGCCTCTTCTCTTTTCTAGGAAATATATACTTTTTATCACTGCATGGCCTTTCTCCTCCATGTGGCATGAATGACATTTCTTTACCATATGACAACTCTCTGAAACCATGTGCCACCCTAGGTGCTCATACCTTTTAACACCAAACACATCAACTAGTTGCTTGTCACCGTGGAATTAAACTGCCCCCCATACTCTTTTCTATGGAGTGAGCAATATAATCAACCTATTTTATTATTATAATATGTAAACGAATTGCATTGTATTTACAATCTTGGCCCTCTGGCCACTTAGCCAAAAATGACACGTATATCTGGGCACACTAGCCCCCAAATGTATGTAACACATCTACATGGGCACGTAGGCCACATAACATAACTCATCTCATCAACGTATGCCATATGTATCTGACTCACCAGCCTAGTAGTTATACACGATTATTACATTAATAGTTCAGGGGGGAATTGGGGGTGTTAATTCCCCTCCCCCTTAGATTAAGACTATCCTTTATGTTTCTGGCCTTCAACTAAAAACACCGGTTATGAGGTCCCTAGTCTTCAGTGGTCTTTTGTTCATGTTCCATAATTGTTTCCACTATTATAAGATGGATCTCAACAGAGTTCAACATACACTTACAATATCCAACAAAAAAACAAGTCTTATAACCATGAACCATATTATAACCATGTATATAAAATAAGTATTCTATTCCTAAGAATTTCAGTTCATAATTCATGTATTCCTAATAAAAATAAAGCATGCAAAATGAATGATGTTGAAAAATCTAGGAGATCGTATGGATTAGGTTCTTTAGGTAGATTTCTCTTAGGCTTTGACATTTTCTTGTGATTGCTCTTTTTTTCTTATTAGTTCTTTTTTCAATTTATTATGCCCTATCTAGGGGAAAACTCAGTCCAACTCTTCCACTAGTATATTCAAATAAAGATGAGACAATCCAAGACCCTAGAAGCAAAAGACCTTTCTCACTCCAAACCATCAAGTTAGTCATTTCCTTCTTCTGCTGTCCTTGGTCTAAGTTCTTCATTCTACACTTTTTTGCTCCTATAATACATATCATTCCCTTTAAATTTGAAGCAAAATCTTGACTCCATAGATATTTTCTTCCTTTGCTATAGTACTCCGTTGTGACGTTGAAGACTTCAGTTAGGAATCTTCGTACCTTCTTCTTCATATCAACTTTAGATCACTTATTTTTTTTTTTTTCAAAATGTCGAATAACTCTTGTATTTATAGTAGTTAGAGTTTCTACTATTAGGCCAACTTGTCAATTGTTCTGAGGCCGACTTGACTTGATGAATAGGCTGACTTGCAAGGAGACAAAGCTGACTTGATATGAGGCAATAGCTGACTTGATGGAGCAGGATAAAACATAAAATATTTTTCTTTCTTTGACCTTATAAGCCTAAGAAGGGTCTGCTACATAATGAGTTTGACTCAAGAAAAAATCCTAGAGCACTCAATGGGTGCTTTGACCTATTAACCATTAACCTAAGCATGAAACCCATGCTTTAACAAGTCAATTTATTTTTACAATAAAATTACATCATGACTCAAATACAATTATGAAGACTGACACTAGTTACATTATTCAACAAATGAATACTTATATGTATGAATAAACGGTATGCCAATTTCCTGGGGCATCTGCTTTCCTATCGTGACCGGGTACCCACCAGCTGTGCCCAAGTGGTGCACCCCTACACTGCACCCAACATTCCCTCAGGTCTTGTGCCATCACCTTTAGGGTCACTAATTGTTGGACATGAACGTTCTATCATATAGAAGATTCAATTAAATCATCTCTTTCTTAGTGTACTTGACCTTTCAGGCTTAGGGATTCCCTCACTGGTTAACAATCCCTCTGGCAATCCATCTTGCGAATTATATAATATCAAAGAGTGACGACCTATAAGGTTTGTTCTTTGTAAGGTTATGATCCTGAACTGCATTATCAACGACACAACAATGATTAATTTTTATATTATACACTTCACTGATACAACATATCATTATCAATCAACATGTGGTTATCACACACATGGTCATTAATTTGTGCGCACACACACACACACACAAACACACTTTTTTTTTTCCTTCAAGAGCAATAACAACCAAACATATGCAACATTCGTTAAACGAAATATGGAATACAATTTTCATGTAACTAGTCAGACTCGCTGGTGTTCTGATAGCACTAGTTTGAGCAAAGAAACTCTTCTATATTCTTAGAAACTAATATTCATTTCAACACAAATCTACCACCATCAATACATTCATATTTCAAATTACTCATTGGCTCTTCTACAAAAGAGTACATACTTTGTCGATGTTTTTATCCTTGCCTTGTTGGAGGGAAATTATACTACATGTTCTCATGGATAAGCTTAATATGAGTAGTATGATGACCACTCCTCGTGATGTCATGATGATTGCTAACAACCTATAAAAAAACACATCTTAGAAATAAAATAATTTACTGTGGGTTGAGAAAATGGAGTTGAAGATTCACTGAGGAATATGTAGAAAATTCCCTTGTAAACTCCATAAAAGCACAACACTCCCCAACAAACAAAATTTTAGATTCCAACATATTCAAGGCGTCTTGATCTTGGGAATTCCCTCAAACAAAAATAATCATTCTTAAACAATAAACAATGGGAATATTTGATGAACACAGGACATGTGTCTTGTACAAGGCACAACTAAGAATACTTCCGAAAGACAATTTCAACTAGTTACATTGATTATACAGTAAATAAACTTGTCGTTGCAAAAGTAGAAGCAACAATTTGCATAACCATGATTTCTATTCTATTACTAACTGGAATATAATGCCTCTCATAAATATGAACTCACATCACTGAGGAATATGTGGAAAAATCCCTTGTAAACTCTGTAAAAGCACAACATTCCCCAACAAACAAAATTTTAGATTCCAACATATTCAAGGCGTCTTGATCTTGGGAATTCCCTCAAACACAAAATCATTCTTAAACAATAAACAATGGGAATATTTGGTGAACACATGACATGTGTCTTGTACAAGGCATTGCTAAGAATACTTCTAATAGACAATTTCGACTTGTTACATTGACTATACAATAAATAAACTTTCCTATGCAAAAGTAGAAGCAACAATATGCATAACCACGATTTCTGTTCTATTACTAACTGGATTATAATTCCTCTCATGAATATGAACTCACATAAGAATTTTTGTAACCCTAGGAACCACAAATAATACCAACTTTTTGTAACCCTAGGAACCAAAAATAATACCAAACTACTACAAATTATGCAAGAATAATTCTAACGATGTTTCTCCTATAAACTGATGAGAATTTCCCACATTTCAAAAGACCTTTTCAACATCAGCGACATAAAATTTGTAGATTCCTATACCATGATTCGGGACATTTTCACTTAAAACCTATAAGATTCATTTTGACGAAATCCAATAGAATATTGCCAAACCCAAAAAATATGCAATTAAACACATATTTATATTAAAATAATCGTTGCACCAACCATCTAAAGCTTAAAAATAAATAAATAAGGTTGAAGTGAACTCCTCTATTTCTATAAATTAGAAGTAATAATTGATTGGGTACTCCATGTTCCCTCTTAATGATTTTGTCAAACAATTGATAGGCATTGTTTGAATTTTTTCTATGTGCCTTATCTTTGGCCCATGCAGGCCCAATGCTGTAAATTCGCTTTGATATCATCTTGTAATGCCCCTGGTCCCAACTAGATAATGCTACGTACCTTGAACCCAAATTTCACCAAATTATTTCCCCCCTTGTAACGTCCCTAGTCCTTAGACAGGAATGCTTCGTACCTTGAATCCAAAATTCACCAAATAATTTTCCAATATTCTTGTGGAAACATTTAATCTATGATTACAAAGATCAAGCCCTTGCTGACTAACAGTGGTGCTGTAATTTTTGGCAAACCTTGCTATATATTTGTGACTTGGGTATTTACCCTAGCTTGAATTTCATTATAAACATGTATGGTTAACGAATGATTGGTGCGATACTGAAGTGATTACACACTCACACGAAAATTAAGGTTTTCATCCCATAACTCAGAATCATGTGTAGCATTTACAAGTAGCTTTGACCCAATAAACACAAAGTCAATAAACAACATATAGTTATAATGCATAACGAGATACATAATCATAACGCCAAACCCTAACTAGAGTTTACAACCAATTAGCACATAAATATAACACATGGCACACAGATACAAGAAATACCCAATTTAGGGTTTATCATTAGAATGGACAAACACACATAAAAATATACATATAAACCATAATTACACATTGCACAATAGAGTTAATAGTTAATTAACCATATTGAAGAACAATAACACAAAACCCTGAAATTAGGGTTCCAAACATAAATCCGTAAATCAACATGGCAGCAAATCATGGACACTTATCTAAATGTAATGAGCAACTGGTTGCGGGCTCTCCATGTTCCACCCAACCATAGACCTCGTAGTTCATCAATATTCACCATGAGTCACCCTGAGCTGGGGTTGGAACTCCATAGGCAACAATGAGAACTCATAAATAAAAATATATCCATGGCTAAGGCACCAACCTAATAGTCATGGCTGCAACCACTGCACTTTCCTTCCCTAAACATGCGCCCAAGTGGCACACCCTTCTTCGGGCCCCGCTTGTCCCTCTAGAATGTCCACCTTCTAGGGTGCATTACATCCAACCAGGAACTTCTCAACACAGGGCTTCCAGGAGCTTGTGCTACTTCCAGGGCTTCTAGGCACCTTTCCAGGCCATAAATCAAAACAACTTCCAATTGGTCTAGAACCCAAGCTCAAAGCTCACCAATTGGTTGCACAAAACTGAAGTCACCAAAACTGTATTAGTATAATGATAATAATAACTATCATAATCCTCCTACCTCCATCTCTTTTCCAAGAAATATATGCTTTTCATCACTGCATTTACTTTCTCATCCATATGGCACCTCTCTGAAACCACGTGGACCTTCGAGGTTCCCTCCAATATTGAATCAATCAACCCGTTGCCTGTCACCATGGAGTTTCACCGCCCCCCCCCACACTATTCTTTGTGGAGTGGGCTTCACAACCAGTCTATTTTATCATTATATTATGTACAACAATTACTATGTATTTACAATCTCGACCCTCTATCTGCTTAGCCAAAGCGACATATATACCTAGGGATGTGAGCCCCAAATGTATTCAACACAACTACATGGGCACATAGGCCACATAATATAACTCGCCTCATTATTATTTATCCGGCTCACCATCCTAGCAGTTATAAATGAATATTATATTAATAGTTCACAGGTGGAACTAGGGGTGTTATACTGACAATATGTAGCATCTAATTGGAACTATTGAAGCAAAGAAAATAATACAAATTTTAACATGAAATTATTTAGTAGCGATGCATGTAACATATTAATGAGGAACCTAATATAAACAATTCTAGTATACATTCATACAATCATTTGATCAACAAAATAAGATATCAATAGGAACAAGCTACTACGATGGCTAGTCTAATGCTAACTTGCATTAAATTCTTGATAAATATGGATTGATATATGAAGATATTAATCCATGTATTACATTATGATTGTGATGAAGACCACTCACTCACCAAAGTAGAATGTTTCAATATATGATACTAAATTTGTCTCAACTGGGTGCTAGTTCCTCATTCAAGTCCCTACTACATGAATGTAGGGTATTGTAACCATTCATGTCAAACCACGCCCATTACACCTCTTTTTTTAAGAAATGAAGGCTAGTCTAATGCCAACTTGCATCGACTTCTTGATAAATATGGATTGATATATGAAGATATTAATCTGTTTGTTAGATTATGATCGTGATGAAGACCACTAAGCCACCAAAGTAGAATGTTTCAATATATGATACTAAATATGTTTCAATTGGGTGTTACTTCCTCATTCAAGTCCCTACTGCATTAATGTAGGGTATTGTAACCATTCAGGTCAAACCACATCCATTACATCTATTTTTTAGAAATGAATATGGAAACATTTCTACATAGAGGCACACCATGTCTCTAAATATTTCAAAATATATCTCTGTCATTAATCTAGTGGTTGTTCGGTGTACAAATGAAAGTAGAATATGAAAACCATATGCTAAATCTATTCAACCAAGCTTCAAACTTTCATCTATTCCATGTAAGAAGGAAAAAAAATAAAATCTAGTAATATACATGAATAGATAGTGTGAAAGAATGTAAAGAATGTCTTAATAACCAATACGAGGATCAAAGATATGGAAAGAATGTCTTAGTAACTAATATGAAGATCAAAGATATCACCTCAGGAGTAGACCCACTGAAAATGTGGCTCCAAAGCATTTCCTTGACAAGGTCCCTAACTTTATCGATATGTGTGGATCCTCCCCTTAGTTCAATATAAAAATCAAAGATATCACATGGAGACCAGATTTGCTGAAGGTGTGGTTCCAAAGGTGCCTCCTTGATAGCTGATTCCTTCTTGAGTTTTTGATGTGTGTAGATCCTTTCTTTGGTGTGATTTTGGAAATATGCACCTACTATGGATGGATGGATGGATATATGGATATAGATATCATGGGCCTTTATTTATAGGAAACAAATGGTTATAAAATTAATTCTTAATTTACCTTATTAGGTATAATAATAACATTTAGAGTTTCAAAATGCCTATTTATCATTACTTCCCCGTTTTGGAAAATTTTGGAAAAATATAGCGAAGACTCATTTGTATGGGCCGTTGTGGCTTTTGGGAGTGCTTTTTACATTGATGGGGAACTTTTTAGGATATTATCTACCCTAAACCTTAATGGGTCAAGAACAATATCTGTACTATAAATTTCTAGAGGTCTAGTGGAGGTGGAAAACGATGTGAAACTAGCTAGGTGAAGACATGTAAGTCGTAATGTCTTGTACAAATGAAAAAGTGCAAGACTAGATGTTGTGAGGAAAAATATTAACCATTAAAGGCCTATTCTATTTCATTATAAGGTTCATTGGTCTGATCAATGGAATTTTACAACATGTTTTTACAAGGTTGATCCTTAAACTCACATGAATTATTACATTTGAAGGTGCTTGTTTGACCTTAACAAATGATGGGAATGACACGGGTTAATGATTTAGAGGCTCTAGTATTGACACAATCAACATGGCTTCAAATTCCACTTACATCAATAGCAATTGGGTCCTTTTTTATCAATTTATTGTTACTCTTTGTAATCCATAACATTTATTAGAATTAATAAACTTGCCCCCTTCTTGCCAAAGGATCTTTTGCCCACCACATTTTCCATTGCATGATCTTGCTGACCTATAATGTTTGCTTCATAATTTGCAATCCTTCCTTCCAATTAGAGTATTTGATGTGATAATTAGATTTAGCACCATAGTGTAACATGTGGCACAATTTGAACCATATGTTGAGGCGAGAAACTAGAGACACTTTCCCTTCACCGAAGTTGTTGATTAAGAGTCACCCTTTAGTTTTTGTACATTTTGTTCAAACTTGTGGATTTTTATATTTTAAGTTTGGAAGTTTTATTTTGTTTTATTGTCTCCTTATGTGTGGTTACTCCTAGAGAAGAGTAAAGATTAACTTTGTTTCAAACTATTTTAGTTGCACTAAATTGAATTTCATTCATAATTTGTCATTGTATGAGAGTATAAATAGTTTTTAGTTCTTGTTACAAGGCTACAATTAGTTGAAGGAAAAAAATTCCTATTATGAGATACAACAATACATATATGAAGATATAATATTTTTTATGGCTAAAGAATTTGTGTGCATCCATAGATGTAAAGTGTCGCCCAAGCTATGAGGTAGGACAAATTTAAAATTAATAGGAAGGATAATTTTTATCCTATAAACTAGTTAGGAACACCGAAAATGGAATTTCCTACAACCAAATTCCAATAAAATTGTAGTTACCTACATCCATGAATGCAATCACTGTACTTGTTGGCTTAGTGATGGATGGAAATAAGTTCCATAGATAAGGCCAATTTGATTTGACCGAAACTTTGTCAAAGACTTCATTCAATTGAATCACATATGAGAACATTGAGTCCAAGTCCTCAAAGGAAGGACTAAATGTTAAATTGAAGAAGAAAATTTCATGTCATGGAACATTGTCGCATACTTTTAGAGAATTTATAGAAGTTTTCACATATAAAGTAAGGGGAGCTAATTGTTTGTGATTGACCTTGTGATAAGGCATTTAGTCATTCAACTCGTTGGAGAAAGTGAGAAGTTATTCTCCACTAAGATTCAAGTTAAAAACGAGCTTTTGATCACAAATTTAAACATTAATCATGAGAAAGATTAAGTTTGTCATATTCATTGCTTACATAGATAAGGTAGAGTTTGAAGTTGTTCCATTAGACTTGTATGAAGAAATTTTTGACATACATTTGGGATCATGATGCCATCTACCAACAATGTAAGAACCAACACTTGTTAATAAAATATGAGCAAAGATTATACCCTAACAAGACATAAAGAGCACTAGTTTTGGTCATTAAAGCTCACTGACTCATCAAATCCCCCATACATTTGCTTCCAAGTTATCAACTAGAGAGGGTAGAGAAAGGTATGTTTTCTGATTTATGATAGAGCTCATTATGATAGGTTTCAATGAACTTGAGAAGTCAAACAAGCAAAAACATGGTTCATTTGTCACATTATTGTTTTGAATTATTCTAGGATCCATAAGGTATGCCTATGATCCGCACAAGTGAGAATAGATAGGCATGTAAGGAGTCGTTTTACCCAATGAGACATTGCGGATGATTTCATTATTTGAGAGTGAAGAGATCAAGACATATATTAATGAGTCGTTGGATAAAAGGCACATCTAACCAATCTTGTAACTATGTGGGTTTGTAATTGTGTTGGTTTTGATTAGTGCAAAAAATTTCGTTCAAAAATTTTATGGCTAAGTGGGAAAAACCTATCAGTCATGTAGGTCATGGGTTTCCCCTCTTTCTCTTATCTTTTGTCTTCCCTTTTTCATTTTCTTTCTTTCTTTGATCTTAGTTTATTTCTAGATATAAAGTGCATAGCTCCATGCTACATTTTCCACCCTTGGCATTCCATTATTTCAACATCACTACCTCCTCACTTGCATCATCCCTCGCCATCCATATCTAGATATTTACCTTTAAGCTCCATTCAATTTGTATTGCTAGCACTACATCCCTTTCACTCAGAATTTTCCCTCTTCTTGCATCCATCTCTCCACATTGTCTTACCATCCATTCCCTCCACATCCACCATACCACATCTACATTATGGTTTGATCCCTACATCATCCACATCTTCACATCACCATATTACTAACATAGAACTTAGAGTGTGTAACACTTCACCTCCCCTCACACTTGTTCCTTGCTTCATATAGGAATTAAGGAAGAGGATTAGAGGCCTAATAAATGACTAGTAGGACTGATATATAGATAATAAGTTGCCATGTTGCATGATATAGGTCTAACACATTGGAAATGTATCGTAAGTGGTTTGACATGCATATAGATTATGAATAGGTGGACAATGATGGCATGACACATTATTCACTAACTAGTCAATGAATTTGACATTGACCATTTAGTTGAGGGTAACTATGAACATATAGATTTGAAGATTTTAGGGTGACTAGGCACAAGCATGCATACATTGGCCGTTTATTTGAGGTGGTAACTATGAACACATAGATGTGAAGATTTTAGGGTGACTAGGCACAAGCATGATAATTAAACTCTAAAATTTATTATGTATAATAAATAGGGTTAGTGAGGATAACATATGATGGATGCTTTTCTTAATGAAAAAGGGGGATCCCTATTGATATAAATTCGAACGACTATTTCCACATTGCAAATGTGGGATGTTTTATCCATGAAATCTAATAGTGAGATGATTTCTATAATAGATTGACAATCATTAATTCTCGATTTCCATGAGCTATATGTTGAGTTATGGGTGGCCACATAAGACATGTGAGGGCTTATTGGAAAGCCCATGGGAAGGAGTTTGTGACTTGGTTAGGTTAGTGATTGCCACATTTTATATTGGCCCATATTCAAATCAAATGCACAAGTACCCATTTTTTAATGGAGAACTCCATAGTCTATCTTTTAATTAGGGGAACATTGAGGTAAAAAATGGGCCTCAAAACAAAAATTGTACTAACTAAAATTAACTATAAAAGAACCAATAGTATTTAAGATGATTATGTCATCCCTAGGGGAGAATATTTGGAGGAAAAATAAATAAAATATTTTTTGAATTGTATTTTACTTGTATCTCCTTATAGGTTTACTCAAATGTCAAGTTTAGACACCTGTTGGATGTGGAATTAAATTTGACATCCAACAAGTACCCACTCTGCATACTTCTGATTAGACCCACATCGAAAATTTTTGAAAATACATGAAACAAGCGCGTTCAACACGCTTTTTTCATGTATTTTCATATTTTCTTTTTTCATGTATTTTCAATTTTTGTTTTTTTCATGTATTTTCAATTTTTTTCGATGTGGGTCTACTGAGAAGTATGTAGAGTGGGTATTTGTTAGATGTGGAATTTAATTCCGTATCCAACAAATGTCTACACTTGACATCTGAGTAAAATCCTACAAGGAGATAAGCCGTAAATACAATAAAAATTGTAGTTTTCTTTCTTTATCTTTAAAAAATCACAAGTCTTATTTTACTATTTAACTATTATTTTATTTTTTTCTTTAGGAAGCCCATTTTAGACCTCAAAATTCCCATAATGAAGAGTCAAGGTCGTTTAATGTATAAACTACAATGGAAATTCCACTAGAATAGTTTGTCACGACATTCCTTACAATATCATGAAATATTAGACTATGCAAACTAATTTTCCTTAGATATCTAATTAATATATTACTAGATTTACTTGAATTTATGTATTAACTAAATTTCAAAAATGAAAGAAAATTAATATGTATACATTATCCACATAAATTAACACAAGATCTATCCTAGGAAATCCAATGCGGGAGAAAACCTCGCTAGAAGGTGAGGCCTATACTCTTCCTTATTTGCATTAGTTATAAAAATGCACATACAAAAGAATGTGATTTCATTATGGACTTATCTTTTGAAATTGTGGCTTGAAAAACTGCTCCATAATCATCCTCCTCTTTTATGCTCTCAAAAATACCACCACTAGATTTTTTCTCTCAACTATGGAACAAATACAATGCTATAGGATGTAACCCTTTCTCCTAGCAGCCTAGTATTTAACATAACTTGACAGTTGTCAAGGGTTAGGGTATTGATTTCATCAAACCTCAATTAGTGATAATGTTCTTAACCTTCTATAATATTTTAAATTTTACATGTGGCTAACCCCACATGTGTGAGTAATGGTAGGGTGACATGGAATCTACTCTTACCATGATGATCTACAAGGTAGGTCAATTTGAAAGAGGCATAACTTTCACACATGAGATTCATCTTAGGAAATTTTACATTGTTAGAAAGGTCTTGGTGTGTAAATCAAGAACAAGGGTGTAGGCATAATTTATTGATGTTGCGACCCCAAAAAACGTCATCCAAATTACCAAAATATGTTTAGAATGTTCCAAACCCGAATTTTTGAAGTTAGGACCTACCAATAAAATGGGCCTTGCATGCCAATTCCTCCAATTTTCCACCCAGAAAGTACCAAGATAGATGACAAGTTGTAGGATGATCCAATCTAGATCATTATTTAACTTTGTCCCATAAGATCTTGTAGAAAATATATCCAAGGGATTCAATCTGATTTTGTAATGTACTAAATCAAATACTAAATCCTTCTACAAATTGCGGAAACCAAATATGATCACAAAATCACATAACAAGTAAGAGAAAGAAATAATCAATCACAAAACACAAGATGTATCTAGGGAGAGAAAATTCTCAAAACCCCACTATCTTTATATTGCATAAAGTCAAGACCATGAAATAATACGATGCTTTTCTCTCACTGAGAAATCTATGCACTCTATTGAGTGTCTCACTCCGATCTAGGAAAAATCAGTCAAATACTTAACCAATTATCAACCTCTTTCTGACCAGCCTTTCTTACGCATTCTTTGAGGAATTCTGGTCCTATTAAATAGGAAATTCCGAAGAATTGATTGCAAAATTCACCAAAGGCTTCCTGATGACTCTATACATGACCTATACAAGTTTCTAAATATACAATTGATAGTTATCTTCACTTTAGCCTCAAAATCAATTGGGCCTTCCTTAGAACTGACATGCAACAACTATTTATAACGAATTATCAGTTAACTGATTGATCACTACTTGTGAATTAAAATCAGATTTAATTCACTGGACCTATCACTAGTTCACCTCTTAGCTAGAACTAGTTAAACCGATTTTAACTGAATTAATTGAGTTAACTAATTATAACTCACAAATAATTGTAACTAGACCCTGTAAAATCACGGGATAACACTACATGCCTCCTCTTTGACCCTCAAATCAAATTTCCTAAGCTAAATAAGTCTTCATGACTCAATTAAATAATACAAGTTTTCATGAGATGAAATTACAATTTCTCTTCCAATTTAGTTAAGGAAAAATTAAATCAAAGGCCCCCTTTGGGTGCCATTTTGTACACTCCCTCTAAAAAAGAAAGGGATTCTATGCTACCCCGATCCTGTCTCCGTGGAATTCAAATTTTCTTCTTGCCAGTGCCTTCGTCAAGATGTGTCCATCCCACTCATCTATGGGAATGTACTCTAATGAAATAATCCGCCTCTGCACACAATCTATGAGATGGTGATACCAAATATCAATATGCTTGGACTTGTCATGAAAAAATGGATTAAATGAGAGTTTGATGCAACTATGGATATCACAATAAATCACCGTCGGATCCACCTATCGACCAAACAAACCAACAAGTATCTTGCTCATCCAGATGGCCTCACATGCTGCCTGAATGGCTGCCATGTATTCTACCTCCGTTGAACTGAGTGAAACTAATCTTTGTTTCCTGATGTACCCAGAAACTGTTGTTGATCCTATGCTGAAGATGCCCCCTAATGTGCTCTTCCTATTGGATGGAATCCCTGTCCAATCTCCATCAGTGAAGCCTTGAAGCTTCACTCCCTTTTTCCATCTATACCATAGCCCATACTCTGTAGTTCCTATGAGGTATCTCAACACATGCTTTTATGCCTTCCAAAATAGCGTGGTAGGCTTAACCATAGATTTAATAAGCTTGTTAACTACATAGCAAATGTTTTCTCATGTGTTCACCAAATACATGAGTGAACCCACAAGCTGCTTGTAAACGATAGCATCCACTATTTCGCCTGAAGTATCATCCTCCTTCCTCCAGTTTCCTACTAGAGGAGTCTCCGTGGGTTTGCTGCCCTCCATGTGGAACTTTCCGAGGATCTCGTTCGCATACTTTCCCTGAGATACAAATAGCTCCCCGTCTCTTTTCCATATTTCCAATCCCAGGAAATATTGAAAGAGCCCCATGTCCTTCATCTCAAATTCTCTTCCAAGATCCTCTTTGCAAGACTTGATGAGCTACCCATCACCTGTCAGTATTAGATCATCAAAATAAAGTACAATAATCAAAAGCTTACCACCTACCACAATTTGATAAAGGTTCGTATACGCTTCACTCTTCGTGAAGCCCAACCTGGTGAAATAACTGTCTATCCTGGTGTACCAAGCACGAGGTGCTTTCTTCAACCCATATAGTTCTCTCTTGAGTTTGCACACATGCAACTCATTTCCTAAGGTATCAAAACCTTATAGATGCTCAATGTACACATATTCCTCAATAAATCCATTGAGAAAGGTTGTATTTACATCCATCTGATGTATCTTCCATCCTATCTGCACTGAGAATGCAAGGATGGATCTGATTGATGAGTACCTAGTGACTGGTGCAAAAGTCTCATCATAGTCAATCCCCTCCACCTGAGAGAACCCTTTGGCCACAACTATGGCCTTGTGCTTATCCACACTCCCATATGCTACCTGCTTCACCTTGTAGACCCACCAGGATCCTACAAATGAATTCCCCTCTCATCTTGGGACAACTTCCCATGCACTGTTTTTAATAATGGAGTCATACTGCTCAACCATGGCATCAACCCACACTAACTGCTGCATTGATTCCTCGAAAGAGTATGGTTCTATCTCAATACCTTCGCTCATAACAACCATGTATCTAGTGTACCACTATGGGGGACCTTCTCTGCCTATGTTGTGATGTGTGTGCTCCTGAATTTTCTCTCGCATATAGAAATAATCTACCCGCCTCTCTAGTGCGCTTCCTTCCATCTTTGGTGGATGGCTCTGCATGAGTGGTTTCTAACACTCTTTGTTTTTCTACTTGTGGTTGCTGTACATCTTGAGGTTCTTCTTTTGGATCCAAGAGCTCCTCAAATGCATGCAACTCAAACTCCCTCTCAAGGGACAAACACGTGGCCTTCTCTTCATCGAATTTCACATCTCTTCTGACCACTATCATCATGTATGCTGGCAAGTACACCCGATAGTTGTGAGGTGTATCAGTGTACCCCAAAAATATTCCCAACTCTGTTGTTGGCTCTAGTTTCTCCCTGACATCTTTGGTCACATGGCAATAAACAAATGAACCAAAAATTTTAAAATATGACTTATGTGGTCTCTTACCTGAAAAAGATTCTCAGGTGTACTCATCCCAAGTATTCGATGATGACTTTTGTTCTGCACAAATATTGTTGTATTACATTCTTCTGCCCACAGATGCAACAGTAGGCCCTGATCATGCAATATAGCTCGTGCTGCTCCCACAATAGTTCTGTTCTTCCTTTCTGCAACCCCGTTCTTCTATGGGTTATGAGGTGCTATCAATTCTCTTCAAATTCCTTCTGAGACACATAAGTTCTTGAATTCGTTAGAGATGCATTCTCCACCATTATTGCTCCTCAGAGCCTTCACCTTCTTCCCTGTATCTTTCTCGACAAGTGTCTTGAACTCACAAAAATTTAAGAACGCCTGATATTTCTTCTGCATGAAGAAAATCCAACACTTTCTTGAAAAAAATCAACAAAAATCATATAATACCCATGTTTTGTTGTGGAAGCTGTCGAGAACGGTCCACACACGTCTAAGTGAACTCTCTAGAGGATCGCCTTTGCTCGTCTTTCCTTATCGTGAAAGGTGGCTTTTATATACTTCCCCAATGTACACCCTTTGCATGTATATCTATCTGCAAGTGCACCCTTTGGAAGTCCTATATAAATATGTTGCATGATATTCAAAGCGTTGTGGTGTAGATGACCCAATATCCCATGCCATAACTCACAGATGTCTCAGCTCTCCACCTTCTCTTCTTTCGTGCTCAAGGCAACACAATATTCTACATCCAATTTGTGGTGGTTCTTTAGTCGAACCCCAATATTTTTCACCTATCTCGTGGCTTTGTGATGAAGGAATGCCTGTCCTTCACTAAAGATCATATCGTATCCATGGTGTTCCAACATAGCAATATAAACCAAATTCTTCTTTAAACCAGGAACATACATGACATCTTTTAATATGAGTGGATTACCCGAATCCCTCTGAAAGGTAACTATACCTACACCGATATTGCTATACCTCCCATCATCACCCATCTTGATGTGCATATGGAGATCCTTCTCCTCCAAGCTATTGAAGAATTATTTTTTTCCATTCATATGGAACGAAGCTCCACTATTCAAATACGACATAGAACCCATCACTGATGACTCCATGCATGCGATGAGAGTGAAATCCAACTCGAATTGTGAAGCAAGTGCTTCACCTGCTGCTCCTCATGAGGCCTTCTTGTTGGTCTTCTTTTGTGGACAATTTGTGGCATAGTTTCTGTTGTGGCTCATTTGCATTTACTTTTGAAATATTTCTCAAAACACCAAAAAATCATATATGTTAGAAAATGTAAATTTTTTTGTATACCGAAAAATAATTTTTGATTTATATGTTTGTGTATTAACATTATGTGCGGAGATGTGAAGGTGGGTCGAGTCGTGCTTATTCGCGTGCAGAACAGTTCAAGAGTCGGGCCAATTGATGCATTCAGAACATTACATGCTAGGGTGGAGTCGGATGTCCCCACCTCCACTTGCCATGTCATCCCTACCTTTATCACACATCGCACATCACAAGCTCATGAGGAATGACGCTCATGAATATGTTATGAATGTCGAAATGTGAAGTGCAACAAGGGTCGGATGCGATGCAACTTAGAACTATGATTTAATATATTCCAATCGCACATCGAACATCACAAGCTCAGGATGAATGACGCTCATGGATATGTTATGAATGCCGAAATGCGAAATGCGACAAGGTTTATATCACTGATTTCGATTTGCAATCGGCCCCACCTCCACTTGCCATGTCATCCCTACCTTTATCGCACATCGCACATCGCAAGCTCGGGAGGATTGGTGCTCATGAATATATTATGAATGCTGAAATGTGAAATGAGATAAAGGGATGAACGTGATAGTTTTCAAAATAAAATTTGAATTTATTTAAAGTCCAAGATTATGCACAGTTGCGTTGTTTTATGAAGAAACGTGAACACGGGTAGTGGAATCGGGTAAGTGACCCAACGTAGAGAAAAAGAGAAGAGAAGACGAAACGCTGCAGGCATGAGCATAAGAGGCAGACTTAGGCAGAATGAGACATGATAACATTGTTTGAAACGTAGAGGCATAGACAAAGTTGGGCAAAGGGAGCACATGGTGGCACTGTTGGAAATGCAACAACTGGGTCAATTCGAGAAAAAATGCATTATTTATATTGAACTCTGGAAGAAATGCAGGGCAAGGATGTCTGATCTGTCAGGGAGACACATCAACACTTCAGGGAGACGCATCAACAACAAATCATATTCAGAAAAAAGAATAATATTTCAAGTTTTAATTTGTTTTCTTTGTTTGTTAAGATCGAAGCTATAGTGATGTCCTCAATTGCAATGTAATAAGTAGTTTTAACAATTTAGGTATTTGAAGGAGTTTCAAGAAGTTCTAGCAGTTACGAACTGTTTTTGATGTATTTAAGCAAGATAGAAAGAAAGAAGAAGGGTTATGAGTTTTGGTCCTCTGGAAGTCTAAAACTTTGGTACTTCTTTTTCTGATGGTTGAATGAAAGAAGCAACAACTTTCATGAAAATGTTGCTGGTGATTCGTGTTTCTTATGTCATTTTATGTTGTTTCTTCCTTGAATGAAGTGAAGTAAAGAAGAAACTGGTCTCTGATTTACGTTTGTAAGTAAGAGCAAAATAGCCTTAATAAGCGCTCCTTCAATCCAACTCCTCTTCCTTCACAAATTCTCTATGGAACTTAAAAGTAATAGACTCTGTGTTTACAACATATTATTTTGAGTTTCCTCTCTCTCCATGAATTCTCTCTGGAACTTAAAAGTAATAGATTCTGTGTTTACATCATATTACTTTGAGTTTCCTCTACAATTCTTCTTTTCCATTCAAATATCAACAGTTAATGGAATTGCAGAGTCTTTCATTATACCATATTATTAAGGGTTTAAAAGAATTAGTTTCCAGAGGGATTGAGCGAAGACCACATGATATAATTACTTTTGTGACACATTTTTAAAAAATGTCTTAAGCACTGATTCCTTTCCACAACCAAGGAATTGTCTCTTAAGTTACAACATTTTTTGGCACCGTTGCTGGGGACAAAGAGACGAAGTTTATATTCCCTGGGTTTTTTTCACATTATTTCCTCTGGTTGTTCAGTGAGGAGGAAATATTTGGCTGTATTTGTTATTCTCAGAATTCTGGCTCACAAAAGACCTCACACGAGGTTGAATAGCTCACAAAAGAAGGTCCCTGCTTTGTCAAACCCTGAAAGATTGGTTCCTAAAAGCATTCGGAAACCCAAAACCCCCTCAACACCTAGTCCTACATTGTCTACTCTTGAAAATAGTTCTAGTAATCCCTTGTTTGAAGATATCTCTAAAGTAATTCCTTTCTTGGAACAAGATTCACCTTTCACACATATTTATTTTCAAGAACCTAAGTTGGAAGAACACTCCTTTGAGTCTGTTTCTTTTAGTTTTACTCAAGCCCAACAAACCCCAGTTGTTGGTCCCTTTATCATTGTCCATCAATATACTCCCATATCAGTTTTACCTTCACCTCCGTTCATTTTCACAGCAGGTTCATCGACTACATCTAACCAAGGAACAATAAAAAAAGGTGCAAACATGGCAGAACCCGCCTTTTTGTTGAACATATATGCTCCACTTAACCTTCCACAACCAATGAATGTGATGCCTCAAGAGTATCTTAAATTACTCCCACTTTTTACTGGAGAAGATGAAATACCTGCAGAAAAACACTTGCCTATGTTTTGTAATTTTGTTGAAAATATGAATGTAGAACATCTTGATGTTGTAATGAGGCTTTTTGTTCAGTCTCTGGATGGAGAGGCTAGAAAGTGGTTTAAGGGATTGCCAAATAATTCTATTAATACATGGGAGGAACTGGAAAATCGATTCACTTAGAGATGGGGTGAAAAAATGGATCATGGATATTCACTAACAAAATTCAATGCAATCAAAAGAAAACCACATGAAAATATATCAGATTTTATCAAAAGATTCAGTAAATTGATAATAGTTTGCCTGTAGAAATGAAGCCCCCTCCTTTTGGAGCAAAGGTGGTTTTTGTTGGGGCTTTTGAAGCCAATTTTAGTTTCACACTTAGAGAAAGGAGTGTTGATCAATGTTTTTCATTGATGTCAACCCAAGCAGCACCAGGGGATACCTCGATCTTGCATGGGAATTTTGACCTAAAAAATTACTATATTCTGGTTCAAGAATATTTTGTATGGTTTCTACTTGTCGAGATGTTTCCGTTGATATATGGCACACCATATAATTCTTCACGTCTTGAGACATATTCATGTTTGAAGTTTGTAACCCCAGTTAGTGGGCTAAAACACCATGGGGTTATGGCATGGGTCATTGAAAAGTCAATAATTAATAATTTTTAAGCTCCTAAAATCCCTCCCATGTTCACTTGTTGAAGTCCCTCTCAACCTAAGCATTTATATAAATTGTGATCCTCATATCCTCCTCATGTATGGATTTTGCTACCTGAAACAGGTCATTGTGGCATTTGCGCTATAAATTTTGTTCTATGAAGGTTCAGAAGCTGAATTTTTTATGAGATGAAGTCGAAATCCTGAGGAAGCCCTATAAAAATTTCAGATCAGGGTGCGCAATATTTTTGGAGATATGATCTATGGAAGTCAGTGTTTTTGTAGGCTCCTGAACTTCATCTCAAAGAAGTGACCGTTGGAAAATCATCATAACTCTCTCTTAGTATCAGATTGGAATTCTGTAAAGAGTGGCAAATAATGCACAGACTGTAGTTTTTACTGTATCAATTTCAGAGCCGAATGAAGAAACAGTGACACGTGGCACACCATACAAGTTCTCTCTACTGAACTAGTCCATAATTAGGTCATTGTGAGAGATTGGGCATAAATCTCTCTTGAAGAATCCAAATTGAGTTAGACCTGTGGCATTGGAAATAAGACTTAGAGGACTACTACAAAACCGAAAATCACATATTAGGGATCTGCAATAACAGAGATACACCAAATTCAATATCGAGATCCTAGAAGGAAAGAAAAAGCTAGATCATGTGTTGTCAAGGGTTGCAAAGGACTAGACTTTCTAGGGCAGAAAAGCAAAGCAAGGTGCAGAAGAGGGTAGCATGACAAGAGTAGCAATCAAGGTGTAGAACAACAACAAGAATTTCACCACATGAAGTCTTCAAGTGGGCAACATTGCATACAATCATTATAAAGGTATCATTGTACTAAGTCATCGTAAATGTATCATTGTAAAAATTGTACAAGTGTCTATCTGCCAAGAGTTGAAGAGGCAGTTTCGAGAGGTCTAGGATCATCATTAGGTGGTTGTGTCATAGTTGAAGTTATGGTCTAGTTTTATTCTTCTTCTACATCATTATGTATCATTGTAAAGTGGACCATTTTCCCTGGTACGGGAGTCCATTCTTCTTTTATTATTCTATAGGGTGGTAGGATGGTGCTAGGCTGGTGCATGAAGTCACCAACAGGTTCAAGCCTGTGAAAATTTCAGGGTGGTAGGGTGGTGCTAGGGTGAGTTTTATCTCAATGGGTGTTGGGGCATCCGTTCAGCTGACTACTGAAGAATCTCGGACGTTGGAGCGTCCATCCAGTGGGAGCTGGAGAAGAATTATTTTATAGATTCTAGGAAGTTAGAGCTTTATTTTAAATTGATGTTGAATATTAAATAATTATTAGAAAAAAATTCAGGTGGTTTTTGTCCCGGAGAGGGTTTCCACCTTAAAAAATGTGTGCATTTGTGTTCCTTTTGTTTGCTGCTATCATTATACAAACACTGATAATAATTGAAGATTAACTAATGCTCTGAAAGATCAATAATAATACAATTGAAAGGAATACTAATTCACCCCCCCTCTCAGTATTTCCAACAATTGGTATCAGAGATTGGTTCCTTTAATAGCAGTTTAACAGCTGGAAGGAGGTCATGGAGCACACCAAGAATGATGTACCTCTATTCAATGAAAATAATTATGTACTTCGGAAAGGAAGAATGGAGGTCTATCTCTTGGCCCAAGGTTACGAAGTATGGGGCACTGTTCAAAATGGCTTTACACCAACCACGGATGAACAAAGTCAGAAGAATTTGGTAAATGATGCAAAAAGAAAAGAATATTATTATCAGTGGACTTATTGAATCTGCTTATCATAAGGTGTTGGGTTGTAAACCGCTAAAAATGTATGGGACAAGCTTGAGAATATATATGCAGGTGTCTCAAATGTCAAAGAAGCAAAGCTTCAAATCTATAGAGCAAAATTTGAGCAACTCATAATGAAAGAAGATGGGAACATTGCAACATACTTCCAATACGTTGATGAAATAACCAACACTCTGGAAGGATTGGGAGAGCCAGTTGACGAGAAGACTATTATACGAAAGATTCTTAGAATGTTACCAGGCAGATTCAACCCAAAAGTATCGGTCTTAGAATACAGTGCAAATTTGGACAAACTCAGTAACGAGGAATTACATGGAGTTCTCATAGCATATGAAATGAGACTAGATGAAGAATAGGGTACTTCGCATCTAGAAAATGCGTTCATTGCATCTAAGAAAACCAATAAGGACAAAAAACCTTCAATTGAAAAGACATGCACCTGCAAGTGTGAATACAAGGGAGATGATGAAGAAGGTATTTCAGATGAAGAATATGCTTACTTTACAAGAAAACTAAAAATTGGTAAGGGAAAATTCAAAGGTAAACTTCCATTTATATGTTTCGGTTGTGGTGAGGTTGGGAATTTCACAGCAAAATGTCCGAACATAAGTGATGGAAACTCAAAAGGAAAGAAAGGCTTTAAGAAATTCAACAAGCAAGGATCCAAAAGGAACTTTCTCTCTAAAGAAGATAACTCATTATCTTATGAAGACAATGACAACGAAGAAGAAGCCAATGGCCAAGCACAATAAACAAGAAGTATCAAACAACGAAGATGAAGTGTTTACCATAGAATAATTTTCTAAGGAAGAAATCGAGCTTATAAAAGAGCTCAAGGCTGAGAATATCCGTTCCAATACTCTTGAAGAACAAGTTCAAGGTCTCAAAATTGAAGTTGAAGAACACAAATGCATAATTTGAAGAGTCACTTCAAAAGTTGAGAGAAAGCAACCAAGAAAGGGAAGAATTAGAAGCTAAAGTAGTCTCGATGCGTAAGGAAGTGAAGAAGGGAAAAACTATCCAAAAATATGCCAACAGCTCAAGGGAATTGGAAGAACTCATCAACAATCAATGACCTTACAACGACAGAACTGGCCTCGGTTAAAAAGAAGAAGAAGCAGGACCTTCTACAACAAAATACAATGAACCTATGAGATCTGACATGCATGTAGACTTCATTGGACAAGATTTGCAAGAACAGCCTTGGAAGACAATTCCTCGACGAATATTTCCATCCAGGTACCAACATATTTTTTATGGCTATTGTTATTCATGTGGAAAATTTGGTCATAAAGCTGTATAATGTCGCATGTACCCTAGGAACCAATACAATTTCAGGAGATCTATCAAATATGAACCTCCCAAGGCTCGGTGAAACATCAATAGATTTGAACATTTAAGAAATAATATTGAATGTTACAAATGTCGAAACTTTGGACACATAGCCAGAGACTGCAGAATTGAAAATCCTCCAGAAGAATCTTCGAAAACACAAAACGAACAAACCTTGAAGAAGAAGAAGATTGATATTGTGCTCTCGCTCTCAAGGCTCAAAACAACAAAGATGTGTGGTATGTTGATAGCGGTTGCTCAACGCATATGACTGGAGATAGATAGAAATTTGTATCTCTGAAAGAGAAGAAGGATGGAACCACATCCTTTGGAAATGATGGATCTTCAAATGTTATAGGATCAGGTTCCGTCACTCTCGGAAGCAAAGATGCTCTAGCCAAGAATGTTCTATTGGTTGAAAACATAAATCACAATATCCTCAGTGTTGGAAAAATGTGTGATGAGGGACACACAATACTATTCAACTCCACAAAATGTGAAATCAGGAAAGGCAGGTATGGTGAAATTGTGGCTATAGAAAGTCAAGCTCCAAAGTACATATATGTTTTGGATGAAGAAACTAAAGCACGTCTACTAGCTAAAGAGGATGATATAATATTGGGTAGCAATGATGATCGACTAAGAAAGAACTTTGCTACAAAGATGCAAAGTGAGTTCGATATGTCTTTACTTGGTGAGCTGACATACTTCTTAGGGCTTCAAATATCTCAGCAAGATAAAGGAATATTTATATGTCAAGCCAAGTACATCAAGGAAATGCTCAAGAAATTCAAAATGGAAGATTGCAAACCCATCCTTACTCCGATGGTAACAGGTTGCAAATTGAGAATAGATGAATCATATAAGGATGTGGATTAGATGTTGTACATATCTATGATTAGTAGTCTTTTATATGTAACAACCTCCTGGCCAAATGTTATGCAAGCAGTTGGAAAAGTAGCAAGATTCCAAGCAGCACCAAAATAATCACGTATTATTGCCGTCAAAAGAATTCTTAGATATCTAAAGGGAACAACAGAATATGGCTTGTGGTATCCCAAGGGTAAAAATCTCATTATTTAAGCCTTTATAGATGCAGATTGGGCAGGAAACGTTGATTATCGTAAGAGTACTCGTGAATCATTTTAATATCTTCACCAGAAGCTTGGGATTCTCCCAAGTTCTCATTAGATTTTCCTTATTCAGAATATAAAGGGGGAGTGGAAGTGTGTACAGGTCCGTAGGATGGTTGTGTGTCAGGGGGAGTGGAAGTGTGTACAGGTCCGCAAGATGGTTGTGTCTGGGGGATTTACCCTTTGCCAATGATGTCAAAGGGGTAGAGAATTTTTTAGGAAGAGGTGTCATGATTGCAGGGGGACTACTTGTGTTGCCATCAATGGCAAAGGGGGAGATTTTTGATCAGTGGTTGTCATTGATGTCAACCCAAGCAGTACCAGGGGCTACCCCGATCTTGCATGAGAATTTTAACCTACAAAATTACTATATTCTGGGTCAAGAATATTTTCTATGGTTTCTACTTGTCGAGATGTTTCCGTTGATATATGGCACACCATGTAATTCTTCACGGTTTGAGAGATATTCATGTTTGAAGTTTGTAACCCCAGTTAGTGGGATAAAACCCCATGGGGTTGTGGCATGGGTCATTGAAAAGTAAATAATTAATATTTTTTAAGCTCCTAAAATCCCTCCCACATTCACCTTTTGAAGACACTCTCAACCTAAGCATTTATATAAATTGTGATCCTCATATCCTCCTCATGTAGGGATTTTGCTACCTGAAACAGGTCATTGTGGAATTTGTGCTATAAATTTTTTTATAATTAGGTTCAGAAGCCAAAATTTTTACGAGGCGAAGCCGAAATCCCAAGGATGCTCCTGTAAATATTTCAGATCAGGGTGCGAAACATTTTTGGAGATATGATATGTGGAATTCAGTGTTTTTGCAGGCTCCTGAACTTCATCTCAAAGAAGTGACCTTAGGAAAATCGTCATAACTCTCTCTTTGACTATCAGATTGGAATTTTGTAAAAAGTGGCAAATATTGCACGACTTTAGTTTTCCTTGTATCAATTTTAAGAGCCGAATGAAGAAACAGTGACACATGGCATGCCGTATAAGTTCACTCTACTGAACTAGTCCATAATTAGGTCATTGTGAGAGATTGGGCATAACTCTCTCTTGAAGAATCCAAATTGAGTCAAACCTATGGCATTGGAAAGAAGACTCATAGGACTACTACAAAACCGAAAATCACATATTGGGGATCTAAAATAACAGAGATACATCAGATTCAATATTGAGATCCTAGAAGGAAAGAAAAAGCTAGATCATGTGTTGTCAAGGGTTGCAAATGACTAGACTTTCTAGGTCAGCAAAGCAAAGCAAGGTGCAACAGAGGGTAGAATGAAAAGAGCAACAATCAAGGTGTAGAAAAACAATAAGAATTTCACCACATGAATTCTTCAAGTGGGCAGCATTGCATATAGTCATTATAAAGTTATCATTGTACTAAGTCATTGTAAATGTATCATTGTAAAAATTGTACAAGTGTCTATCTGCCAAGAGTTGAAGAGGCAGTGTCGGGAGGTCTAGGATCATCATTAGGTGGTTGTGTCATAGTTGGGGTTATGGTCTAGTGTGTATTCTTCTTCTACATCATTCTATATCATTGTAAAGTGGACCATTTTCCCTGGTACGGGAGTCCATTCTTCTTTTATTCTTCTATAGGGTGGTAGGGTGGTGCTAGGCTGGTGCATGAATTCACCAATAGGTTCAAGCCTGTTAAAATTTCAATATGGTAGGGTGGTGCTAGGGTGAGTTGTAGCTCATTGGGTGTTGGGACATCTGTTCAGTTGACTACTGAAGGAATTCAGGCGTTGGAGCGTCCATCTAGTGGGAGCTAGAGAAGAATGATTTTCTAAATTTTAGGAAGTTAGAGCTTTATTTTCAATTGGATTTGAATATCAAAGAATTATTAGAAAAGAATTCAGGTTGTTTTTGTCCTGGAGAGGGTTTCCACCTTAAAAACTGTGTGCATTTATGTTCATTTTGTTTACTCCTATCATTGTACAAACACTGATAATAATTGAAGATTAACTAATGCTATGAAAGATTAAAAAGAATTGAAGATATGGCAATGGCGACTCCTCAACAAAAGGACCCTGTAAAACAAGTCAATAATGGGAAGAAACCCGTAAATTTAGTTAATAGAACAAATGTGCAACAGGGTGAACCTTCCCAGAGAAAATCAGTTGATACTAATATGTTGGAGAGAGTTGTTCCTATACCCGAACAAGCGGCAAATTCTAGAAAGAGTGAATAAGAACCTCAATAGAATGTTAAACAAAATCATGCTTTCAGTTTGACAAAAGAGTTGGAGAAGGTAAAAATTTAGGTACCTCTTCTAGAATTAGCTAAAATACCAGTCTACAAGAAAGAAATTTCAAAATTTATTAATATCACACAGATTGAAGATATAAGTGACACTATGAACTTACAAGAAGAGAAGCCAGTGGTCACCTTTGGTCCTCATGTAGAAGAAGTAGATCCTTCTATTCCACCATTCTATATTTCTCTGTTGCTTCATGATTTTACTCTCTATAATTGTATGCTAGACTCAAGAATCCCATAATCTCATGCCATTGTCTGTTATGAAGGAACTAAACTTGCAGCTTACCAAACCTTACAGGGATATATATTCATTTGATTCCAAAAGGGTGAAATGTTTGGGGTTAACTAAAGATGTAGTAGTTTCTTTGGCAAAAATTACAGCAAAGAGTATAATCATGGATGTAGTTGTTGCTGACATTCCAACCAGGTTTGGAATGCTCTTGTCAAGATCTTGGGGGGAAAATTTGGGAGGTGTTCTAAAATTAGATTTCACTTATGACATCATTCCTATTTTCAATGGGAAGAAAGGAGATTGTACAGAGAAACAAGGTTCATGAAGACCACTACCAAGAAAGATGTAAGAAATTCCCCTATTTATAGTCAAGAAACAGATAATATTTCATGTTTCATGCTGCATGAAGATGCAGAATTTGCTAAAGAAACAGGGAAGCAACTCTCTTCAGCAGTTGTAAATAATGAACTGCATTCAAAGAAGATTTGGAAATGCTATTTTGATGGTGCCTACTCCAAGGATGGCACATGAGATGGATTCTTGTTGATATCACTAGAAGGTAACCTCATGCATTTTTATTTTAAATTAGAATTTGATTCAAAAAACAACGCGGCTGAGTATGAGGCCTTAATTTTAAGCTTTCAAGTTTCTGAACAGATGGGAGTTCAATGTATTTCAATTTTTGATGACTCTGAATTGATAGTAAGACAAATTAAAAATCATTATCAAACCAAGCATCCAAGATTAAGATCATACAAAAATGAAGTTTGGGATCGGATAGAGAACTATTTTGAAGCCTTCAATCTTCAGTTCATTCCAAGGGAGGGGAATAGGTTGGCAGATTCGTTAGCAGTTGCAGCTAGTACCTTTAAGCCACCAATGAATCCAAGGTTAAGGTATGAGATTGAA
Organism: Pinus albicaulis; assembly: GCA_034641835.2. NCBI lineage: Eukaryota > Viridiplantae > Streptophyta > Pinopsida > Pinales > Pinaceae > Pinus > Pinus albicaulis. Next base: position 598,007,439 of record CM076576.1, read on the forward strand.
ATTAGACATAGACCCTCTATTCCTGACAATGTGAAACATTGGCAAGTGTTTGAAGATGATGGTTCTTTCTCTCATCAGGTTTTTCGTAAAAAAACCCATACTGAGCAATATCTTCGAGCTGATTCTCATCATTTCCCTGCTCAAAAGTTAGGCGTTCTCAACACCTTAGCCACTAGGGCATTGAGAATCTCGGATGAGTCTCACTTTGAGGGAGAAAAGACCCATCTTCTTGATGTTTTTTGTTCTAATGGTTATAGTAAGTCACAAGGACTTAAAGCTTTTCTTAAAGCTGAAAGAGGTTCCTTGGTTATAAATAAAAATCCTGATCAATGGTCCTGCAATGTTAGGCTTCCTTTCATTCAGGGTACCACTGATAGGATTGCTAGAATCCTTAGGAAGCATAAGGTTTCCTCTTCCTTCAAACCCCTTAACACGATTCGCAGCTCTCTTAACTCAGTTAAAGATCCTGTGAACCCTAAGGTAAAAAAGGGGTCTATCTTATTCCTTGTTCATGTGGGACACCTTACATTGGTGAAACGGGTAGGTCCATTAACCAAAGGATTTGTGAACATGCAGCTGACCTTAGACATGGCAGGTCCCGCACCTCTGCCCTAGCTGAACATGTGGAAAAAACTAACCATCATATATGTATCGAAGAGGCTAAGGTCTTAGCCAGAATTGATCATTTTCATCATCGTAAGTTAAGAGAGGCCCTTGAAATTGAAAAAAGGCCCATAAATCTCAATAAAGATGACGGTTGGAATATAAGCAGGTGTTGGATCCCTGCCTTATATTCTTAATCCTCTTCTCTTTTTTTTAATTTTTAATTTTTAATTTTTACTTTTTATTTTTAAATTTTTTTTTTATTTTTATTTATTTTTTTTATTTATTTTTTATTTTTTATTTTTTTTATTATTATTATTATTTTTTTTAAATATTTTTCTTTATCTATATATATATATTTATATATATTGATTATATAATTATAATAATATAATATTTAAATTTTGAATAATCAATTAACTTTATTCTTTTATATTTTTTATTTTTTAAGATAGAATTTCAATATAATAATATTATTCTTTTATTTATTTTTAATTTTTTAAGATAGAATTTTAATACAATAATTTTAATTAAATAATATTTGTTTTTGAAAATTCGATTAACGATATTAATAAAAATAAAATTTGCTATTATTTTGAATATTCAAACTAGCGGTTTCAATTTGTAAATTAAGGGAACTGTTTTATTTCTAGTTTTATATTTATTATTATTATTATTTAATTATTTAATTGTTTATTCATTTTATTTTTAAAGATTTACAATAAAATAATGTATAATAATCAATTAAAAAATAATAAATAAATAAATAAATATTAATTAAAAATAATAATAATAATAATAATAATAAATAAAATTAAATTAAATAATTAAACTATAAAATTGAAATTTATTTTTATTTATAAAAATAAAAATAAAAATTTAATTTGACTTTTGATTTAAATATTCAAACTAGCCGTTTTTTATTTTTTTTAATTATTGAACTAACCGTTTTATAGTCAAACTAGTTGATTTTAACGGTTTTCTTTCCTCTCCTACATCTATTTAAACTTAACGACTGATCTGATCTCTCACCTAGTCCTGATGATGAACCACACTGGTTGGTTCGAAACGCGTCGACTTTGTTAATGATAATGTGATTTTTACCGAAAGATTTCTTCCTAAGATAAATCATTTCTTGACAATGATTGGAAAATTTGAAGATGTTGAGATAGATCAAGAAGAAGAACAGACAGAGAAGAAAGGAGAGATAAGAAATCTTAAGCAGTCAATAGGTGAGCAGAATATTATCCAATTGAAAGATAATATACTCCCTAAAGGACTAGTTCCCCTTGAAAGACTATTTGATTCTAATGATGTTGCTGTTAATTCAAAGAAAATACATCAAGAGGAAGAGATGGAAGATTGTAATTTGGGAACTCAGCAGGAGCCAAAAATGGTGAAATTATTCAAGGGTGTTCCCAAAAATTATAAAGGAAGATACATTGATATTTTTAAGAAGTATAAGATCAAACAATACTTTAATCCTAGAAGATTTACATGGAGAAGCTCTGCAGCTGCCTATGAATGGGCAATATTTGAAGCATTATTTTGAGCATTAAAAGTCAACATTCCACCATTGTAAATACCAGATTTCTCATTGTTCATATGTCACCAAGCAATATTTGACTCCATGCCCAATGGATAAGGCACTAATCTATGGTTCTTAGCGCTTTCATGGAAAAAAGTACTATCCCCAGGTGGAGCCAGATGTTGTGGCTCATTTGCATTTACTTTCGAAATATTTCTCAAAACACCAAAAATTCATATATGTTAGAAAATGTAAATTTTTTTGTATATCGAAAAGAATTTTTGATTTATATGTTGGTGTATTGACATTATGTGCAAATATGTGAAGGTGGGTTGAGTCGTGCTTATTCGCGTGCAGAATAGTTCAAGAGTCGGGCCGATTAATGCGTTCAGAACATTACATGCTAGGGTGGAGTCGGGTGTCCCCACCTCCACTTGCCACGTCATCCCTACCTTTATCGCACATCAAACATTGCAAGCTCAGGAGGAATGTCGTTCATGAATATGTTATGAATGCTGAAATGCGAAGTGCGACAAGGGCCGGATGTGATGCATCTCAGAATTATGATTTAATAGATTCCAATTGCACATCGCACATCGAAAGCTCAGGAAGAATGGCGCTCACGAATATGTTATGAATGCCAAAATGCGAAATGCGACAAGGTTTTATATCGCCGATTGCGATTTGTGATCGGCCCCACCTCCACTTTCCATGTCATCCCTACCTTTATTGCACATCGCACATCGCAAGCTCTGGAGGAATGGTGCTCATGAATATGTTATGAATGACGAAATGCGAAATGCGATAAAGGGACGGAAGCGATAGTTTTCAAAGTAAAATTTGAATTTATTTAAAGTCCAGGATTATGTACAGTTGCGTTGTTTTATGAAGAAACGTGAACGTGGGCAGTGGACTCGGGTAAGTGACCCAACGTAGAGAAAAGGAGAAGAGAAGACAAAATGTTGCAGGTACGAGCAAAAGAAGCAGATTCAGGTAGAAAGAGACATGATAACATTGTTTGAAACATAGAGGCATAGTCAGAGTTGGGCAAAGGGAGCACATGGTGGCACTGTTGGAAACACAACAACTGGATCAAGTCGGGAAAATATGCATTATTGTAGAACTGTTCAAATACCACATCAGAAACATAAAAGACATGAAAGCGAGTAGAAAAGAAAAATATTGAACTCTGGAAGAAATGCAAGGCAAGGATGTTTGATCTGTCAGGGAGACACATCAACACTTCAGGGAGACGCATCAGCAATAAATTAGATTAAGAAAAAAGAATAATGTTTCAAGTTTTAGTTTGTTTTCTTTGTTTGTTAAGATCAAAGCTATAGTGATGTACTCATTTGCAATGTAATAATTAGTTTTAACAGTTTAGGTAGTCGAAGGAGTTTTAAGAAGTTCTAGTAGTTACGAACTATTTTTGATGTATTTTATCAAGATAGAAAGAAAGAAGAAGGGTTCCGAGTTTTGGACCTCTGGAAGACTTAAACTTTGGTACTTCTTTTTCTGATGGGTGAATGAAATAAGCAACAAGTTTCCTGCAACTGGTGATGGTGATTCATGTTTTTTGTGTCGTTTTATGTTGTTTCTTCCTTGAATGAAGTGAAGTAAAGAAGAAATTGGTCTCTAATTTACGTTTGTAAGTAAGAGTTAAATAGCCTTAATAAGCGCTCCTTCACTCCAACTCCTCTTCCTTCACAAATTCTCTCTGGAACTTAGAAGAAATAGATTCTATGTTTACAACATATTATTTTGAGTTTCCTCTCTCTCCATGAATTCTTCTGAAACTTAAAAGTAATAGATTATATGTTTACAACATATTATTTTGAGTTTCCTCTCTCTCCATGAATTCTCTCTGAAACTTAAAAGTAATAGTTGCTATGTTTATAGCATATTACTTTGAGTTTCATCTATAGTTCTTCTTTTCCATTCAGATATCAGCAGTTAATGGCATTGTAGAGTTTGTCATTATACCAAATTATTAAGTGTTTAAAAGAATTAGTTTCCAGAGGGATTGAACGAAGGCCATCTACTATAATTACTTTTGTGACACATTTTTTAAAAATGTCTTAAGCACTGATTCCTTTCCACAACCAAGGAATTGTCTCTTAAGATATAACAGTTTCCATGCTCATGATAGTGAAAACATTTCACCTTTGACAAGTATTAATTCTTGCCCGCCTTGCCAGACTCTGATTTGGAATGGGACGCCTTCCCTTTTCCTTTCTTCACCTTTCCAACCAAGGCACAATTATCCTCATCATCAGTTTTTGATGAGGATTCATCTCTAGTGCTTTGTCGAATCTCTTCTTGTACCAAGTTAGAACACAATCGCTCTTAGTATGGTAGCTTCTCCCTCCCATTCACATAGTCTTTGTAGCTATGCCAGCTCTTGGGAAGGCCTACAACAACTAGGCTCACAAAATCATGCTGGGAATATCCCAACACTTCCAAGCTCATCGTGACATTGAGTGAACTTCATCAAGTATTTTTGGATCATGTCATCCTTCTCCATTTTTATCTTTCCGAGCTTGTCTTTCATGCCAGGTTCTTATGGTCGTTGCTATTTTGAACCAGATATGTCAAGGAATTCCACATAGCATATGGAGTTGCCTTTCCATTTAGACTCGAGATAATATGATATGAAAATCCCTCAAAATAGATCCTTCTCGCCTTTGCTACATTATTCTTCCATGCATCAAGGATTTGAGCATATGCAGTTGTAGGCTGGGGAATATCACTGTCTATGAATGCCTTCAATGCGTTGTCCTCGAATACTGCTTCTGTCCTGTCCTTCTATGCTATGTAATTCGAATTTCCCTCAAGGGAATATTAGAGTCTCAAGCCATTGAAAGACATATTGATCTGTTGTTGGGTCCTGAAGAACAAATCTGAAAATTTGATGTACCCGTTCAAAACAAACTTCGATTCTTCTCTTCTGTTTTGATTCTTGATGTTTCGATACCATGTAGAAAATCTATCCAAGGGATTCAATGTGATATTGTAATGTAATAAAACTAAATATTGAATCCTTCTACAATTGCAAAAACCAAATATGATCACACAATCACATAACAAGTAAGAGAAAGAAATAATCAATCACACAACACAAGTTGTATATGGGGAAAGAAAATGCTCAAAATCCCACTATCTGTATATTGCATAAAGTCAAGACCATGAAACAATAGAATGATTTTCTCTCACTGAGAAACCTCAACACTCTGCTGACTGTATCACTTTGATTTAGGAAAAATCAGTCAAATACTTAACCAATTCTCATCCTATGTCTCACCAGTCTTTCTTATGCATTCTTGGAGGAATTGCGGACTTATTAAATAGGAAATTCCCAAGAATTGATTGTGAAATTCATCCAATGCTTCTTCATGACTCTATACATGACTTGTACAACTTTCTAAATATACAGCTAATAGTTATCTTCTCTTTAACCTCAAACTCAATTGGGCCTTCCTTAGAACTGATATGCAACAACTATTTATAGCGAATTACCAGTTAAATGATTGATCAGTCATTGGACCTATCACTAGCTCATCTTTCAGTTAGAACTAGTTAAAGTGATTTTAACTCAATTAATTGAGTTAAGTAATTACAACTCACAAATAACTATACATGGACTCCTTAAAATAATGGGAGAAATATACATGCCTCCTCTCTGACCCTCAACTTGAGTTTCTTAATTTAACTAAGTCTTTCTAATTCAATTAACTAATACAAGCTGTCATGAGATGAAATTACATTTTCTCTTCCAATTTAATTAAGGGAAAATTAAATCAGAAGCCTGCTTTGGGTGCCATTTCAACAGATCTGTAAGGCAAGTTGAAATGCATATACTATTGAGTGTGAATGCATATTATGATAGGGGCTAGGAGTAAATAAACATCTAGAGATTGGGCCATGATTCAAGGACAATTTGGCCACTCATTTATTGCTGAAATATGCGTTTAGTGATCAAATACTACTTCATTCATTTCTTGTTAGGTCAATGACTCTTACCTATCTGTGATTTTATTGAATGACCATCTCTGACTTTGTCATAGATAATCAAATTACTTATTGTAATAGTTATTGTATCTTTCACTAGGCCAATCCATAGTCTCCTATTTAATATGAGAATGAAGATCATCAAAGGGTGGGTACTAAGAGATTACTCTCAAGGATTAATTTCAACTTATGTGAGAATAGACAATTTTGTAATAACATATGTACCTTCATTTTGTCAATTATGTAAATAAAGTTTTCTATTTGGATGCTGGAATAAAAGTTTGCAAGCGATCTTATCCCTATCCTTCCTTTGTTGACGATGGCATTGTAATATTTCACACAAAACACCTCGTTATGATAGGAATAATATGTGGGAATGTCACCATGTGCCTATAACCCTTAGAGAAAGACCAAGATGCAAAGATAAAAAGATTCTTGAAATCTAAAATTTATTTACTAATATATACCATTTTTATGTTAGGTTCCTATAATACTAGTGTAGCCCCTATATTGTTATTGTTGTGCCCTATAGAAGCCCACTATTGTTATTGTTGTGACCTTACATTATTATTATTATTATTATTATTATGGAGGTCATAATTATATTTGATTTCTTAAGACTCCTATATATACCAAGGAGGTCTTGTCATTTGAATCATCAAGTCATTGATCTATTTCTTCTTATGTTTTTGCATTATTTTGATTTGGGCACATAATAGATTACACCCAAGGATTAATTTTCAACTTATGTGAGAATGAACAATTTTGTAATAACATATGTACCTTCATTTTGTTAATTAGGTAAATCTTGTTTTCTATTTGGATGTTGTAATAAAAATTTATAAGCAATCTTATCTCTATCCTTCCTTTTTTGGGGGTGAAATTATAATATTTCACAAAAAACAGCTCCTTATGTTAAGCAAGACATGTGAGAATGTCACCTTGTGTCTATAGCCCTTAGAACAACACCATGATTTCAAGATGCAAAAAATCTTGAAATCTGAAAATTATTTTATGATATAAATCACTTTTATGTTTATTATCTATAAAAACTCAAAGAATAAAGAAAATAAAGTAATTGTACAATAAATTATAAATAGAAAACTTCATAATACTTTTTAAAAATGTTTGTCGTGGTGCTTGATTTGACCTAATTGGAATTAAGCTCTTTGTGTAGGTTTCACCATATGTCTCCCTAGCTATATAACTCCCTCTCATAATATAAAAAATATTTGCTTGAATTTTCATCTTTACCCTACATTAAAACTTATAAAAATCATTCTTACATAAAAATAAAAAATTCCTATTCCTAAATTAATTCTTACATTAAAAAAAAACTTTAAAGCTATAAATTATAATTATCATTATAATAATTATAAAATTAAAATTAAATAAATTAAAACTAAAACAAATTAGTTAATTTAATATACAGAATTACATATCAACATTATATAAATAAATGATTAAATAAACAAAATTAATTTAACTAAAATACAATTTAAATTAATAAAAAAAATAAAACAAATTAAATAATATGAATAAATATAAAACAAAATTAAATAAACGAAATAATTAAAATAAATATATAATAATAATAACAAAAAAATACAATAAAATTGAAATATTAACAAACCTAGCATCCTACCCTCACTTCACTTACCCTCACTTCACTTCACTTCATGTTAAAAAACAAAATTAACATTAAATTAACCACCTTTTACACTATTATAATACGTCATATGAAGAAGGATACGCGGCTCCTAAGGTGTATTATATACCTTTGAAAAACTTTTTATAAACATAGGAATTGAGCAGGGTAATCATCCCATATATGTGCACTCGATGAACATACGATCTGTTTCTTTGATGAATAGGATGTGTCAAGCCTAACTTGCCTAAGTCTTCTCTCCTCCACGAATTTGTATAATTAAATTTAATTGATTTTTATATCATATATAATGAAAATTGATATACATCATATATATATTTTTAAAATGTGATGTATATTAAATTTCATTATATATCATAAAAAATCAATTTTATTTATATATATAAATCTTGATTTTATATATAAATATATTATATAATTTATATTAGTTGTTTTTAAATATTTTATTTAAATTTGATATCAAAATTGAAATGGAGAATTTATAATTGAAAATTATATATATATATATATATATATATATATATAAATAAATAAATAATTATATTATTTAATATATATAAACTCAAAATTTTATTTCTAATGGTTGAATAAAGAATGTGCAAGTTAAAATTTGTTTGGAGCATTAAAGGAGCATATAAAAAACATTAATAATTTAAAATTGTTTAAAGTCAATCTACGAGTTAAATATATTTTTAACCTAATGCTTCTTTATAGTTAGAAAAAATGTCATTATATTTAATTGAGGTAAAATTAAATTTATTTTATAAAGTTATGTAAAATGATTTTATGAGGAGAACATGAGTTTATATTTAAATTTTATTTATTATTTATTTTATATTTGAGAACTAATTCACATATTTTCTTTTTTAGTGCAGAGAAATTATTAAAAAAACTCATTATATGAGAGATTTGAGTAAAGTCCATTTAAACGATGAAATATATATCTCATTTAGATAAATTTATTATTATTAATATAATTTTAGTTTGGAAGTTACATGAACAAAATGAAAAACTAAATCCCAACCATATAAAAGAAGATCTAAATGCTCATTTGAGAGGTTGGACATGGGACAAAATGAAGACGCAAGATTTTATTCACTAATTCATTGTGCACGTCATTGGTATACCATGATTATTTAATAATATTGCATGCAATAATGATTTAAATATTTGAATACTTGATATTAAGTATTATTTAAATCATATTGGAGTTTATTTGTTGCGAAATGTAACTTTAATCATACATGCTATCTACGGTTCATTTTCACAATAAACTTGTATATCATTAAAAAAACTAGTCTTTTTAATTTATTCTTTTTTCTTTCTTTTTAATTTATTATTTTTCTCATTATTTACTGCACTGGAATATGTGAATGAGTGAGAATATTCAAACTTGATCAGATTCTCAAATCTTTCACACATTAACTTGATTCAATATTTTCTCAAATATTTATTATTAGAAATAATTAATTCAATTTTTCTAATTGTTTGTGTAGGGTAAACTAATAATGATACTTGATGTCTTATTCTTTTAACCTCACATTTCAATTAGATACATTTAAGTGAGTTCATATATGTATATATTTTTTCCTTTTTATTTTAAATACTAACCCTAATATTGTGTGTGAGTTATGATGTATTAATTTAAAACTTTATAATTGTCATAAATGATATTCTAAATTGATAAGTTTCAAGTGTTATATGCCTACCACCTATCTTTCCCAAAAAAAAACCTTATTTTATTTATAAAACACTCATTATCATTAATTTGACTTGATCATTTTGCTTTAAAGAACATTTATTTAATTAATATTACTATCAGGGAATACCCCTTGTTGTGAAAGAGAGGCCAAGTCTTGTCACATAAAGTGGGAGGATTCTGGGAATCTTAAGTGAATGTTTTCTCAGGTTGTTGGCAGTTACTAGTTCAATCTGAGTACCAGCAGTTTGAAAGAAATAATGAAACTCAAACTACAATATGAATTCAATTCTTTTTTTGGGTAAATAAGCCAATCAAAGAAAGAAAGAAATAACTATTAGGACCAATTTAATTATAAGGCCAAATATATTTACAAATCCCCATGAGGATCAGAAAAAATGATTTTCTTGGAAGCCTAAAAAGTTAAAATGACTTATGCAAAGGAAACTAAGTACCATGGAAAAAAAAAAATATAATATGGACCACTTCAAGTGATGTGAAAAACATGAACAATTTGTTGCAATATGTGCATGAATTAGCACTATATAAATTCACGTGAAAACTATAACAAAAAAGATGAGCAACTTTGAAGAATACCAAAAATCAATAGGAACAAGACAATTTAGCCAATAAAATATTCATAATGGAGAATGAATATCACTTGAAGAATTACTTTAAAAAATTGGACATATATTCACTCAATTAATCTTCCTTTTGTTTTGATGGATTCTTCTCTTTTGTAGTTGAATAAAATAATTATTTAGTTCAACTATTTCTCTTAATAATTTTGGTTTAACTTTGGTGTGGAAATAACATAAGAGAATGAAGTTAACATACAAAGGTCACAAAGGTCTTAAGGAACTCTAAATAAAATTAGGGAGAGTTACATTAGACTTAACTCATGATATTTACATCATAAATAAACTTCCTATGATTCCCATATTTATAACATACTTAGCATATAATGGAAAAAAAAGATCTCATTACATAAAACATCATAATTCTAATAGCACTTGTATCCCTTTTATCAAAATATAATATTTGAAAATCAAATATCATTTCATTTGTATTGACCAAAACTTTAATGCCTTGAAATGTTTCAAACTACAAACATTGTTATGAAATAAAAGTAAAACGCCTTACACGAATAACTTTCGATGCATATCCTTAAAAGAAATATCTCTTCTTCCTTCATACCTTGCTTTATGAGAATGTGATTATAAATGGAATGAAGTTTATAGGGATGATTGAGTAGATGAGAGTTCTTCCAATGGATTTTTTCTTTTATGTATTTTTGCTAAAGGGCGTTTAGCAGAGGAATTTTTTCAACCTTAGGAAGTGACTAGGAAAATGAAGCAACTGAAGAAACAATGGGTCTAGTAGCAAGTGGAAAATATGGGTTTCTTGGGATTGATTACCAATCCATCATACATGGGTTGCCGTTGATACTCAAGGATATCCATAATTCTCAAGTGTGGTTGCATGGGATCATAAGAAGGGTAAAATAATGAGGTAATGATGTTTTTCCACCTAGGTATAAATGTCTTGTTTGTACGAATTGATTAATTAGTCAAAATTGATGTCAAAATGAATAGAGAAACATGTCATCTTATTTTTTTCTTCTTTCCAAATAATGTTTGTCCTTCTTCATTTTCATATATTGTTTCCCTTGGAACCTCTGCTAAAGGTGGCCATCTAAGCGTATGTAAAAAAAACCATTTAAACTTTCCAACCATGATATATGCAATGAATTATCTCATGTAGTAAAATAAGAAAATTTACACCATTATTTATTAACTATATTTTAGCATGGCCCAAATTCAAGAATAGTGGACATAGTACGTTTTAAAAAAAAGATGAAAAATGACCTAGCATTCCCACTGAATTTCACTTGCATGTCAATTCTTATATGTTGTATATTATCAATTCAAGGTTTTTTAGCCTTTAGGCCTCAAAAGAGAATCATTATTTTAATTATTGCAATTGTAACACAACTTAAACAATGGAATGAATACAAGGGAAGGTGAGAAGTGATTTACATGTATGCATGAATGAACTAGCAACCATGGTGACAAAGCTCGCTATAGGCCGATTTCATAGACATAAAGATATAAAAACCAACATTTATATTCTAAACAAATATTTCATAGAAAGAGTGCATGTAATGATCTTTCTTTAGTAGATGATTTTATTATTCAATCGAGACAAGTAGAATGCATTTTGCAATTTTCGATATGGGGTTTGACTTAAGAAACTGATACTCTAACATAGCTGCACCAAAATATCTATAATAAACTATAGCTACAATATTACCAACTTCAACTATAGGAGTAGAACTACATACCTTGAAATTGAGCACAAACTCTTGTTGACGAGTTGCTTCATAGGCTTTATAACCTTCGAAAAAGTCCATTACCCAAAAATCAAAGCTATAAGAGTTGTTCAGATATACAAAGCATAGTTTTTCCAAGTGAAAATAGGGAAATTGATATCCTAGTCCAAGCCCTATCCTCCTCAAAAGATACAATTGAATCAATAGTTTGTGCCATAAATGTACATACCCACGTACATAAATATTGCTAACAATACTATAATTATTTGCAAAACAAAACTTACCACAAAACAAAATAATCTTACAAAATGCTACCATAAGTCATGGATGAGAGTGAATGATATCTTATCCAAAGGGCCACTAAGAGCGTTGATTTTATTTTTTAATTAATATTAAACAATTTTTCAAAATATTTTTAATTTTTTTATAAATATATTATAAATACATATTTAATTCTAATTGATAAATAAAAATTATATATATATATATAATTATATATATATATATATAATTATAGATATATATATATGTATATATATATATATATATGTATATATATATATATATATATATATATATATATATATATATATATACATATACATATACATATACATATACATATACATATACATATACATATACATATACATATATATATATATACATAGACACACACACACACACACACACACACACACACACACACACATACACACACACACACACACACACACACACACATATATATACACACACACACACACACACACACACACACACACACACACACATATATATATATATATAATGAAATGAGTAGAGATTTGTATTATTAAAAAAATTGGATTACAAGGCAAGAACCTTTACTGGAATGGTGCTAATTTTACACAATTTTCTATGCTTTTATAATCACTTATAAAAACAATTTCATTAACCCGAGTAACAAGTAAGGAATTATAGATAGAATAGTAAACAATAATGCACAATAGAACATAACCAACCACAATGAGACAAATAGATCTTGGTCAAAGAACAGGGTAAAACCCCACAAGGGGGGAAAACCCAGAATCAAATCTTCTTCTTCTTAGTCAATCAATGTTCAAATTGAGATACATAGTCTAATAATACATCCCTAAACTAGTTAAAGTCAAATATTTGACTATCCAAGTCAACCAAATCAAAACCAATCAATAAAGAGAGAGAAAGTCAAATATGGTCAAGGATAACAGTATGCAATAGAGGGTTGAAATTGGGCTTATGGAAGCTCGGTCAGCCTCAGTCAAAGAAACCTTGCAACTCTCAGTAAAAGTAAAAAATCAACCTTGTGGTTAATGCCTAGAAAAATAGCTTGAAATTTTGTCAATGCAGAAAATATTCCAGTCAAATATTCGACCTTCTCCCTTAGTCAAAGATTCGGTCAAACAAAGATAAATTCCTCCTGCAATATTCAATCAAAAGCCTCAATCAAACCTGTGGTCAAACCCTAATCCAAGCCTGCAGTAAACCTTATTCAACATGCCCGGAAAATAGAGATGAATTCAATCAAACAATAGTCAAATATTGCGAGAATGTTTGGCCTCCCAAAATAGTCCAAACAACTTGGTCAAAGCAGAAGGTCAATGCAGTCCAAAAAAAAAAAATCAACGCTGATTAGAACAAAATCCTCTCTCTCCTCCTTCAAACGTGGGGATGTCTCGTGTGAATTTTAGATCAAATTTGGTCGATGTGATGTGTGATGTAATTTATGTATTTATTAGGAGCGATCATTTCACTTGTGGGGCTGAGTTGTGCACTTTGAGGCCGACTTGGTCAAATTAGAAAAAAATAGTTTCGCCATTATTTTATTGATGAAATTTTGACCATAGCTGCCCAATTTCCAACACTTCCACTCAACCGAGGAGGAATTTCAGGCTGCACCATAATACTCGTCTCAGATGTACATGTATCAACATAAGAGAAGCTCATCTCATCTCATCTCAGCTAAACAATGATGAAGCTATCCACAAAAGAAGAATGAACCATACTGATAAGAAGGGAGATCGATCTACTGCAACTAAGTCCATGGAAATCATAAGTGACCTTAGTAAAGATCACACACACCCTATGTCCATTGACTCATCCTCACCCAACTTGATCCTCAATAATTAAGTCTTCACCCAACTTGATCCTCAATAATCAAGTGGTAGAACACCTGCATCCAATACTTATTGAGATCAATTTACCTTAACCAAGTTCATGGAAGTCGTGTCCAAATTTGGTAAAGATCACACACACCTAAGTCTCCTCACCCATTGACCAAATGGATGGAAAACTTGGCAAGCTTAACTATCTCAATATGGTTTTTGGTCAATAATGACACAAAGGTGACTTGTGGGGAGGATGCATACTAGGGCATGTACTCAGCCAAATTCATGGCTTCAAGGAGTACCCTCATACCTAGGATCCTAGCTACTCATTCCCACCCCAACAAGTCCATGGCTAGTCAAAATACTGGGGGAAGAACATATGCTCAGTGTTCTCGATCAACAATGTTCCCTTTCAGGGAGGGATACATTCTCCTGCACTCCAAGATTTTCTCTAAATAATAAGAAATTCACTTTCGGCAAAGGCTTGGTGAGAATTTTTGCAACCTGCTCATCAGTAAATATGTGTTGGAGCCTGATAACACAACAGAAGCCTGAATGACTTCTTTCCAAAAAAAAAAAAAGGAACCCACAAAATTTCTTACTCCATTTCTTTAGATGAAAGAATATGATGGCACAATACCTTCTCGATATATATAAATGTTTCATAAATAACCTCCCTTCTTTGATTATTTCAATCCCATGATCCATAGTGAAAAATGTGATTTCTCAAAGTCCTTGTTCCATGGTTACTGCACGAAACAAGTTAGTTTGTGATGCCCTTCTTTCTATTCTTTAAAAAACTTGAAGAAAACATTCAAAGGAGCTGCCATATGAGGTTTAAAAAAATTATTCAAATTCTGAGATGGGTCAGGGTCAACATTTCCTTCCTTTTCATCGAGGACTTGCGCTTCTCTACTTCGACTACCAACTTAACGATGACCCAAATGCACAAATTCAGGGTCAGTCCTTATTACAATTTTTTGGAGTGAATCGGTTTGGAGGGTCTAACCTCCGACTAATAGGACCCACCTTTTTCTTAACGCCGAAAAAAGAAAACCACAGGTTAATTATCGTGTCTCCTTCGTGAAGACTCTTGCTTGGTTAATTAAATCCCAACTCCTTTCAAAAAGGTTACAAATCTTTTTTCTACCATAACCTGGATTTATTCTCGTGTAAAGGTTTCCATTATTTGATGATTAATAAGGTACCGCACGAATCTACTAATTTTTCTTCACTTTAAATTAATTAATGAAAAGCTTTGCACTTCTCCGTCCCTTACATTTTTTTTCACCGTCCCTTACATTTGAGCACTTTTAGATGACTCCGAGAAATTTATTGGTTTCAATGCCATCCTTCAGTGCGAGCCTCTATTCTCATTTTGAGATTCAAATCAAATTCATTCAATAGACCTTTGAACTCTGACACTCTCCCCATTTACTAGACAAGGTGCTGGGAGATTTTACAGAGTTTGAGTGACACAAATCTGAGCTCTCCACTTGAACTGTGAATTAGTTATAAAAAAAATATTTTCCAACCCTTTGGATGGGTTCTATTATGTATTACGGAGGATTTCAAACATAAAAATACATATAATATATCGACTCCTAAAAATTACAGTTACAAAGAACTACCTCTAGTTTCATTAAGGTTTAATGGACATAATTATAGAGATAATGAGCTTCTTCCTTCCCTTAGCCTACCTTGACTCATGTCATTCAATTAAAATTTACAAAAATATTTACAGAGGAATGTACAATTAGTTTCCTTGCCAGGAATACTCCATCTAAAAAGGACCCGTTACCTTAAATTTTCGTCCCTTCTTGAGAGCTCTCAATATTTATATCTAGGAAAATATATCAACAAACCTTTGGAAAAATGGGACACCTATCCCCACTCTAAAACTATCTAACACCTTGTCAATTATTGTTTACAAATGAAAGGCCCAATTGGCCTCAAATAATAGCTCATCAAAATAATTAACAACCTGGTAGTCCCGAAATTATTTAAGAATTTTGACACTTGGTTCTAAACTAAATCCCGTTGATTTTAATTTTTTATAATTTATAATTGGAGGAAATTCATTTCCCCTTTGGAAATTTTAGAATCCTTTGGGTCTGGAAAAAATTACATTTCCTAGGGATGATGCTCCTGCATCAGACTCCCCGAGTGGAAAATGAATATGACCTCCTAGTCATGTACCTCATGGATCCCAAACTTTATGTTTTTGTTGACTGCTTTGTTGCAATTATGATGAAGCTAGTGTCCTTGATGGAAACCCACTTGTAGAAGAACAAGTATATGGTAACTGGATGAGTTCAAAGATCAGTTCAAAGGTGACAGTGTGATGAAACATAATGAAAAAATGATGAGATAGAGGTTTGTAGGTCAGAGACATAAGTTTATGAAGGCGAATATTTGAAGAAATATATGTGGGGTAGATGAGGCCAAGTCGCGTACACACGTGGGTATGACAAAGAAAAGACGCGTACATGCTGGTGCACTAATTTATTAATACCAAGGGTCTTTACCATGGTATTACCCCACAATGTTGAGTGCAGTAGCAATTATTTGATCCCATCCAAGATTACCATTGACACCAGTGTGGTTTTGGATCATGGCATTAGCTAAGGCTCTAACTATATAAGGAGGTGACAATTAAAGTGCTAAGTGTGCATGAGTAAGGGTAATGAATGAATACTTCAATCTGAAGTATATTTTCATGATATGGGCTATAGTTGATTGATAGAATTGAAATAATGATGCACCCATAAATACAATAATGGATCAGGATCATTAGACCTGAAATGCCTATTTTTTGCATGATATTTTTATGAGTTGTTTATATTTGTGGTCTGGTGCATGTTTTTTGTAGTAAAGGGTATGATCTGAGTAAGTTTGAAGTTTTGAAGTATTGTACAGTCTTAAATTATTTACAGATCTGTACGCGGGTTCAACACATGGAAGGCATGCATACACGCGGGTTTTGTTCTACAGAGTCCCATATACATTCAATAATATCTTGAGAGTCGTATGCAAGTTGGGTTCTGGAGTGCGTACATACATGAATAAGTCTTATGGAAGGCGCATATGTAAGACAAGGTTTTGCTGAAGAATGTTGAAGAAAATGTTTGATCAGTTTTGTTGTGTTTCTGTTGTCTTGCAATGATGTATTCATATAGATTTGGGTTTTCTGAGTATTGATAATGTTGACAGTTGATTGTGATTAAAGATCAATGATTGGTTGGTTGATTGATGATTTAGTGAATCACTTGGTACAGTTATATGTTTCAGTTTGATGTATGGTATTGGGATTAAATGAGTGTAGTGGGTCGAGTCTGAGAATCTGATGACAAGAAGCCTACAAATTGTGGTGTATTGAAGTTGGCAAATCTAGTGTGGAAATTTGTGAAACTTGGTCCTCGATGGTGCTAAGGGTTGGAGCCTTTAGTGAGGGGTCATAGCTCCCTTCTAGTGTGTGCTGGTAAATGAGATCAGGGGGTTGGAGCTCCCTTCTAGTGGGTGTTGGAGAACGAGTGAAGTTCGCATCCTTCTGCAGGTGGGTGCTTGCATGATGGTATGAATCTATGCCAATACAAGATTGTAAGAAGTTTTCTATATCATAAATATTGAAGACAGAGATGAGAACAACGATGGTTTTCTCCCACATTGGGTTTCCACCTTAAATCCCGGTGTTCATGTGTGTTTCTTATGTGTGATGGTTTACTCTGTTCTTACTGCACATGTTTATTGCTTGTTAATGTATGATGAATCAATGATGCACTGGTTTAAGTCAAGTAATTGAAGATCTATATGTATTATAAGTTTACTGGGCATAATCTACTTTCTTTAATAACAATCGCGTAAATACACTAGTTGGCTTCATTAAATTAGCGTGCAAAATTCAGTAAAGAAAAATAAAATTTTGTGTGAGTTTTAAATACTGATTCACCCCCCCCCCCCTCCTCAGTATTTTTCCCAAAAATTGGTTTCAAATAAGGTCCTTCTGAAGAAGCTTGATCGCTTGAAGGATATATGTCACAATGAGAAGTCATGAAGGAGTATTTTCTATTAGGCCACCACTGTTCAATGGAAGTAATCTAATGTTCTGGAAGATACGAACACACGCTTATCTGTAAAGTATTGGAGTAGATGTATGGGGAATTGTGGAAGGAGGTTATCAATATCCAACAACCATTCCTACAGATGCAACATGAAAGAAGAGATATGAAACCAACACAAAAGATGTAAATGCCTTATTGGGAAGCCTAACAGAATTTGAATTTGTCAAAGTATTGCAACTAAATTCAACAAAGGAAATATGGGACAAGATCATCCAAAGCTATTAAGGTGATGACAAGGTAAAAAGTGTTAAACTTCAAACTGTTTGAATTCAATATGAAACTCTCAGAATGCATGATGATGAAAGTATTGCAAGTTTATTTCTAAGAATAGATGAGATTGTGAATTCTATGAGAAATATGATGAATATATGAAAGATTCAACTGTAGTAGAGAAAATCTTGAGATCTCTGACTCCAAAATTCGAGTCAAAAGTGTTTGCCATTGAATAAAAGCATGATCTGTAGACCCTTACTGTTGTACAACTCCACGGGATTCTAACAGCCTTTGAAATGAGAAACATGGGTCCTCCAGATATCAGAGAAGTTGCATTTAAGGCATTTGCAAAAGGAAAAGAAAAGGAAGTTCTCAAGGAATCAAGTTATATATCATAAGAAGATGAGGCATTTTTTGTGAGGAAACTTAAAAGAGGTACTGGAAGGTTCAGAGGTAAGCTTCCCTTCAAGTGTTTTTCTTGTCGTAGTGTTGGTCATTATGCTGCTAATTGTCCTTATAAAGAAAATCATGACGAATGGAAACAATTTGAAAATAGGAGAAGATTTTATACAAATGAAGATAGTGATAATTTATCAATTGGAAAAGAGGGAGAGTTTGATTAATATCTGCAAGTAATTATGGAATTTAGTATTAATGAATATGATAACAATGCCCTAAAAGCGAAGAATCCTTTGATTGAAAAATCTCCTTGATCAAGGAAGAAAAGATGGTTTCATGGATGTTGTTTTTCTTGTAACCCTTTTGGACATAAGGCCACTGATTGGAGGTTAAGTATGTTGAACAGAACTAGGAGATTGGATAAATTCCAACACATAATAAGAAATTTCAAAGCAAAATAGGAGAAAGAAAAAACACCGGTCAGAAATGTAGGGAATTTCGACCCTACTACAGTCATCTGTTTCTAAATACTATTTCTCTTAGTGACTGCAGGAGTGATGTGAGATATATTATCTGGGATCAGTAATGTATCATCACTGGGGGCTAAATATATGGTGATTCCTATGGTTGGTTTGGTAATTCTAATTGTTTATCTGTGTCTATCTGCCAAGAGTTGAAGAGGCAGTTTCGGGAGGTCTAGGATTATTATTATTATTATGGAGGTCATAATTATATTTGATTTCTTAAGACTCCTATATATACCAAGGAGGTCTTGTCATTTGAATCATCAAGTCGTTGATTTATTTCTTCTTATGTTTTTGCGTTATTTTGATTTGGGCACATAATAGATTACACCCAAGGATTAATTTTCAACTTATGTGAGAATGAACAATTTTGTAATAACATATGTACCTTCATTTTGTTAATTAGGTAAATCTTGTTTTCTATTTGGATGTTGTAATAAAAATTTATAAGCAATCTTATCTCTATCCTTCCTTTTTTGGGGGTGAAATTATAATATTTCACAAAAAACAGCTCCTTATGTTAAGCAAGACATGTGAGAATGTCACCTTGTGTCTATAGCCCTTAGAACAACACCATGATTTCAAGATGCAAAAAATCTTGAAATCTGAAAATTATTTTATGATATAAATCACTTTTATGTTTATTATCTATAAAAACTCAAAGAATAAAGAAAATAAAGTAATTGTACAATAAATTATAAATAGAAAACTTCATAATACTTTTTAAAAATGTTTGTCGTGGTGCTTGATTTGACCTAATTGGAATTAAGCTCTTTGTGTAGGTTTCACCATATGTCTCCCTAGCTATATAACTCCCTCTCATAATATAAAAAATATTTGCTTGAATTTTCATCTTTACCCTACATTAAAACTTATAAAAATCATTCTTACATAAAAATAAAAAAATTCCTATTCCTAAATTAATTCTTACATTAAAAAAAAACTTTAAAGCTATAAATTATAATTATCATTATAATAATTATAAAATTAAAATTAAATAAATTAAAACTAAAACAAATTAGTTAATTTAATATACAGAATTACATATCAACATTATATAAATAAATGATTAAATAAACAAAATTAATTTAACTAAAATACAATTTAAATTAATAAAAAAAATAAAACAAATTAAATAATATGAATAAATATAAAACAAAATTAAATAAACGAAATAATTAAAATAAATATATAATAATAATAACAAAAAAATACAATAAAATTGAAATATTAACAAACCTAGCATCCTACCCTCACTTCACTTACCCTCACTTCACTTCACTTCATGTTAAAAAACAAAATTAACATTAAATTAACCACCTTTTACACTATTATAATACGTCATATGAAGAAGGATACGCGGCTCCTAAGGTGTATTATATACCTTTGAAAAACTTTTTATAAACATAGGAATTGAGCAGGGTAATCATCCCATATATCTGCACTCGATGAACATACGATCTGTTTCTTTGATGAATAGGATGTGTCAAGCCTAACTTGCCTAAGTCTTCTCTCCTCCACGAATTTGTATAATTAAATTTAATTGATTTTTATATCATATATAATGAAAATTGATATACATCATATATATATTTTTAAAATGTGATGTATATTAAATTTCATTATATATCATAAAAAATCAATTTTATTTATATATATAAATCTTGATTTTATATATAAATATATTATATAATTTATATTAGTTGTTTTTAAATATTTTATTTAAATTTGATATCAAAATTGAAATGGAGAATTTATAATTGAAAATTATATATAAATAAATAAATAAATAAATATATATATATATATATATATATATAAACTCAAAATTTTATTTCTAATGGTTGAATAAAGAATGTGCAAGTTAAAATTTGTTTGGAGCATTAAAGGAGCATATAAAAAACATTAATAATTTAAAATTGTTTAAAGTCAATCTACGAGTTAAATATATTTTTAACCTAATGCTTCTTTATAGTTAGAAAAAATGTCATTATATTTAATTGAGGTAAAATTAAATTTATTTTATAAAGTTATGTAAAATGATTTTATGAGGAGAACATGAGTTTATATTTAAATTTTATTTATTATTTATTTTATATTTGAGAACTAATTCACATATTTTCTTTTTTAGTGCAGAGAAATTATTAAAAAAACTCATTATATGAGAGATTTGAGTAAAGTCCATTTAAACGATGAAATATATATCTCATTTAGATAAATTTATTATTATTAATATAATTTTAGTTTGGAAGTTACATGAACAAAATGAAAAACTAAATCCCAACCATATAAAAGAAGATCTAAATGCTCATTTGAGAGGTTGGACATGGGACAAAATGAAGACGCAAGATTTTATTCACTAATTCATTGTGCACGTCATTGGTATACCATGATTATTTAATAATATTGCATGCAATAATGATTTAAATATTTGAATACTTGATATTAAGTATTATTTAAATCATATTGGAGTTTATTTGTTGCGAAATGTAACTTTAATCATACATGCTATCTACGGTTCATTTTCACAATAAACTTGTATATCATTAAAAAAACTAGTCTTTTTAATTTATTCTTTTTTCTTTCTTTTTAATTTATTATTTTTCTCATTATTTACTGCACTGGAATATGTGAATGAGTGAGAATATTCAAACTTGATCAGATTCTCAAATCTTTCACACATTAACTTGATTCAATATTTTCTCAAATATTTATTATTAGAAATAATTAATTCAATTTTTCTAATTGTTTGTGTAGGGTAAACTAATAATGATACTTGATGTCTTATTCTTTTAACCTCACATTTCAATTAGATACATTTAAGTGAGTTCATATATGTATATATTTTTTCCTTTTTATTTTAAATACTAACCCTAATATTGTGTGTGAGTTATGATGTATTAATTTAAAACTTTATAATTGTCATAAATGATATTCTAAATTGATAAGTTTCAAGTGTTATATGCCTACCACCTATCTTTCCCAAAAAAAAACCTTATTTTATTTATAAAACACTCATTATCATTAATTTGACTTGATCATTTTGCTTTAAAGAACATTTATTTAATTAATATTACTATCAGGGAATACCCCTTGTTGTGAAAGAGAGGCCAAGTCTTGTCACATAAAGTGGGAGGATTCTGGGAATCTTAAGTGAATGTTTTCTCAGGTTGTTGGCAGTTACTAGTTCAATCTGAGTACCAGCAGTTTGAAAGAAATAATGAAACTCAAACTACAATATGAATTCAATTCTTTTTTTGGGTAAATAAGCCAATCAAAGAAAGAAAGAAATAACTATTAGGACCAATTTAATTATAAGGCCAAATATATTTACAAATCCCCATGAGGATCAGAAAAAATGATTTTCTTGGAAGCCTAAAAAGTTAAAATGACTTATGCAAAGGAAACTAAGTACCATGGAAAAAAAAAAATATAATATGGACCACTTCAAGTGATGTGAAAAACATGAACAATTTGTTGCAATATGTGCATGAATTAGCACTATATAAATTCACGTGAAAACTATAACAAAAAAGATGAGCAACTTTGAAGAATACCAAAAATCAATAGGAACAAGACAATTTAGCCAATAAAATATTCATAATGGAGAATGAATATCACTTGAAGAATTACTTTAAAAAATTGGACATATATTCACTCAATTAATCTTCCTTTTGTTTTGATGGATTCTTCTCTTTTGTAGTTGAATAAAATAATTATTTAGTTCAACTATTTCTCTTAATAATTTTGGTTTAACTTTGGTGTGGAAATAACATAAGAGAATGAAGTTAACATACAAAGGTCACAAAGGTCTTAAGGAACTCTAAATAAAATTAGGGAGAGTTACATTAGACTTAACTCATGATATTTACATCATAAATAAACTTCCTATGATTCCCATATTTATAACATACTTAGCATATAATGGAAAAAAAAGATCTCATTACATAAAACATCATAATTCTAATAGCACTTGTATCCCTTTTATCAAAATATAATATTTGAAAATCAAATATCATTTCATTTGTATTGACCAAAACTTTAATGCCTTGAAATGTTTCAAACTACAAACATTGTTATGAAATAAAAGTAAAACGCCTTACACGAATAACTTTCGATGCATATCCTTAAAAGAAATATCTCTTCTTCCTTCATACCTTGCTTTATGAGAATGTGATTATAAATGGAATGAAGTTTATAGGGATGATTGAGTAGATGAGAGTTCTTCCAATGGATTTTTTCTTTTATGTATTTTTGCTAAAGGGCGTTTAGCAGAGGAATTTTTTCAACCTTAGGAAGTGACTAGGAAAATGAAGCAACTGAAGAAACAATGGGTCTAGTAGCAAGTGGAAAATATGGGTTTCTTGGGATTGATTACCAATCCATCATACATGGGTTGCCGTTGATACTCAAGGATATCCATAATTCTCAAGTGTGGTTGCATGGGATCATAAGAAGGGTAAAAGAATGAGGTAATGATGTTTTTCCACCTAGGTATAAATGTCTTGTTTGTACGATTTTATTAATTAGTCAGAATTGATGTCAAAATGAATAGAGAAACATGTCATCTTATTTTTTTCTTCTTTCCAAATAATGTTTGTCCTTCTTCATTTTCATATATTGTTTCCCTTGGAACCTCTGCTAAAGGTGGCCATCTAAGCGTATGTAAAAAAAACCATTTAAACTTTCCAACCATGATATATGCAATGAATTATCTCATGTAGTAAAATAAGAAAAATTACACCATTATTTATTAACTATATTTTAGCATGGCCCAAATTCAAGAATAGTGGACATAGTATGTTTTAAAAAAATGATGAAAAATGACCTAGCATTCCCACTGAATTTCACTTGCATGTCAATTCTTATATGTTGTATATTATCAATTCAAGGTTTTTTAGCCTTTAGGCCTCAAAAGAGAATCATTATTTTAATTATTGCAATTGTAACACAACTTAAACAATGGAATGAATACAAGGGAAGGTGAGAAGTGATTTACATGTATGCATGAATGAACTAGCAACCATGGTGACAAAGCTCGCTATAGGCCGATTTCATAGACATAAAGATATAAAAACCAACATTTATATTCTAAACAAATATTTCATAGAAAGAGTGCATGTAATGATCTTTCTTTAGTAGATGATTTTATTATTCAATCGAGACAAGTAGAATGCATTTTGCAATTTTCGATATGGGGTTTGACTTAAGAAACTGATACTCTAACATAGCTGCACCAAAATATCTATAATAAACTATAGCTACAATATTACCAACTTCAACTATAGGAGTAGAACTACATACCTTGAAATTGAGCACAAACTCTTGTTGACGAGTTGCTTCATAGGCTTTATAACCTTCGAAAAATTCCATTACCCAAAAATCAAAGCTATAAGAGTTGTTCAGATATTCAAAGCATAGTTTTTCCAAGTGAAAATAGGGAAATTGATATCCTAGTCCAAGCCCTATCCTCCTCAAAAGATACAATTGAATCAATATTTTGTGCCATAAATGTGCATACCCACGTACATAAATATTGCTAACAATACTATAATTATATGCAAAACAAAACTTACCACAAAACAAAATAATCTTACAAAATGCTACCATAAGTCATGGATGAGAGTGAATGATATCTTATCCAAAGGGCCACTAAGAGCGTTGATTTTATTTTTTAATTAATATTAAACAATTTTTCAAAATATTTTTAATTTTTTTATAAATATATTATAAATACATATTTAATTCTCATTGATAAATAAAAATTATGAGTATATATGTATATGTATATGTATATGTATATGTATATATATATATATATATATATATATATATGTATATATATATATATGTATATATGTATATGTATATATGTATATGTATATATGTATATGTATATATGTATATGTATATATGTATATGTATATATGTATATGTATATATGTATATGTATATATGTATATGTATATATGTATATATATATGTATATATATATGTATATACATATGTATATACATACATATACATACATATACATACATATACATATACATATACATATACATATACATATACATATATATATACATATATATATATATATATAATGAAATGAGTAGAGATTTGTATTATTAAAAAAATTGGATTACAAGGCAAGAACCTTTACTGGAATGGTGCTAATTTTACACAATTTTCTATGCTTTTATAATCACTTATAAAAAAAATTTCATTAACCCGAGTAACAAGTAAGGAATTATAGATAGAATAGTAAACAATAATGCACAATAGAACATAACCAACCACAATGAGACAAATAGATCTTGGTCAAAGAACAGGGTAAAACCCCACAAGGGGGGAAAACCCAGAATCAAATCTTCTTCTTCTTAGTCAATCAATGTTCAAATTGAGATACATAGTCTAATAATACATCCCTAAACTAGTTAAAGTCAAATATTTGACTATCCAAGTCAACCAAATCAAAACCAATCAATAAAGAGAGAGAAAGTCAAATATGGTCAAGGATAACAGTATGCAATAGAGGGTTGAAATTGGGCTTATGGAAGCTCGGTCAACCTCAGTCAAATAAACCTTGCAACTCTCAGTAAAAGTAAAAAATCAACCTTGTGGTTAATGCCTAGAAAAATAGCTTGAAATTTAGTCAATGCAGAAAATATTCCAGTCAAATATTCGACCTTCTCCCTTAGTCAAAGATTCGGTCAAACAAAGATAAATTCCTCCTGCAATATTCAATCAAAAGCCTCAATCAAACCTGTGGTCAAACCCTAATCCAAGCCTGCAGTAAACCTTATTCAACATGCCCGGAAAATAGAGATGAATTCAATCAAACAATAGTCAAATATTGCGAGAATGTTTGGCCTCCCAAAATAGTCCAAACAACTTGGTCAAAGCAGAAGGTCAATGCAGTCCAAAAAAAAAAAATCAACGCTGATTAGAACAAAATCCTCTCTCTCCTCCTTCAAACGTGGGGATGTCTCGTGTGAATTTTAGATCAAATTTGGTCGATGTGATGTGTGATGTAATTTATGTATTTATTAGGAGCGATCATTTCACTTGTGGGGCTGAGTTGTGCACTTTGAGGCCGACTTGGTCAAATTAGAAAAAAATAGTTTCGCCATTATTTTATTGATGAAATTTTGACCATAGCTGCCCAATTTCCAACACTTCCACTCAACCGAGGAGGAATTTCAGGCTGCACCATAATACTCGTCTCAGATGTACATGTATCAACATAAGAGAAGCTCATCTCATCTCATCTCAGCTAAACAATGATGAAGCTATCCACAAAAGAAGAATGAACCATACTGATAAGAAGGGAGATCGATCTACTGCAACTAAGTCCATGGAAATCATAAGTGACCTTAGTAAAGATCACACACACCCTATGTCCATTGACTCATCCTCACCCAACTTGATCCTCAATAATTAAGTCTTCACCCAACTTGATCCTCAATAATCAAGTGGTAGAACACCTGCATCCAATACTTATTGAGATCAATTTACCTTAACCAAGTTCATGGAAGTCGTGTCCAAATTTGGTAAAGATCACACACACCTAAGTCTCCTCACCCATTGACCAAATGGATGGAAAACTTGGCAAGCTTAACTATCTCAATATGGTTTTTGGTCAATAATGACACAAAGGTGACTTGTGGGGAGGATGCATACTAGGGCATGTACTCAACCAAATTCATGGCTTCAAGGAGTACCCTCATACCTAGGATCCTAGCTACTCATTCCAACCCCAACAAGTCCATGGCTAGTCAAAACACTGGGGGAAGAGCATATGCTCAGTGTTCTCGATCAACAATGTTCCCTTTCAGGGAGGGATACATTCTCCTGCACTCCAAGATTTTCTCTAAATAATAAGAAATTCACTTTCGGCAAAGGCTTGGTGAGAATTTTTGCAACCTGCTCATCAGTAAATATGTGTTGGAGCCTGATAACACAACAGAAGCCTGAATGACTTCTTTCCAAAAAAAAAAAAAGGAACCCACAAAATTTCTTACTCCATTTCTTTAGATGAAAGAATATGATGGCACAATACCTTCTCGATATATATAAATGTTTCATAAATAACCTCCCTTCTTTGATTATTTCAATCCCATGATCCATAGTGAAAAATGTGATTTCTCAAAGTCCTTGTTCCATGGTTACTGCACGAAACAAGTTAGTTTGTGATGCCCTTCTTTCTATTCTTTAAAAAACTTGAAGAAAACATTCAAAGGAGCTGCCATATGAGGTTTAAAAAAATTATTCAAATTCTGAGATGGGTCAGGGTCAACATTTCCTTCCTTTTCATCGAGGACTTGCGCTTCTCTACTTCGACTACCAACTTAACGATGACCCAAATGCACAAATTCAGGGTCAGTCCTTATTACAATTTTTTGGAGTGAATCGGTTTGGAGGGTCTAACCTCCGACTAATAGGACCCACCTTTTTCTTAACGCCGAAAAAAGAAAACCACAGGTTAATTATCATGTCTCCTTCGTGAAGACTCTTGCTTGGTTAATTAAATCCCAACTCCTTTCAAAAAGGTTACAAATCTTTTTTCTACCATAACCCAGATTTATTCTCGTGTAAAGGTTGCCATTATTTGATGACTAATAAGGTACCGCATGAATCTACTAATTTTTCTTCACTTTAAATTAATTAATGAAAAGCTTTGCACTTCTCCGTCCCTTACATTTTTTTTTTTCACCGTCCCTTACATTTGAGCACTTGTAGATGACTCCGAGAAATTTATTGGTTTCAATGCCATCCTTCAGTGCGAGCCTCTATTCTCATTTTGAGATTCAAATCAAATTCATTCAATAGACCTTTGAACTCTGACACTCTCCCCATTTACTAGACAAGGTGCTGGGAGATTTTACAGAGTTTGAGTGACACAAATCTGAGCTCTCCACTTGAACTGTGAATTAGTTATAAAAAAAATATTTTCCAACCCTTTGGATGGGTTCTATTATGTATTACGGAGGATTTCAAACATAAAAATACATATAATATATCGACTCCTAAAAATTACAGTTACAAAGAACTACCTCTAGTTTCATTAAGGTTTAATGGACATAATTATAGAGATAATGAGTTTGTTCCTTCCCTTAGCCTACCTTGACTCATGTCATTCAATTAAAATTTACAAAAATATTTATAGAGGAATGTACAATTAGTTTCCTTGCGAGGAATACTCCATCTAAAAAGGACCCGTTACCTTAAATTTTCATCCCTTCTTGAGAGCTCTCAATATTTATATCTAGGAAAATATCTCAACAAACCTTTGGAAAAATGGGACACATATCCCCACTCTAAAACTATCTAACACCTTATCAAATATTGTTTACAAATGAAAAGGCCCAATTGGCCTCAAATAATAGCTCATCAAAATAATTAACAACCTGCTAGTCCCAAAATTATTTAAGAATTTTGACACTTGGCTCTAAACTAAATCCCGTTGATTTTAATTTTTTATAATTTATAATTGGAGGAAATTCATTTCCCCTTTGGAAATTTTAGAATCCTTTGGGTCTGGAAAAAATTACATTTCCTAGGGATGATGCTCCTGCATCAGACTCCCCGAGTGGAAAATGAATATGACCTCCTAGTCATGTACCTCATGGATCCCAAACTTTATGTTTTTGTTGACTGCTTTGTTGCAATTATGATGAAGCTAGTGTCCTTGATGGAAACCCACTTGTAGAAGAACAAGTATATGGTAACTGGATGAGTTCAAAGATCAGTTCAAAGGTGACAGTGTGATGAAACATAATGAAAAAATGATGAGATAGAGGTTTGTAGGTCAGAGACATAAGTTTATGAAGGCGAATATTTGAAGAAATATATGTGGGGTAGATGAGGCCAAGTCGCGTACACACGTGGGTATGACAAAGAAAAGACGCGTACATGCTGGTGCACTAATTTATTAATACCAAGGGTCTTTACCATGGTATTACCCCACAATGTTGAGTGCAATAGCAATTATTTGATCCCATCCAAGATTACCATTGACACTAGTGTAGTTTTGGATCATGGCATTAGCTAAGGCTCTAACTATATAAGGAGGTGAAGATTAAAGTGCTAAGTGTGCGTGAGTAAGGGTAATGAATGAATACTTCAATCTGAAGTATATTTGCATGATATGGGCTATAGTTTATTGATAGAATTGAAATAATGATGCACCCATAAATACAATAATGGATTAGGATCATTAGACCTGGATACAAGGGTATTCAGGTCCCTTGTGTTTTTCCCAACATTTGGTTTCAAAGAAGGTCCTTCTGAAGAAGCTTGATCGCTTGAAGGATATATGTCACAATGAGAAGTCATGAAGGAGTATTTTCTATTAGGCCACCACTGTTCAATGGAAGTAATCTAATGTTCTGGAAGATACGAACACAAGCTTATCTGTAAAGTATTGGAGTAGATGTATGGGGAATTGTGGAAGGAGGTTATCAATATCCAACTGCCATTCCTACAGATGCAACATGAAAGAAGAGATATGAAACCAACACAAAAGATGTCAATGCCTTATTGGGAAGCCTGACAGAATTCGAATTTGTCAAAGTCATGCAACTAAATTCAGCAAAGGAAATATGGGACAAGATCATCCAAAGCTATTAAGGTGATGACAAGGTAAAAAGTGCTAAACTTCAAACTCTTTGAATTCAATATGAAATTCTCATAATGCATGATGATGAAAGTATTGCAAGTTTATTTCTAAGAATAGATGAGATTTTGAATTCTATGAGAAATATGATGAATATATAAAAGATTCAACTGTAGTAGAGAAAATCTTGAGATCTCTGACTCCAAAATTCGAGTCAAAAGTGTTTGCCATTGAATAAAAGCATGATCTATAGACTCTTACTGTTGTACAACTCCACGGGATTCTAACAGCCTTTGAAATGAGAAACATGGGTCCTCCATATATCAGAGAAGTTGCATTTAAGGCATTTGCAAAAGGAAAAGAAAAGGAAGTTCTCAAGGAATCAAGTTATATATCATAAGAAGATGAGGCATTTTTTGTAAGGAAACTTCAAAGAGGTATTGGAAGGTTCAGAGGTAAGCTTCCCTTCAAGTGTTTTTTTTTTCGTAGTGTTGGTCATTATGCTGCTAATTGTCCTTATAAAGAAAATCATGACAAATGGAAACAATTTGAAAATAGGAGAAGATTTTATACAAATGAAGATAGTGATGATTTATCAATTGGAAAAGAGGGAGAGTTTGATTAATATCTGCAAGTACTTATGGAATTTAGTATTAATTAATCTGATAACAATGCCCTAAAAGAGAAGAATCCTTTGATTGAAAAATCTCCTTGATCAAGGAAGAAAAGATGGTTTCATGGATGTTGTTTTTCTTGTAACCTTTTTGGACATAAGGCCACTGATCGGAGGTTAAGTATGTTGAACAGAACTAGGAGATTGGATAAATTCCAACACATAATAAGAAATTTCAAAGAAAAATAGGAGAAAGAAAAAACACCTGTCAGAAATGTAGGGAATTTCGACCCTACTACAGTCATCTGTTTCTAAATACTATTTCTCTTAGTGACTGCAGGAGTGATGTGAGATATATTATCTGGGATCAGTAATGTATCATCACTGGGGGCTAAATATATGGTGATTACTATGGTTGGTTTGGTAATTCTAATTGTTTATAGTTTTGATAGTACATCTGATGTGTCAACAAAAGACATGTACAGTCTGTACAAGCTCAGGGGGAGCTGAAGCAATGAAATTTTCAGTATTTCACATTATGTACGCGGATCCGATGAAAGAAAGTAATGTATGTATGCAAATTAATTTGCATACAATCACGTATGTTTTTCTCTGATAGAAAAATAATGGGACAAACTCAAGAACGTATTCTGACATGTTGCTGAAAGTTATGATTTAATTTTCTTGGTTTAATGTTGATGGTTACAATCTGTTGATGAGGTAGCACAAGTTCAGGGGGAGCATTAGCCTTGCGGATTTTAATGCATTTTTTGAATTATGTTTGTAATGATTACTGAATTTTGAGGGGGAGCATGGTCAGTATAGTGCAGATCAGATCTATAGAGCTCTTGTATCTACAAGGAAAGATAAACCTTGTTTCAGCATTGGTCCACCCTTTGCCCTTGATGTCAAAGGGGGAGAGTAACTTGGTGTTTGAATAATGCTTATATTGATGTGTCTAATAAGTATCTTAACGCTATGGTGATCAAACACCAACATGGTTTCCATCAAGTCCAAAGGGGGATATTGTTGGAATTATGATGAAGGTGTTGTCCTTGATGGAAAACCACTTGTAACATAGAAAGTATATGGCAATCAGATGATTTCATAGATCAATTCGTAGGTAAAAGTGTGATGAAACAAATTGAAAAAATGATGAGACAGACGTTTGCAAGTCAGAGACAAAAGTTTATGAGGGTGAATATTTGAAGAAATATACGTGGGTTAGACGAGGCCAAGTCGCATACACACATGGGTATGATGAAGCAAAGTCGTGTACGTGTTGGTGAACTAATTTATTAATACCAAGGGTCTTTACCATGGTATTAGCCGACAATATTGAGCACAGTAACAGTTATTTGATCCCATCCAAGATTATCACCGACACTAGGCTATAACTATATAAGGAGGTGAAGATCAAAGTGATAAGTGGGCATGAGTAAAGTTAGTGAATTAATACTTAAATATGATGTATATTTTCATGGTATGGGCTATCGTTTATTGATAGATCCGAAATAATGATGCACCCATAAATACAATGATGGATCAGGATCATTAGACCTGAAATGACTATGTATTTGCATGATCTATTTATGAATTTTTTAGATCTGTGGTATGGCGCATGTTTGTTTTAGTTAAGGGTATCATATGAGTAAGTTCGAAGTTCTAAAGTATTGCACAATCTTAAATTATTTACAGATATGTATGCAAGTTCGACACATGGAAGGCACATATACACACAAGTTTTGTTTTGCAGAGTCACGTATACGTTCAATAATATCTTGAGATCTATACACGAGTTGGATTCTAGATACACGCGTACATGTGGATAAGTCTTATGGAAGGCGCATATGTAAGCCATGGTTTTTTTGAAGAATGCTTAAGAAAATGTCTGATAAGTTTTGCTGTGTTTCTATTGTCTGTGAATGATATCTTCATATAGAGATGGGTTGTTTGAGTATTAATAATGCTGCTAGTTGATTGTGATTAAGATCAATGATTGGTTCGTTGATTAATGATTCAATGCATGATTTGGTATAGTTATATGTTTCAGTTTGATGTATGGTAAATTTGCATGAATTTTCCCTCCTCTCAGTTTTTCCCAGCATGCTTATGTGGTTTTCCCACTGCATTCCTTCTATTGTCTGCCACTGGCTAGGATCCCAAAATCTTTGTTTTAGCTAAGACTATGCACTTTGATATTGCCTTATTGGTTCTTTTGCTATCACTTCTGGCTTTTCAGTATTCCACACTTTGTTTTGAAGCCTCCCATAAAATTCGTTGATTTATATTTGTGCAATTAGCTGGATCAAACTTCTAATTACCTCATTCTCCCTATATTATTTCCTATCAAGTATATTTTCCATTAACCTCCTTATTTATTCAATTTTAGTGTCCAACTTGTATTATTGTTGGAACATACTACTAACACTTCTTCGTTGCATTAATAAAATTTACATGACCGTTATCCTCATTTCATCATCTCCACAACCATTCATACTTGCATGCCTTTTCCATGGTTTCCTTATGATATGTTAGCTCTCATCTTTTGCAAATTATTTATAGAAAATACCATGCTTATCAAATTTTGATTGATCCCTATGTTCACCTTTCACAATCTCTTGATTTATTTTCAAAACAAATCCATAGTTAACATCCCTCTGTTGGAAATGAAACATAATTTCATTGTTTTGGGAAAAACTTGTTCCTTGACTCCTTATCCCATCTTCTTCTGCCTGCAAAAACATGTATTCTATCTCTTTTATTGGAGCTTCATATTCAACCCCTTCTCTTGTACCTGCAAGTATATAATTAGTTAGAAAACTAAAATTCTCCTTCATTTATTTGGATGCAATGAGAACCAATTCCATGTTATGAGTTTTTTAGCATTCCTCCTCTTGGGTTGTATTCTCATGTCCTTGTAATAAACTCTCCAATAAGTTTATCTCTTCTTCAAATTTTTGGAGCATTTCACCTGAATTCTTATTTTTGTCTTCATCTTCATGACCCAATTTCGCTCTATTCTCTTCAATAATAGGCCCTTGCGATTGTGCTTGTGCATTTATGTTTTCATTATGAAACAATGATGTCTCATCTCCCTCTAAAAAATATTTTTTTTTGTCCTTTCCTTACGCTTTTAAAATGTATACCTCCATCATATTTATTATGTGTATGACCAATTGCATAAACCTGTTCCATTCTCTTTGTAGATACAATTCATACATCTCTATGGAAAGTGTTATCATCAATAACATTTAGTTTGGTTAGGAAAGTTATTTTGTATAGGTTTTAGTGTGTTGATGAATTAATTCATGAAAATTGATGAAATTTCATGATTTGGTTATAGTCCTAAGTCTTTAGAGTTCCCACATGTCATCTCATTAAATTAATGTTAATAAAAATCTGCATGCATTGATTCAAATTAAGTTTTAAGCCACTTCTCCACCTTTTCCCGAGTCTGCAACAAATTCTGTGGAAAACAGGTTGTTTTTGCTACGGACTCACTTGACAGTTCCGTAGTGAATCTTCCATACTCATAACAAAAAATGCTACGAACTCGTGTTTTTCTGCACCAGCAAGGTAATGGATGAGGTATCAATTTGCAAATGGATAGGGGTCGATATGAGGTCATGTGCTGAGTTGTTTGGAATTCATGGTAAACATGCTCCAACTTCCTTTATGCATATAGTTTGTTGTAAATGTTATGTTTCATTAGAATACACATGCCTCAACTTCCATGAGAGAAGTTTCATATGTCACTGATTTTTCATGTTGACTCCATATGCCCAATGGTAGTTATTTTTTTTCATCTTTCACCTGCACAAAAATACATTTAAAGACAATTTCAGAGTTAGCCATATGTTGATATTTATTTACTTAATATCATATTTATCCTTAAGAGAGCTCTCTCAGGCTGGAAAAGCTAAGTTCCAGCTAAAAGTAGGTTTGAAATATCTACTCTGAGTTGACTGTTGAAGCAGCCCATCAACCCCTCAATTCAGTGATAACAGAAAGACTCACTTCTATGGTTTTTGTGAGTAATTTTAACCAATGAATTATGTGCTTAAAGGTGTCGACCCATTGGTTAGAAAAGGGATGGAAAAAAAATGGAATATCGATCAAACCCATTTTAGAAAATAGTATTCTCTGAAACACAAGGAACAAACTGTCAACCTCTCTGATTTTAAAATAGGTTGGGATCCATCATCCACCCTGATGTAAATAATGCTCAATAATGAAAAATTGCATGAAAAATGAATAAATAAATAAAAATTTAAAGGTATGAGAAAGGCCTCTCGCGCAGAGAGGTGATGCATCCAACTTCATCGGGATATGAGTGCTTGCTAGCAGCGAATAAATGGTTGTGATTTCTTAAGTGACTCCATTAGAGCTATGTACACACGCTGGTAGTGGAGAAACAATATATGTTCTTATCTCATTATGAAAATTTTAAAATTGCAAACATAATATCTCTATCCCCTATCAAATCTTTTGGTGTCTAACTCATATCTCAATTGATGTGTTACAAATCGAGATCGAGAAAATTAACCAAGAGACTAAAATTCTAACCATGGATAAACAAATAAACTAGTGATACCCATTAATTCAAGTCAATACTTCTATAATTATCAAACTACACCATAATAAGGGCTAAACTAGAGATTCTGAAGTCCTACTCATGAATCGCTAATTGATGTAGTAGCTACAATATCCCCAAATTTTGGGATGCTTCTAAAATTTAGAGTTCCCATCATCTTATGTGATAAAAGATAAAATAATTTTATGTCCTTGGGTTAATTAGTAAAGGAAAATTAAATTGTAAACATCCTTGGCGCATCAGGCTCATCCTTGGTGCAACACAATTATGATCCTTAGCACAACACAATGGGAGATAAGCCTACCAGTGCATTCCTAACAATGCCATCCCACTAACACATCGCGACAAACAGTTTCATCATTATCACACTGAATTAAAACCTTAGTGAAAGGCTTCTTGTGTAATAATATTTAATTTTCTTTTGAGCCTTTTCAAATGTGATGATCCTATTTACCTCTGAAATATGTTTGTGTCACCTCTGCCCTAGGAATTATTTTGGTAGGTATACTTGTGGAGGCAACCTCTTGTTGTGTTGGTGATGACAAAGGAGTAGAGTGACTGCTAGACTAAGCTAGAGAAGACAAAAGAGAAGCTAAACATATAAAACCATCCCATGACAAATAGGTCCGTGTGAGCTAATGGGAAACCAGGATTTTCACCAAGTCATGCTGAAACAAACTAGTGTGATGATTTTCTCCCAATATCCTTACCTTCTCTACCATCTTTATCATGCTTTTGTAAAGGTAACGAGGCAAGTTTAAGGTTCTTACACCAGTGAAATGCATCAAGAGTCTCATATGATACTGACATAACCTTGAGTGTCTTCCCTCACATGTGAAAAATATCATGATCAGTTTCATGAAAGGGGAATACTTGTCCAACAACTGTCTAAATGGGAAGATGTGTGTTGGAGCTGCTTTGTATGTTGGCTTCAAGTAAATTTTATAACTTTCAAGGTCAAGGTCTCTACTCTTGAACCAAATTTCTCCACTATTTGGAATCCCTATAGCTGTAGAAATGGTCTCTATTGAAAGAGTGAACATCACCCCTGCAATGGTCACCTTATCTCTCCTCAATCTGGTGGAAAATGTGCTAGTAAGTCTATCATGAAAACCTAGTTCCTCAACCTTTTGTCAAAAGGCAAGGCAATCATCATCCTGAAATGATTTCTCGAGGAAGGGTGAGGACATGATTTCATGTGCTGAAGTGGGCTCATACCTGCTGATATGACCTCATTTATGCCTCTTCTGATCAATGGTTTCAGAATCCATTACTAACCGTAGCTCAATGGGAAGGGGAATTAGGGTCATCACATGTGAAATGGCTCAAAATAAAATTAAATGTTGTTACACAAGAAGCCTTGCACTAAGGTTTTAATTCAGTGTGATAATGATGAAACTGTGTGTCATGATGTGTTAGTGGGATGACATTGTTAGGAATGCACTGGCAGGTTTATCTCCCATTGTGTTGTGCTAAGGATCAGAATTGTGTTATGCCAAGGATGAGCGTGATGCACCAAGGATGTTTACAATTTAATTTTTCCTTTACTAATTAACCGAAGGACATAAAATTATTTAATTTTCCTTTACTAATTTGGTTAGGAAATTTATTTTGTATAGGTTTTAGTGTGTTGATGAATTAATTCATGAAAATTGATGAAATTTCATGATTTTGTTATAATCCTAAGTATTTAGAGTCCCCACATGTCATCTCATTAAAGTCATGTCAATAAAAATATGCAAAGAATCTACATGCAATGTTTCAAATTAAGTTTTAAGCCACTTCTCCATATTTTCCTGAGTCCGCAACGAATTTTGTGGAAAACTGGTTGTTTTCGCTATGGACTCACCTGACAGTTCTGTAGTGAATCTTCCATACTCATAAAAGAAAAATATACGAACTCATGTTTTTTTACACCAGTAAGGTAATGGATGAGGTGTCGATTTGCAAATGGATAGGGGTTAGTATGAGGTCATGTGATGATTTGTTTGGAATTCATGGTCAACATGCTTCAACCTCCTTTATGCATCTAGTTTGTTGTAAATGTTATGTTTCATTAGAATACATATGCCTCAGCTTCCATGAGAGAAGTTTCATATGTCATTGAGTTTTCATGCTGACTCCATATGCCCAATGGTAGTTATTTGTTTGCATCTTTCACCTACACAAAAATACATTTAAAGCCAATTTCAGAGTTAGCCATCTGTTGATCTTTATTTACTTAATATCATATTTATCCTTGAGAGAGCCCTCTCAAGATGGAAAGGCTAAGTTCCAACTAAAATTAGGTTTGAAATAGTTACTCTGAGTTGACTGTTGAAGCAACCCATCAGCCCCTCAATTTGGTGATAACAGAAAAAATCACTTCTATGGTTTTTGTAAGGAATTTTAACCAATGAATTATGTGCTTAAAAGTGTCGACCCATTGGTTAGAAAATGGATGGAAAAAAATGGAATATCGATCAAACCCATTTTAGAAAATAGTATTCTCTGAAACACAAGGAACAACCTCTCTGATTGTAAAATAAGTTGGGATCCATCATCCACCCTGATGTAAAGAATGCTCAATAATGCAAACTTGCATGAAAAATGAATAAATAAATAAAAATTTAAAGGTACGAGAAAGGCCTCCTGCGCAAAGAGGTGATGCATGCAACTTCATCGGGGCTATGGATGCTTGCTAGTAGCGAAGCAATGGTTGTGACTTCTTAAGTGACTCCATTAGAGATATGGACACTTGCTGGTAGTGGAGAAAAAATAGATATTCTTATCTCATTCTAAAATTTTTAAAATTGCATACATAATATCTCCATCCCCTATCCGAAAGCTTTTGGTGTCTAACTCGTATCTCAATTGATGTGTTACAAATAGAGACCGAGAAAATTAACCAAGAGACTAAACTTCTAACCATACATAAAAAAATAAACTAGTGATACCCATGGATTCAAGTCAATACTTCCATAATTATCAAAATAAACCATAATAAGGGATAAACCAGAGATGGTGAAGTCCTACTCATGAATTTCCAATTGATGTAGTAGCTACAATATCCCCAAATTTTGAGATGCTTCTAAAATTTAGAGTCCCCATCATAATGTGTGATAAAATATAAAATCATTTTATGTCCTTGGGTTAATTAGTAAAGGAAAATTAAATTGTAAACATCCTTTGCGCATCACACTCATCCTTGGAGCAACACAATTCTGATCCTTAGCACAACACAATGGGAGATAAGCCTACCAGTGCATTCCTAACAGTGCCATCCCACTAACACATGGTGACACAAAATTTCATCATTATCACACCAAATTAAAACCTTAGTGCAAGGCTTCTTGAATCCTATTCAGATTTTGGTAGTCCTGGTTTCGAGATCCAAGGGAAAATAGTTTTGTATATGTGTTTCTTTTTCTATTTTTAAGAATTCGTTTGCAGGTAATTTATGTACAAGGTTAAAACCTACAAAAATGAATAGTTACTTTGAGTATTTATGGTCATTTCTTGCATTATTTTATTCATGTTTAATCTTTTGACCTAGATATGCTTCATTTATACTATGAAACAAGTATGTTTAATCCTTTTTGTGATGTTTTGAGTAGGTCGATAGTTGTTAGCAGATTTTTATCTTGCTTTAAACTGTTTATTTTGACCAAGGAGTATAAGTTTATCTCTTTTTTTGGGTTTTGTAAATTTCTTCCCGAGGAAATATATCCATGTATTACTTGATAATTCATATATAAAGGAGACATAGTACACAAACTTACCCAGTGATGGAACCTCCACAGGTCCAAACACATCACTATGCACAAGTTGTAATATCCCTTTCATCCTCTTAGCACTGGAAGGGAAACTCACCTTATTTTTTTTCCCATATACATAATATTCAAAGAAATCAAAATCCAGAGAGAAATTAGACATACATTCTACCATACTATTACCATCCAGTATTTGATGGCCCTTCTCTCCAATATGACCAAGCATTTGATGCCATAACATGGTATTTTCTCCAGATACCACTAAGTTTTGTACTCCACTTTCAAGAACCACAAAATTGTTGCACCAATCAATAACAATGCTACCCAGAAGCTTGGACATAGTTCCAATCCGAACTCCCTGCATCAATACCAGTGCTCCCCAAA
This sequence comes from Pinus albicaulis, assembly GCA_034641835.2. Lineage (NCBI taxonomy): Eukaryota > Viridiplantae > Streptophyta > Pinopsida > Pinales > Pinaceae > Pinus > Pinus albicaulis. The sequence goes on from CM076576.1 coordinate 598,046,631, forward strand.
CCATATTGCAGGTATCCTTCTCGAACACTACTTTTACACCTGCATCATCCAACTTGCTTACATAAATCATATTTCTATCCAATGCATGAATATATAGAACACCATGAAGTGTTCTAATCCTTCCACCTTGTAAATTTAGCTTGAATTTTCCACGTCTGACAATTCTGGCTTTCTTATCATCCCCTAAGAACACATCACCATCATCATATTTTTCATACTCACAGGGAGCCATGGGGAGTGAAGTGAAAGGATGAACCTGATTCAATCAACCACGCCTCATGATCTACATGTATACTTGAAGATGAGGCAAAGTACACATCCCCACCTTCATCTAAGGTGGTTTTTTCCTCTGTAGAAGGAGCATCATCAGATCCCTTTCCTTTATCAAGAGCTTTAGATCTATAATAGTTTTTGAAGTTCCCTTCCTTTCCACATTTTCAGCACACCTTCACAGTTTTTCCTGGAGATTTAGATCTCCCACTCGAGGACTTATTTTTGTTTCTGTTCTAGGACCATCCTTTTACAAAAAGGGCATCTCCATTATCCCCCTCCATATTTTGTTGTCTCATATCCTCCGAAAACAAGGATGAGTTTATTTCATCAAAATTCAAGGTGGTTGTATTGCTACCTATTGCAACAACCATACTATCTTGTGAATCTGGTAGAGAAAAAAGAAAACTGATGCACTTATCTTCATCTAAAATTTTAATATCAATATTTAAAAATTGTCTTAACACAATATTAAAGGCATTCATATGATATGTCACCGAGTCTCCATCCTTCATCCTTAGGTTATACAACTTTTTCCCTGGGAACATTTTGTTCACCAGAGACTTAAATTGGTACAAAGTCCCTAACTTGTCCCACAAAGCCTTTCTCATAGCTTTCCCTAATACATTCAACAATATTGAATCTGAGATACACATGACGTATTGTTCTCTTTTCCTTATGACCCAAATTCACCCAATATTCATTTGACATTTTCGTTGGTTTAGTACCCAGATCCACCGCGATCCACTATTATTTATCCACCAACAGATCCTACATCTTGACCTTACACAACTCAAAACGTTGACTATTAAATTTCTCGATCTCTATATTTCCATTTCTCGCCATCTTCTTTCACAGCAAGAATCGATCTCGCAAATATCCCACTAAACAGGGTCTACCACAGGGCCTAGAAAAACCCCTCAGTAGCAAAGGAATCCCCTTGAATCCGAAACAACTCTGATACAAAATGTAGGTTTTAAACCTGTACATAAATTACCTGCAACCTAATTCTTAAAAACATAAAATGAAACACATATATACATAGATTTTCTCCTGGATCCCGAAACTAGGAATACTAGATTGATTTTTCATTATGTTCATTTCAATTTTATAATACATATATATACATGTCGAATCATTCATAAACCCCAACCCAATAACCTTGGATTAGAACATAACCATAGTTTCCTTGAACGAATATACAAAATACCATGGACATAAAACCATCATGCCCAAAACAATGTGCAAAAACCATGCCCAAAACCATAAGTGCGTATGCCCACCTATTATAGGGTGCAACTAGTCTGGGAAAGAATATAAGACACCCAATTATTTTCAACATTTCATATTTACCTTCAATAGTGAGAATTTTGAGCACTTTTTCCCTCGATCTTCTGCAGCTGATTGCGGCCAATCGGGTGGATCATTTCGATTACCATCACTTCCAGGTAGGAACTAAAACCCTTCTCTTTCTTTTCACAGTACATTTTTGTGATTTCATGTAATTTTTTTGAGGTTTTGAGGGCCTCAGGGTTCCAAAACCACACCCTAGGACCAATGCATTGAAGGGAAATTAAAAAAATTAACATAGATAAAATAAACACAGATTTATACACAAACTAGTCATGGCGAAAAAGGCCACAACCATGTTTTACTCCTCATACTCTCATTATTAAAACAATGGTAATGATACAAATAAATACAAGAGGAGAATGTGTCTCAAGATAGTGTGTCTATATTGGACACTTTGGTTGAGACAATATCTCAACCATACACCAATCTAGGAACCTAGTTAGGTGGAGAGAATCTATGGGCCTAAACTCACTCCTATTTGAGAATAACAAACTTAATCTAGAAAATTAGGCATAAATTCTTAATTTTCAATATTTAATTAATTCAATTAAATTTGGATTTATAATTATTTATGAGAGTGAGGCTAACATTCCCCCCCTCAACAATAAATCCAAAATAAGTATGAGGAACCATATTCCAAGTTCTCATGCCGACATTGTTGATCCTCAAACATACTTCCTAAAAAACCGCCAAAGCTAGATGCCTAAAATACTTCAACTTGAAGAGATCATGAGTCAGTTGCAAGTCTGATTCATCTCTAATTTTTTCTTGACAACTCCATCACGTGAAAAGTTGCAAAAGGATCCATATGTCATTTTCTTGCAATCAACATCCTTTGTCCCATTGGTGAATTTGCTTGTCCATTGAAAAAGTATTGAGAACGCCCATTAGTGAATTTTCTGATGTCGAAATGACCCACTAGTGAATTTTATGATTTCGAAACGACCCACTGGCTACTTGATGATTGTCCACTGGCTAATGATGATCACCCACTGGCTGATGATGTCAAAAACAACTCATTTATGCTTTTTCTGATGTTTTCGGAGACCACTGACTGTTGCTTTTCTTGTTGACTGCCCACTGGATAATTTGTTGATGCCCACTGGCTGATGAAGATGCCCACTGGCTACTTTAGCTGATGTTTTTGAAACTTTTAGTCTGACAACCACCTTCAATTTAAATATAATTTCCCCCCCTTTGTCAGCTGAAAGGAGAGACAATAATCGTCATTTCATTTTAGAACTCCCCCCCTTCAGGTGTAGGAGAGTTTCACCATCTTCAGTGTATTGGAAAAGTTGTCTTCATATAATATTGAGTCTATCAATAACACATAGACAATTTGTTGACTGTAGATGACCACTTCCAAGGATCAATTCATGCATAATTGATCTTCACTCTGGGAGGTTGATTTTCTGACTACATCTTTATGATGAATGATTTTTCTTGTCACAATGGTGACAAGGATAGAGGTCAAAAAATGTACTCTCCATATGGCCATGTCACTTACAATGGCTATACTTGGTATGATCATTGTTTGGAAAGCCCGCACTTAGAAACTGCACTGGTTTTGAGTAATCCGGAATATACAAATTTTTGTCTTTGGTGTAACCTAGGCCATGTCGATCCTTGTTGAAGGAGATTTCTTCCCAAGGTCTGATCACTTTCTTGGAAAGATCATTGTGTTTTTGTTAGTCACACCTGCTGCTGCTGCCGATATGCTGAGTTGGAGTGATCAAATTATCTGTATTACACTGAGCATCAACCATTTCAATTAATGATTCATCTATTTGACATACTGCATCAAACTGATCAATTTGATATTTGGTACTAATCATTGCATCATTAAGTAGTACAATTGGCTGGATAAAATCACTTGTGTCACAATTGACATCAATTTGATTGATGAGATCTTCTGTGTCACAACCTTCATCACTATGTTGAACAAGGTCACTTGTATCACAACTTTCATCTGATTCTTGGATGAGGTCATTGGTGTTGCAAATTGCATATACTTTTTATGTATACTATACATCAAGCATAAAAACATATAAAAGCATATCAGATATTTATAAAACTATAAATGGTGGAAAAGGCTGCAAGTACTCCTCATACTCTCATTATTAAAACAATGGTAATGATACAAATAAATAAAAGAGGAGAATGTGTCTCAAGATAGTGCATTTATCTTGGACACCCTGGCTGAGACAATATCTCAACCATACACCAATCTAGGAACCTAGTTAGGTGGAGAGAATCTCTAGGCCTAAACTAACTCCTAATTGAGAGGAACAAACTTAATCTAGAAAATTAGGCATAAATTCCTAATTTTCAATATTTAATTAATTCAATTAACTTTGGATTTATCATTGTTTATGAGAGTGAGACTAACATGCACCCCCACATAATCAAAATATTCCTTTCACTAGGGCATAACGTCACTATTGGGAGAGGTGAAACACTATGTCATGCATTACTGGGGTGCATTGGGTGCAAAATGCTAAGTTTTTTATCAATTTTCCCGCAAATTTTGTCAATTGTTTTGCATGAAAATGTGCCTAATGAATCTCTTGTTGATGTTTCAGGTGTTCATTAGAAAAAAATGGAATTAATTTGGAGAGAAAGAGAACATGAAGAACATAATTTAAATGCACCAAATGATCATGCTACCATCCAGGCATTGAAAAATTGTCGATTGTTAAAATTCTTCTGGCTTCCTGGCATGAGGCAACAGATGGAATTGTTGAAATAACTTGTTCATTCATGGGATGTGTAGGGATAAGACTCTAGGTTTGGGGTACATATTCTTGAGATAAAGGTAGAATATATCTACTTTCTGATAGGTTTATCCATGACAAGTTCTCCCATAATTCTCCTAGGTGGGATAAGTGGTGGGGAGACAGTGAAATATTATATCACTACCTATTGCAGACCTCGAGCCCAGCCAAATAGGGATGGAAAGATTAATATAAAAGATGTAACCTAGTTACCTTTGAGAACAATCATGTTCATTATGGCGATATTGGCAGGTAGCTCAACACTTCATGTAGCAAGTAGATCGTACATGCAGTATAGGGTGAAGTGTCTAGAGCCAATAATCTTCAACTGGAGCGAGGGATTTTTGGTCAATATGAAGGAAAAACTGACTAAATGAAGAGATGGGAAGTTAAAAAACTTAAGCTATGGTTCAATCTTGGTCTATTTTTCTCTAGAGAGGGTGACACTACTTCAGCCTCATCAAATTATACTTGAGCATATCGATTTGAGGGCCCCACAGATGAAGAGTTGGATAGATCATATGGCCCAAAATGTGGGTCCATCAGTGATCAAATTCTCACCAACCTTCTTTGGATGGTTGCATAGATATTTCATGATGATTAATGATTACCCTTTCATAGGGATAATTTCGGTGATGATCTCGAGCTCATGCTTCTTGAGGGTGAGAAATGGGATGCTTCAGGTAAAATATTTTGATCATTTAAATTTTTTGAAATTTTTACAATTTTTTGTGTTTTTTGATGTTTCTAAGACTAAACTATTGATGTTTCATGCATATATTGGACCAGTTCATCTAGTAGGCGCTTCATATCTCCATCCTGCAGAGGGACAAACACATGAGGAGGTAGTGGAACTATTACAGGTTGTTACGGTAGGACGAGATGCGATACGATATCTTGAGGTAGCTGAGATCCTATCAAAGGTGGAGTGCCTCATGGAGGGGTTGACACACGAGATTGATGAGACTATGGTTGATCAAATTCTGATGCGACTTCAGTGACACAGTATCATGTTTCCTAGTCGTATTAGTCGATTACATCGCAAGGTAGCTCGTGTAATGGTGTTTTATCATGAGCACCATTGATTTGTCTACTTAGATATTTGCATGTAGTTTTTTGTATGGGTGATGTAGCCATATGTGTCTCCGGGCATAAATTTTCTAAAAACCAAACTTAATATATATACATATTTTTCAGTGTTTCCTAGTACCTATTATGCTTTAAATATGATGTGATGTGAATTGAAATTTATTTACATTCGTTGCAAATGTGTATCTAAAACATAATTAGCTAGGGAATCTACTAATGTGTTTAGATTTCTAGAAATATGTTCATATCGTATGAAATCGAATTGTCTTTCTAGAAGACGTACTCTCAAAACCATGGGAAGGATGGTGGGACATCTAATTGAATAGAAATTAGCAAGTTATAGTACTACGAGTTGTGAGTCAAGCCTGATGACTAAACAAAATATGCCATGTGAAATAGCATCAGATAGTAGCTCAACCACTACGTTATAATCAACGATGTTGTTAGTAGAGCGACCAACACAAATCACTTTCGTACTCACTAGCTTTCCATTTGGAGCAAAGATATCCCATGCTGCAGAAGATAGGTTCTGAGTACTACGACTAGCACCATTAACATAACCAATATATGGTTCAAGAGATGTTGACATATGCAAAAAAATGTAAAAGGGATCAATAGAAATCGTGGGAAACTATGAAAAGACACACTACAAACACACTCAACACAACTATAGACAGTATGTACACAATGTAATCAGATGAGATTAAGCATAGTATTTTTTGAGTTACAACCCATTCCTAGGTTGTGCAAGTGGAACTCCATCAAAGTGTACTAACTAATAGGCCCCTTTTGCAAGGACTCTCTTGAAAATGTACATAACCAACAACATAGGTTGTAATTTCCTGGGCCTAAATTATCAACCTCCCAGTCATATAATAGAATGAGGTATCCTTCTAAGAAGACACAAGGCTTGAATTTTTTGTCGTATTGTGCATCGACACATATTTTGTGATCTTCATTAGCTAAAGTAGCATCGCATCGAGTTTCATCCAAACGAGTCGGATGTAAAATACGCTCCTCCTCTACAGAAGTGGCAAGAAGAAGTTAAACAACTATTTTTGACAACGTAATTTCATATTCAATGGGGAGGATTTCTTCCATACCATAGACCAACTTAAAGGGTGTGAATCTAGTAGCAGTCCTAACTAAGGTTCAGTATGCCCACAAGGAATCGTAAAGAAGCAAGTGCCATTCTGATTTGTGGACCCCTACCATACGTTGAAGCATAGTCTTAAGAATTTTGTTAACAACCTTAAATTTTCCATTAGCCTGAGGATATTAGGGAGTTGAATTTTCACGAGGAAATCCAAACTTAGCAGCTAGTTTGGTCATCATATGATTCCGAAAATGATTTTAGTGATCTATAAATATTGCTTGCGGAACCCCAAACTGAATAATAAAGTGATTGAAGAAAAATATGCAATCGTTTCGCTAGTGTTTTTATATGTAGGCATCACCTATGTCCATTTAGTAAAGTATTTTACAGTGACAATGATATAACATTCCCCCCGGTTGACTAATGGTTAAATTTCATGAAGTCGATACCCCATTTCGCAAAGGGACCAACAACGACAACGAGATGCAATGGAGCAGGTGCAACACAGATCTTACAATCATAGATCTGTCACACATGACACTTCTAGACGACAAGAATAGAGTTGTGAAATATAGTAAGCCAAAAGTAACCAATGTGTAATATATTTTGTGCGGTAGTGTAACCAGATAGATGTCCACCACATGCCCCTGAGTGGCATTCATTAAGGACTTTATTGATCTCCTCAAGGGTGAGGCACCTCTATAAAATCGTATCAATACCACCACGATAAAGGGTGTCATCAATAATAATGCAATTTCAGGATTGGTATCGAATACGTCGTTGCTCAGTGCGAGAGGTATTGGACCAGATAGTCTGAGTCTCTATATAAATAAAAAAATCTCCATACCATGGGTCATATGGAGTAAAAAAACCAATTACTCATCAGGGCTAGAATCTTCAGATGTAAATTCACTATCAGGGAAAGGAAGGTCGCACATGAATTAAAAGAAAAATAGGGATTTCTTTGACTTGGACTTGATGAACTCTAGGTCGAACTCTTGCAGGTTAACGATCCACTCAGAGCATTTTTACCCCAACAATTCATGTGGAAGTATATATGTCATTAGTTTTCCAAAGCAAGTTGTAATGGAAAAACCTTTGGATGGCTTGGACGACCGCCAAAGCCAACTTTTCTATGTGATTATATCTAATTTTCGTATTTTTAAGGTTCTAACTCAGATAATAAATGGGAATCATTCAGTACATATATAATTTTCTCGGTCCAATACCATTGATATAGTAGAAATTGCAACAACGAGATACAAGAAATAGTCGGGTTGATAATCAGGGGGGTATAAAAGAGATGCCCGAACCAGTACATCTTTCAGGGAATCAAACACTTTTTGAGCATTGTTGTCCCAATGGAAGGGGAGCCCTTTTTTCAGTAGGCGAGTGAATCCTTTGGTCAACTCTGCGTAGTTAGGGATGAACCTCCGCATGAAGTTAGATTTCCCTTGGATACTTTGTAACTGAACGAGAGAAGAAGGTGAAGGGAAGTTGACGATCGATGTACTTTAATAGGATCAATACAAATTACTTGTTTTGAAATGAAAAAATCTAGGATTCGACCAGAACCAATGCATAACACACATTTGTGTGGGTTAATTCAAATGTTATAATGTATAAAATGGAGGAAAATGATCCTAAGATGCATCGGGTGATCATCACGACGTTTAGAATGAGCAGGTAAATGGTCCAGATAGGGTTGGACGATGTGTTTAATGTCATGAAAAGAGAAATCCATCACACGTTGAAACATGTCCCCAACGATATTTAAACTGAATGGGAGCTTTTGATAGGAAAAATTACCCTAGGGACAAATAAATTCAGTCTTAGGTTGGTTTTTCGTGAGAATGTTGATTTTATTATAGCCTAAGAATCCATCCATAAATGAATAATTTTTTCATCTAGCGCAATCATCAATAATCTGGTCAATAAATAAGGTCGAATAGTTATCCTTAGGACGAGCACGATTTACATCCTGATAATCAACACATACTCGAATCGTGCCATGTTTCTTCATGACAAGGACAACATTCGATACCCAATCAGTTAAAGGAACATGGTATATGAAACCAACCCAAAGAAACTTTTTGACATCAACCTTAATCCCGACAACCTTCTTGGGATGGACTAGATGGAGACGCTTCCAGATGGGTTTGGTATCAGGATACGTCTTAATCTCACACACTAATATATTTGGGTCGATACCTAGCATTTATTCATAAGTCTAGGAAAAGACACCTTGAAGCTCATGAAATAGGGCTTTATAGGTCTCGATATCAGATGGAGAAAAATATGCTCCAATATATAGATTTTTTATAATACTTGGTTTGACAGAGATATCGAGAGGTATCATTTCTTCGATATTCAAAAGGTTCTTTTTAGAATCGACCTCATGAATGGAAACTCAATTCATAAAAGGCTTGAAAAAATTAGGTAAGTATACATCACTAAGATTATCCTCATTGGAATCTGGTAAGAAGGAACGATGGTGATGTTCATCCCACGGCTCGTCATATGGCATCATGATCTCCATGATGCTATCGTCAGTAGATAATATGTGAGAAAAAACATTAGAATATGTGCCATAATCCAGTGATCGATCTACCCAATTAATTGAAGAGAAGGTGTAAACCACACAAGCAGAATGGATGGCTTTGTAATCTAGATCAACGTGGCTAAGCAACATTCGGTCACCAAAAATTTGGATTTTAGTTTCATTAGGTAAGATCCATGGATAAGCCATGATAGTAGAGCATGATATAATGTTGATATAAGCAACCGAAGATGAGCTATCAGGAAGGAGAGGAGGAGAAAGCGAAAAGGTTCCCATAAGTGAAGAATCCTTCAACAATCTGACTCTGAAATGCTGATAGGAATGTAGATTTTCCCCCACGAGAGGGATGCTTCTAGTAATGTGAGAACCAGGGGCGAAAAGGTGAGTTAGTCTATTACTACAATCCCACCTTTGTGAGGAAAGGTAATCATATGGAAGTAAGTCGAAACAACGAAAACCATGGCATAAACCCATGTACGTCCCAATAGAATATTATAATTGAGAGGTTAGTCAATAAATTCAAATTCTATGGAGACAGTTTTCCCCCCCAGTTCTACTTGAAGGGAATTCAGAATCCCACAAGGTCTGTATATTCTTCCATCAAAGGCTTTAAATGTGGTGGTTGATTTACTCAGTTTAGGTGAACCAATCTACTTCCAACAAGACAGACATAATGCAGGTTGAGGCTCCCTCGTCCACAATAGAGCGATGAAATTTCTTTCCATGGCAATGACCTAGATTATAAAATCTAATTGAGTTAGAATAGGAGGAGTATAGTTTTTGCGAGAGAAAACTACTAGGTTGCAATATGATGGATCCACACATCTGATAGATGACAATAAGGCCTTATTTTGGGTGGGGCAGTTCTGCAACACTTGAAGAGTTGACATAGCTGATGGAGACTGAGGCAATTATTCAACTATGTTATAGTTTTGAGAGACTCTTGAACAAGGTTTGAAAGAAAACTTATGAATAACGCCCTTCGAAGGCTTGATAGTCAATACTGTAGGAATCAAAAGTGGAGTAGGATTAGATGAAGGTAATGTCGAACTATGTAATATATCTGACCTAAAAATATAATAAAATAGACAATATTCCCAATAAATTCAAGAATAGAGTGTAAAAGCTTCATATATTTATTAATAAGAAAACCCTTGAGGTAGGGTAACACCATACAAGTACTCCTTAAGGAAGGAGATCACTCCACAAGCCATATGCTTGTCAATACAATAATACTTGACATCCTCAATGGAAAGTATCTAGCCTCTATATAGGCTTCATACATACAATACAATGGGTAATTACCATGGGTCATTCATCTAATACCACGGGCTTATCACATTATTTCCTAACTACTTTTGGTCCCTTGCATAATGTGGGTTAACCACTTTATTTATTAATTATGGCCCATGTATTTATTATCCTTACATTACATTATCTCCTTGGGTACCTTCCTTTGTACCCCATATGATCCCCCCTAAGAATACCCCATATTATCCCCCTAGGTATACTACATAAATCACTTAATGTTAATGCCCTAGATTTCTCGACATGGTATTAGAGATAAGGTGTTGAAGTCAAAGTAAGGGCATCTAATCAAAGAGACACTCAAGTATTGAGTTCCAATAAAGGCATAAAAGCAAGTCGAAGGTTATCAAAGAAAAAGATCAAGATCTACATTGAAGAATCAAACCCTAGATTGAAGAGGCAGATTGAAACAACAAAAGTTTTGGATCCTATAAAAAGACCACAAAGATCCTCATCAAGTTATATACAAAGAAAGGTAGCTCGAAGTACTTTAAAGTCGAAGATCACATCATCTTGTAAAGGATAGTGATGAATTTAGACTCTTAGCATAGTCACACAACAATTCATACCTCTGTGTTGATGGACAGTTTCAGATGTCACATCATAGTATACAGTTCAGACTAAACAAAATTGAAAGTGAGGGTTTGTTTAGATTAAAGTTCAGATGTCCACAATGAAAGAAGTTCTGATATAATTTCGGATAGATGATGTATAGAAGCCACGGTTTGGTGATGTGAAGGAGTTTCCATAAGAGAAGTATCACAATGTATTTCTAATGTTGTAGAAAGGAAATTTTGGTCTTAATATAGTAATATAGTGCCATCTCAAGTGTGTCAACAATTCATTGCTATCATATTACGCTCATAAATTAAATGATCTCAATGCGTAAGAAGAACCAAAAGGAGGAAAGATAAGATAATAAAGAGAGCTAGATCTAAAGGCGTTGAGAAAGGAGAAATATCCTCTCACTGAAGAAGGCTTCTTCAATTGGAATAAGATCATCCAAAAGGGAGCACTAATACATCTTCTTCAAAGTGATAAAGTTGAAGATCTCATATTCACTTGTCAAGTAAGTATCTTTTATTCTTTCATCAATTTGGTAAAATGTCTTCGTGTTTGCAAGGAGATCTATAAGTTGGTTGGGTCATCGAAATTCCTTGCATGGAAAAGGAGGATAGACATGAGCCTTGAAAAAAAAAGTGAAGTCATTGAACATATAAATGGAACGGTCTCCTCTGAATATATGGAAAGGGATCAAAGGGCTCAAGGGATTCTTATGTAATCAGTCAAAGATCCCTCATTCCTATATAACAATATTGGAGACATCAAAGAGATATATATGATAATTTGGAAGAGCTATTCTCTGAAGATGCAGTAAAGAAGGTCATATCACTTAGACTCGATCTACATAAATTTGAAGGGATATCTTCATAGAATCTCAATTTTGATATCTGGGAGAAATGATAAAAAGATAATCATCACTTTTTTATTGATGATATAGGTAAAAAATGTACATGGGTTAAGAAAGTTACCTGATTCAAAAACTTGTGGTTTCTATGCTTGATAGAAGAAGACTAGTTGAGGACAAAAATGTTGAAGGTCAGATAACTCAAACATTTGCAGGAAGGTCCTCAGAAAAGAAAGAAGAGAAGAGCTAAGATTCAATGTTATGGAAAAGTTATGGAAATTGTAGAAAGGAAGCTCATATCACCGGAAAGATGGAGGAAGTTGAAGAGAAGTCGTCCAAAGAAATAGGGAGTAAGAGATATTTACTATGATTAATATAGTCTCCCTCACAAAAGGTCTTATCATAGCTCTTAAATATTTTATAGGATATGGCTATAATAACCAATAATATGCATTATGGCATCATGAAAGCATTAGAAACAAGAGATCGTGACATCACCATAGGAGATAATAAAGAACATACATAATGAAATCTATGGCAGTCAAATATGAAGGATATATATATTGGGAACCTCATTGGAAGGAACAAGTCATTCAGGGAAAGGCTTAGCATACATCAAATAAAAAAGGGAACATCTGTTGGATAGGGATATGAAAGATCCTTAAGATTCTATGAATCCTCATCGGAGGGTTCACCGATCTATAGAGGAAGCAAGTGTTTCATCAAGAACTCCAACTTGTGGAGTTCATGGGATGATGGTATGATGACATAGGTGATGAAGTAGATCAAAGGATTAAAGATTTTCTCAATCAAGGAAGTTGCTGAAAGAAGCCTAGATTACCTAAAGGTAAACGAGGTATGTATGCTTATATTTAAATATTATAATTTCATGTCGTATGGTTGCAGGTAACATGGATCAATACTTTAATCTTGAGAAGCATGATCAAAGGAAAAGGATCTGCTCCTCTGAAAGGATATAGGAAGGCATATGTCACACTAGATGAAATAAACATAATATGTCCTCATATGAATTATGAGGTGGTTGAATATAATCAAGGAAATCTGATTGGAAGCTCCTAGGAATGAAATGTGTGAAGAAAGGAAGGAAGAGATCACGAGATATTCAACCATGGTAAAGGAAATCAACATCCAAAAGGACCAAGAAGAATTGAATATGAAATATTTCGGAAATATATGAAGACTCTGATGGAAGTATGAAAAATATGGAGACCCTTGAAAATGGATATGTTTGGGAGATGTGTCAATAGGCACGCAGGATGAGATACCTACAGGAAGATGTCATGATGAAAGACCATCACAAAGTTGATTTTGATCTAAGTGTTCATTTCTTATTTTGAAAAATTTATGGATGGGATTATGTAGGGCTACCAAAGGGAAGTGGATGTCTTCCACCGTTGATAACCATGTGGTAGGATGAAAGATCCTTGAAGAAACATGGTATGAAGAAAGAAACATGACATGAAGCAAGGCCAAATGAAGAATGATGGATCACTTTATAATGAAAGGAATGATGACATGAATCATGGTTTGTTCCCTATGAAGATGTCCCATGAGATGAAGACTCCATAACAAAGAAAAAATCATGAAATCGAAGGAGGGAGTTATTCAAAGCATCTAGCTTTCCTATTATCTCCACCTGAGGAGCTAGTGTGAGTCCCTGATTAAGGGGGAGCCTAGAAACAAGATTCTTACTTATAAGAAACTTGGAAATTAATAATCCAAGAGGGAGCTTAGGTACATTCCTTGTGTAGGAATGAATACATTCCTTTATTGGAATATTTCCTCCCTAATTGAGAGGGGGAGATAGAAATGCCATTCTTGTCTTCACTTGGGAAAACAGAATGGAGGATTGGGTAATCATCTAGCATATGATACTCTTTGAGGATGAGATATGGCATCCAAGATAAGAGTTTTCATAGAGGATTGATATTCTTTGAGTACTGGGAATCCAAGATAAGAATATTCTTGGTGGAACATACACTGAGATCCCGGAAAGGGTATGTTCCAGGAGAGATAATGATTAGGGTGTCTATAAATCATTGGTCTCGCCAACATTGAGCTTAGATATTGTGGAAAGCTGGAGTTTTTAGTCAAGGCCTTGCATTATGAAAATGTTGGTTGATATTATGCTATACAGATGGGTTACCAATTTGATTATTCTTATGATAAATTATTCAGATTGAGAATGACCAAATACCACTATGAATACCTCCCTAGTTAAGAGGGAGTGTTGAAAAGCGTAACTAGGTTCAGTCTTCATAATGACATGTAATTATGACTTGTACAAATGATGTAATAAAATTATTCTTGTAAGCCTTACTTCATGGGTTTCATGATAAAGTGAGTTTAGAATGTTAGGATTTATCATTTAAGTCAAATAATTAATTTCATGTATGAAGAGATCTTCTTGAGCATGTGTCATTGTATATGATGCAGCCGTAACTGAAAATTACACAAATACTCATGGAATTGTGGGTTAGGACCCACATAACTTCCTTTATACATAGCGGAGGAAAATATCAGAGTTAAATACATACATACGCGAAACGATTAACAACGTTATTTATAATATAATGCACATAACCCAAAACACATTCATACATGCGGAACCTTCTTACCATAGGGTCTCACACACTCCCAACCAATCACATCACATTGCAATCGCCTGCCCACAACTTTCAACTCTTTACAAATGCGCTAACCCATAAAAATTTCGAAGTGCACATTTGCACCAAGGCGACACGTGGCTGCTCCTTGTCGCGTCACATCCTTCACCCTTATCACATCGCATCACCACCCATTTAACATACCGTGTGAAACTCTTAAACGGTATTCGCTACAATTTGCGAAGTGCGAAATCATGATCCATCGTCCATCGTTAATCTGTTGCATGATCCAACGACCCACATCTTCTCCCTATATCTCATCGCATCTTATATTGTCTGATTCACGAAGTCATCGCGACCGTCCATATTTCATCTTCGGATCTTCGATTTAATCGCAGTTGTCCGCTCAACCTTCTTGGCTCTTATTTGGCCCTTCCACCTGCATCAATATTTGTCGTCAACTCTTAAACCATCGACTCTGTAATTCACACCTCACCATCGATTCCTCACTTATAATTATTCTAAGTGTACTCTGTTCTTTAGTCGATTGCTCCTTTTTCAGCTATCACCGCTCTACGATACTTCTTCCTCCATGTTACTCCTTCTGTCTTCTTTAACGCTATCTCTCCCGAGCTTTGTCTAGTTTGTAAAAGCGCGGATCTATCCTGAGCTTCTTGTTTGTCTCATATCTCAGTTCCCTATGCACCGAGTGGACCAAAACACTTCAAAAAATTCTAGGGATCAAGCAAAGGAGGAATAAGAAGCAGAGTAGAAATCTGACTAGGATTTAAGCCAAGAAATTTGGTAGTCGTGACCACCTAAAAGCAGAAATCTCATGGAGAAAGAAGGTAAAAAAAAAAAAAACCCAGATTTTTCTCAATTTGTGCAACAGATATTTAATCTCGAGATTTTGTGTATAAATAAGTTCCTCTGCCACGTTTAAACCTGTCCCTGGCAGCGTTCATTTCACTATGCCACCATTAAACATATATCTGTTGAATCCTTGGGATATTGAGGGTGATTCCTAATTGAATCAACATTGTCTGACACATGAACTCAAAGAAATAAGAAAAAAAATCACTTACAGATCAGATAATCCCACAATCTCCTCATACATGGTTGTGAATACCGAGTTTTCCATTTTGACTTTGATACACGCCAAGTTTTCAACAGAATATTTCTTATCTCTTTTTACATAGTGAGTAGTGGAAAAATTCGTTTAATTGTTGTGCACAGTGAGAAATTTTGAAAATAGAAAAGAAGAATTGTGGTAAATGTTTGAAAAATTAGAGATTGAATTCTGGGTTTAAAGGCAACAAAACATGGTCAAAACGTTTTTGTTATATATAGAGGATAACGTTTTGAGAAAATTCAAGCACACAGTAAACTCACTTTTATGAAGTTTTTGAATCATTCTTGCATGCAACCAGCATAGAACACTTCAAAGGGAATGTATAATGATTTTGCATTAAAAAGAGAGATTTTCATGGAATTTTAATAGACAACTTTGCAAAAATTGAGAGGAGAATTAAGCAAAAATCACAAAGACCCAGTATTCCCTTTGTATAGAGATTATGAGGAGACAAAAGAAAATCAATTTCAATTCCTGAAGAAGCAGAGAAGGTAAATTAAAAAAAAATCGAGATTTAAAAAAAATCAATCTCCAACATTCCATTTTTTTTTTAAAAAGGCAGAGAAAGTGAATTTGGAAAAAATTTTAATTGATTTTGTTGCAGCTCAGGTATCATTAAAAAAAAACGAGTCTTCTCATGCATGGTTAGTTTTGAACAAAGAACAATGTTTTTGCCTAATTTTTATATACAGTGAGTGAAAAATTGCCCATCTTTATACACAGTAAACGAAATTCTTCCATTATTTATACAAGTGGGTATATTTTATTTTCATTCTCAAATACACAATGGAAAATTCATTCATTTCTCATATTCATGGTGAAATTTTTATACATACAGAGACAAACTTGCCTATTCTCATACATACGATGACAAACTTGTCCATTTTACATATGCACAATGAGAATTAAAAAAAAAAAACAGAGAAGGGTTTTTTGAGAAAGTTTTTCCAAAACAGAGATTGAAATATGAGTTATGGAGAAATAAAAACATTGTTAAAGTGTTTTTATGATCTCTGTCCACAAAGCAAAAAAAATTTATCAATTTTGAAGAGCAGCAGACTCCTTTTGCAGCATAAGAGAGAAGAAAAAAAATTAAAGGCAGAGAAGGATGATTTTTAGAGGATTATGTACCTAAGCATAATTATGATCGCCTTTTAGGTTGATTTTCATTTTCCAGGAATTGATTTCTCAAGGGAAGTACATGAATGGTTCTGTTGCATACAGGGTATCCAATTTTGATTTCTCTAGGACATAAATTGTTCTTCCAAAATACAAGCCAAACTCAGAATATTTTTCCTTTCTCTCATCAAAAAGTATTCAAAAGTCTAGATCACATATACAAAGAAGAGAGAAAAAGACATGAGGGTCTTGGCATCCTTTTGTAGGCAGCTCAAAAAGAAGCTTCAACATCTGAGGCCAAAGTCACAGGTACATCAGCAGGGTAGTCATCATTCAGAGGTAGAAAGTCAAAGAGATAGAGGTAAGCATGAGGACATGCTTGAGAGTAAGCAAGGGGGAGATGTTGGCCCTCGTTTTTGATCAATTTTTGCTTATTAAATCCACCTAATTTCCATCATTTTCCATTTTATACCATCCACATATGACCTATTTTGACCTTATTATGCATATTCACGCAAATAAATTATGTTTTTCAATTTTTAGAAATTTTAGTAAAAATTAGGTTTTAAGAGTATTTTTGGACAAAGCTGGAAATTCTCGTAATGGCTTCACTGATGTCATACTTGCAGGATACCTCGGCACGAGATGAGCACATATTTATAAAGCTTGGGAACTAAGAAGGGACGAACACCTATTGGTTTGGTCAAACTGAGCTAAAACAGGCCTGGTCAATGATGGTCAAACATAACCTATTTTTCAGGAATCCCTAGAAAATAGGGCAGAAATAATATATTTTGGGATTTTTCCAGATTTGGTGTAACTAATTGGATGAATGTTGATTAGATGCATATACTAATATCTGACAAGTGAAATGAGATTGGTGTTGTGTAGGTCAAAGAGAAGCTTCTGTGAAAAGCCTCAACATTACGATGCGACACCCTTTTCGTCCACGATTGGTGTAACTTCGAAAAATAATTAAAAAAATGGACATTTCATAAATTCTTGAAAACGAGCTAATTTTTTTTTGAGTCACTTCATACAGGAATGATCGATGGAGATGGCACACAAAGGCGACAATTTTTATGCAGGAATGGTGCTAAGTTTTTCAAGGTTGAAGACGATCTAATGCAAAAGTGATCACAATGAAACATGCATCATTAGATGCTTGAAGGAACTAATTCTTCACTACACATATCATGACATTTGCTGCTACAAAAATATCCTTTTGCGTCATGATTACTCATATTTTTCCTTCCAACTTCCTTAATCATCCCTATGTTGCAGTCCATCTTCCATTTCCTTATCCTTCATGAATTCATACATGACTATTTTTCTGAACATCATACATCATTTCCTTCTTATTTTTCAATTCATTTTTCCTTATCAATAAAATCCTAAACATCTCATTTTTCCATAACTCCATTGCCTTGCTATCATTTTCCTAAAACTTGTTTCTACTGCAATCATTTTCATCTATAGTCCTACCAATCATTTTGTACAAACTCGCATTGACTGATGTGGGATTCCTTAAGGCCCACCTTTCAACAAGTCTCGACCCATCGACTTCAGCACCTTATCTAGGATAAAGAATAGAGTCATCATTAGTACCTTGAGGCTTGTATGCCCTAATGACAGGTTCTCTCGCCGACAGTCATGGGAATATGTCAATGTACCTTGATCGTTGGATCTTGCAAGTGGCTCGAAATCAGATCATTTATTTGCGCTTTGCAAGATGTATTTGGTTACCTTGGCACTCATTTACATCAATAGTGAGTTTGCCCTGCATTGGTTAACGACATCCATTAATGGTCGGTAATCCAATGAATTTTTTTCATACTCGACACCGACACATTCATTCGCATGATTAGAATTGTACTATTGGATTTTGGAAGCGGGTGAAGACTATATATTTTTCATGATTCCATCAGTAGTTGCGACAACATTCCTTCAACCATATGAGAGTACGAAAGTTCCACTTTTAGAAATCATCTTCAGATTCATACAACCAAGTAGCATTTCAGATTCCTTCACTTCATCCAGCAGCATGATATTCACATGATCCAACACCATGATATTTTCCTGATCTAGCATTATGCCATTTTCTCTCATGAAAATCAGCATGAAATTTGCAGATCCAAAAGTGACAACATCTACATTTATATTGCATATTTCATCAACTGTTTGGGTAAGTGAAGGTATGTTATTTTCTAATTTTTAATCAAAAAATTTCTTACATGTTGAAAATAAATGAACTTGGAAAATTCCCTTGCCATATTACATCATCTTTCACACTTTCGTAAACATAACACATCTTCAATTTGGGGGGGGGGATATTCATAACCATTTCATTCTATTCATCACCTCACATATTGTCGACCAACATGACTCTTCCAAACTACACTTCGTCGCAATTGATACATTGATATCTATTTTAGCATGATTCAAAAATATGAGAAAAGGTTTTTCTTATGCATATTAATGACTTATCATTTCCAGTACATGACTTATCATTTGCAGTACATGCGTTAAAAAAGAGAAGAAAGAAAAAATAAATGTTATTAACACAAGAACCAACATTTTTTATATTCATGGTTGTTAACACAAGAACCAACCATAGGAAATATCAGTTATAGTACATGTATTTCACATCCTGGAATGATACATTATTAGAAACCATAATCATGCAAAGCCAAAAGTTTTTATCCATGCAAGATTTCATGAGGACACACGACACGTTCAGTTTGGGGGTATGTTGGGTCTCGTAATTGTCACATTTTCATCATGTTTATCCTCGCCATTCCTCACATTCCATCACCTCATTTAACCATTTAGCATACCATCTCCATGGGTTCACCTCATTATTTTCCAATTTATTTATTTTTAATATTATTAGAGAATGTATGATTAATGATCAGAAAATTTACATATTTCACTAATATCGTAAATGTGGATGAGCTTTGTAAATGTGTAGGATTATTTGGAATAATTATTCAAAATACTCTTGAATATTTCCTCCACCATTTCAATAATTCAAAGGACAATTATTCAAGATTATTCTAAGGAGAAGATCATGGAGATTTGGATAACATATCTTATCCAAGATTTGTGAGAGATGAGTGAGGATTTGAAGGGATAATATTTTGTAATGATAGGGATATTGGTTGAGAGAAAATTGGATTTGTAATTATGAGTTGCTTATCTTGTTTTCAAAGCACTCATGTATAAATAGGAGTGCTCTTTCTCTAAGTGAGAATAGAATGGAAAGGTAGTAGAGTAGAAGGAAAGAGATTCTTATTTTCTGAAGTTAATTGAAGACGTAACTTATCATTTTCTCGTGCATTGAATAAGTTTTAGTAGCTGAAAGTACTCTCAGTGTACGAGGCAAGGGTGGAGGGTGCCCCCACACTGAGCTAAGTACACTTATTAGTTTATTTCGTAGCTACAATTCCTGAATTAGTTTTCTTATGTTTGATTTATTTATTGATGAATCTAATGATCATGCTTAAACTGCATATGAAAGGACAAACAAGTGTTTAAGTTGAGCACTCTTTCTATAGACTCAAGATTTTTAGTTAGAATTCATTGTAGCTGCAATTTCTGAATTAGTTTGCTTATGTTTGATTTGTTTATTTTCAAGTATTGATGAATCTAATGATCATTCTTAAACTGCATATGAAAGGAAAAACAAGTGTTTAAGTTAAGCACTCTTTCTATCGACTCAATATTTTCAGTTAGAATTCATCTTTACATGCATTTACATGCTTTGATTGCCGATGGATCTCAATCTTGTTTCTTTCTGCATACGAAGATACAAACCGGTATTTAAGTTAAATACTTCTTCTATCTGATCAAGAGTTCAAAACTAAGATTCATCTTTTCCTACTTTTCTGAATTCCTGTTTTCACAAAAACATTAATGATAAATTAAATCAATGATGAAGGACAACCAAGACCTCTTTTAGTGAAGAGCCTCTTCAATTATTACTTCATGTATCTTGACCTATTGTTTAGAATTTAGAAATTAATTAAGTTATATATACATTTCCCTAACCATCAATAATTCATATTCTAAAACTTGACTATAGTTGAAATCCATATATTTTGGAGATGCTTCTAATTTCTACAAACTTGGATTGATAATTGAATGCTTGTGTTAATTTACTTAGTAAATTGACCCAACATTGGGAGTAGAGAATAAGCGAGGGAAATCTAACTGCATTTAACACTTGTCATGTGGATAACAATAATCTAAGGATGAAAACATGTTTGAAGAGTTCAGGAAGGCCCTCCAAGGGCCACATGAATTGGCACAAAAACTAACCACACAGGGGTTTAAATTAGTGTTATTATTTCAATTATTTGATTATATTTCTAGTATCATTCATTGTTCATAAATGTGTCTAAAAAATGTTATTTTCCTGCAGGTGAAAGGAAGAATGACGAGGATGTCAAACTGCAAGGGGAGAGTTAGGGCTGCACATAAGGGGCATGTACAACTAGGGTATCCATTAGCAAGTGAGATAACTTCATACAATATGCATGAACATTCTACCAACTGAAAGGCATGACATCAATGTTGGGTAGATGAAAAGAAGGAGAAACAAATTATGCAAGTCTCCATATTGTTGCAGTGATTGATAGAAAAAATGGTTTTAGGGTTTCAAAGAACCCTGTGCATCCTCTTCTTCTCCTTCATCATAATATGAATAATCACTCACTATAATGTCAGTAGATATTCCAAGACTCATTTTAGTATGTGATGGTCATTAGGGTTGAGAGATAAGTTGGTAAGCTCAAGGGTCATGGGGGTAGTGGAAAGGTCACAGGAGGTCAAGGGTCACGGTAGGTGAACAATCACCTCATCCCTATAAATGTGCCCTCATGCCTCATTAACAAGGGATTTTGAGCACTTGAGTTGAGGTTAAGATTAGATAGCTGATTTGTGCTTAAAAATTAGAGGCACTCAACTCTTGGCAGCTAGGAGAGTGAGTTGTAGTGAGGCTTGGGTTTTTCATTTGGAAATGATATAAAGAGGCCATGTTCCATTGTTGGGTTTTGACGAGTTGCAAGATATGTACTTGAAGTTGCAGAAACATTAATAAGATTTTCTCTCTATTCGAAACTGACTCCCATGCTTACTCATGGTGGTTGTATTGGCTATCTGATGTTTCACTATATTTGTATGTGTGTTTTCATATATGCAATATGTTATGGAATTATTCATAGTGGTTGTATGTATGTTTTCTTTCGGATCTGTGTTTACTTGTTCCTTTCCATGTCATGATCTATTGTGAACTAGTTTGCAATTAACTTTTGGCATGTTCTTGTTCATGTATGTTTGATTTGGTTTTGGCTCACCGATCCCTCTTATGACATACCCCCTCTTATTGCTATTGAGACTTTTTTGTATCTCTATCTGTATTTTGTCAATCTTGGGCTGATTTTGTTTCATTGTTTGGGAATTTCACTCTTGTCCCCACTCCGAAACCTTCTCATTTAACATCCAAGATTGGAAACATTCATGGTGGCAGTCGGGCCCACATACCAGATGGGCTCCTATCCCAAACATTGTGAGTTATAATTGGGACTTCAGATCAGGGAGACCCCCTTGCTGTTGGCGGTACATTCCAACCCTGTCAACAGAGTGAAAATCTCCACCATCTCCTACAATGTGGAAATATTAATGCTAGCTCTAAAGAGAAATTTCAAACCTTTAAACATGAGGCAAAGAAGGTGAGGCCAAGTTCCAATGTCACATCTTCCTAGCTATCGTTCAAAGTGCAATTAGACATCAAGCCCTAATAATGAGATATCAACATTATGACATCGAAACAATGGTTGCAATAGATATAAGTTTACTATAATGTGCATAACATGAGAAGAGTATAAAATACAATTTTCCCCATTAAATTTAGATGGTCATGCCCAAACCTTATGTGAAATATATACATTGATATTTATACTAGAGGGTGATCCAAATATAACTAAGTGGAAGGTGTCTAAATTCTACTTAATGTGCATAACATAAAATAAGAGCATAATCTATCATTTACCCTACTGAAGCTAGAGGGTCATGCCCAAACTTAGTGAGAAATTTATACATAAACATTTAGACTAGAGGGTGATCAAAGAATAACTAAGTGGAAAGCTGTTTCATTTTTTAATTAGGTCCCCAATATACCCCATTTCATATGTAGAGTACTAATGAATTTTTTTGCAAGAGAGGCATAACCAAGGGTAGAGTGGGCACGAGTATAATACCGAGTTTAGATAACAAGTCATTTTATAGGAAACATATCCTAGGAACCTAAATGCAATGCTCGGGTATATGGGTGGTCCTAGATGTGGTGCTCAAGTATTTTGGTGGTGTACATAATCATTTAAGGAGGAAAGTGATGCTCTTTAAACCTAATACCATCAACAAGGCCCATGTGAAAGCATGATATTTGGAGACAAAATGGCTTATAATAAACTAATCAACAAGATGCTTCCAAAGAAGGAAATGACTGGAATAAAAGAGTAAGAATTTTAACACTATTTCATATCAAACAAAGACACTTGTCAAATGAGAACTATTACCTCAAAACAAGAGCTCTAACCAAAAGAACATCAAAAAACCATGAAAAAACAACCCGAAAATGAAAATTGTATTATGGATTAACCTTTTTTATTTTCGGGGTAAAGTTTCAACATTTTTTAAAAATGGAAGTAAAAGCCATTTTTTTTGTGCAAAAAACAGTCTGAAAACGAAAAGAGTCGATGTTAGAATAAAGTCGCCAAATTTTTTGTGTGCAAAAAATGCAAAAAAACAACTTGAAAACGAAAAGTGTATATGCTGGAATAACGTTGTCAATTTCTGTGTGCAAAAAAAGCATTGAAAATGAATAGTGTTGATTTTGGAATAGTGTATTTTATTTTCGGTGTAAATTGTCAACAATTTTTAATAATGACATTAAAGATAAAATATCATGACTCTGAAAAAGCTTAAATTTCAACGATAAACATGACATTAAAGATAAAATATCAAAAGTCTTAAAATCTCAACGATTTTTAGGCATGGTATTAAAGATAAAATATCATGTCTTCTTAAAAATCAAAGGATGACATTAAAGATAAAATATCACTTGTAAAAAAAAATAATAATAAAAAAAAAATTCAAAATACAAACCATTTAAAGAAAAAAATTAAAAATTAACCCAAAACAAAACAAAAAAAAACAAAAAACAATTTGTTTTTAAGTTATAAAATAATAATAATAATAAAAGAAACGCACATAATTAAAAAAAAATGATAAAATAAAAAAATTTAATATCCATTAAAAAAAATAAAAAAAAATAGAAATTTAAATTTTAAAAAAAAAATTTAAAAGAAAATTAAATTATAAATTTTGAAATAATATAAATTTAAATAAAATATATATGAAAAATACATTTTCAAACAAAAAATAAAGCAAAATTCAATTTTTTTTAATTAAAAAAATTTAGAAGAAAAATAAAAAAAAATAAAAACCACTTTTAAAATTTAAATAAAATAAAATATATTAAATAAAAAAAAATACAAATATATTTACTATATATTTTTAAATTATATATATATATATATATATATATTTTTTTTAAATTAAAATTTTCTTTTTAAATTTTAATTTCTATTATTTTAATTTTAATTTTAATTTTTTTAAATTTTAAATTTTAAATATTTTACTTTATCATTTTTTTTAATTATCTTGTTTTTTTTTTATATAACTTCAAAAAAATGCTTATGTTTTTTTTTTCCCGTGTTATTTTTTTTCTTTAAATTATGTGTTTTTTTGAATTTTTTCCTTTTTTATTTATTTTTTAAATTTTTTTGTTTTTTTGTTTTTTTACACTTTTATTGGTTATATATATATATATATATATATATATATATATATATATATATATATATATATATATATATATTTGATTTTTTTGTCATGTTTTTTTTTTTTTTTTTTTATAAGTTTTATTACCAAGATGAAAATCTCCACTCTAAACAAAAAGGATTGATGTTGCATCAATACTTTTCAAAATTAGCATGAAAATCACTGACATTTTAAAACAAATGTTCATACTTGATAAATAAATAAAATTAAAGTGCCAAAAAAATCACCACTTTTCTAAATCGACATGACATTTAAAAAAAAAAAAATCAAAGAAAATTTAAAGTTCCCAAAATATGCTCCAAAAAAAGAAGAAGGTTATTCTACACTACTTTTCAAAGTCAACATGAAAATCATGACATTTAAAAAAAAGGTCATAAGAAAATTTAAAGTACCAAAACTATGATCCAAAAAGAGGGTGTTTCTGCATCACCACTTTTCAAAATCGGGTGCTTTTTTTTCTACCTCAAAAAAACAAGTACCAGGTAATTTTCTCGTTTAATCAATATTTTTGTTATCAATGAAAAGATCCAAACAACTACTTTAAGCATTGCAATGACAACTATCATATTAAATATAGTTATTGGAAGATACATATAGCGATGAATCCAATGAACCACAAGTAGCGCAAGAAGAACATGCTAGGAATTTATTCATGGAATTAAGTAGACAAAAACTCAAACATAAATGATAATATTCTTTGCATTACAATGAAAAGGGAGGTGAAAATTAGTAGATTTCATCGCAAGAGAAAGAGGTGACTAAACTCTTCGATATCAAGATACAAGTCAATAAGAGGAAAAGGTGGATCTATTTTAAATTCAAGTTTTTGGGCCAAACTTAGGGATTGAAATTCATCGCAAGAGTAAGATTGGATTGAAATTCCATGACCATATTTTTCCATGCCCATTGGGAAGGGTAAAATGAAGATGTATAACTCAAATTTAATAACTCGTGCAAATATCATAGTTTCCATCAGTTCAAACTACATTGATGAAGTGGAAGTAGATGTGTTGTCACTTAATGTGTTTGAAAGTCACTACATGTACACAAGGGATGCAACCTGCATGAGGATGAAAAACCATTACCACTTAGTCAATTATGACAAATCCTTCATCATCGACACATATAGAGGTAAATCCAAGATCTTCCTAGTAAGTCGCAAGTAATCCAAGACATTGATCAACTTAAGTAAAAAATGTTTAATCACTCTTCCTGAGATGTTTAACGAAAAGATGAACTAGTTGAACTAAAGGCATATTGGGAGGTATGTACAAAGAAATATAACACACATAGAAGAAGGTTTCATAGGCACATTAATTGTTGTTTTAAGAACCTAAAGAATTAGAACCTAAGAGGGAATTGACCCTATTAGAAATTAATTAACGAAGCAATGAAACACATACAATATTGCGGAAACAAAAACATAGAAACTCATAAAACAAGAGAGACACAGATATACATGTTTGACCCAATTTTGGCAACATCTATATAAAAACAAACAATCCTTCCTTTAATATTATCTAGTAAAATGAAGAGATATAACCTACACCAGATTCGTTGTAATTTCCTCTTCGCTCTCACACAATCTCCTCTCTCTTTCTCGCCCAAAATAATAATACACAGCCACAACAAAATTCCCTCATATAAACCGGGGGTTTCCTTCTAGGGAAAAAACCCTAAATTAACATAAATTCTACTGTCATATCATCCACCTAATTAATGACCCAGATTGACTATGAAATTACAATATTTTACAAGGAATTTTTTCATCTTTTTTTAGCTTCCGGGGAACTTCCCCCGAACCCCTGCTAAGGGGCTAATAAAATCATCATTGCCTCCCCCCCTCCTGGACCCCCCTGAAGGTGATCAAGTGGGTTTCTTTCTGCCCTGTTAGGAATAGGGATCCAATGTTTCTAAAACAAAAAACCTTTAAACAATCAAGAAGATAATCAAGCTCCACACCTAATAGACCCATGACTAAATATAAATGTTTGATGATTATCCATTGCCATACATAAAACTCTAAATATTATCCATACTAGATAGATATTAAGTAAAGAAGAAATGGCACCAAATATTGGAGTAAAGAGTCATACAAACAGACACCTCATGTCGCAAGTCACCTATCATCACAGTTATGTAAGAAGAATAGGACTTGGAGAATATGTACGAACCACATCGTTGTAAATATGATATCATCAATAATTGGTACCCTTTACCTAGGATCAATGTCTTGTTAAATCAACTACAATTGAATATTCATAGCTTCAGTTTCCATAGTGGTTGTGCCAATCCATGCGATAACAATGAACAACACGAGTTTCTAGTGGAGAAGAAATCATTAAAATAATTTTTAAATAAAACCAAATATTAATAAAGCATTATTTTTCATATTTCCCAATTTGAAAAATCATTTAAAAATCGAGAAAAATGCAAGTTGATGTGTTATGGGAGTAGTCTCGATGCAAGGATTTGATGTAGTTTGCAACATTATAATTTTTTTCATAGTTAGTCCCAAACCACCACGCACATGATAAGGATATATATAAGGTAGCACACAATATTAAAAAATGGAACCACAATATGATGAGTAAGGAGGCCATTGCCTACATAGATCATTATGTTTCACACTATTTGCAGTTATATATTAATCCTTAAAAAATAAATACACTACAAATGAAAGGGGATTTTGTAGTGGTTTGATCTTATCATCAAGTATAATAAGTACAATACTAATAGGTTAGTGAACATGTTGTCAAGGTCACGTACGCAAAATATCACATCATTGGGTATTTTTATGCATATGGTGCTTTGAAGACTAGAACGGGGAAAACACATAAAATGGGTGCTTCAAATGGATATTGAAAAAAACATAAACCTAACTTTATGTATAAGGTGATAATAAGGTTGACTAATATCTCCAATATTGATTTCTCTACATCTTGCATATGTTAGAAATGTAGTGTACTATTGAGGGGGAGGGGGAGGGGAGAATCAGTAGTGAAGGCACTTGTATAAATTTTCTCCAATTAATTATTCTTTAAACAATTTACAATCTAAAACATATAAAGAGATATCAGAGCATCAAAACATTTCACA
Source organism: Pinus albicaulis (assembly GCA_034641835.2). Taxonomy (NCBI): domain Eukaryota; kingdom Viridiplantae; phylum Streptophyta; class Pinopsida; order Pinales; family Pinaceae; genus Pinus; species Pinus albicaulis. The sequence goes on from CM076576.1 coordinate 598,074,371, forward strand.
AAACCATAAAACATTCAACACACGAGACAAAGATTTATGGTGGAAAACACACTTCGGGTCAAAAACCAACCTTGTTGTTGTGATACTTCTTCTTCTCTTATTATTATATAATCAAATAATTTACATCTATTTTGATAGCCACCACTAGCAAGGAGCTACTACCCCTGTGATCAGTATTACTAAAAACCACCATCTATGAAGTCTCTACTCACACGACTCTACATGTCACCACCAGCTAGAAGCTACCACTCCCATCAAGCCTCTTCCAGCTACCACTAGACTATCCAGTCACCATAAAATGGAGATGATACTACTAATAGTCGGACACCACCCCTATCTTGTTTAGTAACCATTGAATGGAGGCCACCACCTCCTCAAACTCTCAGAGCCACTCTTTCAATCGTTTTCAAACTGGACTCCAAGGAGAATTCCACAACTCAACAACAACATATTAGTATAAAAAAAATATAAAACCAATCAATATAAACACTACATAAAATAATATGATAAAAATATCAGCAACAACCCTCTCTGGAGTAGATAAAATTTCTCATAAAAAATGTTGCACATAAACAATAAACTGGAGAATACACAAGCAACTACCAATCACCAAAAGGATATGCAACTAATCCTTACTTCATCTCCTCACTCTATGCATAAAATTCTAGTTGAGATACACCTTTTCTACCTTCTCTGATACTTGCAAGTTGATTCATAATTTATGCACCATATCTCTCACAGCTTGCACACACTTCTCCTCTCTCACACTCACTCAACTCATAGCAAAACTAACCTCTTTATCATTGAGATATATCCAATATATGGATGATTTAAAGTGATTAACTCAATAGTTACCAAAGAGTACTGAACTCAACAAATCCTTGTTCATACACTTAGGGAATGATCTGAAATTTTGAACATATCTTCATCCTTGACTGGATCCTCCACTATCTTCATTGAAGGAGAGAGATATTTCCATTTTAACCACCTTCTATATGATGGTTAACCTTTTCCAGCCTATTATCAAAATTCCCAAAAAAATACCATCTGAAAAACTCATAAAAACACTTGAGATGCACGAGGAATCCAGAGAAAAATAACTAGAATAATGCTCCATTTGCGTTGTGAACCTGAGTTACAACACTCCTCCCTAAGCCACAAACAACATTAGTAAATATTTTTGTTCCACATGTATCATGTGTTAGCCCTTCTTAGGCCTCCTTCCTCATGAATTTTTCCAACTTTGCTTCAGGAGGATGCTTGGGACATCATACTCACCTTCCAAAAGCAATTTTACCTCATGAAAATAAGCATAAGGCTCAATACAATGGAATCAAACTCATGAACCTCATGGTATACAACAGGTTACCTTCTTCTTGTAGCTCAACTATTCCAGTGCTTTTTCAACATCTTTAACACATGTTCAAGTATCTCCAGCACTTGTGGATCCTTATCCAACTCCTATGCATCATCAAGAACACCAACATGAGTAAAAGACACCGCTGCATCATCTCATCATCATGAATACCTAGTCAGGAACAGGGTGACCTCATTGGTAAACCTCCTTAACTTGAATTAACAACTTTGCAACATAATAAGATATTTGCATCAAATTAGTGAGTTGTCATCACAACTCATGATGGATACCAATATCACGTTGAAATAAATCATATGAAAAACACTTATAAGGGCTTATTGACATAAATTCCAACAATAAAATTACAACATGAACTTTCATAACTTGTTCATGCAAGTCTTCATGCAATCTTTCATCCTCCAAATATATCTAGTGTAGAAGATTCTACGAGCATATCATGAAATAACAACATGAAAAAGGATTCATCAGCAAAACCAACAACGATGTAGGGAGAAAAATAATGAGATAAGAAAGGTACATTTAAAGAGAAATTTCAAATGTTTTTACTGTAAAAAACATGAACATATAGCAACAAATTACAGTAGTGGAGAGATCAAATAATTTCAACAAAAGGAGCAAACAAAGCATAAGCAACCTCATGCATGCATGCAAAGAAGACTACCCTCATCAAAAAGCTCATCAATGGTCAAGTATAATAGTCCTTTTTGTGGTCATTGTTTCTCATGCAATACTTTTGGACATAGGGCTATTGATTGTAGGGAATATGAAAGGAACATAAATCAAATCAATAGAAGATACTAGTATATTCCTCAGTTCCTTGGTCACATAAGGTGTTATGTGTGTGACAATATTGGCCATAAGGCAAAGTATTGAAAGCTACCCATCTGTTATAGGTGATCCAGTCAAAGAGAGAAAATAATGCAAGGTTATCTGCATGAGAAGAAATAGGTGATGTGTGGGATTCCCACCAAAAAAAGACACCTACATGATCTCAAGGGGAGTATATGACCACATCTTGAGTTACATGCAGATCATTAGAGGTGTAGCTATATTAGATAGATTTCATATGGATAGATTTATGTCCTAGAAAGGCAATGCATGTGTTCAGGGAGAGCTACATGAGGTTTGAAGATTGGTTTTATTTCTAATCTATTCTCATTTCTAGTTTGATATATGTTGGATCAAGCATATTAGTACTGATAACATTGGAGAAATTTTATGTTGAATTTGCATTGATATTTTTGAAGATATTTCAGCCAAGTGTTTGTTCTTATGCACATGGTCAAGGTGTGAGGAAAGAGCACATATTCAGGGGAAACACTTTTGCTTCCAATGGTATGACATATTGATGCCATTGCGTTTATTGTGGAAGAGCTATTTATGAATGTATCTGACATGATTTGTTATGGGAGAAAATGTCGATTAAGGTTTTGTTGGTGTTGGCACATACTACTAGTATGCCTACATGGAAAAGTTAGTATAGTGCTAGTACTCATGTTTCTAGAACACATTTATGTCATGTATTGTCATGCATGTGAGGCTATTATTGAGATTAAATGATGGTGCATTGGTGTCGACACATCTAGATTGTGCATATTGTTATTTTTTCCTTATATATCTAGATGTATGTTGCATGTTGTTGCTAATATGTTTCAATTTTGGATGGATTTGTGATCAGAACCTGGATTGGGGGAAAAAAATTTCCAAAAATTAAAAGTGCTCAAAATCACACAAAATTATAACGACTGGATCGAGCCCATCGCCAGGAATCCAATGCAATTCGTTTCACTCAAAACAGATTATGTATGGGAAAGTTATAGCCTGCTGATCAACGTGTCAAACAAGCAAATTTAAAAAAAAAGGGTCAAACAGGGTCAAAGGTTAAAAATTTGGGATTTCCTCCATTTCGCCCAAGGACACTGTGACAAGTGTCATTGTAGGATTCGCCGGAGACTTTTGAAGGTGAAATTTTTTTAATGGTTGTCTCCTAAGGTCAAATTTGAATTCTTTTTAAGGTTGGGGACAGTCCAACCAGAGGTTGACACGTGGTGCAGCCAAGGGCCGCCACATTCCAACCAGAGGCTGACACGTGGTGCAACCAAGGGCCGCCACGTTCCCCCTTTGGTGGACCAAGGTTGAAGGTTGAATTTTTAATGGTTGACTGAAATTTTTTATGGTCGAAATATTTTTCCAAAGTGCGAACCATACATTACAGGTCAAAATGTTTTAACATATTACAAAGTTCAAATTTTATATGGGCAGAGATTTTATATCCAAATTCAAATGAAACATATATATCAAAGGATTGGGTATATAATGTTTCGAGTGGAAAAAATACTAACCAACGGAATGGCGGAGGTTGGGGCTCAACCCCGTGACCTCCCCTGCACCAGCGCGCTCGCATACCATCATACCATCGACTCGTGACTTAATATATATGGGTCGCATCATATATTTGAATTGCAATGGTTCAATAGGTAGGGGTATGGAGATGGTCAGCCCCCTCCCCACATGACATTCCACTACAACCAACGGCGGGGCTCAATACCAATGATTGGAGTTTAGGCTTTAAATAGGTTTAATTAACCATTAAGCCATGCATTATGCGCTTATTTCATACTAATCCATATTTGTGATAAACTGCGCTTAGTGCATTTAATTCGAGTTTATCATAGTTAAACCCGCTTAAAAATTAAGTAAACTTGATTTTAAGATGGCGGAAATTTTGGCGGTCCTCCAATTTCGGCGCTGCCCCCAAATTTGGCGGGCTTAACTAGACTTTTTCAAGTTTTTGAGGAAATTCCTAGGAAAATTTGAATGAAACATAAATTTTTCATTTTGCGACCAATTTTGGCTCAAGAAGAGTCATTCCTAGATGATTTTGATGCTCTGAGAATGATGGAACACGTTGCCGAGCCATTGGAGCACATCTGTAAGTGTTTTTTCCACTTTGAAGATTAAAGAAGTCCACGACCACCAAGACAGGAGGTCATGCCTAGATCAACTGGAGACCATTTTCAGAGATTGAATAGTTTATTTTGAGGTTTTTGGGTTTTCTAAAGCCAATGGAGAAGTTTTCAAAGCCATTGTAGCACCATAGGTGCATGTAATCAGAAAATTGACCATTAATCCCAAGAGGGTCTAGCTAGTTGAAGCAGGTCCATGGAGATGTAGCCCAGGAGGGGTGAAATCTGTTATCAGCTATGGTGTAATGTGTTTGTTGTGTGTTATTTATCTGCATTTTATTTGTTGTACATGAGTTTTTAAAAGCTAATTAACTCATAAATTTCTCATCAAAGACACATAAAACTTGACACATAAACCCCTTCACAATTGGCTAACTTGAGACGATCCTAAACACATTATTTTTATACTGATGAGGGAGCTAGAACAACAAAAATATTTTTCCCATAATCAGATCAAGTTGGTATTAGAACATAGTTAAGCTCATTTTAGCCAAGGTTAGCTAGAAGAATTAGCTATTGGTTTTAAATTTGTACAAGGAGAATTTAACTATGTGCAAGTTTATGTGTGAAGGAGAAGGTCAAATTGAGAGCTCCGTTCTCAAATCACATCAAAGAAGCTTTTTATGCATTACAAGTGTGACGGAAGCTTCATCAAGCATTGGTTCAATACATCTTCCTTAGAAAAACTCTTTGATAAAGAGATGTTGCAGAAGCTCTACATCATGAATGATATGGTTCAGGAGATGTATGAAAATAAGAAGGAGAGCATTATACTTCAAGAGCAGTTTATTTCCATGAAGAAGGAGAATCATGAGCTTCTTGAAAATATGCATGAGATAGAGATTCAACTCTATATTTCAAATGGAAACCTAGCAAGGTTGCATGAGGTGGAGACTCAACTCTATGATGCCAAGGAAACCTTAGCCAAGTATGCGCATGAAAAAGAGGTATGCAAATCAATTTTATCTTATATTTCTTTTCAAGATGAATGTGTAGGTGCTTTTGAAAGACACACTAGAGGAATGGGGTCAAAATTATTGATGAATATGGGCTATGAAAGTAAAGGATCGGGCAAACATGCACATGGCATAGTTGAGTTAATTGTTGTTAAGGAAAGGCCTAGGTATTTGGGTCTTGGTTATTGACAATATGATGGAGAATGCTCCAAAGTCAAGGAGGCACATGAAGGTGTTCCAAGACGGAATTTCATTACATTTTCATTACCTCAAGCTTGTGAAGATTGTGTTCACGAGGAATGCAATGGTTTTAAATCCACTTTGCAAGAAGATGCTCATAAGCATGCAGCTAATGAGAATAGAAAACAAGAGGATGTTGAAATCTTTAAAGTCATTGAATGCATTGTTGGTATTCTGAAGAGAGCCACTACCTCATCAACTTCACCTCCTCAAGAAGGCAACAAAGGTGAATGTTCAAGGTATAAATCTACCTTTAATCGAGTTGCTTTTGATTATGATAAATTTGGAGAAATTTTGCATGTTCCTTTTGTGGTTTGAATAACCATAATATTTCAAGGTGTTGGAAGAAGATATCCATGCACATAAAACTTTTTAAACAAGGGAGGAAGAAAGACAAAGGTCCATTGGACAAAGCAAACCATGTTGAAAAGAAGATGCAATTGTTTTGCACTCATTTCCATATGAAAGGTCATCTTGTAGACAAGTGTTGGACTTTGTATCCAACAAGCCATCCATGACATTTGAAGAAGGTCGAGAGAGATCTTCACAAGAATGGAAAAGAGGATCCATTATTTATGTGGGTCAGGATGATTTGCATGATGAAGTGCAACTGAAAGAAGCACCATTGAAATGGTTTGGTAAGAGATGGTTAGATTTCTTATCCAATTGAGACATTGCATGTATTTTGATGTTGATGCATTTCTTTTCCAACTGAATGCATGTTGCATGTTCACGCCAGGAAGGTGTTTGAAAGTGGAGTATGTTGAATCACTTTGTTTATCATGTATGTATTTCAATTTGAGAGTGTTGATAATTTGCACATGCATGAGTGTTGACTTGTGTTTGGTCGATGATTTTGTACACCGAGATGTAAGAGTACATGGCAATGTTCACATGATGTGAAATTCATTACTTTGAAGGAAAAAAAGGATATGCCATCGAGTTGTGTTCTTGCATGATTTGTTTTTCAGATTGATGGTTGTGTTTGTGACAAGATGTCAAAGAATTTTCAGCCAAAACTTTTGTAGCCATTGTATACCATTTGAGGTGTTGACACTAAGAAGTGAAAGAGGTGGTGAATGCATTCTTCCATATGTGGAATTTAAACAGCGGAGGTAAAACAAATGGTCATTTATTTTCTTGTTATTAATGATGTTGGAACTCATTGTTGTAGTTCACTCAGATGGGATTATCTTGGGAAATTGGTTTCCAAGGAGAAGCTTGCATCGAATGCATGTGTGTACAAAGGAGGAACAAGATTATCAGTGGGAAGGCCATCAGTTAGTTTTCCAAGCACCGAGGGATCTCTTTGGTACAAAAAAGTGTTTTATCAGTCAGCAAGTAGCCAACAATTGTTGGATTGGGTCAGCAACAAAAGGAGGACATTGGTTGAAGCGCCAAGCCATTTGCAAGGCAAGGCATGTCAATGAACCCAAGAGGTTTTCATGGAGATTTTTCCAAGTAGAATCAAGATGATAGAACTTGGGAAAGAGAATAGTATTAAGCTCTTATCAGATAACCAACTTTTGTGGGTCCAAAATCCTGTCAATGGGAAGGTGTGATCAGAATCTAGATTGGGGGCAAAATTTTTCCAAAAATTCGAAGTGCTTAGAATCGCAGGAAACTAGAACGACTAGATCGGGCCCGTTGCTAAGAATATAGCACAATTTGTTTCACTAAAAGCAGAGTTTGTATGTGAAATTTATAGCATGTTTATTGTCATGTCAAATACACGAATTTAAAAAAAAAAGAGTCAAACAGGGCCAAAGGTTAAAAATTTGGGTTTTCCTCAATTTCACCTAATGACACTGTGATAAGTGTCACTGCAGGATTCTCCAAAGAGTTTTGAAGGTGAAATTTTTTTAATGGTTTTCTCCTAAGGTCAAATTTGATTTTTTTTTTTTTTTAAAGGTTGGGGACAGTCCAACCAGAGGCTGACACGTGGTGCAGCCAGGGGCCGCCATGTGCCCACTTTGGTGGACCAAGGTTGAAGGTCGAATTTTTTATGGTTGAATGAGAATTTTTATGGTCGAAATATTTTTCCAAAGTCTGAACCATACATTACAGGTCGAAATGTTTTGACATATTACAAAGTAATAATTTTGTATGGGTTGATATTTTATATCCAAAGTCGAATGAAACATATATATATATCAAAGGATTGGGTATACAATGTTTCGGGTGGAAAAACTATTAACCTGAAGAAGGGAAAAGGATAGGGCTCAACCCCACAACCTGCCCCGCACCAGCACGCCCGCATACCATCATACCACCGACTTGTGACTTAATATATATGGGTCACTTCATATATTTGAATTGCAATAGTTCAACCGGCGGGGGTATGGAGCGGGTCAACCCCCTCCCTACATGACCTTCCACTACAACCAATGGCGAGGCTCAATACAAATGCACAGATTTTAGGCTCTAAATAGGTTAAATTAACCATTAAGGCATGCATTATGCGCTTATTTCATACTATTCTAGATTTGTGATAAACTGCGCTTAGCGCATTTAATATGGGTTTATCATAGTTAAACCCACTTAAAAATTAATTAAACTGGTGTTTAAGATGGTGGAAATTTTCGCGATCCTCCAATTTCTGTGTTGCCCCCAAATTTGATGGGCTTAACTGGATTTTTTCCAGTTTTGGAGGAGATTCCTAGGAAAAATTGAATGAAGCATAACTTTTTCATTTTTCAACCAATTTTGGCTCAAGAGGAGTCATTCCTAGATGATTTTGATGCTCTGATCATGATGGAATAGCTTTCAGAGGCATTGGAGCACTTCTGTAAGTTTTTTTCTACTTTTAATATTAAATAAGAATAGGGCCACCAGGAGAGGAGGTCATGCCTAGATCAATTGGAGACCATTTTCAGAGATTGAATAGTCTATTTTGAGGTTTTTGGATCTTGTGAAGCCAATGGAGCAGTTTTCAAAGACATTGGAGCATTTTAGGTGCATGTAATGAGACAATTGAACATTAATCCCAAGAGGGCCTAGCCAGTTGAAGCAGGTCCATGGAGATGTAGCCCAGGAGGGGTGAAATCTGTTATCATCTATTGTGTAATGTGTTTGATGGGTGTTATTTATATGTATTTTACTTTTTGTATATGAGTTTTTAAAAGCTAATTAACTCATAAATTTCTCATCAAAGACACATAAAACTTGACACATAAACCCCTTCACAATTGGCTAACTTAAGACGATCATTAACACATTATTTTTATAATGATGAGGGAGGTAGCACAACAAAACTAGTTTTCCCATAATCAGATCAAGTTGGTATCAGAGCACAGTTTAGCTCATTTTAGCCAAGGTTAGCTAGAAGAATTAGCTATCCGTTTTAAATTTGTACAAGGAGAATTTAACTGTGTGCAAGTTTATATGTGAAGGAGAAGGTCAAATTGAGAGCTCAGTTCTCAAATCATAACAAATAATATTTTTATGCATTACAAGTCTGATGGAAACTTCATCAAGCATTTTTTCTAGTCAATCTTCCTTAGAAAAAATCTTTGATAAAGAGATGTTGTAGAAGCTATACATCATGAATGATATGGTTCAAGAGATGTATGAAGATAAGAGGGAGAGAATTATACTTCAAGAGAAGTTGATTTCCATGAAGGAAGAGAAGCAAGAGCTTCTTGAAAAGATGCATGAGATAGAGACTCAGCTCCATATTGCAAATGGAAACCTAACAAGGTTGTATGAGATGGAGACTCAACTCCATGATTCCAAGGAAACCTTAGCCAAGTATGTGCATGAAAAAGAGGTATGCAAATCAAGTTTATCTTCTATTTCTTTTCAGGATGAATGTGTAGGTGACTTTGAAAGGGTCCAAATTATTGATGAAGATGGGATATGAAGGTAAAGGATTGGGAAAACATGCACAAGGCATAGTTGAGCCAATTTTTGTTGAGGAAAGACCTAGGTATTTGGGTCTTGGTATGGAAAATATGATGGAGAATGATCCAAAGTCAAGGAGGCACATGAAGGTGTTCCAAGAACGACTGCCATTACATGTTCATTACCTCAAGCTTGTGAAGATTGTGTTCATGAGGAATGCAAAGGTTTTAAACCCACTTTGCAAGAAGATGCTCATAAGTGTGCAACTAATGAGAATGGAAAACAAGAGGATGTTTAAAGCTCTAAATTCATTGAATGCATTGTTGGTATTTCGAAGAGAGCCACTACCTCATCAAATTCACCTCCTCAAGAAGGAAACAAAGATGAATGTTCAAGGTAAAAATCTGCCTTTAATCAAGTTTATTTTGATTATGATAAACATGGTCAATCTTCACATAAGAGTTGGAGAAATTTTGCATGTTCCTTTTGTGGTTTGAATAAACATAATGTTTCGAGGTGTTGGAAGAAGATAATCATGCATAGGAAAAATTTTAAACAAGGGAGGCTTGAAGCCAAAGGTTCATTGGAAAAAGCAAACCATGTTGAAAAGAATATGCAATTGTTTTTCACTCATTTCCATAAGCAAGGTCGTCTTGTAGACAAGTGTTGGACTTTGTATCCAACAAGTCATCCATGAAATTTGAAGGAGGTGGAGAGAGATCTTGACAAAAATGGAAAAGAGGATTCCATAATTGATGTGGGTCAGGATGATTTGCATGATGAAGTGTAGCTGAAAGAAGCACCATTGAAATGATTTGGTAAGAGATGGTTAGATTTCTTATCCAATTGAGGCCTTGCATGTCTTTTGATGTTGATGCATTTCTTTGCCAATTGAATGCATGTTGCATGTTTACGTCAGGAAGGTGTTTAAAAGTGGAGTATGTTGACTCACTTTTTTTATCTGTATGTATGTCAACTTGAGAGTGTTGATCATTTTCAAATGCATGAGTGTCGATTTGTGTTTGGTCGATGAGTTTGTACACCGAGATTTAAGAGTACATGGAGATGTTTACTTGATGTGAAATTAATTGCTCTGAAGGAGCAAAAGCATATGTCATCAATTTATGTTCTTGCATGATGTGTTTTTTAGATTGATGGTTGTGTTTGTGACAAGGTGTCAAAGAATTTGCAGCCATTTTAGACCATTTCAGGTGTTGACGCCAAGAAGTGAAAGAGGTGGTGAATTCCTTCTTCCAGATGTGGAATTTGGAACCATGGAGGTAAGAGGAATTGTCATTTATTTTCTTCTTATTATTTATGTTGGAACTCATTTTTTTAGTTCACTTAGATAGGCTTAACTTGAGAAAGTGGCTTCCAAGGAGAAGCTTGCATCGAATGCATGTGTGTGCAAAGGAGGAAAAATATTCTCAGTGGGAAGGCCATCAGGTAGTTTTCCAAGCACCGAGGGATCGCTTTGGTACAACAAATTGTTTTATCAGTCAGCAAGCAACCAACAAGTGTTGGATTGGGTCAACAGCAAAAGGACATTGGTTGAAGCACCAAGCATTTGCAAGGCAAGGCATGTCAGTGAACTCAAGAGGTTGTCATGGATATTTTTCCACGTAGAATAAAGATGATATAAATTGGGAAAGAGAAGAGTATCCAACTCTTACCTGATAACCAACTTTTATGGGTCCAAAAGCCTGTCAGTGGGAAGGAGTGATTGGAATCTGGATTGGGGGAAATTTTTTTCCAAAAATTCAAAGTGCTCAAAATCACACCAAACCAGAATGACCGGATTGGACCAGTCGTCGAGAATCTGGCACAATTCGTTTCACTCTCGGTATGTGAAAGTTATAGCTTGTTGATCATTGTGTAAAATAGGCGAATTTAAAAAAAGAAGGGTCAAACAGGGTCAGAGGTTAAAAATTTGTGTTTTCCTCAATTTCTCCCAATGAAATTGTAACAAGTGTCACTTCAAGATTCACTGGAGAGTTTTGAAGATGAAATTTTTTTAATGGTTATCTCTTAAGGTCGAATTTGATTTTTTTTTTTTTTTAAAGGTTGGGTACAGTCCAACCAGAGGATGACACGTGGTGCAGCCAGGGGACGCCACATGCCCCCCCTGGTGGACAAAGGTTGAAGGTCAAATTTGTAATGGTTGAATGAGAATGTTTATGGTTAAAATATTTTTCGAAAGTCCGAACCATACATTACAGGTCGAAATGTTTTGGCATATTACAAAGTCTGAATTTTATATGGGTGGAGATTTTATATCCAAAGTTGAATAAAACACATATATATCAAAGGATTGGGTATACAATGTTTCGGGTGGAAAAAATATTAACCGAAGGAAGGGCAGAGGTCAGGGCTCGACCCTGCGACCTTCCCCACACCAGTGGGCCCACATACCATCATACCACTGACTTGTGACTTAATATATATGGGTCGCATCATATATTTGAATTTCAATGGTTAAACCGATGGGGCTATGGAGGGGGCCAGCCCTCTCCCCACATGAATTTTCACTACAACCAACGATGGGGCTTAATACCAATGCACAGATTTTAGGCTCTAAACAGGTTTAATTAACCATTAATCCATGCAGTATGTGCTTATTTCATACTAATCCAGATTTGTGATAAACTGCACTTAGCATATTTAATTCGGGTTTATCACAGTTTAACTCGCTTAATAATTAAGTAAAATTGAGTTTAAGATGGCAAAAATTTCGTCGGTCCTCCAATTTCGGCGCTACCCCCAAATTTGGCGGGCTTAACTGGAGTTTTTCCAGTTTTGGAGGAGATTCCTAGGAAAAATTGAATGAAGCATACATTTTGCATTTTTTGACCAATTTTGGCTCAAGAAGAGTCATTCCTAGATGATTTTTATGCTCTGAGCATGATGGAATAGGTTTCAGAGGTGTTGGAGCACTTTTGTAAGTGTTTTTTCCACTTTGAATATTAAATAAACTTAGGGCCACTAGGAGAGGAGGTCATTCCTAGATCAGCTGGAGACCATTTTCAGAGATTGAATAGACTATTTTGAGGTTTTTGGGTCTCTTGAAGCCAATGGAGCAGGTTGAAAAGCCATTGGGGAATTTTAGGTGCATGTAATCATACAATTTACCATTAATACCAAAAGGGCCTAGCCAGTTGAAGCAGGTCCATGGAGATGTAGCCCAGGAGGGGTGAACTTTGTTATTAGCTATTGTGTAATGTGTTTTATGTGTGTTATTTATTTGCATTTAATTTTTTGTACATGAGTTTTTAAAATCTAATTAACTCATAAATTTATCGTCAAAGACACATAAAACTTGACACATAAACCCCTTCACAATTGGCTAACTTGAGACAATCCTAAACACATTATTTTTTATACTGATGGAGATAGTTTTCCCATAATCAGATCAATTTGTTGTGATGATATTATGTTGTTGTGAAAGATATATTAGAGTTATATAACTATTGATGCATGGAGAGAGTATTTTGTTGCTTGAATTTCATGGGAGTATGTATGTTACCTATGATGTCTTTAGTGTGAGAGATTGATATTTTTTTCATGCTTGAGGATTGTGGCTCTTGATATATGTGGAAAGAGTGTGTTGACCTTGATAACATGAGTTCAAGGAGATTATGAGCTATGGGTAGTGATTTTATTGCAAAATCTATATTGATGTTGTTTTTGCATAGAATAATTATTTTTTATTGCTTCTCAGATGCATTGCATATTTTGCCACATGTTGATGATATTTGGAGAGATTGCCTGGTGATGATTTTGGAGATTTCTTATTGATTTGTTGTCTGGAGCTAGAGTTGATGATACAGGATTATGTTGCTTGTTGTTGAACCTCATTGATGATCTACTACTTACTGATCATGAGGATGCATATGATGTTTTCATCATGTCATGTTATTTATGTTGTTTCTATTATATGATTATGTTTCACATTCTTATGTGGAGCATGGTGGTTATTGGTGGTTATCATGGTTTTGATGTAGATATTTCAATGTTGGTGTTAATGAAAGCTACACATATGTTGATGTAGATATTTTTGTTTATGAATGAGGTGTCGAGAATAGCCATGTGCTACCATATGATATGTATAATACTCCTATTGTTTTTGTTTTGTATAGAGTTTATATCATTGCTTATGGATGCCATGTATTTGATGCATATCATTGTAATGGGTTTGCATAGAGGAAAGCACACTTTCATGTATTTGTAAAAGCCATGTATCATTATTGTTTCATATTGTTAGTGAATTTATCATGGAGAGACACATGATGTTTCTCATGTATTTTAAAAGTTGTTAAATCATATATGTATGGGCTAATGGATGTCCAAGTCATATCTTATTTTGTATATCATTGATGTAGCCCTATTACATTGGGTGTATGATGTAAAATTGTGTCCATAGAGTCATTGGTTGGTGATAGGTATGCATATACTAGAGTCACTTGTCAATATTATCTACTTATCACAGCCATGTATTTGATCCATGAATCCTTGTATTTGTTTGGAACTTCATTGTATATCATCACTCAAAGTCAGTTGGGGTCCTAGTCAATGAGGAGTAGTCTCTTACACTTGAAAAGGAGGTTTATTCCAAATAAGCGGAAGTGTTTCTACAAAAAAAAGAGTGTGTGTTTTTAGATCCATTACATGCATAGGGGGAGCACATTCAATATAAGAGAATGCATGGAATTTACTAGAGACATGTTGACAATTGATTTCATTGTTTTACATGATGCTTGTATTGTAGGAGAGACATCATTGGTTCATTGGTTTGTATCAACCTTGTATCGGCATGGTGTTGAGCATGACAAGGGGAGTCCTTCTCTCATCCCCTCACATTGTTGGAATTTTTCTCCAATGTTGGTATTTCCCTTTTCTATTGATGTCAAATGGGGAGAGAAAATGGAGAGAGTATGGAGATTAGAACATCCTCAGAGTTATCGAGTATGGGGATCATATCAGCCTTAGAGAAATGGATATCATGTTTAGATTGAAATCAATGCCAAAGGGGGAGAATTTTGGCATTGCATTGTTGGAATTAATGTCAACGGGAACTTTAAGAGTTTGTCTTGTGTCGATGTCAACTCGGATTATGTCCCACCCTTTTTTATTATAGAAAAGTTGCAAGAGAATGCACAGGCACCTGACAAGGTGGAGTTTTATGTTGATTACTTTATTAAAGAGAACATGTTTGGAGGCCTTTTTCTTGGTTATTAGAGGATTTTCATGAGTTTTCAGAGGTTCTACAGGGTAAGTAGGTGCGTCAAGAAGTAGATAAACAAGTCCTGGAAGTTTGGAGCTCATCAAATGAAAGAAAGGGGCTAAAGACATGGTAACCCGGGTATCTTGAAGGAAACCTACACTAGTAAATCACATCTTGCGCATGAAACCTGCATTACCCCTCCAAGTAATTATTTTCATGAATAAGAGACCTATGTTACCCTATTTAGACTTTTTTTTACACATTCCTTGTGCATCCTAATGAATTCTAGAGGGCTATACTTTGTCATTTATTCATGGTAAATGGTCTAAGAGTCCAAGAAAGTTAACTCCTCTTCTTGCAGGTTATTAAAGTTGAAAATCATTATATATAGGAGAATACCTTGAGGAGTTGATGTTGGATGAAGAGAGAGAGTGACCCAATGAGAGGGCACTGAGTAAGAAGAAATGTGGTTGTAGGTGCATGCTGAATATCATAAGCAATTCAGAGATTGTTTTGTATTTTCCAGACGATGTTGTATGCAGATGACAATTATTAATGTTGGAGAGAAGTTGCACATGATTATTTGATTGAGAGAGAGGACTTTATATGGATATTTGTTGATATTGACCTATCGAGTTAGTGTTGTAGACTCTTGCTGCTTTGATGATTGGGGTCCTAGTTTGAAATATTCTAAAAAGTGGCCCTAAATATTATAGGGGTAGTAGCTCCTTGCTAGTGGTGGCCAACTAAATTGTTTCAAGGGTGGTGGCTCTTTGCTAGTGGTGTCTAGCTAAATTTTTTCAGGGGTAGTGGCTCCTTGCTAGTGGTGGCCAACTAAATTGTTATGTGGGTGGTGTCTCCTTACTGGTAATGGCCATCTAATTATTTTATGATATTTTTTATTAATATAAGATTCATAGAAATGCAGCAAAAGTAGGGTGGTTTTTATCCCCTTGAGGATTTCTACCAGAATTACTTGTGTCTATTTGTCCATGCATTTGTTGATACTTTTCATGGTTTATATGTGTTGATTTTATGTTTATTTTACATTAATTTTACATTCATATCTATTTATATTGTTGATGTGTGTGGATATTCAGTAAACCAACAAAAGGAAGTTAAAATAATATAGATATTGTCACTAGTTATTCACCCCCCTCTTAGTAGTGATCTACATTTCTAACAGTGTAAACTTTGTGTTCCTCAAGGTGAAAGAACATAATTTGTGAGAGAGGCACACATATCCAAAGTTGTAGGCCATTTTGATGTTAGAATTCAATAGCCAACTTCAGAGGCAAGTTTATTGGCCTAGAATGTAAGATGATATAGCTCAATTAATTAGAGGATGCATATTTGTTTGTAATAGCGAACCTATTGATAGGAAGAAATGTCTATATTTTTTGCTTGTAGCTACAAAGCCATGGGAGAAAATATTTGTTGGGAAAACAATTGCCAACTTGTATAGGTGTGTACTAGCCCAGGTCTCAAAAATATGTAGATTGGTTCATTAGATGATGCATACTTTGTTACCAATGCACCTAGAAATAGAAAACAAGGTCTATACTGTCCCTTACACCTATTAGGCCATGTAAGAGATGCATGGAATTTGTGATTGATTTACCAAGAACCCAGGGGAGATATGACTGTTTATTTGTGGTAATAGACATAATTAGTAGGATGTGCATCCTTGTGCCTTGCAAAAATACCATCACAAGACACATGCAAAACCCATGTCCTTTGATGGGACCTCCATGCAATTTTGGATACCAAGTAGCACTGATTCCTACATAGATACTAGATCTCTCCATGCATTTCAAACTACTTTTCGACATAATATATGCGCCATGTTAAAGATATCTACAATATTCAATCCAAAAATTGATGGTATACATGTGGTGAACACGATATTGGTTCAACATTTGAGGAGTTACAATAAGAAGGATCCAAAAACTTGGGAAATAATTTGATTTTCATTCATTATTATTGGTGATTTCCACCAATGATGAGCTCCCCTTTGAAACTGGTTTTGATTATACACCACCTTCACCTTTATATGTATGTGGAAAATATATGGAGGGTGTGGGGAGGGGATGGAAGAAACAAGAGAAACATTAAAAATTGAAAAATGCATCAACATGATCATGGATAACCATTTGTTCATATAGGGACATTGAAGAATTACATGATAAGTATAAGTTCAAGCATGACCAACAAAAAATTCAGAACATGTTCAAGGGAGGGGAATAATTCCCATTTCATTTGAATAATGAGAGGTTGCATGGAGACTAAAAACATGAAGTCCCTATGATATGGTCATTCTGAATGTTGGAACATGTAGATGATAATGCCTACATACTTCATGTACCTCTAGACATTCACATTTATTCAATTATGAATGTGGATAATTTGAAACTTTATGAGTGATACAAGCTTGATGAAGAAAGTGAATGAAAAAATTTACTACCATAGAGGATAAAATCAAAAGGCCGATCAAGGTTCAGCATAGAATATGAATTTATAGAATTCCAAGAAAACTAAACAAGAGCAGTAATAACTTTCACAAGTTGGGTTAAATTGACAACTTCCAAGGAAGGTCAAGTGGTACTCCAAGGACAAAGTTAAAACATGTTTTCCTTTGTTGGTTGGTGTAGCTTGGGTAGGTGTTCTAGCCTCACATGGTGTCAGTGAGGCTAGGAACACAAAAGTAGAAAGATCTCCAAGCCCAAGTTATTCTTCTGAATGTAAATGTATTAAGTAATCAATTTTTAATTATTTTCCTAACTTTTAACTTAGAGAAAATATATTAATTAATTAGTAATAATTGAGACATGGTCGATTTTCCTCTAGAGAATGCTAATAAATTTCTAAGTGATCTTAGCCATTGATTATATCATTTCATATCTAGAAATCGACCGTTTATTTCCCAATGAGAGATTATAAAGGAAATTGATGGGAAAAATTGGAGATCATCCATTGTAGTGAAGAGGGTGCAATGATAGCATGGGGTTTGAAAACATAGAGGCTTTCAATAGCAGTTGAAGTAGATATTGTGATTTCCAAGAGAGGTCATACAAGATTTCCAAGAGAGTTTGTATGGGTGGTCAATTTAGCAAATCGAGATTTTTAGTTGTGGGGTGAATTGCATGAAATAAATACGATTGCAAAAAACACATATTATAAGAATTCGAAGCAAATTGTTAAAATAGCAATATGAGTTGCAAGAGAGGCAATGCCAGATTTCAGAGAGAGGTCATGATCCTTCCATTAGTCAGATCGACTTGTGGAGGTGAAGATATATTTTTCCAAAGCTTTGTCGTGGTTTTGCAAGTAGTTATAATATTTATCAATTGCATAATTTGTTGAAGATAATAATAAAAGAATCTAATATGAAGAACTAGTTTTCCCTTCAAGATTTTTCCAGGGACATTTTTTCCAAAAATATTGTGTCCATTTTGTGATTGTTTTTCTATTAGAATTTTTGCAGTTTATTTAATTGGTGAAATTTGCAGTTGTGTTTTATTTTTTATTTGCAGTAAATAATTTGATGGGAAAATTAATACGTTTAAATATAGGTGAATAATAACCATACTAACTGCAATATAATTTTCACAGGGTATCAATGCGTATTTGAAGTGCATGGGTTTTACTGGAGTAGATCATTGTAGGGGTTTGGAATAGAAAACCAAGGGTTTAATACCCAAAAATATTTCTTCAGTGTATTTCAAATTTAATTGGAGGAATTTTACCAGTGTTATTTTCTAGGAGGAGGAGGCCAAATTAACTAGTGAAAATTTCCAGTTTACTAGTGCATGTTGACGGAGAAAAAATTTGTTTTCCAATTGCCAGATCGATTTTATGGAGGTAGTGTGAGTGGGTTTCTTTAATTGTTGGAGGAAGATAAATTCTTCAGGGTGATTTCCCAAAGGCAGTGCGAAGTTTCTGGGAGGGCCATTGTGTATTTCTAGAGGGTAATGCAAGTTCACATAGGAAGTGTGAGTTTCCCGGTAACAACCAAGATCACTTGTACATGGAGGCTGTGAGGTTTTCTAGATACTTTTGTTAGCTAGTAGAAGAGATATTGTTTTTGTATTTTCTCTCGAGGGCTTCAACAATGGATTTATCAGGATTGAGGGATAAATATAGGTTGGATGGCACACCTAAATTTGGTGTTTAGATAATCTAGTGCCTTCCTATTTTGGAAGAGGAAGAGCTAAAGGAGTTTTCTACGACACATATTTTTGTACCAATAGATCCTACCATGTTGCATGAGTACCAGAAAGATGATGCCAAGTAGCAGGTCTATTATTCTAGATGGGGTCAAGGAACACATAATCCCACATTTAGCAGATGAAGGTATATCCAAGAAGATGCTAGATACCATTAGCAAACTTTTACAAGACAAAAATATGAATCGGAAAATAATTCTAAGAGATAAGCTTAGAGGCACCAAAAAAGGTAAGGGGGAGAACATTGGCAATTATCTCAAGGAAATTAGAGATGATCTAGAATCCATTGGAGAGAAGGTTGATGATGAAGAGCTTGTGAGAAAAACCCTAAATGGGTTTCAGAAGCAGTGGGATTTTTTGGTGCAAGTGGTTACTAAAATATTTTATTTTCCTACTTGGGAATGCTTGTGGAATGACTTCACACAAGACGATATTTGACTGAGCCTTGTGAAATGCAATAGTGGTACTCACAACAGTTCCAAGCAAAAGGGATATGGCAATGAGAACGGTGCTCTTGTGAGCAAGGGAAAAGAAAAGAAGGGATCCAGTAAAGGGTCCAATTCTAAGGAGTAAAAGAAGGACATGTCGTAGATCAAGTGCTATGGTTGTCACAAAATTTTCCATTACCCAAAAATTTCCCGCACAAGAAGAAAGGTGACAAGGATGACATGAAGTAGAAAACGACAGTCGTAGATGAGCTTTCTAGATGAATAGAGGTTGATTTTTAACTCATAGATTGCATTAGCATTATGAGAGAGTTGTGGCATATTGTAATGGGCCATGGTGTATCCAAGGTGACATATGTTCCAGATGTGATCACAGAGAATGATGGTGTATAATATAGAACATCTTCATCGCTAAGAGGGAGTTTTTGTTATTGTAGCTTAGAAAGGTGTTCTAGCCTCAGGGGGTGTCACTGAGACTAGGAACAGAAGAGGATAAAATATCTCCAAGCCAAAGTTATTCTTTTGAATGTAAATGTATTAATAAAAATAATTAATAAGTTTTTAATTATTTTCCTAAGTTTTAACACTTAGGTGAATAGATTAATTAATTAGCAATAATTTAGACATGGTCGATTTTCCTCTAGAGACTTCTAATAAAGTTTCTAAGTGATCTTAGCCATCGATTAGATCATTTTATATCTAGATCTTGGTCATTGATTTAATAACAAGAGATTATAAAGGAAATTGATCTCCAATATTAGAGATCATTCATTGTAGTGAAGACAATGAAGTGATAACATGGTTTTTAACACTAGTGAGGGTTTTAGCAGTTGTCGAAGCAGTAAATATTGTTAGAGTTTTATTTCATTAGTATTCCTCTAGTTTTAGAGATCCAAAGGATGAGTTTTTCTAGAGTTATTCGGCAGACAAAGAGGCCAAGACTACTAGGAGAGTTCATACGATATTGTTAGGAGAGGTTATACGAGTTTCTAGTTTACAAAGTGATATTTCCAGTTGCAGAGCGAATTGCAGGAAATCGGTACGATCATAAAAAATGTAGATTGCAATAATTCATAGCAGATTGATGGAATAGAAATGTGAACTACAGGAGAGGTTGTGTAAGGATGTAGAGGAGGTCATGAGACTTCCATTGGTCAAATCAACTTGTGGAGGTGAAGAGATATTTTGTTAAAGTGTTTTCACGGTTTGGTAAGTAGTTATAATATTTATCAATTGGAGAATTTGTTGAAGATAATAATAAAATTGTTTGATCTTAAGAACTGGTTTTCCCTTTTAGGTTTTTCCAAGGACATTTGTTCAAAAATATTGTGTCCATTTTGTAAGTTTTTTACTATCAGATTTTTTGCAGTTTATTTAATTGGTGAAATTTGTCATTATGCTTTATTTTTTATTTGCAACAAATGTAATCTAATTAAATATACGAGAATAACAACCAGATCAACTGCAAAATAATTTTCACATGATATCAGAGTAGACTAAAGTGCAGAGGTTTACTGGAGTAGATGAACAAAAGGGTTTGGAAGAGAAAGCCAAGGGTTTAATACATGTATCAATTTCTTTAGTTTATTCCAAATTTACTAGGAGGAACTTTACCAATGTTTTTTCTACAAAAGGGAGCTCAAATTAACTAGTCTAAATCACTAGTTTACAAGTGCATGTTGTTAGAGACACAAATTCATTTTATATTTACCAGATCGATTTTATGGAGGTAGTGAAAGTGGGTTTCTCTAGTTGTTGGAGGCAGATAAATTCATCAGAGTGATCTCCTAGAGCTAATGCGAGTTTTTGGGAGGGGAAATATGTCTTTCCAGTGGGTAGTGGGAGTTCATAGAGGAAGTGTGAACTGCCTAGTAGTAGCCAAAATCACTTATAGAGGGAGACCGTGGGTTTTTTGAGGTAATTTTTTTAGCTGGTAGAAGAAATGTTATTTTTATTTTCTCTCAATGGCTTCATTAACAATGGATTTAGCGGGATTTTCGGATTAATATAGGTTGGATGGTGCATCAAAATTTCGTGTTTGGAGAATCTAGTGCCATTTTATTTTGGAAGATAATGGGTTGAAGGAGTTTTTTATGACACATGTTGTTGTACTAAAAGATCCTATCATGTTTTTTGAGTACTCGAAAGAAGACTATTCTAGATGGGGTCAAGGACCACATAGTTCCACATTTAGCAGAAAGTATAGCCTAGAAGATGTGGGATGCCATCAATACTTTTTTCTAGGATAAAAGTATGAATCGTAAAATTATCCTAAGTGAGAAGCTCAGAAGCACCAAACGAAATAAGGGAGAGAACATTGTCAGTTATCTCACCTGCATTAGGACAGTCAGAGATGAGTTAACAACCATTGGAGAGAAGGTCAATGACGAAAATCTTGTGAGAATATGTTAGTTCCCTATAATACTAGTGTAGCCCCCATATTGTTATGTATGTGCCCCATATAAGCCCACTATTGTTATTATTGTGCCCCATATAAGCCCACTATTGTTATTATTGTGCCCTTACATTTTTATTATCATTTGGCCCTAATTATATTGTGACCCCTTTGACTCCTATATATACCAAGGAGGTATTTTCATTTGAATCATCCAATAATTTTTCATTTATGTGATGTAAAAGTAGGTTTCCCCCTTGAAGAGGCTTATTTTCAAGTCATTGATCTATCTTTTAGAGCTTTAGATCCTAGGGATTTTATGCTTCAAACATATCATATTGAAATTTTTACCATGTAGATTCAAAATCTTGATGAACATCGTATGCAAATTTCAGACCTTGGTTCACTATAGTTTTGTATTTATGGTCCAAATAAGTTAGGGTTTCTACATTTTCTAGAATTCGGTCTAAAACAAGTGTTTCAAGGACAAACATCATCAATTCCTCTTCATGCATTAGATTTTAATTTCATAAAAAGTTACTAAAATTTCACGAACTTTAGTTCTTCATGTATCATTTTCAGGGCCAAAGGTAGAAACAGTGACACATGGCATTTCATACAAGTTCACTCTATTGAACCAATCCATAATCAGGTCATCGTGGGAGATTTGGCATAACTTTATCTTGAAGAATCCAATATATGGTTGACTTGTGGTGTTGGAAAGAAGACTCAAAGGGCTACCACAAGACAAAATTTCAAACCTTGGAGAGTCAAAAGCATAGAGATACAACAGTTTCAATATTGATCTCCAAAAATCAAGAAAAAAGGTGTGTATTTTTTAATTTTTCATAAATTTTGTTTGAAAAATCAGTTTAAAGTGGTTCAAATGGCATAGTGTAGCATATATATCATTATTTCATTCCAATATGTCTCGCAAAAAAATATATATATATACACCTAGTGAGTCAACATAAAGCTCTATTATGACACACGAAGAAGAGTAATAAATGCAACATGATATATCAAAATTATGGGACTAAGTGCAACAAATTTCACTCTCACAAAGAGCAACCAAAAATGAATTGGAAGGTTTAAAATTAGGAATGAAAGGTGACATGGATGATTTAAAATCATAAATGAAAAGCGACATGTACGATTTAAAAGAAAAAATAAAAGGCAACATGAATGTTCTAAACGAAGACACAGAAGATTTGAATGAAGGTTTGACAAAGTTGTTAGAATAAAGGATTCCTAGTGGTGATAAGGTATTTCATGAAACTCGTGATGAGAAAAAATAGAATGTGAACCATGATTTTGCAGACCCTGGCTTTGGTTTGAAGGTCAACCATATTCAAAATATTGATAGGATCAATTTTTATTGTAAGGATCCAATAACATGGATACTGCAAATGGAGTAATTATTTGATCTACATGATGTGAAACATACACAAAAGGTAAGCCATTGTATTTTTTTAATAACCCAATCAGTGTGCGGGGTATTTATGGTTTTTTTATTGTAAATTACTCTTCACTTGGACAATTTTTATGGAGGAATTGATAGCACATTATGAGGAAACGAAGAGAAAAACCCTATTTATCCAATTAATAAATCTTAAACAGAATGGTTCAATAGCGGAGCACATTGAGGACTTCCAAAGATTTAATATCAAGATAATTGATATTCTAAAGGAGCATATGATTGATGTCTTTATAGGGACTTTAAATGATAACATCCAACATGAAGTTCACCTTTGAGAACCCAATTCATTGGAGAATACATTCAAGGTGGAAAGAAAAGTTGAAAGAAATATTATGGCAACAAGGAGGTAAACCACTAACAACTATAAAGATGGAAATTTTGTCACTTCTAACCTTCCACAGCCTACAAGGTTAACACCACAACAATTAGAGGAAAAAGAGCAAAAGGGCTTTGTTATAGTTGTGATAGAAAATAGACTAAAGGTCATAAGTGTGCTGAGAAGAAATTATTTTACATAGATTGTGAATAGGAGGAAGAAAAGAAAAAAGAAACATCAAAAGAAAAATATATACACCAGGAACCAACCCCAGGGGCTAAAGAAAAATAAATGAATCTTACCATATCTTATAATGCATTGGAGGGAATTACCGCTCAAAATTTAAGATAGAAAGATATATCAAGAAAAAAAAAAGGTAATAGTATTGATTGATTCGGGTAGTGCTCATAATTTTATTCATTGTAATATAGCCAATGATTTGAATTGCTTTATATACCCAGCACCAAAGTTCCAAGTGATGGTTAGAGATGGAGGAACTATAAATTACTCATGGAAGTGTCATAACGTCAATCTAACCATGGACGAATCTGTATTGAATAGTCCAATTATTTCCATTCCAATTGGTGGTGCTAATGTTGTATTAGGATCCCAATGGTTATAGTTTTTGGGGACGATATCTTTTAATTTTCAAGAAATTTTCTTGAATTTTTTTTTGTGAAGGAAAGGAAATTGAATTAATGGGTATCGTTGGGAGACCTAGTAAGATAATAATCTCTAATGGCATGACAAATATTTTGAAAAAGAAACAACGAGGTGTAATTTCATAGTTATGCTCACTAGATGTTCAAACATCTAATTCACCCATTTCTCCAAATCTTAAAAAATTCCTTCACAATCATTCCAAGGTATTTGAGACTCCCAAGGGTATCCCACCTATTCATGATCATGATCATGTTATATACTTGATTCCAGGAAGTGTTCCTCCAAACATAAAACCCTACAAGTTGTTGTGATTTTGAGGTAGCATCGGGTGTGCTCCAGCCCTGAAATTTTGTGGAGGGGCTAAGACACATAAGACCTCCAAAACCCAAAAATCATTTGGAGAAATTTCATTTGATGTGTGAGATATTAAAATAATTATTTTTTTTAATGAGGACCCTAAGTCTAACTTAGGGAATTATAAAAATTAAAGTGAATTAATTAAACACATGTGATGAAATGTTCTAAGTGACACAGATCAAGTCGTATTTTAATATGAGCTGTCGATAAGAGATTAGATCATGGTCGTTGATGTGTCAACGAGAAAAGTATAAGAGAAAGGCTTTGGGTCAGTTGGAGACACACACAGATTCTAAGAGATCGAAGTCTTCTGAAGGAGCAGTGCTCAGACGAAGATCAGATCTGAGTGACTCAAAGTTGTAGTGAGGGGCAGATGTAGTGATTGGCTAGAAGGGCCAAGAGTACATTGTAGAGCAAGGGCAACAGAGACGTAGTGGAGGCAACAGAGACGTAGTGGAGACAGAGTAGTCATCATAGGGTGTGATGCAGTTCCTTAGGAGGGTGACACAGGCCCATGCAAGACTCACATAGGGGAAACGTAGTGTCTCCAAGCAGAAGTCTGAAATTCTGCCAGAAGCAAGGGTTTTTTAGCGAGCAGGGCTAAAATTGAGATCCGGAGAAGCAGATCCATGTAGAGCTAGGGTGACGCAGTTCCTCAACCTAGGATACACAAGCTGACGTAGTAGCTGTGCAGAGCCAGCTAGGGTTTCACCAGCTGCTCATCCATATCATCTTGGACTTGTGAGAGTGAGGTATATCTCACATTTTCTCTGATTGCCAAGGTTTTCTCTGTTGGGTGAGCTGATTTTATGGCACCCTAGATGTACTCAAAAATTAATGCTTAATAATAATAAAGCCTCATATCCGTTGCATCGGTTTTCCCGCATTAGGTTTTTCCAGGGACATTTGTCCGAAAAAATTGTGTGTCACTTTGTCATATGAGCGTGTTATTCAGTAAATGATCTGTATGTGTAGTATGTTAATTGTATTTACTTTGTCTCTAATTATGAATATTCAGATTAATAACTTGTATGTTTAATCATGTAGGATAAGTAAATCGATATTTAATAGTAGGGTTTCTTAGTTAAGAAATTTTCACATGGTACTAGAGAATTGTAGTTCAAGCTGAATCTCCAGCAAAATCGGCTGAAGAAAATTTTGTTGCAGAGAGTAGCTGAACCAGCAGAGATCCGGAAAGGGAAGCTCAGCATCAAGAGGACGCAGTCCCAACAAAGGCTAAGCAGGGGCTGACGCAGTCCCAACTAAGTGACACAGAGACAACACGGTGCCTTCCAGAGGGATGCAAGAGCAGCCTACGCTGCACAGAGGCTGTGTTGAGCTAGTCTGCTAACACATAATCCATCTAAAGCGACGCAGTCCAGTTTTGAGTTTTTGTGCAATATAATTGCAGTCCAGAAGCAGGGCTTCATATCTTCATCAGTTGTTGGTGTGGTGGAGATTATGCCGGTGCAGAGTTGTACCTAGCTAAGTTAACAAAGAACGAGAGGAGGAAATTTGCTCAGCAGATCTGTGCCAAACAGATCTAAGATTCAATCAGGAGGGTGATAGAACTGTTCAATTTTTTTTGGTTGAATATTTCCAAGAGGGAAATAATTTTCGAAGGGAGCAGCTACTATAGACACCCAGATCCAGTATTTATGTTGAGCGTTGCAGCAGAAAGAGCAAGAGGAGTATTTGTTCTAATAGATTTGAGCAAGATGGCTTCTCATGGACTGAGAGATCAGGACAAGTTTGATGGCATGTCCAACTTCGTTATCTAGAGGGCCAAGATCCTGACAATCCTGGATGAGTACGACAACAAGGACCATGCTGAGAATGCCCTAGTTTTGCCTGTCGATCTATATCCTCTGAATAAATTTAAGGAGAATCAAGCGTGAGCTAAGCGCTTGATCATGGACGGAGTCAGAGATCACGTCATGCCACATATTTCCAGGAAGAACACGAAAATGAGATGTGGACAACTTTGGAGACAATGTATCAGGGAAGCTCTCTCTGAAGGAAGGTGCTTCTCAAGAATCAGATGTGGTTGTTCTAGATGCGGAAGGGTGAGGAGATATATCCCGTCCCCTTCAGACTTCAGACTATTTAGGATCAACTGGTTGCCATGGGTGCGACTCCGGATGAAGGGCTCTTGGTAAGGACTTCCTTGAATGTAGTCACTGAGGAATGGGAAACATTTGTCCAAATAATTTTGGGTAGGGCAGTGTTACCATCCTGGGAAAACATGTGGGCAATCCTCCGTCAGGAGGAAATCAGAATATTTACCAAGAGTCAAAGCAGTAGCAGTGGAACAATCAAGGTAAAGAAAGAATAGGATGAGGATGCAACCCTTGCATGAAAGGAACAGAGGCAGCAAGGGAAGAAGAAAAGGGACCTATCCAAGGTCCGATGCTTTACTTGTGGCAAACTTTGACACTTCGCCAGCACTTGTACAAGAAGAAGGACAAGGGATCTTTTGAATGCAAGGAAGCATCAACAAAGGAAGATGGGAGTGATGGCATAGTCATGAGTGCTCATGAGCCATGTAAGTGGGGCGACATTGATCTGTAGAGAAAGTACATATGGGAGAAGGTGAGATCCTTGAGTAGCCCAACTCTTGGATCACTTACGAACTACAGGAGCCTTAAGATGGTAGCAGGACAAGTGAAGAATTGGGTGCAGAAGATCACATTAAAGCGGAGGGTAGAGCTGGTACACTATAGATGGGAGAAGCGTAGTGCAGAGGTAGCAGAAGCATAGAAGTTGTAGTGCAGAGGAGCTGATGGGACTTCAGTAGCGTATAGGGGCAGTGCTTACGCAGTGTAGTGCTACAACAATGCAATGGCTTCAAGAGGACAAGGTAGAGCAACAACCAAGGGAGATTCAGTGATGAGATGTAGCCCGACTTGTCTGTCAATGATTGGGCAGGGGTCCTTCAGTTTCTCACTTCTCAGCAACTGATTTGCAGTGCAGCAGTTAGTAGTGGCAGTGTTATGGGCAGCATGATGCAGCAAATTGAGAGGGAGATGCAGTACATATGTAGCAATATCAGTGGTAGTGACATGGGTAGTAGTACATAAAGCAACAATGTAGTGGATGAAGGGCAGCAAGTCAAGCATCAGTTGTGTAGAGACCGATGTTGAGATCTTCCGATACATGGTGTGGATGTATTGTTAGAGCACACTCTGTGCTAAGAGGGAGTGTTTAGATTTTGAGGTAGAATCTGGTGTGCTCTAGCCCTGAAATTTTTTTGAGGGGCTAAGACACACAAGACCTCCAAAACCCATAAATTATTTGGATAAATTTCATCTCGTGTGTGAGATATTAAAATATATATATATATATATTTTAATGAGGACCCTAAGTCTAACTTAGGGAATTAGAAACTTTAAAGTGAATTAATTAAACACATGTGATGAAATGTTCTAAGTGACACGGATCAAGCAGACTTTTCATATGAGACATTGATAAGATATTAGATCACAGTCGTTGATGTGTCAATGAGAAAATTATAAGATAAAGGCTTCAGGTCAGTTGGAGACACACACAGAGTCTAAGAGATTGATTTCTTCTAATGGAGCAGTGCACAGACGAAGATCAGATCTGAGTGACTCAGAGTTGCAGTGAGGTGAGGATGCAGTGATTGGCCAGAAGGGCCAAGAGTACATTGTAGAGAAAGGGTAGCCGAGACATAGTGGAGATAGTGTAGCCATCAGAGGGTGTGATGCAGTCCCTTGGGAGGGTGTTGTAAGCCCACGCAGGGCTCACGTAGGGGCAACGCAATGTCTCCAAGCAGAAGTCTGAAATTCTGTCAGAAGCAAGGTTTTCTGAGCCAACAGGGCTAAAACTGAGATCCGGAGAAGCAGATCCACACAAAGCTAGGGTGGCATAGTTCCTCAACCTAGGCTACGTAGGCTGACGCAATAGCTAGTTGGGGTTTCACCAGTGGCTCATCTGGATCAGGTGGGACTTGCGAGAATGAGGTATATTTCACATTTTCTCTGATTTTCGAGATTTTATTTGTTAGGTGAGCCGATTTTATGGCACCCTAGATGTACTCAGAAACTATTGGTTAATAACAATAAACCCTCATATCTATTGCAGCAGTTTTCCCACATTGGGTTTTTCTGGGGACATTGGTCTAAAAAATTTGTGTGTCACTTTTTCATATGAGCATGCTATTCAGTCAATGATTTGTATGTGTAGTCTGTAATTGTATTTACTTCATTGTTAATTCTGAATATTCAGGTTAATAACTTGTATGTTTAATTATGTAGGAGAATTAAATCGAGATTTAACAGTAGGGTTTCTTAGTTAAGAAATCTTCACATGGTATCAGATCATTACAGATCAAGTTGAATCTCCAACAAAATTGGTTGAAGAAAATTTTGCTGCAGAGAGCAGTTGAAGCAGTAGAGATCTGGAAAGGGCAGCGCAGCATCAGGAGGACGCAGTCCCAATAGAGGCTAAATAGGGGCTGATGCAGTCCCAGCTGAGTGACGCAGATACAATGCAGTTCCTTCCAAAGGGACACAGGAGTAGCCTGTGCTGCGCAGTCGCTGCGAAGAGGCTATGTTGAGCCAGTATGCTAACACAGAGGCCAGCCAGAGGGACGCAGTCCATTTTTTAGTTGTTGTGCAGCATTGCCGCAGACCGAAAGTAGGGCTTCAGATCTTCATCAGTTTCTGGTGTGGTGGAGATTATGCCAGCTGTAGAAATTATACAACATATATGTATATCATGGATTCAAACCGATCTAACAATGTACTAAATCTAGATACCGAATCACTTCTATAAATCAATTGCGGAAATTAAACACAATCGCCAATTACATGAAGAAAAGAAAGAATCAAATCAAACCACAACACAGATAATTTCCCGGGGAAATCTTGTTGCTCAAAACCCCATTATCTTCTATTGTATATTCAGCATGGATACATGAAACAAAAACAATGCCCTCTTCTCACAAGAGTCTCCACCACTCAGCTAATTGTCTCACACTGTCCCGAACAAAATTGGCCAACACTTAGCCAATTCTTAGCCTCTAAAAAACCTTCCTTGCTTGCACAATTCCTAATGAATGAAATCCCTAAAGAATAGTAATTTTGGCCTTCCTAAACTGCGCAAGGATCATGGGCAATCCAATGGGTGTTTGGTTGCATGGGTGCAAACAAATAATCATACAACTGATAGTTAACATCCATTTCACCTTTGTCTCAACTGGGTCTCCACTGGAACTGACATGCATGCAACTAATAATAGTAAATCATCAGTTGCATGTTAGATCATTAATTGTGAATGAAATAATATTTAATTCACTTAATCTCTCACTAGTGCAACAAACAATTACAACAATCACAACTAACTTTAACTCACCTAGATTGAGTTAACTAATTTCCCATGCATTAACTAATGCACCAACTGCAATTCAAACTCGTTTACAACTAGAATTACTTTGCATGCCTCACCAACTACCCTCAACTCGAAATTCATGAGCTAAATGAGTTTATCACACTCAGTTAACTATTACAAGTAATTTTGAGATAATATTACATTTATTGTCCAATTTAATTAAGGGAAAACAAAAATAGACATTGCACCAATTTTAGCTCACACCAGTGTAGGTGCTGCTAAGACCTGTTGGTCCCACACTAGTGTAGGTGCTGCAATTTCTTGTTGAACTTCAACACTGGTGGAGAGTCGTACCTAGTGAAGTTGACAAATAATGGGAGGAGGAAAGTTGCTCAGTATATCTATACCAAAAATATCTGAGATTCGATTAGGAGGGTGATCGTAGACAAAAGTTCAGTTGTTTTTGGATGAAGATTTCTGGGAGGGAAATCAGTTTTCGGAGGGAGAAACTACTATAGAGGGTTTCTAATCGCCAAGAAACCCAGATCTAGTATTTATTTTGAGTGCTTTCGCAGAAAGAGGGAGAGGAGTATTTATTCTGACAGAATTGAAAAAGATGGCTTCCCATGGACTCAGAGATTAGGGTAGGTTGGATGGCATGTCCAACTTCGTTATCTAGAGGGCCAGGATTCTGACAATCCTGGATGAGTATGACATAAAGCACCCTGCTGAGAATGTCCTAGTTGTTCCTGTCTATCCAGATCCTCTGAAAAAATTCAAGGAGAATTAAGCGTGGGCTAAGCTCTTGATCATGGATGGAGTCAAAGATCACGTCGTGCCACATATTTCCGGGAAGAACACGACAATTGAGATTTGGACATCTTTGGAGATGATGTATCAGGGAGGCTCTCTCAAAAGGAAGCTTCTTCTGGAGAATCATATGTGGTTGTTCCAGATGAAGAAGGGTGAGGATATAGATCCCTTCCTCTTCAGACTTTAGGCTATTCGGGATCAACTAGTTTCCATGGGTGTGATTCCGGATGAAGGGCCCTTGGTAAGGACTTCCCTGAATGCAGGCACTAAGGAATGGGAAACATTTTTCCAAATCGTTTTTGGTAGGGCAGCGTTACCATCCTGGGTAGAAATGTGGGCAATCCTCCATCATGAGGAAATCAGAAGATTTACTAAGAGGAAAAGCAGTAGCAGCGGAACATTCAAGGTAAATAAAGAAGAGGAGGAGGATGCAACCCTTCCATCAAAGGAATGGAGGCAACAAGGGAAGAAGAAGAGGGACCTATCCAAGGTTTGGTGCTTTAATTATGGCAAACTTGGACACTTCACCAACAATTGTCCTAAGAAGAAGTACAAGGGATCTTTTTAATGCAAGGCAACAACAACAAAGGACGACGGGAGTGATGGCGTATCCATGAGTTCTCATGAGCCACGTAAGTGGGGCGACATTGATCTGTAGATAAAGTACAGATGTGAGAAAGCGAGATCCTTGAGTAGCCCAACTCTTGGATCACATACGAGCTACAGGAGCCTTAAGACAGTAGCGGGACAAGTGAAGAAGTGGGTGCAGGAGATCACAGTGAAGTAGGGGGTAAATCTGGTATGTTGTAGATGGGAGCAATGGAGTGCAGAGGCAGCAGCAGCGTAGAAGTAGCAGTGCAGAGGGGCTGATGGGACTTCAGCAGTGCAGAGGGGAAGTGCTTACACAGTGCAGTGCTGCAACAGTGCAATGGCTTCAAGAGGATAACGTAGAGCAACAACCAAGGGAGCTTCAATGATGAGATGCAGCCCGACTTGTTTTTCAATGATTAGGCAAGGGTCCTTCAGTTGCTTACTTCTTAGCAACTAAGTTGTAGTGCAGCAGTTAGCAGTGGTAGTGTTATGGGCAGCATGATGCAGCAAATTGAGAGGGAGATGCAGTACAAATGTAGTAGTGTCAGTGGCAGTGACATGGGCAGTAGTACAGAAAGCAAAAGCGCAGTGGATGGAGGGTATTAGGCCAAGCATCAGCAGCGTAGAGACCGATGCCAAGATCTTGCCATACATGGTGTGGATGTATTGTTAGAGCACACTCTCTTCTAAGAGGGAGAGATTTCGAGGTAGCATCGGGTGTGCTCTAGCCTTTAAATTTTGTGGAGGGGCTAAGACACACAAGACCTCCAAAACCCAGAAAGAGTTTGGATAAATTTCATCTGTGTGTGAGATATTAAAATAATTAATTTTTGTAATGAGAACCCTAAGTCTAACTTAGGGAATTAGAAAAATTAGAGTGAACTAATTAAACACATGTGATGAAATGTTCTAAGTGACGTGGATCAAGAAGTCTTTTAATATGAGTCGTTGATAAGATATTACATCACGTCTGTTGGTGTGTCAATGAGAAAATTATAAGAGAAAGGCTTGGGGTTAGTTGGAGACACTCACAGAGTCTAAGATATTGAATTCTTCTGACAGAGTAGTGCTCGGACGAAGATCAGATCTGACTGACTCAGAGTTGCAGTGAGGGGCAGATGCAGTGATTGGTTAGAACGACCAAGGGTACAGTGCAAAGCAAGGGCAACAGATATGTAGTGGAGATAGCGTAGCCATCATAAGGTGTGATGGAGTCCCTCAAGAGGGTGACGCGGGCCCACTCAAGGCTCACGTAGGGGCAACACAGTGCCTCCAAGCAAAAGTCCAAAATTATATCGGAAGCAAGGGTTTCTGAGCCAACAGGGCTGAAACTGAGATCCGGAGAAGCAGATCCACGCAGAGCTAGGGTGACGCAGTTCCTCAGCCTATGCTACGCATGCTGACGTAGTAGCTGCGCAGAGATAGATGGGGTTTCACCAGTTTCTCATCTGGATCAGTTAGGACTTGCGAGAGTGAGGTATATCTCACATTTTGTGTGAGTCGATTTTATGGCACCCTAGATGTACTCAGAAACTATTTCTTAATAATAATAAACCCTCATATCTGCTGCATTGATTTTCCTGAATTGAGTTTTACGGGGACATTTTTCTAAAAAATATGTGTCACTTTGTCATATGAGCGTGTTATTCAATAAATGATATGTATGTGTAGTATGTTAATTATATTTACTTCTTTGTTAATTCTGAATATTCAGATTAATAACTTGTATGTTTAATCAAGTAGAAGTAAATCGAGATTTAATAGTAGGGTTTCTTAGTTAAGAAATTTTCACACAAATATCCTTATGCCTAGAAAAGTTAAATTGAACATATGGTTTCATAAATTCTAGAGGTGGGTATAATTTAACCTAGCAAAATTTATTACTCTGCTCCAGTAGTATTAGTACACAAGAAGCATGGGTAATGGCATATATGTTCGGATTATAGGGAGGTCAACAAGCTTGCTATTAAAGATAAATTTCCCGATCATGTCATTGATGAATTGTTGGATGAATTACATGGAGCAATTTACTTTACCAATTTTGATATTCATTCAAGATATCATCAAATTAGAATTGAAATTGAAGGCATTCTAAAAACAACATTCAGGACTCATGAAGGTCATTATGAATTTTTTATCATGCCTTTTGGCCTTACTAATGTACCTTCTACATTTCAAGGTTTGATGAATTCCATTCTCATACCCCTCCTTAGAAATTTTTTGTTATTATTTTTTGATGATATAGTAATCTACAACAAGTCTTGGAAGGATCGTGTTCAACATGTTGACAGGGTACTCAAACTATTGGAGGAAAAAAAATTGTATGCAAAAACTGCCAAATGTTTTTTTGGAGTGGAGGAGGTGGAATATTTGGGTCATATTGTATGTCATGAGGGTGTTAAGGTAGACCCTAAAAAAATTAAAGAAATCAAGGAATGGAAAATCCCCACAACCTTAAGGCATCCTCGAGGCTTTGTCTGGATTATAGGGTATTATCGCAATTTTGTTAAGAATTATGGGAAAACAACATCGCCTCTAATGACATTACTGAAGAAAGATGAATTCTCTTGAAATCCAGAAGAAACTAGGGCCTTTTAACATCTTAAAGAGGTAATGTGTTGAGCCTCGGTCTTAGTTACACTGGACTTCACAAAAACCTTTATTGTGGAATGTGATGCCTCAAGAAATGGAATTAGTGTTGGTTTAATGCAAGAAGGAAGACCCATTGCCTTGAATGTTTTCCAATCAAGGAAAATAATTTACACAAACCCATTTAAAAGAAGGAAATGTTGGCATTTATACTTGCCCTGAAGCAATGGCGCCCTTACCTAATTTGAAGACACTTCAAGGTAAAAAAAAATCATGATAGTCTTAAATACTTCTTGGAACAAATATTATCTTCAAAAGAGAAACAAAAATGGGTCACAAAGATGTTGGGTTATGACTTTGAAATATTCTACAAGAAGGGGAAGAATTTTTTTGTCACAGATAAACTCTCAAGAAAGGTCAAGGATGTGGAGGAATTTTTATGTTCCATTTCTATTATCCAACATGATTGGATAAATGAAGGGATGAATGGAGGAATGATGAAGAGGTTTGGACATTCATTCAAAAGTAGCAGTAAAATGCCAATGAATCTTATACTTTTATCTGGAAAAATGATTCACTATAGTACAAAGGTAATTTATATCTATATAAGAATTCCAAACTCAAACAAAACATTATTTTTGAATTACACACCTCTCCTATAGTAGGTCACTTACGATTTTTAAAATCTTGCCATAGGGTCATGAAGGATTTTTTTTGGGATGGCCTTAAATATGATATTCAGAATTTTATGTCTGAATGTTTGATTTTCCAACAAAATAAAGTTGAGACAATTAGAACCCCAAGTCTATTACAACCATTAGTAATTCTAATTCAACCTTGGAAGTATATCTCAATGGATTTTATCATAGGTCTACCCAAGTCCAAAGGAAAGAGTGTAATCATGGTGGTAATTGATAGACTTACTACGTATGCACACTTTTGTGTGCTATATCATCCTTTCAAAGCCAATACAGTCGTTATTTAATTTATCGAAACAATTCAAAAGTTACATGGAAACCCAAAGATTATTGTAAATGACATAGATTCCATTTTCACTGGAAATTTTTGGACAAAATTGTTTTCTTCTCTCATTACTCAATTTGCTCATAGTTCATCTTATCATCCTCAATCTGATGGGAAAATTCAGATAGTGAAAAAATGTTTAGAAGGATATCTTTGTTTTTTTGTATCTAATAAAAAAACACAATATGTCAAGTGGTTACCTCTGGAAGAATGGTGGTATAACACTTCCTTACATACCACATCAAAAATGACCCCATTTATGGCACTTTCTGGATATCATTCATCATTTGTCACATCATATCTAAAATACGGTTCTAAGGTTTAAGTAGTGTAATATCACATCGATCATCAACAACAAGTTCTCCAACTTGATAATCTAACTCTAGTATAGAATTAAATGAAGCAACAAGCATATTAACATCACAATGAGAGAAGTTGTGATGTGGGTGCTTGGGTATTTTTACGACTACAACCATACAAACAAATGTCACTCAATCAAGCTAAGAAAATAATAAATTATCACCCAAGTACTATGGTTGTTATAATGTATTGCAAAATATTGGTACTATGGTATAAAAATTAGAGCTACCTTCATCTTCAAGAATACGCCCAGTTTTCCATGTTTCATGTTTGAAGAAGGTCATAGGTGACAAGCTTCCAATTCAAATTATATTGTCATAACTTGATGAGGGAGGAAAATTAATATTGGATCCTGAAGTTGTTATGAAACCAGCTCCAAAAAAAGAAGAAAAGAGATATCAACGCCTTAGAAATAAGCCACTTCGAGGAGGAAACCTCCTTTACATTACATAAATGAACAATTCTTGGATAATACAAATGAAAAAACCTCCTTATATATATAGGATTCCATGGGGTCACAATATAATCCTAGTCGGCCTAACAATAATAATGTAAGGGCACAATAATAACAATATGGGGGTTACAAGGGTACAACAATAAAAATCAGGGAAAATTTTAGGGGTGAATTTTAGCCCAAAGGCGAATTTTAAGGGATTTTAAATTTTATTAGGGCAAATTTTTTATATAAAACCCACTTTTTATAGTTTAATAAAGTTAGCCCAATAAATATTTTTAAAATAATTAATTATTAACTATTAGCCCACCAAAAAAAGGGCGCACAAAACTAGAAACATGAAATTCGCCCCCAGATTTTCCAGATTTCCATGGCATTCGCCTGGATTTATAAGATCAGAGGAAGGGGTTAGAGTGATTCGCCCCATTTTTTCACTGGTTCGGAGAGGTGGCTGGGCTTTGAAGTTTGTGCACACCGATCTTCTGGCTGTTCTTGCTAGCTGAGCGAGGCCGACCCTCTCTGGTCCGTCCCTCTTTGGTCTATTAGGGCCTTCCATAGTTCGTATAAAGCAGAGAATCTAGATACACTTCGAAAGAGAAAGAGATGGTGCTGTGGGAGATCGCGACAACCTACGTGCTCGGCCTGCGCATGTACAACCTCGCTTTTAGACTCCAACACCGACTAATAAGACAGAGGCACCGCGCTTTTCGCCAGTTTGTTCAACGGTATGCACCTTCCTTCCCTTTCTCGATTTCAAGATCTCTGTATACTGTTTCAAGATGATTTCTCGATTTCAAGATCTCTGTAGACTGTTTCAAGATGATTTCTCGATTTCAAGATCTCTGTAGACTGTTTCAAGATGATTTCTCGATTCCCTTTCTCGATTTCAAGATCTCTGTAGACTGTTTCAAGATGATTTCTCGATTTCAAGATCTCTGTAGACTGTTTCAAGATGATTTTGATGCGTTGGTAAGTATTTCTGAAACTTTCAGCAAAATATATTTCAAAATTATGATGTCCTCTGTATAATATGACAGCATGTGAATGCAATTTTTGTGCCGACAATCATTACATGGTTGCATTGGCTCACTGGTTTCTTGCACAATCAAAATGAGCTACAAGCATCTACCCAAAACTGTGTCAATCTGATTTTACAGCAAGAACATCTGGTCATGTGTTTTCAAAATGTCCCAATAAATAGATCCATCCACAATTCTATTCGTGGATCTTCAAGTACATGAACAGAATGCACCAATGGTTGTGATGAGTTAGGGTGACTATGCTCTTGAGGATACAATTGTGATAAACTTGTCTTTCTTGATCAGAGATTGGGGCATTAACCGAGTTTCACAAGATATCGATGCAGCTTTAGTTCAACAAAAAAAATTGCATGGCTTAAAATCTTGGAGGATAGGATTTTGTTAGCTATAATTGTAATAAATGGAAATACTACAACATTGAAGATTCCAATGAGTTGTGTCACTCTTATATTCAACTAGAGTGAAGAACGAGTCATAACATGTCAGCGCGAAAGTGTAGAATTACTTGCGTGATATTAGTGTTTGAGGAATGCTGACCTATGATTTTCAAATTTAGTTCAAGCTTCAGTGACTTTTTCGAATGCAATCAAAATTAGGTGGTTTTTTTGGTAATTTGAACTAGATGCAGTTACATGGCATTTCATGCTTCTGAAATACACTCCTATTGTTAACTGACTTGCAGCTTTACATTCAAACTTTTGCATCTCTTTAGGAAAATCTCACATTGTACAATCTTTTAATGGTATTTTGTTCTCCCTTACCTTGTAAGGTTGAGACTGGTTATATGTTACACTTTCGATGTGTCCCTATTTTATCATGATCAAACACAGACAGTACACAGACAGTTTCATTGTGCCGACAATCATTACATGGTTGCATTGGCTCATTGGTTTCTTGCACAGTCAAAATGAGCTACAAGCATCTACCCAAAACTGTGTCAATCTGATTTTACAGCAAGAACATCTGGTCATGTGTTTTCAAAATGTCCCAATAAATCGATCCATCCACAATTCTATTCGTGGATCTTCAAGTACATGAATAGAATGCACCAATGGTTGTGATGAGTTAGAGTGACTATGCTCTTGAGGATACAATTGTGATAAACTCGTCTTTCTTGATCATAGATTGGGGCATTGCATTGTGAATGAAAAAAACCCTACACAACAAGGGGATCTCAAGGGGATCATGTACCATTTCATTAGACACCGATTTCAAAAGGGAGCACTAGCTCTTCAATATATTCCTACAGATCATCAAGTTGCAAGTATCTTGATCAAACTGGCAAAGAGGGAATTTCAAGATGTTCTGAGAGCGGCTTGGTGTTGTGGAGATGCATAACTCAATGAGAGGAATTGTTAAATTTTCCTGTGTGTAGCTACTATCATGATCTAGTTATAACACCTTTCTTCTTCCAACAAAATAGAGAACGCTGCAATGGACCTCCTTTAACAGGGCCATACAATAGGAATGAGGGTGCAAGAGCATTTATGGAGGACAAAGAGTTGGGGGGTACTACATGCATGTGAAAAAACCAAGTCCAGTTTAGGTGGTTTTCCTTATTTAGTGGTTCAGTTCCAAAATCTATGTTTTTGTTGTATTTGAAAAGTCCTTGTTAAGCAAGGTGTTCATGCATGCATTAGCCATCCTTAATTCAACTCCAGTTCAGTTCCTTACATACATGCATGTTTTTCCTTATTTAGTGGTTCAGTTCTAAATCTAAGTTTTGTTGTATGTAGTAGTTGCATGCACGGTGAAATGGAGGGCGAGTCCTAGTTAAGCAGAGTGCTCATGCATGTGGATGCAAGAAGATGCATGCTTGCATGCCTCAATCATCTCGATGGAGGTGCCCATCACTTGGATAATTTATCCATACGATCACAATTCTATTCATGGATCTTCAAGTACATGAACAG
Source organism: Pinus albicaulis (assembly GCA_034641835.2). Lineage (NCBI taxonomy): Eukaryota > Viridiplantae > Streptophyta > Pinopsida > Pinales > Pinaceae > Pinus > Pinus albicaulis. Next base: position 598,112,993 of record CM076576.1, read on the forward strand.
AATGCAACAATGGTTGTGATGGGCTACAGTGACTATGCTCTTGAGGACACCAGTGTGATAAACTATTATTCCTTGATCAGAGATTGGGGCATTGCATTGTGAATGAAAGAAATATTGCCTACACCTTGAGGGGATCTACCGGGGATCATGTACCATTTCATTAGACTTGGAATTTCAAAAGGGAGCACTAGCTCTTCGATATATTCCTCTGAGAACATCGAAGTTGCAAGTATCTACATCAAGGCGCAGCAAAGAGGGAATTTCAGATAATACGAGAGAGGCTTGGTGTTATGGAATGTACTTTAAATGAGAGGAATTGTTAAATTTTCCTGTGTGTAGCTACTATCATGCTCTAGTTATAACACCTTTCTTCTTCCAAAAAAATAGAGAACGTTGTAATGTACCTCCTTTAACAGGGCCATACAATAGGAATGAGGGTGAAAGAGAATTTATGGAGGACAAAGAGGTGGCGGGTACTACATGCATGTGAAAAACCCAAGTCCAGTTTAGGTGGTTTTCCTTATTTAGTGGTTCAGTTCCAAAATCTATGCTTTTGTTGTATTTGAAAAGTCCTTGTTAAGCAAGGTGTTCATGCATGCATTAGCCATCCTTAATTCAACTCCAGTTAAGTTCCTTACATACATGCATGTTTTTCCTTATTTAGTGGTTCAGTTCTAAATCTAAGTTTTTTTGTATGTAGTAGTTGCATGCACAGTGAAATGGAGGGTAAAGTCCTAGTTAAGCAAGGTGCTCATGCATGTGGATCTCTAGGAAGATGCATGCTTGCATGCCTCAAATCATCTCTGATGGAGGTGCACTTCACTTGGCTCATTTATCCATGCAATCCACAATTCTATTCGTGGATCTTCAAGTACATGAACATAATGCACCAATGGTTGTGATGAGTTAGGGTGACTATGCTCTTGAGGATACAATTGTGATAAACTTGTCTTTCTTGATCAGAGATTGGGGCATTGCATTGTGAATGAAAAAAACCCTACACAACAAGGGGATCTCAAGGGGATCATGTACCATTTCATTAGGCACCGATTTAAAAAGGGAGCACTAGCTCTTCAATATATTCCTACAGATCATCAAGTTGCAAGTATCTTGATCAAAATGGCAAAGAGGGAATTTCAAGATGTTCTGAGAGAGGCTTGGTGTTGTGGAGATGCTTAACTCAATGAGAGCAATTGTTAAATTTTCTTGTGTGTAGCTACTATCATGCTCTAGTTATAACACCTTTCTTCTTCCAACAAAATAGAGAACGCTGCAATGGACCTCCTTTAACAAGGCCATACAATAGGAATGAGGGTGCAAGAGCATTTATGGAGGACAAAGAGGTGGGGGGTACTACATGCATGTGAAAAATCCAAGTCCAGTTTAGGTGGTTTTCCTTATTTAGTGGTTCAGTTCCAAAATCTATGTTTTTGTTGTATTTGAAAAGTCCTTGTTAAGCAAGGTGTTCATGCATGCATTAGCCATCCTTAATTCAACTCCAGTTCAGTTCCTTACATACATGCATGTTTTTCCTTATTTAGTGGTTCAGTTCTAAATCTAAGTTTTGTTGTATGTAGTAGTTGCATGCACAGTGAAATGGAGGACAGAGTCCTAGTTAAGCAAGGTGCTCATGCATGTGGATCTCTAGGAAGATGCATGCTTGCATGCCTCAAATCATCTATGATGGAGGTGCACTTCACTTGGATAAATTTCATGCAATCACAATTCTGCCCGTGGATCTTCAAGTACACTGACGAGAATGCCAATGGTTGTGGTGAGTTAGGGTGACTATGTCTGAGGACATTGTGACCAAATTGTCTTTCTTGATGGGGAGATTGGGCATTGCATTGTGAATGAAAAACCCTACACAACAAAAGGGGATCTCAAGGGGTCATGTACCATTTCATTAGACACCGATTTCAAAAGGGAGCACTAGCTCTTCAATATATTCCTACAGATCATCAAGTTGCAAGTATCTTGATCAAACTGGAAAAGAGGGAATTTCAAGATGTTCTGAGAGAGGCTTGGTGTTGTGGAGATGCTTAACTCAATGAGAGGAATTGTTAAATTTTCCTGTGTGTAGCTACTATCATGCTCTAGTTATAACACCTTTCTTCTTCCAACAAAATAGAGAACGCTGTAATGGACCTCCTTTAACAGGGCCATACAATAGGAATGAGGGTGAAAGAGCATTTATGGAGGACAAAGAGGTGGCGGGTACTACATGCATGTGAAAAACCCAAGTCCAGTTTAGGTGGTTTTCCTTATTTAGTGGTTCAGTTCCAAAATCTATGCTTTTGTTGTATTTGAAAAGTCCTTGTTAAGAAAGGTGTTCATGCATGCATTAGCCATCCTTAATTCAACTCCAGTTCAGTTCCTTACATACATGCATGTTTTTCCTTATTTAGTGGTTCAGTTCTAAATCTAAGTTTTTTTGTATGTAGTAGTTGCATGCACAGTGAAATGGAGGGCAAAGTCCTAGTTAAGCAAGGTGCTCATGCATGTGGATCTCTAGGAAGATGCATGCTTGCATGCCTCAAATCATCTCTGATGGAGGTGCACTTCACTTGGCTCATTTATCCATGCAATGCAATTATATTCTTGGATCTTCACGTACATGAACGAGAATGCACCAATGGTTGTGATGAGTTTAGGGTGACTATGCTCTCGAGGATACAATTGTGATAAACTTGTCTTTCTTGATCAGAGATTGGGGCATTGCATTGTGAATGAAAAAAACCCTACACAACAAGGGGATCTCAAGGGGATCATGTACCATTTCATTAGACACCGATTTCAAAAGGGAGCACTAGCTCTTCAATATATTCCTACAGATCATCAAGTTGCAAGTATTTTGATCAAACTGGCAAAGAGGGAATTTCAAGATGTTCTAAGAGAGGCTTGGTGTTGTGGAGATGCATAACTCAATGAGAGGAATTGTTAAATTTTCCTGTGTGTAGCTACTATCATGCTCTAGTTAAACGTGTTTCAAGGTTGGAAAGAGAGAAGTTGGCAGCAGCAGCAAATGCTAATGAATATGAAACACGAAGAACCTCTATAAAATCTTGTAAAGAAGACGATGGTATGCCTGGTCTCGGTGACATTCCGAAGAAACAAACTCCTGCCATGCAAAATGCAAGAAATGTCAAGAGTGACATTTTTAATAAAGAGAACATGGATGCAAAGGTGATAAGTAAGATCTCTTCAGGTGTGAAACAAATTGATTCTAGTGCTTTAAAACATGAAAAAAGCCTAGTTGAGACTGTTGAAACAACTGCTGACAATTCTGATGAAACAAATGCTTAGTCATATTTATGATATTAGTACATTTGAGACTAGGCTTTTTCAACACTTCCTTGGAATACAAATGTACTAACTAAATATAGAAATATCTACTAAAATTCGCCCCTAAAATTTTCCCTGTCACTGCCTCTTTTGAAACTGCATTCGAAGTAGAGAAAGAGGTTGCAGCCGCTGTTAAAGTTGCATTTTCTAGGTTGGCTGATCTCCCAGATACCACACTCACAGATGCAGCGAGTGAGGTTGAGGTCAAATGTAGGGTCAAGAGTCAAGATACAATAGGTGGGCCATGTACTGATGACATTGAAATTCCCAAGGGTTTATATAAGTGGACCTGCTCTGAAGCCAAAACTCATCCTGGTTGTAAATTGGACAGTGAGGAAGATACTTCTGATTCCATAAAGATCAAATCTGAAGCCTTTAAGGCAACATTAAACAACAAAATATCAAAATAACTTCCATCACCTCGGGATGTTTCTGAAGATCTTGTTCAGTTAATGCTGGAGAGGATGAAATTCCTAAGCACCGAGGAACTTACTTCCCTGGAACAAATAGTTTCCACTCGTGGTTTGAGTGCTCTGTTCAAAGAACAGAATGTGGAGGAAAATGCCAACATCAATGGTAGTAGTCTTGCAGATGTATTAGTTAAACCTGTTTCACGCTTGGAGGCAGAAAAGGTTGCTGCTTTTAATTCTGATTTAGGGAGTGTTCTTGTGAAGCGCACATTAAGGTTGGAGAAAGAATTACAAGAAGCCAAGATGTCAGTTAAATTAAAGGAGCATGACAAACACCCTAGGGAATTGGAGGAGAGAGCTGAAAGTCTTGATCAAGTCCTCATTAAACGTGTTTCAAGGTTGGAAAGAGAGAAGTTGGCAGCAGCAACAAATGCTAATGAATATGAAACACGGAGAACCTCTGTAAAATCTCGTAAAGAAGATGATGGTATGCCTGGTCTCGGTGACATTCTGAAGAAACAAACTCCTGCCATGCAAAATGCAAGAAATGTCAAGAGTGACATTTTTAATAAAGAGAACAGGGATGCAAAGGTGATAAGTAAGATCTCTTCAGGTGTGAAACAAATTGATTCTAGTGCTTTAAAACATGAAAAAATCCTAGTTGAGACTGTTGAAACAGCTGCTGACAATTATGATGAAACAAATGTTCAGTCATCTTTATGATATTAGTACATTTGAGACTAGGCTTTTTCAACACTTTCTTGGAATACAAATGTACTAACTAAATATAGAAATATCTACTAAAATTCGCCCCTAAAATTTTCCCTGTCACTGCCTCTTTTGAAACTGCATTCAAAGTAGAGAAATAGGTTGCAGCCGCTGTTAAAGTTGCATTTGGCAGGTTGGATGATCTCCCAGATACCACACTCACAGATGTAGCGAGTGAGGTTGAGGTCAAATGTAGGGTCAAGAGTCAAGATACAACAGGTGGGCCATGTACTGATGACATTGAAATTCCCAAGGGTTTAGATAAGTGGACCTGCTCCTCTGAAGCCAAAACTCATCCTGGTTGTAAATTGGACAGTGAGGAAGATACTTCTAATTCCATAAAGATCAAATCTGAAGCCTTTAAGGCAACATTAAACAACAAAATATCAAAAGAACTTCCATCACCTCGGGATGTTTCTGAAGATCTCGTTCAGTTAATGCTGGAGAGGATGAAATTCCTAAGCACCGAGGAACTTACTTCCCTGGAACAAATAGTTTCTACCCGTGGTTTGAGTGCTCTTATCAAAGAACAAAATGTGGAGGAAAATGCCAACATCAATGGTAGTAGTCTTGCAGATGTATTAGTTAAACCTGTTTCACGCTTGGAGGCAGAAAAGGTTACTGCTTTTATTTCTGATTTAGGGAGTGTTCTTGTGAAGCGCACATCAAGGTTGGAGAAAGAATTACAAGAAGCCAAGATGTCAGTTAAATTAAAGGAGCATGACAAACACCCTAGGGAATTGGAGGAGAGAGCTGAAAGTCTTGATCAAGTCCTCATTAAACATGTTTCAAGGTTGGAAAGAGAGAAGTTGGCAGCAGCAGCAAATGCTAATGAATATGAAACACGGAGAACCTCTGTAAAATCTTGTAAAGAAGACAATGGTATGCCTGGTCTCGGTGACATTCTGAAGAAACAAACTCCTGCCATGCAAAATGCAAGAAATGTCAAGAGTGACATTATTAATAAAGAGAACAGGGATGCAAAGGTGATAAGTAATATCTCTTCAGGTGTGAAACAAATTGATTCTAGTGCTTTAAAACATGAAAAAAGCATAGTTGAGACTGTTGAAACAGCTGCTGACAATTCTGATGAAACAAATGTTCAGTCATCTTTTTGATATTAGTACATTTGAGACTAGGCTTTTTCAACACTTCCTTGGAATACAAATGTACTAACAGCTGCTGACAATTCTCGAACTAGCTCGTAAATATCTCAAATCTTGCAACTATACTTATTAGAGTCATAAGCCTATAACTTGACCGTTCACAACCCTGACTTATTCTTAGTACATTATTAAGGTCATTCTTTGATTCCTTTTAAGTAAATGCATTTGCCTTGGCCCTGCTCTGAACTCTAGCTTGTTCTTCTGTCATGAATAAAAAATCAATCCTACTCTGAGACCAAAAATGCTGGCTGAGACTGAAAAAAAAAGCTAGTTTTCTGCATACTTAACTTTAATGGAGTAAGAAGGGCTTGCAAGACTCTAGGATTTCAGATCTTGCAATGGTATAGAGCTTGAAAGCCATTTTAGACATATGAATTAGATTTTTAATATAAATATGCTAAGTAGTTCATTATGTAATCAAAATTTAAAATTCCCCATACTAACAGAATATGAGCTTGGCAATGTAGATAGTGCATCAAAATTATTGTTTCGCATAAGAAAATTAAACTATCCAGTATGCTTAGAATGGTATAATTAGCATTGGAAGAGAAAAAGGTTATTGAATCTGTCAAAAGATGAATTGTCCAATGCAACATCCAACAATGTAAATTAGCTTTATCCTTTGAATATGTGTTGGTTCCAATAGCCTTATCCTGCGGTCATGACCGAGTCTAGAAGGCTTGAGGCCAAAAGATGAATGAATTCCATAATACCCATAAATAAGCCTTGGTTGAGTAATTGATGAAGTTGAACCGATGGTCCTTTACAAGTAAAATTACTCCCCTATTGCTTAATGTACGGTCCAATTCTGTGCAAGCCTACCAATACTAATTTCTTATTCACATTGCTAACTACAATTTTAGACCATTCTAATATTTTTCACTTCTACGCTGTTTGCCTCCATACGCTTCAATAATATGTATATGAAAGATGGGTATGTTTAAGAACAAGTCCGTTAGTGGAAATTGGATTTGGTCTAAGTACTGGTTTCAAAATTGAAACTGCAATAGACATAATTTGGTAGTACTTTAGGTCCATGTCTCTTTTTAATAAGGCAACCCTTTAATAGTGGCAAGATTATTAACAAGTAGAGTATACAGTGCTGGTTAGTTATCCATTTGTGTTCATTTTGAGATCCCATGTACACTGATATACTTTAAAAGAGGTGTGATTTACATTAAGTGAGATTTTTAGTATTTTTGACCTGTCTTTTGACCAGTATAACTTGGAAACTATTTCTATATTTGAGATACCTTTGGATGTTGGAAACTGTTTTTGGAATGTTTTTTTGTTCTCTATTCCTAGCCAATGTAAGATGGTGCTTGTATAAGTAAATGGTATTGCCTGCAAGAAACTAGGATTTTATGACTAATGAGTAACATGTATGTTTCTATTGTATTGTGGTCTAATGAAAATCTGGAGTGGCTACAGTGGAAATGACCTAGGTTCAAAGTTCCTCTTGCTTGCTCCCCCTTGTGTGGTGGATGACATGTGTGGCTTTTAGTGGCCTAGCCACCGATGATATTTCTAGTATGTGCAATTTTAATGACCAGCTTTCGGTCATTGATGTATCTGCAATTTGTTGCAATGAATAAGCCTTTGAGTTGTCCAAATATGACTTTTTTCTATGGTGTAGTGTAACTAGATATTTTTGTTTCATTGTTGGAATTCAACAATACAATTTTTGATAAGATTATGAATTTTAGTTGTTTAAAATATGATTTTGAACACATAAATTTACAAGCGAATAATTCTTGAAGCACTCAAATTTTGTAAATTAGACAGGTAAGCCTTATGATTCCAAGAATTTTCTGAGGTATTTTAGATAAAATTAACCAGAAAATATACCAAAGAGAAACAAAAACATTTTTAATCAATTCTCAGATAAACCTAAATGATTGTTTGAGTTGTCACTCTTTGGAAGATGCGATGTATACGACTGAACATGAATATATGCAGGAATGGTTGCAAGGAACGTGGTGGAAGAAATACATAACTCTAAGCTGAGAAACAAAATAAGTCTGTAGCATTGTAATGTCATTACATGTTAGTATCTTCCAGCATATTATAGAGTAGATTCGGATAAGAAGTAGACCCCCAACTGACAACACCCATTTTTTTTAAAGTGAAATATGAGTATTCATGCTTGCGATATAAGTCTTTTAACTCTTTTTTCCGCCAGTGGAAAATGTCCAAAGTTGTCGTATTAAATGAATGATTGAAGATTTACTTATCATGGAAGTCCACTTAAGTCCCTAGGAAGGCTGGGAACGCAGAGGAAGTGTCACTGTGAAACATGGTAGATATATTGCATTATCAGACAATCGTATTCAATGTAAATATTAGAACTTTGGTAGATTTTCATGCCCCTATGAGTCTCCAAAAAACTAAGTCAAAATGAGCTACAAAAAATCCAACTTCCAAAATAATTAAAACCAATAACCCATATCTCCAAAATAAAAATGGACAAAACCTATGACCAATAGCAAAATGGACATAACAGAGAACACCAAAAAATGAAACCACTAAATTACTAAGGAAGCCAAATAGCCACATTTCTAGATATTTAAATGGTAAAAATCATTCCTCTAGGAAAATTTGGAAGGTTGTATGTTTTTTATTCGAGGAAAAAAGGATTTGAATGGTAAAAATCATTCCTAGAGTGAAATTTGGATGGATGGACATTCTGTAATCCAGAAGAAATGAATATCATAAAGATTAAAGTGAAGAGATAGATACATAGATCTGAATGACACGTCACATGCCATAAAGAATGACATGTTGGATGTTAAGTCATATACCATGTAAGTGAAGAGTAGTCAGGTGAGAGAAATTTTGGATATATGGATGGCTTAGAGATAGGATGCTAATATCTATGATCTATAATATGAGTAGAGGAACACTGAATCTAGATATCCCAAATTTGGGTTCCATATAGGATGACTCATATTAGATAACACATTATTAATGATGATACATCTAACACAACATAATTTCACATTTGTGATGCCACATAACCTAACATGAAAAAACTTATGATAACCCAAGTGATATGTTAGAAATATCATAGGCCACATGTGATTTCAGATGCAAGTGGACAAGTGGGTGAGTTGGAACTGAGTAGAATGATTCAGATATCCCAATAATTAAGGCAAAACATTATAGCAAGGAAAACTCATAACTTAGAAAATTTGAATCTGGGTCTTTCTTTAAAATCTAGATATTTGAATATTTGGATTTTAAAGAAAGGTCTAGATTTTGGATATCATTATGATAGTGCAAATAACACAGTATGTATATTTCATATTTCAAGAGTGCGTGACAGTTGAAATGTTGGTGTTAAGTGGATAGAGCAAAAATTGGGATCTAGATGTTGAGTGGTAGGTAAAACATTATGGATTCCAGGTGGTAGGATATGTTTGGGCCACATGAAATGCATTTTCAAGCCGCTCAAAATGCAAATGACAGAGATTCCTTACATTTGGAGGTAGATTCCTTTAGAAAATATCTTTTAGAAAAGTAAATATCAATGAAAGCCTCCTCATGATTTCATCCTGACTTGAAACATCAGTTTGATACTACCATAGAGAAGTTAATAGCTTACATTGAGGAATTCATTTAATATTATACTTTGGAAATTGTTCCTTGCATGGAGAGATTGTCTTATCTTGATACAAGCCTCCTTTTTCTTATTAAAAAAAAAGAATGTAGTTAATTCTTATAAGTGAACTTGGTTCATAGATGTTTTTTTAAGCTTGATTCTGATTATGGAAATTCATTGGAAAAAATAAGCTATAATTTCTTTGGACATGTTCCTCAGAGAAATATTCAATTACGAAGAAAAGGAAGTAGACCTTATAAATGACAAGTAAATGTGATGAATTCAAATAAAACCTCAAAATGAAGAATAAATTAGGGAATTGAAGGACCTTTTATGTAAATTTTATGAGAATTTTAAATAAATGAGAATGGATAACAGAAAAATAAGAACTAATATTGAGCAGACAGAAAGAAAATTGTTATCAGTTAGAGAAAATCTGATATTTAAGACATCTGATATTTTTGTTTCTTGTATCATGATGATTGTTTTATTTTCCTTTTTAATTCGATCTTTGAGATATCTCTTCTTAATCTTGTTCCTTGACATTTTGTAAATGGCATGTATATGCTGGCAATGATGGAAGTTATACAATTTTCATTCATATTCTTCATTTCTCAAAAAGTAAAAATCATTTGTTTGATGCACTTAGTTTCTTTTTTGCATTCATAACATTAAAGGAACTGAAAAGAAAAACTTGCATTTGCATGTAGGATTGTGTTTTTTTTGCAAAAAAGGAACATTAGGAAATCTGCATTTAATTTTGTGCTCAATGTTTTCTTTTGTTCATTGATTTGCTTGCTCACAAAATTATTTGCTCTCTTCCCTTTGTAGCTAGGTCTTTCATTGAAAAACTAAAAGTGAAAAGTTTGCTTATCATTCTTAGTTTGCATTTAGGAATTTCTACATACATCATCGCGGTACCATTGAAAGCCAAATTGTTAAGCAAGATCAACATAAAATTAATCTCAATTTATCTAAAAATGCATTGGAACCATAACAATAACATTTAGAAGGTCTAGGCTAGAGACGTGTTCCGGCGTCGTAAAACATAGCAGTTGTCGTTAACTTGTCTGCGATACATTCCGAGTTTGATATCTCACCCCACGTACGTAAGTATATCGTAGCACGTCCCTTGGGGCGGCGTTACAGTACGATAAGTATATAGGTGGTGCTCTCACTGTGCGGTTTCGCATTAGACAGCGCTATTACGGACTTGGGCCTCCACGTACCTTCGGGTATATTTGGGAGGACAACTTTTAGGTGCTATCCATCCATAGTGAACCGAGTCGGACGCCTTTAAATTGTGATACACCAAACACAGCATTCGGGGAGATTGCCTGCCCGTACTTCTTGGCTTGCCAGGAGGTATTCTGCAGTTCACAGTTTACTGGTAAACCCTTTTGCCTAGCATTACCCTCTTTTTGTTTATTTATTTTTGGTTAAAATTAATCAGCAATCGTGGAAGAACATAATCCTACCCCTCGTCGTTCGCGTAGATTAGCTTTAAAACCACCTTTACCACTAGAAGTTACTTCTAGTAGGCGAAGGCGATCAAAATCTGCCCAACAGTGATGTTGATGTTGTGGATGATATTACTTGATGCTTCATGATGGGTGTTCTTTCTCACTTTCACATAATCTTGTTATAGCCTCTGCTTGATGCTTTTGTTGCTATGGTCATGTCAGGCATTAATTAATTGTCTTCAATGTTCAATGTGTGAAGAGTGCAAATGCTCCCTTGATGCGGTTTAAATTCAGGCACAATAGACTGTTGTTATGCACCATGTTTCCCTGGCTCCTACATATTGGAATATGCCCAAAATGATTTTGGAGAGTAATATCCATTCATGGAAGGATATTTGCACTCGTCTTTCATGGAATTTTATTTGCACTTGTCTTTCATTCTCTCATGAACCAAGTGAAATTTCTTGGGGAATTTCTAATCAACAAGTTTTAGGAGTTTGTGTCAGATTTGGGTAGACTCGTAGAATGATTAGCTTGTGGCTGTTATAAACTCTTTTTGTCAACCCATGGATGCATGGGTTAAATTTGCACTTGATTTGCAGTTTCCAATGATTTGACACTAAGAATCATTGGTTGACTGTGGTGATTCGTTGATTTCTTTTCTTCTTTTTTGCCCCTTCCCCTTAGATGGTCATTCATGGGAGGGGAAGTTCCAGTGAATGTATTATTTGTGGTGTGCATTTATCTATTGGTTAACTCTTTGGTAACATCCCATGACTGTTATTTCAATGGAACTTGGTTAAATAACAAACACTAAGTGCTAATTAGGAGTTTTAAATGTTTGATACAATAACTAATTTTGCTTTATAGGATCCCAAATGTGCTTTTTTGGGCCTGAAACTTTACATGGCACCCGTGCGTTTACAAATCATGGAAAAAATTTGAGTCTTTTTAGGTTATTTCATGGCCATACTGGACGTGTGTTGCAGTCTCTACAACACCCTCCAAAATTTTGACCACCATTTCAAATTTTCGGAGCCCCTTAGAAACAAAGAGAAATTGCTAAGTCATTAAGTCGCAAAAGTAAACAATTCATGAAAACTGCGACCTAGCGACCTAGCGACCCCACGACCTCAGTTCGCTAGGTCGCCAGGTCGCAGATCCCCTAAACTGATGAAAAATGCGACCTTGCGACATAGCGACCTCGGGTCGCCAGGTCGCCAGGTCGCCAGGTCGCAATTTTGTAGTTTTCAGAAAATCGCGACTTAGCGACCTTGCGACCCAGCGACCAGGTCGCCAGGTCGCAAGGTCGCAAGGTCGCAAAACTCAAAGTTTGACAAATCTGTGACCCAGCGACCTGCATTAATTGCCCGCACGTGCGAATTTCTATAAAAGGGAGGTCGCAGGTCGCATTTTTCACATCCAGCGATTTCTAAGAAAAACGCCTCTGACAGCTTAACTGACGCGTTTTTCCCGGGTAAGTTGCCATTTCTTCCTGCTGTTTCCGTTTTAATGCTTTTCTTGCTAAACCCATCTACCCTTTAGCCTTTAAATTGTCTTTTGGTTGAGCTTTGATGTTTTCTGAGGTTTTTGTAAATTATATGTTGCATGAATTGCTCAAAACCTCGCCGTTTGTTGTTTCACCCCATGGCATCATCCCTTTGCCTTTGAAATCATGCCACAGCTCCCCCTGGGCCCAGAAATCTTGTAAATTCCCAAGAGAAGGGGGGCAAAAGAGTTAAAGGCCGCGCGCGCAAAAACCCGTGACACGTTGCGACCCTGCGACCCGACCTAGTTGCAAGGCGCAGTCGCATTTTCTCCATTTTTGGGATTTTGCGACCTGCGCGACCGGCGACCTGGTCGCTGGGTCGCTGGTCGCCGTTTTCCCGGCCCACCGGAGATACTGCGACCTGGCGACCTGGCGAGCCCGGCGACCCCGAAGGTCGCCGGTGCCGCCAGGTCGCCGAGTCCACGCCGAGCCCTTGTTTGTGCGATCGCGACCCGGCGACTCGACAGTCCGGTTTTGCATGTGGCACAGCTAAATTTCATCATTAAATTGTAACTGGTTTTATATCACCATGTCGTTCTTATCATGGGATTCCTTTATGAATTTGACAGGTGAAATTCAAGAAGACATAGAGTGCATACCTGTGTTATCAGATTCTAGTGACATGGCGCCCCCGCTGTCTCGGAGGAAGGACAAGAAAGTAGTGGAAGAGATTGATGAACTGGAAGTAGTGTCCCCACCCCCAATATATAGGGATACACTATGTACGTTTACAAAAGACGACAGCATGTGATGGTACCAAGTTTATCATGAGTTCGCCATACCGGAAGATGAATTTCCAGAAGATCTCCCAGACCGGGAAGTATACTTGGCGGTAAAGAGGTCCAAACTACATCTGATAGGGGCGCATCCAGCCATATTCCCATGTCCAGAGGTTATAGATTGGATCATACAAAAGACGGACCCCGAGAATTTTGTGATCAGGGACAGCCAAGGCAGAGCTTTCGCTACACTGGTAGGCTCGGATGCTCACATTTATTACTCACTGCCTCGCCCAAACGAGCATTTCTCTCCAGAATGGGTTGTTACTCACGCCGTTCCAGTAGTTGATACTATTAGGCAATGGTGGGAGGAGCCCGAGAAGTTCAAGGTCAAGAAGGACCAAGAGTACCCAGTGGCGAGCCTGAGAAAGGTTTACAAATTGGTTGCCGCCATGCTTTGCAGACTTTACGGGCGCCCAGATTGCTCCACCTTCAGCGGCAGTTGGGCTACTATCATGGAGTATGTGACAACACAGGGCACTCGTTTCAACTGGGTCGGCATACTGATGACGTAGATGCAGACCAACTTGAACTCGGCATTGGCCCCGGAGGAAGGAATGCCCGCAAAATTTTACATGGCCTCTTACCTACTAGACGCTGTCTGCGCCCGAGTAGAGTTTGATGGATGGCCGCACAACTGGGACCCCGAGCAATCACGCGCAATTCATCTGCAACTCAAGGTATTTTGGGAGTCCAAATACAAGCAGGATATAGATCAAATTTCCCAAATATTTATTCCCTCTCTGTACAGACATTTATTTGGCCAAGACGCCCCTTGCATGTCGTGGCGGGCCAAGGAAACTCTAGTTAAAGTGGGACACTAGTTCCCTTTCCCAGGATACACCTTCATCCGAGTTTTGGAACTTACAAGGCGCCACATGCTATGCCGCACTTCGTCACAGACAAAATTCTTATCCAGGAAGTATGCTTTCAAATGTCACACGGATTCTCCAACATCTTGTCTAGAGGAAAAAAGAAGCCGTGGCCCACGTTACCCCTCACCATTGGTGCATTCACAGTTAAAGACTTCAGGGAAGTAATAGCAGAAGCAGAAGCAATGAGAGGTTATCACTTTGGGGCGCTTGAAAATAGAACATATGACCCAGATAGAATAGTTCCTGAACACTGCCGGAGGGCCAATTTCAGGTGGACTTATCAGCACCTTGAGCGCCCGGCGGAAGATGAGAGAAGGAACTGGTATAATGCCGAAAGACAACTCGCTCCGGAAATTAACGTGGTTCAGGAAGACCCAGATGATCAGAGCTTAGAAGACAGAAGACGTCAGTTAGGAGGTGCCTCTTCATCCGTACTTAAGAAATCTCGAACCAACACAGGGCCAATTCCATCCATCAAACAAAAGGAAGCAGAGGCAAAAGCCCAGCAAGAAAGGGAGAAAAAGCTAAAAGAAGATGAGGAGGCGCGCCAAAAGAGTGCAACAGCAACACAAAAGAAGAAGCTGGCCAAAGAAGCCAGGAAAGAAAAGGAAGACAAGGAGGCACAAGCCGCAGCGGAACGAGCACTTAAGGCAGAACTAGACAAAGCAGAGGCCGAACGCCAAGAGAAAGCCGAACAGGCGGCTGCAGCTGAACAGAAGAAGAGGGCCGAGATAGAAGCAGCAGCAGAAGCTGAACGGCGGAGGAAGGAAGAAGAAGAAAAGAACACAGAGGAAAGGGAGGATGACATGCTGGACGACCTTGAGGTAACCCCTCTCGATATACCTCTGGGCCGTACAAAACTCTCTGATGTCAGATCGCCTCATGTACAGGAAGAAGATGTGTTTGACTTGACTAGGCTCACATTTGATCAGTTTTCATTCAAAATCCGGCAAGAGAAGAGGAGGTCACTAGCGCAAAGTCCCTCTGCCTCATCCGCAGTGTCAACAGGCAAGGATATAGTTTTGGATACCAGGACTAATCCGGTAATGATAGCATCAGCAGGTACCGCTTTCGCTGCAGCTACGGAAGAGAATGTAACCCGAATGAGTAGAGAAATAGTATCTCTACAAAACAGACTGCACGCAGCTGAGCAACGCGAAAATATAGCAGAGCAGGAGAAAGCAGAACTGCAAGCAGAAGTCCAGCAACTTCGAAACCAAGCTCTACCAGCAAATGAAGTCTCGCTTGCCATTTTCAAGGAGTGTGAGGTGTTGGAAGTGACTATGAGACAGGTATATGGTGAAATTTTCACCATTAAACAAACAGTCGCTCCTCTGGCAAGAGCACGAACCGAAACCAGGCAAAGACAAGAGCAGCTCAGAGAGGCTTCACAGGCTTTAGACCGGATGATGGGTTGGATAATACAGCACCCTCAGGCACCTGAAAATTTGCCTAAGAGGGACTGGATTCACACACAGGATGCAAAGGTTCAACTCCGCATGGAAATGCAATCTGGAGACAAATTGTCCAAAGACCTGGACAAAGTAATGTCCTCGTACAAGCACCTGATTAGTGGTATCGACTCAATGCATACGTTGCATCACATTCCATCACTTGGGGCATTAGAAGAAGAGAAAACCTGGGAACAAGTAGACCAGGACATCCAATCGTTTTTTCAACCTATCAAGAAAGCCGCAGCTGATCCAGAACCCTCGGCATCTCAAGAGCATCTTAGTAAATTCATCGCCACTCCAGCGCGGATTTATACCAAGCTTGCATCGCTTTCAAATCAGATCGGACAGAAAAGAGAGACTTTAGTACCAAACGCTTTGGAATGTGTGCATAGGCTGAAGGAGGAGGTACCTCTGGTTGCCCCCATAGCAGTAGAATACAGGACATGGCAGGATTTCCTGAAGGAGCAACAGATTGACGTCCCTGACCTTAATATTTCACGGCCCGGCAGCAGCAAGTCCTGAGCAACAAGTAAAGCCAGGTCGCAAGTCGCACCAACAGGACAGGTCGCAGGTCGCATCTCCTACCTAGGTCGCAGGTCGCATCTCCTACCTAGGTCGCAGGTCGCATCACCTACCCAGGTCGCAGAATGAGTGGGTCGCAAGGTAACCCAACGGTCAAGAAGGCGAACAGTCAAGGGAACCCAACGGACAGTTTTGGCATTATAAATACTTCCTTCGGGAACTTGTAAAGGGCTTTTCTTTTTGGGAAAACTCAAGAGCTACATGCAATTGTATTGAAAGATTCTACACTTGAGCATATGAATATAGAGTCTTGTTAAAATACCCTATGGTTATGATGTGTTTTGTTGTATGAACACTTTGCGTATTTCTTGTACAGTTTCAGAATATCCTATGATTAAAGAAGCTGCACTATTCATGTCATCGTTTATGCGTCATGGCTATCCGTGTTGTATCAATGATGTTCATTTTATTATATGTTCTATTAATGAATGTTAATGAACTATATTGTTAGCATTTCGTTTCATATTTCAGGAAGTGGAGAGGTATCTTATCATAAAGAACTATTTCTTTTGTGATCAGACTACCATACAAGCATTACCCCACAAAAGATGTGTTGCTAATGACATCTCTTGAGGTGTACGTGCTTTATCTATAATCTTGCTACGCATAGTGTTTGATTCGTGTTTAACACATTAATCTTGTATTCTGTATCATGTGAATGAGTGTATGTCCGCAGGTTCGAACAGGTTCTTTTGAGACCGAAGGGAAGTCATCTTAAGTGGTAGCCGGACCCACACCCCGGACGGGATCCCTACTCCAAACGGTTTAAGGTCTAATTGGGACTTTCTATCGGGGAGATCCCCTACTGTTGGCCGAACAAATTTTCCCGTCAACAGAATTGGCGCTAGAAGGAGGGCCGATGGCAGCCTCCCAGTACACAACAAACATCCCATCACAAACTCCCCAAGGGGAGGTCATAAACAATGAAACTATCCCTCCTCCTCTAGAAGATATTCCAGGAAGGGAGCTTCGATATTATGAAATCACTAGGGAGCAGCTGAGAGCCTTGCGCCCAGCTGCCCGAGATCTTATCAACCATTTACGGTACACTCCAATCATGGAATACCTTGCCCATACTAGAACTCCGCCCGAGAACATCACCCGTAACGGTGCCATCGCTAGTACCATACCCGAGCTCGTAAATCTCATGTTGGAAGACCTCGCAAATGCCGTTGAAGAAAATGATCCTATCCTCCAAGAGGGCAAAGAGTTTGCTGACACCGAGCCTTTCCCCGACTCCCAGCCTAACCAGACTCGACAAAACAACAACCAGGCACACCCCCCACCCGGGGATGGTGAGGGAGGCAGAGGCCGAGGAAATATAGACGGGGGGAATAGGGCTCGTAGAAATGAAGGAGATAGGAATAGAGGCCGAGGGGCCGGAGGTAGGGGAGATAGAGGCCGAGGCCAAGGAAACCAAGCTCGCAAACCGCCACCAAACCCGGTAAGGCCTCCACATGTAAAGCAACTTGGGATATCTTAGAGATTTTTACGCAGTGGGAGACACCAAGGCAGACACTCCCGTCACGAGTCGAAGCATCGGTCTCGGAGTTCGGAAGGTGAATGCGAACATCGGTTTAGGCAACACCGGCGGGAGAAGAGTGCAACCCCTGGCCTGGATGGCTCAATCCCAGATTAAACCTTTAGGCCCGCTCGAATCTGCCTAGACATCCGGAGAAACATCTCCCTAAGTTCGACCCTGAGAAGGGGCACCTTAGGCGAAGATCATATCGGCGGCTTCTATTTATCTGCAAATCATGAGAGTCCGATTCGATGATGTCGCATGTCGGCCCCATTTCCCCATACCCTCGAAAACAAGGCGACCACTTGGTACAGCTCTCTCCCAGAGTGCCTCCATCACTTCATGGGAACAATTCCGTCGCACTTTCCTGTAAGTTTTTCGGAAGATCCGCTCTTCCATGCTTCTAAGCGAGCGAGCACCATCAAGTGTCATAAAAGGAAAAGGTTAAGGACTTTAACCAATGCTTTGCTACCATGCTATGAGAAATTTCCTCCAAACTTAGCGTTGGATGACTCAATCACCATTGACTACTACACGAAAGCCCTACCTAGAGATATTGCGGTTTTCGTGAAACGTGAAGCCCGCGCTAACCTTGCGGCTAATTATGAGGCTGCTCTCGTTGTGGAAAAGACATGCTTGGAAGTGGGAGCCATCGATCATGAAGGGAGAGATGATCACAAGCCTAACACAAAAAGAGTCGGTCCTCCACTCCTAAGACTATTTTGATAGGGATAGAGATGCTTTTGATTTTGAAAGCATGGCCAAAGCAGCTCAAGCATTTAACAAATGAAGTCAGCGACCTCGGGAGAAAGGCGCGAGGAAGCCACAACTAGTAGTAGACCACCCAAACCTTTTCGAGAAAAAAGTAATCCCAATTCTAACGAGACCTCCGTCCAACACAAATACGCACTCAATGTGGAAGAGATAGGGAAAGATAATTTTACGTTCTTTCCACCAAGCTTCCCATTCGAGAGAGAAAACATGCCCTCAATGGATTGGCGGCCGCAGCGGCAATAGTTAATCAGCTTTTTTTAGATGATCAGAAGAGCTCCAGGGGATGTGAGCGGAGGATGAGGTTTAGATCACGAATATCCGCCCTTAAATGAAGAACCGGGATCCTCTATCCCCTTTGCTTTTGACACACTTAATCCGAGGAGTGGAGAAAACCTTACCCCTATCGATATTTACATGGCGAGATGCTCCCAAGGATCGGCCGTGCGAATTATAGCCTCGAAGCAAAGGACACATTTCCCCGAGCAGTCTTATGAAGACAAGAAGAGCTTTCCTAAGGAAAATCCGCGAGGGAACGAAAAACAATACGATCGGAAAAACTTCCCAACAACACTACCGAGCGAGTCAGAGAAAACTTCCGACGGAATCCTCTAAGACTTCCGCCGAGCCTAGCCCTCAGCTTGAGCCCGGCTATAACATTGTTGAAGATATGGAAAGAAAACAAAGAGCAAACATTTCTCTACATAGGTTGACGCATTACTAATCAAAAGGAGCTCATTCTTAAGGCTTTCGCAAATACTTGACTACGAGTGTGAGCAACACGTACAGCGCAAGCGGACGGATGTACAATCCATAGTAATGCCATCATGCAAACTCTAGAGGATCCACACCCCCTTTCCTTTTGTCCTTCGAGATTTTCAACTTCAATGTCCCCAGCCCCATGCAGTCGACTCCGGTGCCTCTACAAACGTCATGCCTTTATGCATGCATGTAGAAACTTAACATTCGCCGGGAGAGAAGGCCGAGTGCAAAAATCATACAACTCGATAGATCACAAGTACCCGCCATAGGGGAATTGAACAATGTCATCATCCGCTTGTCATCGAGACTCTAGGGTCCATCGATTGCATTGAAATTGTGGTTGTCGATATCCGGAAGCATACGGCCTATTGCTCGAGTAGAGATTGGTCAGCAAATTACAAGGCTACTTCGCCACCGATTGGTCCCACTTATGGCTTCCTTACAAGGGGCGGAATAATCGGATCGGAAGTAGAGAGTGAACCCTATATGAAACACACCGTCAGCGATGCGGATATAAGTTAATGAACCCATCGGCTTTTTGCCTGAGAAGAACTCGGCATGTGCTTTCTAGAAGAAATATTTGGATGCTACCAACCCTGCGCAATCTCCTATAGGCCCCGAGGTTCAATCTGAATTAGCCTTTGTCACGGAAGAACAAGTTATCACCGACTTACCACCCGGCGGGGACCCCTCCAAAACCTAGTACCCCGAGAAGGAGCGGAAAGTGACATGTGGACCTTGTATTATGACGGTTCCAAGACCCATGATAAGACGGTCTTTGAGTTGCATATTGCTTGACCCGCATAAAAATAAATACTAATCTCATGCGGCTAGAGTTCCGATTGCATAACAATTCTGCGAAATCACAGCGTTAATCCTCGGACTCAAAAGCTGCTTGGTTGAAGGTAAATGTTTATGCAGGTCATTGGAGATTTGAGGATTATCACCGCCCAGTCGCCTTTTATTCGCGCTTGTTTATCTCCGCATTTAAAGGCGTATCAACAAGAGTATAAGCTTGATTGATTTAGTTTCGATACATTTGGAATTAAATCTGTCCCTTACGATGCACAATGCGACGACGGATACTCTGGCCAATCTTTGCTTGCTAGATTCACCCCTTTGAGGGGACGGTTTTTCTATTGAAGAATTGTATATAGGCCCTCTGTGCCGGTTAATATTTCTAGTTTACGTTTTAACGATGATCAACAGATTTTGGACTTTATGTGCAATATTTGAAGTGTTCAGGACGCGTGATAGATGAGGAAGAACATGAGCATGGAATTACGGGAAAAGAATGATGAACGCAAAGAGAACAGTATGCCCAAGGGGGTGGGTATCACTAGAAAAGATGTTTGATCGCAAAACCGATTCCGCGAGGCCTCCGAACACCAAAGTGCAAAGTTCTATATTGGCACACGGCAAGTAAACTTGGGGTCGGATGAGAACCCTAGTTAGTTAACCTTAGCAAAAGGCTGTAGTGATGAAGAGCGGGCTTTCTGATTATTAGGAAGTATCGTGATGTATTTGCTTGGACATATGAAGATCTGTTATACGATACTGCGTATCATTCGGCATGTAATACCATGAGGGAAGGCGTTAAGCCCGCTAACGAAACTCGAGAAAAGTGCATCCGGCTTTGGAGCCAATGATTCTAAGGAGGGGAACTTAAGAAGCTCTTGGATGCGCGCATTATTTACTTTCAAAAGTTCGTCACTCCACGTGGGTGTCGAATCGAGTACTGTCTTGAAAAGAGGGGAAATGCAGTGAGATCCGCTTGTGTGTAGATTTCCGCAATATGAATCGGTCACTCAAACAAAGACAACTACCCGGTGCCCCCATGGGCAGATATTACAAGGCGTATGCAGATCACGAGATGTTCTCCCTATTGGATGGTTTTCTCATTATAACCCAGTCTTTGTGTTGACCGAGACAGGCCAAAACCACATTCGGACAAAATGGGGAACCTTCGCTTTCGGGACGCATGCCCTTTAGCTTGATCAATGCGGGGAAACTTTCCAACGAGCCATGGACATAGCCTTCCTAGCGGTTTAATAGAGGGCGAGGAGCGTGGTGGTTTATTTGGACGATGTTGCGTATTTTCAAAACACGAGGGGCGATCATTTACGCCACCTCAAGCAAATCTTCGAGAGGTGCGGGGAAGTGGAATATCGCTCAATCTAAAAAGAGTGTTTTACGTAGCGGAGAGGAAACTTGCTAGGCCACATTATCACTAAACGAGGGGCATTGTAGTTGATCGGAACGGAGCTAAAGCCATCGCTCGGATTACGCCCCAAGCAACGAAAGCGATGCAATCCTTCTGAGGGAAGATTAATTTTGTCGTAAATTCATTTCGGATTTGTATGAGATAGTCGGACCCTTTGCGAGGGGAATGATTAAAAATAATGTTGTATTCCAATGGAATCCCCGAGAGAAAGAGGCCTTCGATAAGATCAAGGGCTATAGCTGGAAACTCCTTCCCCTCCAAAGTCCAGGATTTTGATAAAGGGTTTCATCCTATACACTTTTCGGACTCTCGCTTGCTGTTGTCCTCACCTTGAAAGATAATAACAACGATGAACGGCCCATTTCTTTTATGAGCACAGGTCTCACAAGGGAGCTGAATTAAACTATCGGAAATTGACAAGCAAGCCTATGCGGTTTTACAGGCCGTAAAAAACATTTTAGGCCCTATATCTTGAAAAATCACGTCACGGTTTTTATCACAGCACCCGACGATCCACTCACTTTTCGTCTCTTTTGACAAGAACTAGGCGAAAGGCGGGGCAAGCTGGATGGCATGTTTACAAGAATACGATTTAGGTTTAGACCAGCACATGCCGTTAAAGGATAGGGTTTATGTCAAATAGGCTGCGAGAGGCTGCAAGTGCTCGTGAGATTGAGGGAGGAATGGTAGGGAACAAGAGATTGACATGTATCGGAGCGACCATGTGCCTCGTGTCGCCCTTCTTGGTATTCGACATTTCGAGATATCGGCCCAAGGCACGATGGACCACTGCTCTTGCGCCGACAAACGCGCAATAAGACTAAAAGCCACATCTCACCAAGCAGTCCAAGGTAAGTTGTTCAAGAAACACCATGATGGGGTCTGTTACGGCGCAGGCCCGACGAGAAGCACGAGAAAATCTTAGCGAGTTGCATAATGACGGACCCGGTGGGTCTTTTCGGAAATTCTGCTTATAAGATAATGCGTGCGAGGATACTATTGGCCTACTCTTTTCGAGAGACGCGCATGCGTATGTTCGGGGAAATGCATTCGGTGCCGAGGAAGTTCGCCAAGCAGGAAGCACGGCCGGCCGCACCACTGCCTGTAGGGTAAGGTAGAGGAACCTTTCCAACAATGGGGTTTTGGACGTAATTGGGAAATCTTACCTCACTCTTCATACTGCTGGTATATCATATGACCCATGATTGCGCTTCACCAGGTGGGTGAGGGCAACACCCGTTCACGCTTGAATCAGCGATCAAGAGGTAATAGAATTCCTCACGCATTCCATCATGACCAGGTTTAGCGTTAGAGCTTCTTTAGTTTTTGATAATCACGACTTATTTCTCATATTTTAAGTTATATGATTTTTTGCGGTGGAAAATGGAATTATTTTGAAACATTCTGCAAACTACTATCCCCAGGGAAATGGATTAGGCCGGAGTCCACTAACAAGAACCTTATCCTGGATTATTAAGAAGACTCTTCTATCCTGAATGCAACTGGCACAATGCCCTTCACAATGCAGCGTAGGCCGACCGTATTACTCCCAAGTCCTCTTTAGGCACCTCCCCATTTTTCCTCGTGTATGGAAAGGAAGCTGTTCTACCTTCCTCATCCTATCTCTCCCGGCCCTCCAAGCTGTCCCAAGAATGTCATAGCTGCCCCGTGTCCCACCTTGCATAACCGAATGACACCTTCTTGAAATTGGAGGAAGAAAGGCCAGGCAGGGAAAAGTTTGCCATCCATCGAGGCCAGAATCAAAAGATGGTTTGATAAAAAGTCGCGGGAAATAAAATTTTGAAGTAGGAGACCTGGTCCTTAAGTGGGATAAAGCCCATGAGGAAAAGGGAAGCATGCTAAGTTCCAAGCACTTTGAATGACCCCGTTCAAATTAATGAAAAGATAGGATCACACACATTCGGATTACAAACCCTTGATGGACGAGTCGAGGTCCTCCTGGTAAACGGGCATGACCTCAAGCCCCACTATTTCACTTAACGACCCCTTCGAGAAATTTGTGCAGTTGTACCATAGTTCCTTGTCTTTTATTTGTTAAAAAAAATAAAAATAAAATAAAAAATAAAAAAATAAAAATAAAAATAAATAAATATATATATATATATATATATATATAATGGAATAAAAACCTAAGGAAGGATTTGTTAGAGCCTGCGCAGTTGGCATGCTTTGCGGCGAGGTTCTCTGTTGATGGAAAGCCTTTTAGATAAACTCAAAGAAGAGCGGCGAAAGTTTGTTTGCCCACCCACACCTAAAGGTAGCACATTACCAAGCACAAGTCATCGAAGCGGAGAACTTACCTCGCCGATCGAGAGGGTGTCCACGAAAAGAAAATGCGGTGTAAATGGTAGCGGACCGAAGGGAAGAGAGATACTCTATGCTACGATAGAGGCGTGGGAAAAACCAAAGTCCTCATACCGGACAGAGGCATAACCTGCACCAAGCAAAATAGAACAGGGATCCCTCATTGCCCAGGGCTAAATTGCCATTTCAAATAAGTGCCATAAGCACATCTAAATAAGTGCCTCGGAGCACACATTCAAAATAAATAATGGTACACAAATAAGGGTAAAGAGTTGAGAAAGGCTTCTAGCATGATGATGCGAAAGCTCCGCCGAGTGCGGCGGGCTCGTGACAGCGGAGCAACGTTCACTATTCAGACGGGTGACTCATAGAAAAGAATGAGAGGTTGTTAGCGGCGGAGCAGCATGCGATGAGACAAAACAATCGTACCGGACCTGTCGCCGCACAGCAGAGTTCTCCAGCCCTTCCGGTCAGGAAGACTGAGAAGAAAGAGAATTTGTTTGAATGAAGCAACGGACCAGCAGGTTGAGCAGCTTGACTAGATGTAGGAAGGCTAAAATGGCAACACAAGGCTAAAGAAGGACAGTTAGCATAAGCCCCTCCTGCACATGAAGACAACCATGAGCGAGACCTGAGTTAAATCCGGTGCGTCTTGTATTTTATTCACGGTCTCTACAACACCCTCCAAAATTTTGACCACCATTTCAGGTGGAGCCCCTTGAAGCTAAAAAGAGAAGTGCTAAGTCATTAAGTATGGCTCAACAAATTCAGCGTGCGACCTAGCGACCTATGACCGACCTCCGTTCGCCCAGGAGTCGCCGGGTCATGAATCCTAGCGATGAAAAATGCGACCGCCACGACCTAGCGACACCAGATCATGAATTCCGCTCAGTCCACTTCAGTCCTATGTGGTTTGAGAGAAAATGGCGACTTAACGCGATATGCAAGAGCCAACCAGGTGCTTAGATGTAAAAGATCGCAAAGATGTAAAACTCAAAAGTTTGACAAATACCACGACCAGTGACATTAATTGCCGCGCGATGCGACTTTCTATAAAGGGAGGTCGCATGTGCCATTTTTCATCGATAGTTTCTAAGAAAAAGCGACCTCTGACGACTCAATAGCGCGTTTTTCCGGGTAAAGTTGCCATTTCTTCTGTTTGTTTTCCGTTTTTAATCTTTTCTTTACTAAGCCATCTCCCCAGCCTTTAAATTACATCTTTTGGTTGAGCTTTTTGATGTTTTTTACGAGGTTTTGTAAATTATATGTTGCATGAATTACTCAAAACCTGTACGTTCAATGTTTCACCCCCATGGCATCATCCTTTGCCTTTGAAATCATGCCATGACTCCCCACTGGCGGGCCCCAGGAAATCTTGTAAAATTCAAGAGAAGGGGGGCAGGAGGTTCAGAGCGGCAAAGCCGACGAAAACGTTCTGCGACCTGAGCCGGCGACCTAGTACGCCGAGAAGCGCGCGAAATGCGCCTTTCTCCATTTTGCAGGATTCTTTGACCACTGCGGCCAGCTGACCTAGTACATTGCAGGTAAAGTGGAAGATCCATTTTTCCCATTTTGAAGATGCGACCTAGCGACCCTATGACGACCAGTGCCAGGTCGCAGGTGATTATAGTGCTGCCCGGCGCCTGTTTGTCGCGATCCACTGACCCGGCTCTTCAATGATCCGGAGTTTGCATTAGCATTTAGATTTCATCACTAAATTGCTTAACGCGGTTTTATCCCGCCAGCAGATTCTTTATCATTGGAACTCCTTTAGATTGTGAGGGTGAAACTCAAAGGCGACATAGAGTGCATACGTGCTCTGATTCTAGTAAACATAT
The DNA here is from genome assembly GCA_034641835.2 of Pinus albicaulis. Lineage (NCBI taxonomy): Eukaryota > Viridiplantae > Streptophyta > Pinopsida > Pinales > Pinaceae > Pinus > Pinus albicaulis. The sequence goes on from CM076576.1 coordinate 598,138,427, forward strand.
GAACCCGCTATCTGGAGGAAGGACAAGAAAAGTGGGAAGAGATGATGAAGGTACAGGAGGTATCCCACAATATTAAGAGTCTTTACCTATGCCTTTTTCAAGAGACGACGGCCTTGAGATGGTACCGGTTATCTTGAGTTCTCCACGGAAGAAGAATTTCCCGGAAGATCTCCCAGGCCAAGGAAGTATGTGGCGGTAAGAGGGTTAAACTATCTGTGAAATTACCACGACCATATTCCCATGTCAGTCCATGGAGGCGGATCATGCAAAGGAAGCCGAGAAGTTTGTGTTCAGGGATCACCAGACGGAAGCTTCTTCTAACTTTGGCGTGGCGCTCGGATGTACGATACAATGCTCTGCACTTTCTTCAAGCAGGCATTTCTCTCGAATGGGGAACATTCGCACTCAGTTCAGGTGAGTTGATACTATTGGTGACAATGGTGGGAGGAGCAGAAAGAGTTCCAAGGTCAGAAGGACCGAGGGAGTACCTGGTGTGAAGGCAGGGAAGGTTTCAGACAAGTTTAACGCTTGTGCTGCAGACTTCGGCGCCAGGTTGCTCCACCTTCGGCGAGCGGTTGGGCTACTATCATGGTGTATGTGACAACACCGGGGCACTCGTTCATGGACTGACATCTTGAAGTAAGCGTAGGTAGAATTAACTTAAAGACTTCGGCATTAGCCGGAGGAAGGAATGTTGCAGGTACCACCACATGGCTCTTACCTGCTAGGCCTTGTGGGAAGTAGAGAGTTTGATGGATGGCCGCACAGCGGGACGAGCAATCCGCAGCCTTGATTCATCTGCCAACTCAAGGTATTTTGGGAGTCAAACCTTCAAGCGGGATATGAACCGGATTTTCCAAATATTTATTCCACCTCTACAATATGAGACATTTTATTTGGCTGGGCGCCCACTTGCATGTCGTGGCGACCAAAAACTCTAGTTAAGTGGGACAACTGGTTCCCTTTCCCGGGATACACCTTCATCAGAGTTTTGGAGACTTACAAGAGCACATGCTATCTGCAGCACTTAGTCTGGGAACAAAATGCTTATCGGGAAGTAGCTATAGCTTAAATGTCTACACGGATTCTTAACATCTGTCTAGAGGAAAAAAGAGAAAGCGTGGCGTTACCCCTCACCATTAGTGCATTCAGATTAAGGAGCACCCGGGGAGGTAATAGACGAGAATCAATAGAGGTTATCACTTTGGGACGACGAAAAGCAGAACATGACCAGATAGAATAGTTCTGAAGGAGGAACAACTTCACTTGGGAGGGCAATTTCCAGTGGACTTTATCAGCACAGCAGGTGCCGGCGGAGAATGAGAGAAGGAGAGCTAGCGCTGGCCGAGCGACCAACAGCTCCGAGTGGCGTGGATTGGGAGGAACCAGATAGTGAAGGCTTAAGAAGGCAGAAAGCGTGATTCGGAGGTGCCCTCTTCATCGTGCCTCGAAATCTCGAACCAACACCCAGGCCAATTCCATCCCATCAAGCAAAGGAAACGAGGGAAGGCAAAGCAGTAAGAAAAGGGAGAAAAAAAGCTAAAAGAAGATGAGGAGCGCGCCAAAAAAGGGGTAACGACAACACAAAAAAAAGTGGCCAAAGAAGCCAGGAAAGAAAGGAAGACAAGGAGAGGCTACAAGCCGTGGAACGAGCACTTAAGCGAACTAGACAAACGAGGCGGCACGCTGAAAGCCCCGAACGGCATTTCTGGTGAGACGAAGAAGAGGGGCGGGAATCGTGACGACGAGCGAGAAGGCGAGGCAGCGGAGGAAGGAAGAAGAAGAAAAGACAGAGGAAAGGGGAGGGGATGACATCTTTGGACGACCTTAGCAGGCCGCCCCTCTCGATGTCCTCACAGGCGTACAAACTCTCACGATGTCCTGCTGCCCCATACTGAAGAAGATGTGTTTGACTTGACTAGAAGCTCACATTTGATTAGTTTTCATTCAAAATCGGCAAGAGAAGAGGTCACTAGCGCAAAGTCCTCGCACTCATCCATGATTAATCGACGAGGCAAGGATATAGTTTGGATACCGGGACTAATCGGTAATGACATCGGCGAGGTACCGCTTTTATTGCGGCTATGGAAGAGAATGTAACTCGAATGAGTAGAGAAATAGTATCTCTACAAACGGGTACCTTGGTGAGCAACGAAAAGATAACGACGAGGAGAAGCGAGCGCAAGTAGAAGTCCGGCCGGCCGAACTGGCTCTACCGGTAAATGAAGTCTCAAGCTTGCCATTTTTCAAGGAGTGTGAGGGTGTTGGAAGTGACTATGAAGACAGTTATATGGTGAAATGTTCACCATTAAACAAGCGATCGCTCCTGCGGCGAAAACCGCGAACCCGAAACCAGGCAAAGACAGAGTAGCTCGAGAGGCTTCACCAGGCTTTAGGCCAGGATGATGGGTTGGATAATACGGCACCCTCGAGGCACTGAAAATTTGCCTAAGAGGAATTTGGATTCACACACGGGATGCAAAGGTTCAACTCCGCATGGCAATGCAATACGGAACAAATTGTCCAAAGACCTGGACAAAGTAATGTCCTCGTACAACCACGATTAGTGGTATCGACTCAATGCATCACGTTGCATCACATTCCATCACTTGGGGCATTAGAAGAAGAAGAGAAAACACAGAACAAGTAGACCAAGGACATCCAATCATTTTTGCAACCTATCAAGCAAACCTTGTGTTGATCAGAACCCTCGGCATCTCAAGAGCATCTTAGTAAATTCATCGCCACTCCGGCGCGGTTTATACCAAGCTTACATCGCTTTCAAATCGGGTCGGACGAGAAGAAGACTTTAGTACCGACGCTTTGGAATGTGTGCATAGAGTGAGAAGGAGGAGGTACCTGCAGTTTTGCCCCCATAGCGACGGAATACGGGGACATGGCGAGGATTTCTGAAGGAGCAGCAGAGATTGTCTTCACGACCTTGTAATATTTCACGGCCCGGCGGCGGCGAGTCTGAGCAACAAGTAAACCGGTCTACTTAGAGTGGCACCAGCGAGGACGGTCGCCGGGTCGCATCTCCTACCACCTAGGTCGCCGGAGTCGCATCTCTCCCTGCAGATCGCGAAGAATGAGTGGGTCGCAAGGTAACCCAGCGGTCGAGAAAGGCGAACGGTCAAGGGAACCCAACGGGCCGGTTTGACATTATAAATACTTCCCTTCGGGAACTTGTAAAAGGGCTTTTCTTTTTTTAGGAAAACTCAAGAGCTACATGCAATTGTATTGAAAGATTCTACACTTGAGCATATGAATATAAGTCTTGTTAAAATACCCTATGGTTATGATGTGTGTTTCTTTGTATGAACACTTTGCGTATTTCTTGTACGAGTTTCGAGAATATCCTATGATTAAAGAAATTTGCACTATTCATGTCATCGTTTATGCGTGTGGCTATCCATGTTGTATCAATGATGTTCATTTTATTATCTTGTTCTATTAATGAAAGATATTAATGAACTATATTGTTAGCATTTCGTTTCATCTTTGGGAAATTGGAGAGAATTATCTTATCATAAAGAACTATTTCTTTTGTGATCGGACTACCATACAAGCATTACCCCACAAAGATGTGTTGCTAATGACATCTCTTGAGGTGTGCGTGCTTTATCTATAATCTTGCTACGCATAGTGTTTGATTCGTGTTTAACACATTAATCTTGTATTCTGTATCATGTGAATGAGTGTATGTCCGCGAGGTTGAGCAGTTCCTTTGAGACCGAAGGGAGATCATCTTAAGTGGTAGCCGGATACACCCGGACGGGATCCCTACTCCAAACGGTTTTTAAGGTCTAATTGGGACTTTCTACCGGGAGATCTTGTTGGCGGACAAATTTTCCGGACAAATTTGTTGTGGTGATTCGTTGATTTCTTTTATATATTCTTTTGCCCCTTCCCCTTAGATGGTCATTCATGGGAGGGAAGTTCCCGGTGAATGTATTGTTGTGGGTGTGCATTTATCTATTGGTTTAACTCTTTGGTAACATCCCTTGGTGTTATTTCAATGGAACTTGGTTAAATAAAAAAGCGAACACTAAGTGCTAATTAGAGGTTTAAATGTTTGATACAATAACTAATTTTGCTTTATAGGATCCCAAATGTGCTTTTTGGGCTGAAACTTTATGGCACCCGTGTGTTTTACAAATCATGGAAAACATTTGCGGTCTTTTGCAAGTTATTTCATGGCCCATACGGAGCGTGTTTCACTATGGAAAGGAAACTATGGTCAACGGGAGGACTATGTCTTAAGGGATTTCTTTCCATTGATAAGTAAAAGAATCACTAGTAGCCCCGTGGATTCCTTCTCTTTATCATGGAAAATGATAGAGGATATGTTTCAACTTCTTATAAACAATTCTTTACAACTTAAGGGAGGTGTTTTGGAAAGGATGATTAAAGTTATTGTAATGTTTTGTTGTTTTGTTTAAAGCTTTCAAGTGTTCATTAGGTGATTTGGAGATATGATTTAATTTAGTGCAAATTTTTTATATTTTATATTTGAATGATGTTATTTGTTTTATAGATGATGACTCATGATATTATTTGTTTTTATGTATAATGATTTATTTTTGCTTTTGGGCTTGGGCCTTGGCACAACATTTTTAATAAAAAATTGCATAATGGTTTTGTGAACATTACTTATTTTACTTTGAAAGCTACTTACAAATCTAGTAATTCTCAACTCTTGGAAACTATTGATGCAGGTTTCTAGATCGATTTGAAATTTTACTTACCGGAATATTAGGTGAGATGTCAAAATCTAATCCTGAGATAAACTATCAAAAGTCAGTTGATGTATTATCATACTTTAAAAAGTCTTAATCCAAGAATACACATTCTCTTCATGCTTCCAAGCTCCTTTGAACAATCTATTCTTGAAAGAGATGTTAACTCTTACATGAAAATGCATCAATCTATATGATGGATGAAATAATAGGTTCCTCAAGTGATCGGGGTGAGATAAATGCGGTTTCAACGAGAGGAAGTTAATGATGAAAATGTTAAAGATATTTCCCTTGGAAGGTGACACAAACCATTCACGGAAAATGAGAAAGGTCGGTGGACCATAGGGAGAAAATTCAAGATGATTGGCTCTCAAGTTTTCCATTTATTGAAGAAATACCTTCTACAAATGAGGATTCTGAAGTTAAATGTCTTGTTTGTAGTTGGAAAAGTTGCAAGGTAGTGAAATTTCGGATGAAGCTAGATACGGTACAAAAGCATAGGGAAAGGTTTATGAAAAAGAAAATTTTAAATGGTAAAGAGAAATCTATTGTCGGATAAATCTTTGGAGGGGAATGCAGACATAGCCAATGTGTGGAAGAATACAAAAAAATATTTAATAAATAAGAAGAAACTTGAGGCAAGTGGAGGAACCATCATATCTCAATTTGAAAAAGGCGATGGAAAGAAGTTTGTTATCCAAAGGCGATACAATTGAGCGTATTTCACATCTTGTAAGGTCGTCCTATGACAGTTATCGGATCAGATGAAATTTATATCTTTTTCTTCTTGTGCCAAACTTTCCATCTTCTCATTGGTCCAGTAACTAGTGGTTGGGAATGGGCAAGATATCTAGCTCAAGTAGAAATTGATGATTTGAAACGAGGAGATTGCAAATGCTAGGTTTTTGGCATTGTCTTTGGATGAGGTTACAACTATTGATAATTCTTCATGGATTTGCATGAGCATTTATATAGTTAATGACCATATTAGGCATTCCTATCTACTTGGATTAAAAAGATAGAGAGAGACTTCTATAGCTGAAAATATTTATGAACTTGTTCTTAATACTTTGAAGGAAAGTGGTATGGATCATTTAATGATTGCAAAAAGTTGGTATGTGTTGGAGCGGATGGAGCATCGGTAATGCAAGGACAAAGGAATGGTCTTTGTGTTAGACTACAACTATCAGCTTCGCCATATATGATTAATATTCATTGTATGGCTCATAGGATGAATCTTGCATTTAAAATAGTAAGCAAGTTTCCATTAGTTTCAAGGATTAAGAAGATCTTGTACGTGAGACTCATGCATACTTTTCTCGTAGTCCCAAACGATATTTAGAGTTTCAACAATTTACGGATGGTGTTACGGATGGAAAAAAACTACTTGAAAGATGTTGATACAAGATGGATCTCATTAAATGGACCAGTTCAAAGACTATTTAGTGAGTTCAAATCTTTAGTAGGGTTGATGTATGAAAATCTCTACAATGTAGACAAAGCTCAAGATCTTCTTTTCGACTAGCGTGTAAAACATTATTGGCATTGTTAGTTTGCCGCGTTATTCTATGCTACATGAAATGAATGTCCTCGTGAAAATGTCTCGAGAATCGCACAATGTATATTGCGAATACACAAATAAGAAATTGACATGCTTGCATTGGATAATTTGTATATGATGCAGGACACTTTTCTTGGGTCGAGTTTACAAGTTGGACTAAGATCATCAATATAGAAAATGCGAAAATTTTTTTACGTTTGATGAAAAAGGGATACTATGTATCACGGTGCGTGGGTATATGGTCCCCTTTCATTATATTAGTAATACGGGACGAATCACCAAAAGATTGCCCGTGTCGAGAGACGATTTGATAATATTGTGATCTCGGTGAGACAAAATTTGATAGAAATTGCAAGATCACTATCATCGAGAGATAAGAGAACGATTTCCTCGAGATGAATTATTGGAGGCCATGTGTGTGGTATACCCTCCAATATTGGAACAATTTTCAATGTTCAAGAAATTTAAAGCGATTTTCAAAGAGATTAAAATGTTTAGTAGACCACTTTTGCAAGAAAGTCTCGATACATGGAGAACGAGATTGAAGGTATTTTAGATTCATCAAAATTGTATCAACAAGGTGGGCCGCTTTTCTTGAAACAATGTGGAAGCAATATCCTTTTTGGAGAATCTAATGAAAGCGGTGCTATAACAAGATTATGGAATACTTTAGTGATAGCCAATACACGCAAGAAAACATATCGAATATTTTAAATTAGCGATTGTGTCAAACCATGATTTTATCGATTGGAGGATGAGAGGAAATGTTTAGTGCACTATCATTTTTGAAGTTAAAGTTGAGGAACAAGCTTGATAGACATGTGGATACATGTTTAATATTATATGTAACAAAGTATGGCCGTTGACAATTTTCCATATGAAAGAGCACTAGCGCTTTGGCGATCGGATTGTGATAGAAGGGAGAAAACAATATAACAAATTTATCTAATGAACTTGATACGAACATAATGTTTTGGAGGCTCATAATGATACATCTGGAGAAGATCATGTTCACAATGTAGAAAATGATGACCAAGATGAGAAGCCAGGAAATTGAAATACCCTAGGACTCTTATTTTGGTATACATGTTCCGTTGATCATGCGAGATTACTACATGTCAAATTCGGAGTAAAAATGGGTTCTATATTTTGTGTATTTTTCATTGTAACATTGCGACTACATTTCTTTCATGTGTGTTATTTTAAGATTGATATTTCATATTTAATCCTTTATACATTGTTTGTTTCTTATTTGTGACGAGGGAAATGAAGGAAATTTGGATTTGATGATTTTGGGACCTATTTTCACATAGATAGCATTTGACTAGTATTAAATGATAAATAACTAATTTAACAAGACTAATGCAAAGCATCGGTAAGGCTCATTCAAGTACATGAAACTACCTTGATGTCTAAAGCTTTGACATCTTGGAAAATTTTAATGGTATATATGTTGCTTGTGTTTGGGGAATTTCTTGAGTTTAGTTTTATATTTCTTGGAAATAATTATTGATATTTGGAAAATGTGTGATTTTATATTGGTATCGGAAAGCGAAGCTAGTTTTATCTTTGATTGGAAATGAAGTCAGATTTGATGAAGTTGGGACCTATTTCTTTTCACATAGATAGTGTCATAGTATTAAATGATAAAGAACTAATTTAAGTCTAACGCTAAGAAACAATAAGGCTTATTCAAAGTACATGAAATTGTGTTAATGTCTAGCCTTGATATCTTTGAAAATTTTAGTGGTTTGTTTGTTGCTTGTTTAGAGGATTTTTGTTGAGTTTGAAATTAGTCTCTTGAATGCTTATGGTTCTCATATCATGCATATATTGATAGATCGATAGATCTAGTTCTAGTATTATAATCATTATTGTTTTCTTTATATATTTGGTGGTTTGAGGAAAAGTTATTTCCTTTTACTTTGTGGCATGATTTAGAGCATCTTCACCTTTTAGAATATGGCTAAAATATTTGCTTATTATCGATTTTTCTTGGAAAGAATTATTGAGAGTTAGGTGCAAATGCACAATGTTGTGTAGCATTAGTGTGATAAATATGGGATAGTGCAAAGCATAGTTTTGAAGATTATTCCTAAGTTGACTCGTACCTAATCAACTCGGTCAAGTTGATTGTTGGTTGAACGGCTAATTGTTAGTTCAATGGACGGAAGGTCTTGCGGGCATAAATACCAAAGGGAAAAATGGAGCCCATCATGGGGTACTCTTTGTAATTCCCCACCATTTGCTACCTTCCATGCTTCCTCGAACTCCTCTCCAACCTCAATATCGGTGCTAGTAGTAGCATGACAAACAACACTAAACCGCGGAGACTAGAAGAATGCATTTTTCCAAACTACACGAACTACTTCCCCTCACCGAGGTTCACCATGTGCCATGCTTGGTCTCGGTGGTTCTCTTCCTTCTACTCCTGGTTCAATTACCATATCTTCATTGGAACCAACACTCCGAACTCCACTAGACAACGATTCACCATTTTGTAGTAGTGATTCGCCATGATTTTACAGGATAATATAATCTCGTGAGAGATTCGCCAAAAAAATATATATACATATTATATTATTAATAAAATCGCCTTCCATTTTTCCTATGTATCATGGGGATTCGCCTATTTTATATATATATAAATTTAGGGGGGTTCTTAAAATTTTCCCCGATAAAAATAAAGGGGATATACTGACCACAATAAGGGAGTACACTAGTAATATAGGGACCTAACATGCCCCTCTCCTTCAAAAAAGTGTTGTCCTCAACGCTTAAGTAGCTCTGGATTCTTCTATATAAAATTCTCATCCTCCCATGTAGAATCTTCAGTGGATAAGTTCTTCCACTTGATGAGATACTCTGAAATTGATCGATTTCATAGTTATCGAGTTCTTATTTCTGTGACTGCTTCAGATTCCAATATGATTTTTCCTTCCTCATCATGTTCTGGAAATATTGTTTGAACTGGAAGTTTGCCACCTATAACCTTCTTTAAGCATGAAACATGGAAAACTGGATGCACTCGCGAAGACACAGGAAGCTCCAATTTGTATGCCATAGTACCAATCTTTTGCAACACCTTGTAAGGACCATAGTACTTTGGCGATAATTTATTATACTTATTAGCTTGCTTGAGGGACATTTTTTTGTGTGGTGTATTCATAAAAATACCCAGTCTCCTACATTAAAACTTCTCTCACTGCAATTTTGATCTGTCTGTTGTTTCATTCGATTTTGTGCCAAATTTAGGTTATCCTTTAAGAGTTGGAGAAATTGTTGTTGATCATCGATGTGATCTTCCACTGCTTGAAACTTATAATTTTCTCTTAAATGTGATGTGATGTATGGTGGATGATATCCATAAAGTGCCATAAATGGGGTCATTTTTGCTGCAGTATGGAAGGAAGTGTTATACCACCATTCACCCAGAGGTAACCACTTGACCCATTATGCTTGTTTATCAGATACAAAACATCAAAGATATCCTTCCAAACATTTTTCACTATCTCAGTTTGACCATAATATTTAGGATGATAAGATGAGCTATGAGCTAGTTGAGTACCCAAACAAGAAAATAATTTTATCCAAAAATTTCCAGTAAAAATGGGATCTCTGTCGCTTACAATAATCTTTGGGTTTCCATGTAGCTTTTGAATTGTTTCCATAAATGCAGTAGCAACTGTACTTGCTTTAAATGGATGAGATAATCCACAAAAGTGTGCATACTTGGTAAGTCTATCAACTACCACCATAATGACACTCTTTCCTTTGGACTTAGGTAAAATTGTGATAAAATCCATTCAAATATCCTCCCAACGTTGACTTGGAATGGATGAAGGTTGTAGAAGACCCAAGGTATTAATTGTATCAACTTTATTTTGCAGGAAAACCAAACATTCCGCCACAAACTTTTGAATATCATATTTGAGTCCATCCCCAAAAAATTATTTCTTCACCCTATGGTAAGTTTTTTAAAATCCTAAGTGTCCTCCTAAAGGAGAAGTGTGCAATTCCAAAACAATATTTTGTTTTAGTTGGGAATTCTTACAAAGATATAAGTGATATTTGTACCATAAGGAATCATTTTTCCAACTAAATGTATCAGATCTACTAGGATCTTGCTGCAACTTTTGAATGAGTGTTCACACTTCTTAGTCCTTCTTCCATTCATCCCTTGCTTGGGTTATCCAATCTGGCTGGATATAGAAATGGCACAAAGCAATGCTTCCACCTCTTCATCCTTTCTTGAGAGTGCATCTGCAACAACATTTAGCGTCCCTTTTTTTAGATGATTTCAAATTCATAACAAAACATATTTGTGACCCATTTTTGTTGCTTTTCTGAAGATAGTCTTTGTTCCAAAAAGTGTTTTACATTATCATGATCATTTTTTACCTTGAAGTGTCTCCCCATTAGGTAAGGTCGCCATTTCTTTAGTGCATGTAGTGTTGCCAACATTTCCTTCTCATAAATATCTTTCTGTAAATATTTTCCTTTGAGTGGATGACTTTCAAAAGCATTGGGTCTTCCTTATTGCATTAAAACAACACCAATTCCATTTCCTGGGGCATCACATTCCACAATAAAGGTTTTTGTGAAGTCTCACGTAGCTAAGGCCGGTGTTAGGCACATTGCCTCTTTAAGATGTTCAAGGGCCTTAGTTGCTTCAGGAGTCCATGAAAATGCATCTTTCTTCAATAATGTTGTTAGAGGTGCATTCTCCCACAATTCTTAACAAAATTGCAATAATACCCTGTTAACCCGAGAAATCCTCACAGTTGTTTTATGGTTGTGGGGACTTTCCATTCCTTAATGGCTTTAATTCTATTAGGGTCTACCTTAACAACCTCGTGAGATACAATATGACCCATATATTCCACCTCTTGTACTCCAAAGAAACATTTGGAGGTTTTTGCATATAATTGTTTCTCCTCCAATAGTTTGAGCACCCTGTCAACATGTTGAAAATGATCCTTCCTAGACCTGTTGTAGATTAATATATCATCAAAAAATGCTAACACAAATTTTCTAAGGAAGGGTTTGAAAATGGAATTCATTAACCCTTGAAATGTAGAAGGTACATTGGTAAGGCCAAAAGGCATGGCCAAAAATTCATAATGACCCTCATGAGTTCGAAATGTTGTTTTCGGAATATCTTCACTCTTCATTCTAATTTGATGATATCCTGAACGCAGATCCAACTTGGTAAAATAAATTTCTCCATGTAATTCATCCAATAATTCATCAATCACAGGAATGGAAAATTTATCTTTAATAGTGAACTTATTGAGCTCTCTATAATTCATACACATGCGCCATGATCCATCCTTCTTGTGCACCAATACTACTGGAGCAGAGAAATAACTTTGACTAGGTTGAATTATACTAGCCTCTAACATTTCTGAAATCATACGTTCAATTTCTCTCTTTTGGACATAAGGATATCTGTAAGGCTTGATGTTTGGAAGAACACTTCCTGGAATCAAATGAATATCATGATCATGATCACGAATAGGTGGGAGTCATTTGAGAGTTTCAAACACCTTAGAATGATTGTCCAAAACATTTTGGAGATCTGGAGAAATAGATGATTTTGATGTTGGAACTTCTAGTGAGCATAATTGTCCAATTACGCCTCATTCTTTATTCAGAAGCTTTGTCATGACATTATAGCTTATTATCTTTCTCGGCTTCCCCGCGATAACCCATAATTAGACTTCATTTTCTTTCGAAAAAAAAATCAAGAAAATTTCTTGAAAATTAAAAGCCACAGTCCCCAAAGATTGTAGCCATTATACTCCTAGTACAACATCAGCACCTCCCATTGGAATGAAATAATTGGGCTATATAAATACATATTCCCCCATGGTTAGCTTGATATTATGGAATTTTCCAGAGAAATTTATAGTTCCTCCATTTGCAACCATCACTTGACACTCTGGTGCTGGGTATAAGAAGCAATTCAATTCCTTGGCTACCTTACAATGAATAAAATTATGGGTACTACCTGAATCAATCAACATTATTACTTTTTTCTTCTTGATATGTACTTCTATCTTGAGAGTTTGAGGACTGGTATATTTGATCACTAGTGACTCATAGACACTAACAAGGAGGATAACATATGCTTGATTTATAATTTCATCCTTCAGATGAATCCCTCTTAGTATATTTAACGAACCTTGAGAAGGAGTGGTTTGATCTCGTCATGTTCGATGATTCCATAGTGGTTTGATGCTTTACAAGCCTAGTGAAGGTACAACTTGACTCCTTTTTCATGTTTAGAGAGTTTGAAAAAGAGGCAAAAAATAAAACTCCAAAGGTTCCTTTTTGTAAAGTTGTCTCTTGAGTATGAAAAGGAAAAAAAAATTACTCAGAAGAACCTCTTAGCCATGTTCGACTAAGGTATTAATTTTTCGTAAATATTCTCTCAATTTGGAAAAGTGTTAAACTTATACTGAGTAGAAGTCTTTTCATTCACTTTAACAAGTTTGAAAAGGCAAGTGCTCGATAATCTTTTCATGTTTAAGGAGTCTAAAAAGAGCTGAAAGAGGACTCCTCCTGGAGGAATGAGTGGTATAAATGGTAGAAAATAATTACGGTCATGATGGAACTGCTCAAAACACATAGAGGTCAAGAGACTATCTAATAAGACCACTCATTGTAGTAGTTCATTGGGAATAGGTAAAACAACCAAGTGAAAGAGTATGATAGGCCAAGCATATGGCGACGATGGAAAGAGAAAACCAAGGCTCATTTGAAAGAAATAGGCTAATAAAAAATGGTAATCATGAGAATAGGATGAGAATGGTTTCATTTTTACATAAGCTTGAAACATGGGAAACTATGCTTGAGAATACTTGAAGATGGTTTCATTTTTTACTCAAGCTTGAAACATGAGAAAAACTATGCTTGAGAGTGGTTTCATTTTTACACAAGCTTGAAATAGAGAAAAAATATGTTTGAAATAAGTTTTCAAGCCCCCAGCATAATGAGTCAATTCTAGAAACATTCCCCCTGGGATTTATTTCATTCACCTAAGTATATTACTCGTTACTAATAGGCGAATGGAATGAAGGTTCATTTACAAGATCAAGTGAAAGACTTGACTAGGAATTTATGAGATATAATCAAACACTCTAATTGGGAGAGGATCTATTTCATTTTTTAATGAGCTTGAAACAGTAAGAGAACTATGCTCATGGAACCTTGATCATGTTCCATAGGAGGCCATGGTTTTCAAGAGTTTCTTGTCATATATGAGGAATATGCTCTAGAAGGAATCCACATCAAGGGATCCAATGGAAAGATCAGACTCCAATGCCCCTATTACATGATGCACTACATCACCTACTAGATCATCCATAGACATGGGCATGGAACAAGTTTCCACATAATTAATTTGTGGCGGGGGAGATACCACTTGCATATAAGGACCATTTAGGGTTTTTGGTTTACTAGGATTCAAAGAGAAATGAATTAAATTTGGTCAATCGTCACGGTTCTTCCTTCATGTGGGAAACACATCACACGAAAGAGTGAAGAGACAAGAGCTCCCATGACATAAAAATAGTCACGCCCAAGGAATAAATTAAAATCCAAAGGACCTTGGACTACCATCACATTGATATAGATAGTATTTCCTCCCAATGTAATAGGAAACTAAGGAAGGATCCCTAACAGTTGACTGGTTCCTCTGTTAAAGGAAAAGAAATTTTGGGTGACAGGAACAAGCTACGGAGAATCAAAATATTTCCATGCAGTTGAGGATAGAATGCTAACAGACACACCTTTTTCTATGACTGTGCTAGATATGGGAATATTATAATCTTGTACCAGGGAAAATTTTAAGAACCCCCCTAAATTTATATATATAAAAAATA